>JAMPIV010006950.1:0-703153 GCA_024509875.1 Oreohelix idahoensis
CACTCACGCACACATTAGTTAATAAAATAAAATGGTTGAAAGCCTAAACAAAAAGATACTGCAAACAGCCACAGAGTCTATTATCAGACAGTCAAGACATAATTACAAACCATGTTGAACTGAACAACTACACAGCAGAGGGAAGAAACAACCGAGGACATTTACAAACACTGGTCACGTGCGAAATCAGATTCCTTTACGCCTAGCCACAAATTTGTAAGGGGAAGTGGAATTATTTTTTATTTGCAAGGGTAACAACTTACCAAGAAAACAAATACTAAATTAAATAAAGCTGTTACTTACATAAATTAAATATATCCAGATACTTTACAAAATAATATAAGACAAAAAATGTGCATTTTGAAAAATTATACAACTTTTAAATTATATAAAAAGTAAATGTTTTTTATTGTATTTTATATTATTTTTTTTAAACGCTTTCTCAGATACAAGTTTTAAAGAAGGAAATACTTACATGGTCCAGTGACTCTCAATGCTAACATATTATTAGTAATTTTCATTAGATTAGCAAGTGTCGGACCAAGCGGCTCGCAACCCTGTACCGCTTTGACAATCCTACGAAGTGGTACGTCATCGCACATCACCCATTACCAAAACCTACATGGAAAGAAATTTGAGTGGGCTAACCCACAAATGTCTATCATTATTGAGCATCAGGAAAAGGAGAAACATTAAGAAGCAGTTCTTGCAATTGTCACATCTATCACGGGCGATAAAGAAGCTGAAGGCATTCAGCTCCAAAACGCCTCAGTTAAGTGGGCTTTCATGTACAATCCAGCTAGAGACATTCCCCATTATATAAACATGAAATTGCAATCACGTGGACAGGAGAAGAAAAACCAGAAAATCTTCGTCACTATCCCAGGTCGACGCACACCATGCGCGATATGCGGATTTGACAACAATCATTGGTTAATCAATGCCCCCCCCCCCACCCAAAAAAAAACCCAGGCGGCGACTCTCATCACAGCTTCTGTCACAGGACAAACGGCAGAACCGTTACAATCTTTACCACCGACACAAATAAAACAAACAACCATCCCGCCAGTTGCCAGCAACTCTTCAGAAAACATAAACAACATTATGTTGTCCGAATCGGACACTGAAAATGCTAGCAATGACAATTTTACAGTGTTTATTAACAAGAGAAAATAAAATAAAAAGAAACCCAAACAGGTGACGATCAGAAGAACAACACAGCCATCTTCCCAATATATTCCGGAGACCAACATCTGTAACCCCAACAAACAACAGAACAATAATAGTTCAAGCGATTCTCCTCTAGACACACCTTTCAAAGAAAATATCCCTACTTCTTGAGTTTTGATGATACTGCCTTAAGGATGGATGACGAGGGAAACTCATTCACAAAAAGCCTGACCTTCTGAAACATGCATAACGAACTCCCTCTTAAGAACACTGTTTCTTACGTGGATGATGTGAACAGACAGAAAGGGAACTCGCGAACATTTAAAAACATTACTACTGATGTATCATTATACATCCACATTTCCGTTTATGACACACTCACTTTGTGTAGATATATGAATGAGTAGATACATAGTTAGATATGTATGCATAGGTATATATGTAGGTGTCTGAATGTAATTCATGAAGGTAATGTTTTGTTTTCATGCCCTTATCTTTTCGAACCTTTGTATTATACGATGTACAAGAAAATTAGGTTTAAATAAGCACAACAAAATTAATTCTTCTCACCGCCCACTACAATGACAAACATTTTAAATGTTATAACTCTCATTGTGAGAGGTCTCAAAGATAAGACAAATAAAATCGTAGCCTTAATACACACATATAAACCAGACTTTATTTTTCTACAAGAAACCCTGGTTAATGACGAATTAACGCTAACCGCATCACAACACTACTCGGTTTACGAAACGCACATTTTAGCCTAGGAACATCACACACGTGAATAGCTATCTTACAGACTTCAGATCAATGGGAAATAACACAAAAATAACGGACACGGCCTTGGCATGTGTTTGTTGAAGGCCTATGCTCCTTTGGGAGTGGAGGGTTATGAATGAATAGAGTGGTAGCATTTTCCCACAAATGTTTCTTTTTTTTCCGCAGACCTGATCCTCAAGTAAACGACCAGCTGTCTTTTTTTTTCGTTTCCTTATTCCATTTCATGCTAGAAGTGTATACTAGCCGATTATACGGTGTGACTGCAATTTAACTACTGGACTTACTAAATCCAGAAATATTATTTAACAGCCCACAAGTGGTGTATACCTGGAAACATTATTATTATTTTCCCCAACACCTGACAGTTGTAATCCCAGTGGAGTACAAATTTATACATTGTGCAGGAGTAGCCCTCTGGCAAAGAGTCGGCCGATAGAAAATTCATCATCATCATTTGTAACATTTGTAACTGCTTTTTTCCTTTTTTTATTATATATATATATATATATATATATATATTTTTTTTGGCAAGGACCCCACCACCTTTAACAAAATCTAGGGCTGAAACGAACACTTGTTTTTTTTTTTTAACATATATTAATTTTCTAGTTTTTGCCTTTTAGAAGATTGGTAAGGAGCCTGTCGTGAAACATTCTAAATCCACATATATAAATTAAAAGGTAAATGTAAAGCCTAACACATAAATTCAATAAAAGGAAAGAGAAATGGTACAAGTACAGTGCTGTCACAATGGCGTACAAAAATCCCCCTTGTTTTCTACTTCGTCTGCAAATTGTAACGTTTCACGTTGATAGTAAAGCCTACTGCATCACTACACGCTTTCTACAATAAAACGTGTACTGCATTTCTAAGAAAACCTTGAGATACGCAAGCTGATTAATGACCTAATTAATACTTCCATTAATTTCATTTTATACACTACGTTAACATAAACGGAAGGACATATGGAATTAGGATAGAGAGAGTGAGGGCTGAAAGCAGGAACGCATGCAACACTAACACGCGTCTCGCGATATACAATTAATGCCACCCTCCCCAAGCGAAAGGCCAGAAGCACTAACTTTTTTTCAAATAGACCGTGATAAAAAAAACACTACCCATACGAGAGTTAGGTTTAAAAACCTGAAAAACGCTTATTAGGAAACATGACATTATACTGTTTTATGTCTGAAATCATGACAGAAGTCGAAAAGGCAGGACAGGTGGCGGTTCTAAACATAAAAAAATAAAAAAATACACGACTATCCTAGAAAATGCATATTTTGAACGCAGCCACTTAGCTCCATTAATCTTATATATTTGGGTTCCTTAGGACTTGCTGACAAAGAATATGTTAAGTGTTACGCAAATAGTCTAGGAATTAACAAATTATAGCCAAAAGAAAATAGTGAAGGTGTCAGACAACACCAAATCATAATCGCACAGTGGCATGTTTTGAAACCACCATTTTACGGGAAATAGGCCAACAAGTTAAATCCTATTTGATTGGATAGAAGTAAATGTAAGGCGAAACACGATTAGTCGGACTACAAATACTAATTTTTTGTTGTTAGGGAAACGTGAGTAGGAGTACTTTTTTTGAAAAGCTGTGTAAACATGGCCCGATTGGTTAGACCCGCCAATATAGTCAATTAGGAGCGTCAGTTCAGTGCCACATTTTAAAATAAACTTACTAAGAAACAGTGCGTTGAGATCCAGATCATATTTTTCTAAATAAAAGTCTGGGACAGAGGCAGATCGGAATTTGTGCCATATTCATCGCCAGTCCACGTATCTGTGTATTATTTCCATGAATTGTGGTAAGCTTGATATATTCGATATCTTTTTAATGAAAATTGAATGTAAATTGATAATTTATGTCTGTATATGTGCGTGGTTCAGTAGCGAACACGAGGCAAGGCCTAGATAGTGCTCCAACCTGAACAGAACGTGTCGGAGAAAAGAAAACTGCATGGAATTGCCAAATAGTACAATGACACCTATCTTATTGACTAGAAGGAAATAATGCTGGAATTGCAGAGGCGTAGTAACCATTAGGGAGGAGTATACTGGTGTAAATTGTTTCAGATGAAGCTAGCAGTTGGCCTACCGCTCTGAACTCAGTGTTTGTTCTGTATTGTGTTCAGTGTGGAAATAGATTATAAATTAGATCTGAAGTAGGAGGTACAACCTTCTTGTTTCAGGGACTGTGGTCCTAGTTATTGAAGCAGCACCTGGTCTGAGTTTTGCTGAAATCCAGAGGCTGACAGCATACTCCTTGGTCCAGATAGCGACCAGTGAGGTGTCTCCAGAACACAAGAAGCAATCGAGCAGAGGAGTCTTTTCCTGCCGCCATCACGAAAGATAAGCTTCTGTGGCCAGAGTAGCTCAACATTATGTGCCCCCTCAAAAATTGACATTTTATTAAACACAGAGGGACAATAAATAGGTTTAAATGACAGGAACTGTGAACTTTTCCCAATACTATTTCCACGATAATCAAACACTTGAAGTCATGATGAAAAACAACAACCAAGCTTGAACAAAACCAGTATTACCTCATATTACTACTGCACAAATTACACACATAGAATAATAATAATAAAATATGTCAATACGAAGTCCATATATATAAACTGTGTACATACTACTTGTAATTACATTTGATTGTGATTCCTGGTTCACTGTGTAGTTGAATCAGGATACCCATTTGTTACGTGCAGTCTTTGATATCTTACAATATTATACATTGGTATACTTGTTATGTTCGCAAATATTTTGTAAACAAAATAGATATTTTTTAGTGCTTAAGGGAAAGTCATTATTGAGTTACTTCCCTTGAAAGTTGTGCCGTCTCTTTCGATCGAACTCCGCGGATGAATCCAGTTTTACTGCGATTTATTCTTTGTTTGGGTAGTAATAGATTGTTCTTGCTTCAGAATATCTATGGCCTGAATTTATGTGTATTGTTTGGCTGAGTAGGACGAGTCTGTCTTATATCTGTATATCTTTACATATCTAAGTCGAACTATATGTTCTTTTGTCTCTAGAGAGGTCAAAGGCTGTTCGGCGGATGTGTCTCTAGAGAGGTGTGTTTTGGCTTCGCCCTGATCATGGGGGCTGTGTTTTGCTATGTCGGCTTGTCGCCGGGAAAAAGTGATCTCTATATTTATGGGGAAAGTGATAGTCGTCTAGACCTATCGTGTATGCTTTACCCCAGTGTTTATTCTTATTGCCAAGGAATGGCAGAATCATATTTCTGATACGCAGGTAATAAAAGATACTCTTTTGAACTCTCGTACGAAGCCACCGTTTTTTCGATAGGTATGACTTGTACATCTGAGAGGATGCATTTAACTAGATGGAAAACGACTCTGATTCCTAGCAGCACTATATCCTGTAGAATGCAGTCAATTGTATCATGATAGAATCTACAGAGCAATGAAACATTTAATGAATGACTAACTTTAAGACAGATTCATTATCTGTATCCAAACGTGAGTGACAGCTCACGAGAGAAGCCATCTTGTAAAAACATTTAGTGACTTTCAAGAAGAGAAAAGGGATGCCCGTATTATCGCTTGATTAGTCCAGAGATCACTGCTACACATGAGAAACCCTTGCTAGCGGTTCAATTGGAGTATATGGAAAAATCTGTGCTGGACATTATGTTAAGGAATCTTCACTAGACGAGATTAGGTCTAGAAGTCATCTTGGATATTGTTTATAATCTGACGTGCTTTGTCAGTAAACTCAGATGATATATATATGGGCAATACTGAGTGCTTGGCTATTGACAGTCCATTATACTATTATTCTACATGAGTGCCCATGTATCATTGCAAGACCATTTATCCACTGTACCATGATGTATTATGCCAACCTGTGATTTGTCACTATCTGTGCTGTCGAGTGTGTACGTCCAATTAAACTGTAGTAAAGGTACACAGTCGTTGGTGTCGATGACTTCCAGCCATACATGAGTGTGAGAAAAGAACATTTGTCAACACCACGAACTCTTCCTATCATTCGCATATTACACACTCAATCTATGTCTACACACCACTGCGTAGGTCAAGTTGACATTCCATACTCAAACCACGAGCAACACAACAACACAGTATTTAACTCTGGTGATGTTCGAGTGAGCTTCAGATTTTTCAGCATGTCTCTTGCTCAGGGCAAGGGTCTTGTATTAAAAGAGTTTATCAACTGATGATGACGTCTGTCTCCCAAAGAAAGATCTTATCAACTGGTGGACCAGCTTTCTGGGTTTGACCTCGCAGAAGTTCAGAAGTCAACAGATTACCGATACCAGACCGTTTCCTGTGGCTAATACGACACACTTGCAGTATTGGTTTGCTCTTTGTCAACACTTCGTCACGTGACCTGTCAAGTGAATGCAGTATGTAGGTCAGCGTTGTTGACATTTGTACATTAGACATTACAGAGTTTCACAGAACAGTTGGATCAATTCTTGTCAATATTAACAGGAAGACAATATTATTGAACTAAGAAGTCCTATTTTCATCGATGGATCTTCTTGTTTTCTATATATGAACTTTAATATTTAAGGCCAGAATGTTTAATTGAATAAAGTGGCAGTTTGTTTATTTTCATAAGAATAACTTTGCCATTACTGTAAAACTGAGCCTATTTCGCAACACATACTATCATACACATAATTTATATATTTATGTTTACATGTTATTTATTTGTACAGTATGTTAGTTTATATGTCAGCGGGTTGTGTTTAAGGTTGGGCGGAGTCCTCACAACAGAATATCCCACGTCATAGAGGGTCCGTTGTGGGCGTTTTCTTTAGGTGCAATTTCCTTAATTGGAAATTTGCTTGCAACAACTAGTTGCTATTTGTGTTAGCTGTGAAGACTGTAATTATTGTTATTTTTGTAATATTTCTTTGTTCTTTAGTTTTGTTTGGATTTGTTTGTAATTTGTTGGTCTACCCTTTTCTATCTTTCAGTTCTATTCACAATTTATATTCATATACTGTGACGTCATTTGTGTTGTTATCCCTTGCAGATTCAGTGATTATTTTCATTGATTTCCCTATTTGATTTATTTGATTTCTGCAAACGTTTTCGTATTGTCAGTCCTATTTGTACTTTATGTATTCTGTTGGTTGACATATGTTTTATATAGGTATATTTCATAAGACACTATTGCCTGTGCACTGCACTTGGATTATGGTATAAACCAGTACTTGATTATTATTACTGTTATACAAGACCTTATTAAGGCTTGTGACCCACAGATATATTGGGATAGTATATGATTAATCAAGTCATTAAGAACTTGTGGTATTATTATTGTTTCAAGTGATTAGTATTATTGTTAGACATCATGTCTACATTAGAATACTTCATTACACAAGGGAAATCCCTTGATAAAACTGGTCAACAATTAGAAGAATGGGCAGTTGCTCAATATGACAAAGCATTAGCTGCAGAAGAGAGAAAAGCTGCTGCAGAAGAGAGAAAAGCTATGGCTGAAGAGAAAAGATTAGAAAGAGAAGCTGAGGCTGCTGCTGAACAAAAGAAATTGCAGATGCAGGTGGAGCAAAGGAGATTTGAAGCTGAACAAAAAAAATTAGAAAGAGAAGCTGCTGCTGAACAAAAAAGATTAGACAGTGATGCTGAACAAAAAAGATTAGACAGTGATGCTGAACAAAAAAGATTAGACAGGGAAGCTGAACAAAAAAGATTAGACAGGGAAGCTGAACAAAAAAGATTAGACAGGGATGCTGAACAAAAAAGATTAGACAGAGAAGCTGAAGAAAAAAAAGCAATAAGAGAACATGAATTTGAGTTAGAGAAATTGAGATTGACAAGTATGAGTAATGTTAATCAGGCATCTAGTGGTAATGGTAAACCTTCTACTTACAAGGTTAAGGTTCCACCGTTCAATCAGTCCAGTGACGATATTACATTCTGGCTGGATAGATTTGAACGTTCTTGTCGTACACATAATGTGGATAAATCACAATACGCTAATCAATTAGCAGAAAACTTGAAAGGTGAATCTTTGACTAGATTATGCCTTGTAGGAGAAGCAGATAAGGATAATTATGATGTCATTAGGGCGGCTTTGATAAAGAAATACCAGCTAAGTGAGGAAGGCTATCGCCTTTTATTTAAGACGATGGTGCCTGAGACAGGTGTAGAATTCTCAGAATTCACTGCAAAGGCACGTCTCACAGTTGATCGTTGGATTGAGCTTTCCAAAACAGAAAAAAACGTATGAAGGACTTATGGATTTGTTGCTCAGAGATAAGATTATGTCATGTGTTAACAAACCATTCCTGGAATTTATACATGAGCGTAAACCCAAATCTCTAAAGGAAATGGAAGAATATTGTTCCCAATATGTCACTGCACACCCCGACGTGACTTTTGGCAACACTAAGATTAAGGAGAGTATGCCAGTTGCTTCAGCAACACCATACAATCCCAATCATTCACACAGATTTCAGGGACCTCAAAACAGATTTGATAAAAAAGGTAACCATAATAGTTATCAAAACCAAGGTAACCAATCATTTCAGGGTTCTTCTTCAAAGAACTGGAGACGAGCTGATAGCTCTCGACACAGGGGTGGTCATAATTATAGGAATTTCCGTAGAGGAAGTAATTATAGAAACTATCCGGGTTATCCGTCTTGGAGTCAACAAGATCATAATTACAGAGATACTCATTATAATGAATATGATAATGGTAACCAAGGGAACTATGACTCAAACCCAAATAGGGGTTACAATAGAGGTAACAATAACTACAGAGGTGATAATAACCGAGGTAGATCTCAAAACAAAAGACATAAACCACATTTTCAGGCAAACTCTGCACAACAAGAGTCCCATGAAGCCTATAAACAGAGTAAAGATAATAATGATGCTAGTAATATGGCATGTGCCGCTTTTGATTTTGGGAGAGCATCTCAGTGCCCCCAATGCAAAACATTATTTGAGCCAACCACAGTGTCTACTTTAAGCTGTGGCCATCCTCTTCCTGCTCTTCCGGCATCAGTCGCGCATGATGGAAGAGGTTCTCTTGTCTTACATAAGGGTTTAGTAAATAACAATCCAGTCTCTGTGCTATTTGATTCTGGATGCACCACAATTGGTGTTAGGCAGTCACTCGTAGATCCTTCCCGTGCCACTGGACAAGTAGTCAAATGTGTAACATTTGGCGGCACATTAGAGAAATACTCTACTGCTATCATTAGGATTGCTACTCCTTTCTTTACAGGAGATGTACACGCATGTCTTCTTCCGAATCCGATCGCTGACCTCATCATCGGTCGCATTCATGGAGTCAAAGAATGCACTCCGCAACAAATTTCCGCGTGGGAAAGGCAAAACATGCAGATTGCTAACGCTGTAGTCACTAGAGCGCAGGCTCTTAATATGCCTCAAACTTCATCTACTGAAGATAATGAAGTGCATAACCAAGGTGATCCCTTGGTAATTTCTCGTGACTCGTTTATAAAACAGCAAGAAGATGATCCCACTCTGAAGAAATTCTTCATTCTTGCAACTAAAGGTGATCCGAATAAAGACACAAGTCGTAAATCGTGGATTACAAAGAAGAATGGCGTACTTGTACGTATGGTTCAAGACTCCATTACGTCAAGTCATTCTCAAATCCTGGTTCCCAAGAATTTGAGAGTTAAAATTTTGCAGCACGCTCACGACTCTCAGTGTGCTGGACACATGGGTTTTTCCCGTACTAAGTCAAGAGTCCTTGCGGCTTTCTTTTGGCCATTGGTAAACAAGGACATACGGATTTATTGTCGATCTTGTAAAGTATGTCAGGAAGTTAAATCCAAAGGTCCACGGCATGCTGCACCCATTCAGGCGGCGGACATTCCTATTCGGCCGTTTCAAAAAATGGCCATAGACATTATTGGTCCATTTAAGATCAAGTCTGCCAGAGGACATCAGTTTATCTTGACGTGTGTTGATATGTGCACACGTTGGCCAGAGGCTATTCCTCTGAAGAGCATTACTACTGCTGATATTGCAGATGCTCTTTGGCTTATATTTTCTCGTCTGGGGTTCCCCGGAGAGATATTGTCAGACCATGGCACCCAACTAATATCAGATACCATGTCTCAAGTAATGTCTACTCTGCAGATAGATAGATCTTTAAGTAGTATCTACCATCCAATGTCTAATGGTATGGTCGAACGCCTTAATAGAACACTTAAAAACTTACTAGGGAAGATAACTGAGGATCATCCTCAAGACTGGGACAGAGTTTTACCTGCGGCCCTCTTCGCTTACAGAGAGGTACCCAATGAACATACAGGATTTTCTCCCTTTGAACTCGTCTTTGGCGCGCGTCCGCGTGGCCCTATGTCGCTGCTTCATGATCTCATAACAGCTGACAATATTGACGATGACACAAAGTCATCCTACGAATATGTCATCGCGTTGAGACAAAAGATTATCGAAGCATGCAAATTAGCAACTTCTTCTTCTGAATTTGCGAAACAGAAGGCAAGGCAATTTGCCAATAAGAAGAGATGCTTACGACAACTTTGTCCTGGTGACAAAGCATTTGTATTACTACCTTGTAGGGAAAACAGACTACTTATTTCTTGGAAAGGTCCGTACGATATAATATCGAAAATTTCCGATGTCGACTATATTGTCAATATTGATGGGAAGCATAAAACCTTCCACATCAATATGCTTACTGAATTCCATGAACGTCCGGATTATTTGCAACCCATTTTCCAAGCAACGGACAATTCTCCAGTACAACATGGTCATTACTCATCACTGTCCGTGATACAGGATGAGGAAACAATTTTTTTTCAGATGTAAATCTTCCTCTTCCAATGATCCCACTTCATTCTAGTGAATCATGGAAGAACGTTACTGTCTCTCCTGATTTGTCTCTAGGAGAACAGCGACAAGTTTCAACTATGTTGCAAACATTTCAGGATGTACTCACTGACATCCCTGGACAAACGCATGTCATTGAACATGACATTGTTCTAACTGACCATACTCCTATTAGGGTTAGACCTTATCCTATACCTATACATTTCCAAGCACAGGTTGAGAAAGAGTTGGATGAGATGATAGATTTGAAAATAATCGAACCATCCACCTCTGCATATTCTTCGCCGATGGTTATTGTTCGTAAAAAAGACAATAACATACGTCTTTGCGTTGACTATCGAAAATTGAATCAAGTAACGAAGTTCGATGCCGAACCTATGCCTTTACTGGAAGAGCTATTTACTCGACTCTCCAAATCTCATTTTTTCACTAAACTTGATTTGTCTAAAGGATATTGGCAAGTTCCTTTATCTGAACGCGCCAAACCTCTCACGGCTTTTTCAACACCTAGAGGTTTGTTCCAATGGAATTTTATGCCTTTCGGTCTTATGAACGCACCAGCTACATTCGTGCGCATGATGCGCCGAATCCTATCTTATCGGACAGATGTCATTGCATATCTAGACGACATCTGTCTTTTCAGCGATACTTGGCAAGATCACTATTCAGGGTTAGATGAATTGCTGTCTACTTTGCGCGAGCACAACCTGACAGCGAAACCCTCTAAAGCCTATATTGGTTTTAGCGAAATTTCTTTCCTAGGCCACCGAGTTGGTCATGATTTCCTAAAGACAGAGGACCATAATACTAGTAAGATACTTAACATCTCGATCCCTAAGACTAAAAAACAGGTGAGAAGTCTGTTAGGTCTTATTCAATTTTATGGCAGATTCATTCAGAATCTATCCTCTATCATGGCACCTCTTTCGACACTTCTAAAGAAAGGTTCGCCTAATATGGTCCACTGGTCTCAGGAATGCCAATGCTCTCTGGATAAGATTAAAACATTGTTTTCAACACCACCTATTTTAGTGCTACCTACTAAAGATAAGACATTCGTTCTTCGTAGTGACGCTTCATCCACTGGGATGGAGCGGCACTAATGCAAGAGTACTCTGGAACTCTGCATCCTGTAATGTATATTTCCAGAAAACTTAATGCGGCAGAAAGGAATTATTCGGTTTTAGACCGTGAGCTATTAGCTATGGTTTGGTCGATCCTCAAACTACAGAGATTCCTTCTAGGCGCACATTTCATAGTAGAAACCGACCAAAAAGCTCTTACTGCTATACAGAGTGATACAAACTAGATTTACTGGTTTCTCACTGAATGTAATTAAACGTTAATGTTATTAGTCTGTTTACACCCACTGTTGCGAGTGTAGTGGTTTGGTCTATATCATCGCCACACAGGCTAATTCAATATATGTGTGCTGCTGACCTGTCACTGTGTCTGGAATGTTGACCTGGGTGTGTGTTGATATGTTCGCACACCACAGTACGTACATAAGGGTACATGCAGGAGTCAAGAAGGGTTGCAAACGACTGGAACAGTTCGATACTGTTTATTCCGTTACAACACAGATACGATGACATAAATGACACACATTCGACAGCAAAACACGAATCATAGTATATAATTTCCACACTGCATCAATACCTAATACGGCCTGTCCTAATCCTGGACTTATAATAGCTTAATAGCTTCATACATCTCCACACTGCAGTTAATATATAATATGGCCTGTCCTAATCCTGGACTGATAATAGCTTAATAGCTTCATACATCTCCACACTGCAGTTAATATATAATATGGCCTGTCCTAATCCTGGACTAATAATAGCTTAATAGCTTCATACATCTCCACACTGCAGTTAATATATAATATGGCCTGTCCTAATCCTGGACTTATAATAGCTTAACAGCTTCACAAATCACATGCAGACTAGCGAGCTATTCACATGACTCAAAACAGTACAGAATAAATACATTAAACAGCGTTCACACGCTTATCTGTACTCTGTCACCCGAAAGTAGGAAAAGATAATTCTATCCTAAAGTCAAACAAGTATCCGCTTAATCAAGCGTTGCAACTCGAAATTTAATATGTCTAAAAAACCATTCTAAAGATTACTTCCCCTTCCATAAGTTCCACTTGCAACAGTTACCACCCGCTCCGGGAAAAAAAATGATTCTATCATTTTTTTGAAAAAATTAACTCCCAAAAACGAAAAATTTAGAAGACAATTAAGCTGTAACGTATGCCTACAAAAATATCTTATTTTAAATCAAAATTATATCTACAACAAATATCAGCATTAAAGTGTAAAGTAGCAATTAAAGCATACAGCATAACCAGCTAAGTATAAAAAGTAATTAGCTAAATATACAAATATGATCAGTTCCAAAATTAAGTTACGTATATTTAGTACAAACCAAACCGAAAACAACCAATCGAAAGAGAAAACACAAGATCAATCAAAAGAAGAATGATCTGTTTAAAAAAAAGGAAAGTAAGAACTCAACAATACCATATACTCATAATTAAGTTGGACAATTACATGTAAAATAAATACAACTGTCAAAAGTAGATATATCATATGAAATCATATAACCACTCCAACAATACAAAGAATAGAGGTATAAGTGTTGACAGAAGACAAAGTATACAAATAGAATCAAGTAAAACGAAGATGAGGTACGAAAGTATAAACAAGATATGAAATCCATACCGAAAAGACAACAGAAAAGGAGGAATGAAATGACGAATAGTTACCAAAGACAGATAGAAAGCAAAGGCACGAACGCAAAGAAAGTCAATAACAGTATATACTAATAACTGTTTTGATCAGATAACCTATTCAAAAATAAATATATAAACATGATCGAAAGGCACAACACAAAATATCAAAGTATATCTATACTAATACCACCAAAAATAATTTATAACTAAACAAAACCTAATAAGTAATTTAACCAAGTTACAAGAGTTATACAAAACTGAAATAAATAAATTATAGGCATCGAACAAACAAGTAATAGCATTACTATAACTAATACGACCAACGCACAATCAAGCGCTAAAAATAAAAAATACATCATAATAAAAAACAACTTTTTACAAGAACTAATCAAACTACATATCAATGATATCACGAAGTCAAATGCTGGGCACACCCAACAAAAAATTACAATGCCAAAAAAAAAAATCATTTTTTTCAACAGTACCGTACAAACATATTTTTTTACGATAAAAACATAAAAACATTATTTAATCTTTAAGTAATTCAGTAATTCTTTAAGTAAAACCTAATAATGAAATCAATATTTTAACAAAATGAGTGAAATATAAAACAAAAATCCTATCTCGAAGAAACCTTTAAATCAACACATGTAAATTTAATTTATTCTTTAAGTTCTTTCTGCTGACAATTACGTTCAGCTCAGTAAAATGCTATTTAGCTATAACTTTATCTCTTACTCAAATCGATAAGATATACATTATAAATAAATTTACACTTTGTTATTACTATGAAATATAAAAAAGGTTCTATAAAAATATCTACAAAAAAAATAAGTTTTTTTTTTTTTTTTTAAATAATCTGCTAGGAAAATAATCTGCATGCCTGACTGGCAAGAAAATCAAGTTCTGGAAAAATCAAAGTTTCACAAAAAGTTAACAAATCCAAATACAAGATCATGTATGATACATGCAAGCTATTTTCAAAATTACATTTCACAACATACCAGATAATACACATCTTCTCTGTATGTTCTATATATTAATTAATCATGACACCAAAACATGAGAAAAATATAAATTAAGTGAATAACGAACACTCAGGACTATCTAAAAGTAACCACTACATCAACACAATAAATGAGTTTGTGCAATCTCATCATGTACAAAACTATCCTAAACAACACAGTTGCAAAAATTCTAAGTTGAACAGAGTAGTATAAAGGATAATAATTACATACTACACATTATCAACACAATAGCATAAAAATGTATTAATACATCATCAAACTACCGACATAAAAATAACAACAATAAAAAAAAAATTATGGCAATCAAATGATGCATAGAAATAATCATTACAACAAAATTATATGTTATTTCAAAACAAGCACATGTCATGTACTAATATAGAATACAAAAAATTATCATCTTCACATTAAAAAAAAATGAATCAGACGCGAAGTCTCCCACTCTCTTGTAAACATGCTTGACCTTCAGAAAGCAACACCTCAGATTTTAGTTTGACGCTGACAGGTTTCGGTTGACTACTCGAGCGGAAAGTTGACTCACATTTCTGACCGTCAATATGTCACAGAAGCCTTGACCCTTATCGCAACGTAGCTTCTGTCAACAAATCATCATCATCTCAGCCCGTAACCGGTCATGGGTCGTAGGGGTGCCATGGTGGAAGCATCAGCAGACAGGGTCCTCCACTGCTCTCTATCCTCAGCAATGCGTACAAGTGTGGAAAAACCGTGTCCTGCCCATTCTTTGATGTTATCAGCCCAGGATTTTCTCTGCCTTCCTCTTCTCCGTTTACCTTCGACTGTTCCCTGAAGGATCGTTTTCGAAAGGGAGTCATGACGAGTTACATGCCCAAACCAGGCAAGCTTTCGACGTTTCACTGTTGACAAAAGTGGTTCTTGGTGGCCTGCATAGGTGTTTATCTTCTCTCTAACATAGACATTTGTTTTGTGCTCTTTATAGCAAATGCGCAAAATTCTTCTATAACATTTATGCTCGAAAGCCTGAATCCTTCGCTCCGTATCTGCAGTGTCAACAAATACAAATGAAAATTTCCATTTTACTCAATAGTGAAATTTAATGAAAAAAAACGTAGAAATCACGTTTACCATTACCCAGTACCGGCTTGTGTAAAAACCCGGTCTCTTCACGATGTCACTAGCTCTCTCTATCACATGTAGATATCATAGAATTCTTGGGGACAACATGACCGACCTTAAATGTCGCCGCTGCCTTACGCTGAAACAAAGTGTTATATTCACAACAACAAGTAGAGCAGGCAATAGTATTCAAGCATCCACTGTTATTTTTACTCCGTTTACCTTGATTATAAATGACTCTGGGCTCATGTTGAACAAAATTAGCACAATTGCGCTTATTATTTGATCTATGATCAAAATACTTATTATTACCGTTGCCTTGTTTACAAATAATCACTTTAGTCTTTTGTTTAGGAACATTACTCTGGTGATGTAAAGCAACATTTGAAAAGCTATTATCTCTATCATACTTTCCAACATTCTTACAATCAAAACTTTGAGATTTGTTAAATTGTCTACAGTATCTACGAGAGGGAAAATTATTATTTTCTGATCTCCCTTGGTACTGTTTACTCTTGGAGTTATCTCTCTTTCTAGAACTGTTTTTCTTTTCCCTTATGGGAATATATTTACCAATAGTTTCAAACTGACTGCGCTGAGTTTGACAACTGCCAGAAACAATAGTATCTCTATTGTTCCGCATATGGGTTTCATCTTTGGAACAAGTAGTAATAGTCTCAACACCCGCTATTAATTTCTGAGTATTTCCAGTAGTAGAGAAATATTTGCTCTTATGAGTCTTGACCTGTAATATATCACCTTTCTTTTCCTGACCAACGGAACTGCCTGTTACACTAGAATCTTTGTTGTTCTGACGCCAAGAATTATCACTGGAACTATCAGTAATATTAGAACTAGGAAAGTTGTATTTCCCACGATAAGATCTATATTTACTATGTATGACATCTCTCTGAGCTACTTTCTGTCTATCATTGTCAACATTGACAGAAGAGCACCTTTTGTTTTTCAAAACCATATCTAGTAAGCCAAATATTCTTTCCCTTGCTTCCGCAATTTCATTATCTTTAAGTGAAATCGTTTCACTTAACCTTTTATTTAACTCCTTAACAGCCAAAACTTTGTCGCTTTCTTCTGCTAGTAAATTTTCAATTTTAGCGACCTTCTCTTTCTCAGCCGTCAGCTCCACCAATGTCTTTTTCTCTAACTGTTCTTTATTTGCTCTCAACTGAGTCAATTCTAGTTGTAGATAAATCTGTTTATTTTGCTGGACCTCCTGTGTAATATTTTCTACCTCAATTTGCTTATCTTTCATCTGGACTTCCAATTGCTTTATCTTCAACAATGCTAAATCCAAACTTGCCTGCACACTAGCAAGTTCTGAGTTTGACTTTTGCAATTCGCCCGTAAGTCTAGACACTGTTTCATGTACTTTACTCACTTCAGCGGTGCTCTCTAAGAAGTTTTCCCTTTGTTGTTTTTTTCTTCTTAATTCCTCATCTTCTAACCTCTTTTTCTGATCAACAGAAATGTCGTTGCGCATTATCTTACGTATACTCTTCAATATCTGATCGCGCTCAACACCCATATAGTGGTACGAAAACAATCGAAGATCCATAAGCAGTAACTGCGCTAAATCTTTAGCCATCCTTAGATGAGGATGAGAGTGAAAATTCTCCTCAGCAAAATATCTTAGCGCTCTTGACGCATTGACCAAAAATCTGTCTATCACATGTTCCTCAAGCTGTGGGCCTTTTAATTGTTGATAATCTCTACCTTCTTCCCACAAATAAGCCAGTATAGGCCTCATATCCTCAGGATCTATCTCATCATCATCCATAGTGATTCACTTACTTAAATCAATATATCTAGTAATCACATATAGTTATGACAAATTACTGTCTACAAAAGTTGGGACAATCACCCTTCCAGCTCACAAAGTTAAGTATCTGTCAAGAAATGAGCTTATTCCTCAATTCTGTATCACCAATTCCTTTTTATAGCACCTTTATCAAGTCACATCATTATCAGGAAAATCGACATATGTCAACAGCCATTAACACCTATGCATCAAATCTTAATCATATGTCAAATTAGACATAAACAACAATAATAACAAAATGAGCAATTAGGGAGGCCCAGCGACATATATGAAGTGACACAATTTACACAAGACACAATCACTTATCTGTCAATGATCCCGCTTCTTTTCCGCCACGACACTGGATATCACATAGACTGCTAAAACCTCCACTGCAGGATAGCACTGCAACTTGATTCGTTTCTCTTCAGGTAATTTCGTCAATATGATATGTGCTTAACAATGCACAAGTTGACAGGAACCATAATACAGCACACACTGCAACTCTTGACTCTTCTGTAGTCTAAAATGCACACGGCAACTCCGTGTATCATAACATCTTGAACTTGTGATGGTGACAACTGGCACAGGTAACCCGAATATTGCAGAAATCTGTCACAACCCGTACAAATGCTGGTACAAATACTGTCCAAGTCTAATTGAACTTCCTTGACCACTGCAGACGTTGTTGTCGTCTATAGGCATGAAATAGGACGTCAATTGCTACTGGTGTAAAGTTGCCTTCTACCAAATAAAGCGTGCGTTGTTTCTCAAATGCGCCACCCAGGCAGACAATAACCAGGTCACAGTTCTGAAGTACAGGAGATTCAAGCCACGCCTACATAAGGTCAATTATAACAAAGTCAAGTGTTCTACACTCTTGTCACGTGCAAGTCATATGTATTATTTTCAACTTGTAGTGACTGATCCTCTAGATATGTTATGGTCTGGTGGACAAAATTTGATTCACTTTATCCTCTTGCTTCAAGTACATATCACTGTAGAGGTAACAATTTCTTAATCGTATACGCCACTCAGGCACATCTTAAATCATATCCAATGATACGAAAACTACGCCACTTAGGCTATCGACGCGAATAGTCGTAGATGTCAGATCCTGTTAACTGAAAACCACCAACTGATACAAAAGTGGTTTCAGTCTGAAATGTTATTACTGGCCATAAATGTACTCGCATTCGCGTTATCAGCACGACACAAAATCATATAACATAATTTCCCGGGCATTAATACCTAATACGGCCTGTCCTAATCCTGGACTTATAATAGCTTAATAGCTTCATACATCTCCACACTGCAGTTAATATATAATATGGCCTGTCCTAATCCTGGACTGATAATAGCTTAATAGCTTCATACATCTCCACACTGCAGTTAATATATAATATGGCCTGTCCTAATCCTGGACTAATAATAGCTTAATAGCTTCATACATCTCCACACTGCAGTTAATATATAATATGGCCTGTCCTAATCCTGGACTTATAATAGCTTAACAGCTTCACAAATCTTCATACTGCAGCTAAACATAATATGGCCTACAAAAGTACCTTAATACACAGCGAAGCCTGCATCACCCGGCAGCTTCATTAATCTTCAAAATATGGCCTACAAAAGTACTTCAATACATAGCAAAGCCTGCATCACACGGCAGCTATAATAAGGTTCATATGGCCTAAACAAATCTTCACTGCAGTGTATCACATAGACTGTACACACAGCGAAATATATAAGTCGACATTTTCTCAAATCCTACGTAGGCATACATTATCCAAAAACACTGGGACTCGACCTACACGGTCCAAGCCCAAAACACAACTCCCTCAATCACACACTAGTCCCGCCAAAAAACCCGTCACGAGATTCGGTTGTCTTGAACACCGTTCTCGATAACACATGCAGACTAGCGAGCTATTCACATGACTCAAAACAGTACAGAATAAATACATTAAACAGCGTTCACACGCTTATCTGTACTCTGTCACCCGAAAGTAGGAAAAGATAATTCTATCCTAAAGTCAAACAAGTATCCGCTTAATCAAGCGTTGCAACTCGAAATTTAATATGTCTAAAAAACTATTCTAAAGATTACTTCCCCTTCCATAAGTTCCACTTGCAACACAGAGTAAGAATTTGAAGAGCTCGAGGTCTACTCGATATGCAATTGCTCTTCAACCTTTTCATTTCTCTGTGCGAGCTATTCGTGGATCAGATAATGTGATGGCAGACATTCTGTCAAGATGCCCACATGATTCCACATAACTATTAGGGCTTAGAATTCTTGATATGTCTAGTTCTATAGTAGTTCCTTTTCTATATCATAATAGATACACATTTGTAATTTAATAATATAATGATTGTATCACTACATAGCGGTTCATTGATGTTTATTCACCGCTGTGCTTTGATGATTTTTCTTCATAAATCATAAATGTAAGATATCTAATACGAAACTATGGTATGAATTTTTTAGGCATCGTGTAATTGCCAGAATTGTATTATACTTTGATGACACCTTCGTGGAAAAATATACTTGTAGAGAAATAATTTCTCTCAGTTTATGAGACACATTCTCACCAGTCGCTCCATATGTCGACTTAGCCTCATATTAGGCGTTATATTTATTCCTGATATTTTCATCTACGCATTATTCATGCGTTGTGAGCCTATTGTACGTTGCTCCTAGATGTATTTCAAAAAAAAAAAAAAAGTTCCATTTTTTTTTCCGGGAGGTGTGGTAAGACTGTTACGTGCAGTCTTTGATATCTTACAATATTATACATTGGTATACTTGTTATGTTCGCAAATATTTTGTAAACAAAATAGATATTTTTTAGTGCTTAAGGGAAAGTCATTATTGAGTTACTTCCCTTGAAAGTTGTGTCGTCTCTTTCGATCGAACTCCGCGGATGAATCCAGTTTTACTGCGATTTATTCTTTGTTTGGGTAGTAATAGATTGTTCTTGCTTCAGAATATCTATGGCCTGAATTTATGTGTATTGTTTGGCTGAGTAGGACGAGTCTGTCTTATATCTGTATATCTTTACATATCTAAGTCGAACTATATGTTCTTTTGTCTCTAGAGAGGTCAAAGGCTGTTCGGCGGATGTGTCTCTAGAGAAGGGTGTTTTGGCTTCGCCCTGATCATGGGGGCTGTGTTTTGCTATGTCGGCTTGTCGCCGGGAAAAAGTGATCTCTATATTTATGGGGAAAGTGATAGTCGTCTAGACCTATCGTGTATGCTTTACCCCAGTGTTTATTCTTATTGCCAAGGAATGGCAGAATCATATTTCTGATACGCAGGTAATAAAAGATACTCTTTTGAACTCTCGTACGAAGCCACCGTTTTTCGATAGGTATGACTTGTACATCTGAGAGGATGCATTTAACTAGATGGAAAACGACTCTGATTCCTAGCAGCACTATATCCTGTAGAATGCAGTCAATTGTATCATGATAGAATCTACAGAGCAATGAAACATTTAATGAATGACTAACTTTAAGAGAACCCATTGCTAGCGGTTCAATTTGATTATATGGAAAAATCTGTGCTGGACATTATGTTAAGGAATCTTCACTAGACGAGATTAGGTCTAGAAGTCATCTTGGATATTGTTTATAATCTGACGTGCTTTGTCAGTAAACTCAGATGATATATATATGGGCAATACTGAGTGCTTTTCTATTGACAGTCCATTATACTATTATTCTACATGAGTGCCCATGTATCATTGCAAGACCATTTATCCACTGTACCATGATGTATTATGCCAACCTGTGATTTGTCACTATCTGTGCTGTCGAGTGTGTACGTCCAATTAAACTGTAGTAAAGGTACACAGTCGTTGGTGTCGATGACTTCCAGCCATACATGAGTGTGAGAAAAGAACATTTGTCAACACCACGAACTCCTCCTATCATTCGCATATTACACACTCAATCTATGTCTACACACCACTGCGTAGGTCAAGTTGACATTCCATACTCAAACCACGAGCAACACAACAACACAGTATTTAACTCTGGTGATGTTCGAGTGAGCTTCAGATTTTTCAGCATGTCTCTTGCTCAGGGCAAGGGTCTTGTATTAAAAGAATTTATCAACTGATGATGACGTCTGTCTCCCAAAGAAAGATCTTATCACCATTATTGAAAGAATTAATACATATATTTTTAAACTTAAACACTTGACTCATTTAAGATAGTTTTATAGAGTGTTATATGTGTGTGAGTGTCACAGTGTTGTAAAGTGTTGTGGAATAAATTAAATTGTTTATCTGTCTGTTGTTGTTGTGACTTACACTTCATCATTTTCATAACCCTAGACATTTAACGTAGTCATCACAATATTCCAGAATAATTCTGACTGAGGTATAAATGTGGTAGCAAGTAAGGTCATCTGTAATACACCACACTTAATAGATACAGATACCTTCACAGCTGATCTCAGTCAGTACACTAAGTCCCCTATAGATATTTATAACATCCCACTTTACCAAATATATTGGGGTCTCGCTCCCGGGATATTGAACTTTCTCCTATTATATATATTGGGAATAATAAAAATTTAAAAGGTATCCTTGGGTGGAATTAAATAAGGTTGAGCTCTCAGTGCCTGTGGTTGTGCTTGGATAATTAATTACAGATTGTATTGTTTAGTTAGACATTATATACATTTACCTGTTAGAAAATGGCGGACCTGGCCAAATTTCGATCTGCTGCTGTGCAGACTGCAAAAGAGTTAGGAATGGAGGGACAAGTTATGATTGCTTATGTCACTACGGAATGTGACAAATATATTGAACGTGAAGAAAGAAGATTAGAAAAAGAGGCCGAAAGAAAATTAGAATCTGAAAGATTGGCCGAAGATAAGAGAATAGAGGCTGAAAAAGAAATTAAGAGGTTGCAGATTGAGGCTGAGGCTAAGAGGTTGCAGATTGAGGCTGACAAAGAGGCTAAAGCATTGGAGGCAGATAAGGAGATTAAAAGGCTCCAATTAGAAGAACAAAAGGCAGAAAGAGAAGAGAAGCGATTGGCTGCAGAAAGGGAAGCCGAGGAAAGAAGACAGGCTGCAGAGAGGGAAGCAGAAAAGGAGGAGAAGAGATTACAAAGGGAGCACGAGTTACGACTAAGGGAGTTTGAGTTTCAAGGCCATGCTCCTGAAAATGGTGCCAGTCCCTTTACCTCCGATGCTACTGCTAGTCAGGGAGCCTCAACCTCAGCTATGAATTTTCATTTAGATCATTTTGTTGAGAAAGAAGATGATATCGAGAGCTATCTAAATAGATATGAACTATTAGCTACCACGTATGGGTTAGAAAGAGAAAAAGGGAGCTTAAAGTTATCTCAAGGGCTTCGTGGGGCAGCTTATGAAGTTTTTGCCAAAATGAGCAGAGGTGATCAAGAAAATTATGACATGCTAAAGCAGGCTCTTTTGTTAAGATATGAAAAGAACGCAGAATTTTATAGGAAAAAATTTAGGAATGCTAAACTACTGTCAGGTGAAACCTATCACCAGTTCTCTGCACGGTTAGAGACATACTTGGAGAAATGGACTTCTCTGGGGAAAACCCAAGATCTTAAGGAAATGGTCCTTATAGAACAATTAAGAGGGTCCATGGCTCCAGACCTGAGAAAGTTTCTCATGGAACAAGGTGCAGAGAGGCTGGGTGAGTTACTAAATGTTGCAGAAAGGTATCAAGCAGCTCAGGCAGAGGTAACAGGTAACAAAAGGAAACAGGTAGACTATTTTAGGGCACCACAGAACTTTAATACATTTGATCCTAGAGATCATAACAAAGGTAAGCACCAGTTTGATAGGCCACGGTATGACAATAAAAATAAAACCCCACAATTCGATGAAAGGAAATATGATGAAAGAAAATCTTTCAACCAAAACAGGAGGTGGTGTAAAAATTGTAAGATGAACAATCATGACACTGACCATTGCAGAAGGAACCCTATAGTTATGGCCACCCTTCAGGTCAGGTCGACCTCAAGACAGGAGGAGGATATCCTGATAGATACCACTCCAGATGAGATGAGGAAGGCACAGGCTGGGGATAGGACCCTCAAGCCTTGTTTTAGGAAATTGTCAACTTGTCATACAACTCCAGGCAAGGGAGATTTTTACATGAAAAACAAGTTGATTTACAGGAAGGCCGGAACTAGATCCAATGGTCACGGACAGTTGGTTCTTCCAAAGGCATATAGGGCAGACTTAATAAGGAGCCTACATGTGAAACAAGATGGGGACCATAAGAAAATTGGTACCATCATCCAAAAGGTGGCTCACAATTATTATTGGCCCAAGGCAAGGTGGGACATTGAGAATTTTGTAGAAAGGTGTAGCATAGCACATGAGGGAACACCCACAAGTGGGAACATTGATCAGGACCTGGACACGCCACGGGGCAAACGCAGGACTGACACTGAAAAGAAAAATAAATTTAATAAAGTGGACCAAATGGAATGGGAAGCCCCTTTTCACGGACAAGCTTCAATTAACTGTTTTACAATGGCCACTATGCAGAGAGTGCAAAAAGATGTCTTACCCCAGGATAAGCCGAAAATCCCTCAATCGGACTTATGTAAACTGGAGGAAGAGGATGTAGAGAGGAAATCTCTCATCTACTTACTTAGTCGTTCCCCTTCTACCGTGAGGTGTAGAGGTTTGGAAGAGAGAGCGCCAGACCATTCTATCAGCTGTCTTCTTCCTGGCCTGGTTCCATTCTAGTCCTCGGTCCTTCAAAGATTGTCTAATGTTGTCCTCCCAGCGGACTCTGGGTCGTCCTGGAGGTCTGGATCCCTGGCTCTTTGTTTCCCATGCTTGTCGTGGTAGCCGATCTTCTCCCATTCTGCAGACATGGCCAAACCATCTTAGTTGGGACTGTTCTATTTGGGTCTGCAGCGGATGGGATTTTAGGCCTTGACGGATCGTCTGGTTGCGGACCATGTCTCTTCTTGTTACTTCAACCACTTTCCTCAGATACCTCATTTCTGAGATTTGGATCTGGCTTTTGTGGGTTGTAGTCATTGCCCACGACTCGCATCCATATGTCAAGACTGGGACATAGGTGGAGCGGTATACAGCCATCTTCGTTTTCTTACCAACCTCTTTCTTGCTGAGGAATCCACGATTTATGGCCTGAAAAAGTCTCCCAGCTGCTGCTTTTCGAGTGGCCAACTCTTCTTTGATGCCTCCCTTTCGGTCTATAATAGCTCCGAGATATTTAAAGTGGTCGACCTGCTCCAGGACCTGTTCTCCCAACTTAATCTGATGTTTTCTTTCTTCTCGTGATATCACCATGGATTTTGTTTTAGAGCTGCTTATGACCATCCCTCTCTTCTCCAGCTCTTCCTTCCAGACTTGCAGGTTGGATTGGAGATGTGCCTCTGATTTAGCAATCAGGGCAACATCATCAGCAAATGCCAGCTCCGAAATATAGACCTGTCTCATCTTCCAGTACCCCACTGAATACTTTCTTGTTCTCTCCTTACATGCCTTGATGACATCGTCCATAAGGAGTATGAAGAGGTAAGGAGATAGGATATCACCTTGTCTTACACCAGTGGTGGTCCTGAACTCTTCTGACTTATGGTTTGCTGTCCTCACATAATTTCTGCAAGACTTGTAGAAGCTCTGTATAGCATGAATCAGAGGTGCTGGAGTATTCTTCCTTGCCAAACAGTCCCAAAGTTTGCTCCAGGGGACCCTGTCAAACGCCTTTTCCAGATCTATGAAACAAAGATGGATCTCACTCTTATACTCAAGGGCCTTTTCACTCAGCTGTCTGAGTGTGAAGATTAGGTCTTGAGTACTTCGGTTTGCTCGGAATCCGCACTGGACCTCATCCAATTGTGGCTCAGCTAGGCGTCGGAGTCTCTGCTCTAGGATTCTAGAGTAGATTTTACCAGGGACACTGAGAAGGGATATGCCTCTATGGTTTCCACATTGTCGATTGTCACCCTTTTTGAAAATTGGTGTTATGATGGCAATCTCCCAATCCTTTGGTATGGTCTTGTTGCCCCATGCTGCCTGTAGGACCTTTAAGAGTAATAGGTCGCCTGATGCTCTCATGTACTTAACCATTTCTGGTGTTATACCATCATGCCCTGCTGCTTTGCCCATCTTGATTTTCTCTAGTGCTGCCCTCAGTTCTTCCATCTTTATGTCATCTTCACCATCATTGGTTTCCTCTTCTGTGTCAGTGGTTATCATTTCTGATGCTTCATCATGCTCACCATCCAGGAGTTCTGAGAAATATTCTTTCCATCTTTCCATTACTTCCTTCGGGGCAGTAAGCAATTTGCCTTGCTTGTCCTTTATAAATTTGAGAGGGCATTGTTTTTCTTTCCTCATGTTCTTTAGGGTCTTATAGAACAATTTCTGGTTTTCTTGTGCATCTTTTTCTAGCTTTTCTCCAAATTCTTCCCAGGACTTCTGTTTTGCTGCTAGCACTTTGTTCTTTGCTTCTGTTCTGAGTGTCACATATTCTCTATATTTTTTTGTCCTGTTGTGTTTTTAGCTCCTAAGTATTGTTTCCATGCCATTTTCTTCTCTCTTATTTTCTCTTTGACTTCCTCTGTCCACCAAGGTGTCCTCTTTCTCTGGTTCCCAAGTCGGACTTCACCGCATGCTTCTGCAGCAGCTGTCTTTATGATATCCTTGAATTTATTCCAGAGGGTTTCCAAGTCATCAGGTCGTTCTTCTGTGTTGCTCACTGCTGTAGCAATAAGCTCCTGATATCTGGTCTTAATTTCTGGCTCTCTCAGCTTGTAGGTCCTAATGCTCATTTCTCCTGCTCGTTTACTTGGTTCCTTGCGTGATGTTGGGCAGTTCCTAGGCTGAGCAACTCTTTCAGTTGTTCGTTTGATTGTTAGCAGGTAGTGATCACTTCCAATCTCTGGCCCCCTCCAGACTCTTGCATCTCGGACATATCTGAATGAGCTTCTCCGAACAATGGCATAGTCGATCACTGACTTCTCATTCTTGGTTGGTTCACATCTAGTGTATGCATGTATGCGCTTATGGGGGCACTTTGTGTTTGTAATGATCAGATTCTGCTCACTGCAGAATCTAAGGAGTCGCTTTCCATTGTCATTGAGAGTATCTTCTCCATATCTTCCGATAACTCCACCCCATCTAGCATGGTCATTTCCAACTCTGGCATTAAAATCTCCGAGCATAATAACTTCCTCTAGGCAGTCATCCACTGTCCTTTGAAGCAGCTCGAAGAATTCCTCCTTGACCTCTGCTCTCTCATCCTCATTTGGCCCATACACTATGACCAGGTTGACTATGGTTTCTCCTTCTTTTAGTTTTACAACCATAATGCGCTCCGAGACAAAGTTCCATCCCTTGATACTATCTTTTTGATTTTGGGCCACAATGCAACCCACGCCCCCTTTAGCTCTTTCAGATATGGGTACACCACTGTAGAGCAACGTGTTGCCATCGAGATCCATGACTCCTTGTCCTTTTTTCTTCGTTTCCGTTATAGCCAGGATTTCTAGTTTTGCTTTCCTCATCTCTTCCACCAGCTCCTCTTCCTTCCCATTTATACTTCTTGTGTTCCAAGTTCCATAAGTCGTAGTCCGTAGTCCGTTCCAGTTCGTCGCCTTTAGAATCAGTCCAGTTTTCTCTCTTGTGTTGCTAGTAATCGTGATTTAAAGCAAACAGGTGATTGGCCTGTTGTGCCTTTGCATGGTGGAGGGGCTGCCTCCTTACGGCCTCCATGCAGGCCGCCCTCCTCCTTTTTCATCCGGGCTTGGGACCGGCATTGGCGGAGTTGGAAATCTCTCATCAAGAATTTTAAGTGGGGAGATAGCCCCAAGAAAAGAATTGGTAGCGGTCGTTTTGTGCATGATAATTCTGGGAAGAAAAATCATCACTACAGTGCTTCGAGTGGAAGAGACCATACCGGTGCATGGACAAATAGGTCCACAAAATTAAAGGTCCATATTTAGCGCTGTTAAGAACGTGGACTGATGAAAAGGCAGAGGAAAATATTACATCCTCATACCAATATGTGAATGAGCTGACCACTCGTTTAAAAACTGGCTGGAAACTTGCCAATGAAAATTTGAGACAAGCCAGGAAGAAACATGCTGCCTATTTCAACAGGAAGGCTAAAGACAGAGATTTGGCTGTGGGAGAGAAGGTACTGCTTCTTCTACCCGGTAGTCAGAATAAGTTACAAATTGGATGGCAAGGTCCATATACAGTTCTAGAGAAGGTGTCTAGAACCAATTATAAGATAGATAAGAAGGGGAAAGAAAAAATCTATCATGTGAATCTCCTGAAGAAATATTTGGAAAGAGAAAATCAGGAAGAGACACACTTGTTGACCTTGTCCATTGCCATGGAGATGAAAAAGGAACCACTTTCATCATTTGAATATCCATTACACCCCTGTGAGACAGAGGCACAGGTAAAAATCAGTACACATTTAACGAAAAATCAGAAAGAGAGAGTGCAACAGGTTCTAGATAATCATACAGAGGTGTTAACGGACCGACCGGGGCATACAAACTTATTGGAATATGATATGAAACTGATAGACCCCACACCTGTCTGTATGAAACCCTATTCGATTCCTTTTGCTAAGGAGAAAGCTTTGAAGGAAGAGATAGACTATTTGTTGAAGGAAGGAATTATTTCACACAGTGAATCTTCGTATAGTTCCAGTGTTGTGCTCTTAAGGAAACCCTCTGGAGAACATAGACTCTGTATAGATTACAGGAGACTGAATGCTATTACAGAAGGACAGGTGGATCCATTGCCGGATACAAATCAGTTGTTTGCCAGGCTAAATAAAGCTAAATATTTCTCAAAAGTGGATCTGAGTAAAGGATACTATCAGATTCCAGTAAAGCCTGAGGTTAGACCATATCTAGCTTTTAGTACCTCAGAGGGACACTATGAGTTTAACAGATTGCCATTTGGATTGAAGAATGCACCTAGTGTCTTCTCTAGAATGATGAGAAAATTATTGGACCCTCTGAATAATCCATGCATCACAAATTTCATGGATGATATCCTTATAGCAACAGAAACATTTGAGGAACACATTGACTCTCTGAATATGCTGTTTAATCGACTTAGAGAAGCGAATTTAACAGCCCGACCCACCAAATGTTGCGTTGGATGTAAAGAATTAGAATTCTTGGGACACCACATTGGACGCCCAGATTGGCCAGGGGAAAACGTCTCACCGCGGTTCAGACAAGCGTTGGTTTACCACATTGGACGCCCAGCTTGGCCAGGTGACTTCCAGAAATATATAATACCGCATAATCTACTAGAGTGAAGCAGTCCAGTTTTTTTCCTTGTGAGGAAGAGATTAAACCCAAAAACGCATAGCCTAATACACGTGTTTATTCAGAGTGGATGATAATTCAGTTCTGTGATTAATTGTGTTCTTAAAGGATTTTGCGAAGGGAAAAGAAGGTTAGTAGATCTTATACTTATTAATACATTTTCTTATTTTTGTTTATTTTAACCTCACAGCTAAAATGTGCGAAAGATAAAGTTTCAAATAATTCTTGGCATAACTGATTAATAAAATCAGAATATTTTCCTAGAAGATGATAGGAGGTAATTAATAGTTCATATTTCACCTTTATCATCATCACAGTCTCCCATGCGCACACACTCTCATGCACAAGATATTTAACATCATTAGAATTGAACTCAGAGAGAGAGAGATGAATAATGAGCAGTAGTTTAAATGCAAGTCAACCAGTGATGTTAAATGTGAAAAACTTACGAAGACTTTTGTGTGTCTTCAGTTCATCAGAAGTCTGAGTCTACACGCAACGTGTCTGACGTCTAACCAGAAATAAGTTATCAAAGACGGACATTTGGCTAGCAGAATTCGCCATAGGACATCTTTCATTCCTCAATTAAAAAGGAATATTTTCTCACCCACAAGTCATAAGGTGGACGCAGCATTTTTCGTCACCATATACTGCTTGCTCACAAGTTCAATACATCGTTATCACAAGTTCAATACATCGTTATCACAAGTTCAATACAGAGTCATCACAAATTCAAATCACTCGAAAGATCATTATTATCTGAAGTCAAGCAAAAGAGCTCAAAAGAGGAATCGCATATTTATACCACGTGCAACACACTCTTAAGCGCATTTTATGAAGCAGACTCGAAAGTATATGAATCACGACTACATACGCAAGATTATGAGTCTACATATCACTAACATTTCGTGAAGATATCCAGTCTGACCAGTACCGTCGGGAGATTAGACAACAGACCTTTTGTTCATATGACAACTATTAACTGTTGATCCACACTACAGAGATATACTCAAACAGTGAAGGAATATACATAGATATCTCGTCAGCGTTCTCCGTACGACAACAGTATCATCAGAACGTCCTCAGCTTAGAGATACCCCACTCGACATAACGTATAACAACTTGGGACATTTTATGCATACATGTGAATCCTCATTCTAGGAGAAAGCATTTAGAGACACATGGACTGTGTCGAGTACTCACCATTTTTGGTAACACGTATCATATCACATCATCATTTCACTTTACACCAGTTCATTCTTAATTAACTATTACTTAATTAACTGTAATTTTATTATCTCATCTGTGTGTTTTGTGTGAATCGTCTTTCACCATCATCACGTTCTAACCATTACTAACCCTATATGTGTGGGTATTTCATTAATAAACCCAACGATCGGTTGATCATTATCAAGAGTTTGTTAATGTATCACTCGTGCTGTCGGTGTTACATATTCACCTATAGGAACCTTTCTCTACTCAGATGAGGTTGGGGGCTTTTTCTTTACGGGATCTAAAGGCAGAAGCTAAGGTCGTGGGGAAACAGAACTCTTTCCATAATTAATTAGAAAACACTGTCTAGTGGAAAGCATTCGCATTCCTGTCTTCTTGTCCCTATCTCGAATAGGTCTTTATTCTTTCTTAACGAGCCAATTTCTAGAGACCTTATATCTAATATCTCATAGACTATTCCTGGCAAAAACTACTGTTGTAGTTGCCCCAGTACTCACCACACGACACCGCTCCACCTATGTCGCAGTCTTGACATACGGATGCGAGTCATGGGCAATGACTACAACCCATAAAAGCCAGATCCAAACCTCAGAAATGAGGTATCTGAGGAAGGTGGTTGAAGTAACAAGAAGAGACATGGTACGCAACCAGACAATACGTCAAGGCCTTAAATCCTACCCCCTGCAGACCCAAGTAGAACAGTCCCAATTAAGATGGTTTGGCCATGTCTGCAGAATGGGAGAAGATCGGATACCACGACAAGCATGGGAAACAAAGAGCAAAGGATCCAGACCCCGAGGACGACCCAGAGTCCGCTGGGAGGACACCATTAGACAATCTTTGAAAGATCGAGGACTAGAATGGAACCAGGCCAGGAGGAAGACAGCCGATAGGATAGTCTGGCGCTCTCTCTTCCAAACCTCTACACCTCACGGTAGAAGGGGAACGACTAAGTAAGTAAGTAAGTAAGACTTACTAAATCCAGAAATATTATTTTAACAGCCCACAAGTGGTGTATACCTGGAAACATTATTATTATTTTCCCCAACACCTGACAGTTGTAATCCCAGTGGAGTGCAAATCTATACACTGTGCAGGAGAAGCCCTCTGGCAAAGAGTCGGCCGATAGAAAATTCATCATCATAATTCGTAACAACCAGATTTCTCCAGATTTTCTAGAAGTGTTCCCCTCTCTTAAAACGGTAAACACCAAGGATTCTTACACTATTCAATATTTGTAGTAATCCTATATATCCAGATAGTAGTTACAGACGAGCGGGAAACACGACTGTTTTCCCCGCCCGCCCTCAACACTACAAGAGTTGTCGCAACGGAAATATTCAGTTGTAGTTCCTGTGTCTATACTTACATTCCCCTGTGCACCCATCAGAGGAACAGTGCTAGTTTTTTAGACAGTGAAGACACCACTTTAGGACTTATATCGTCACCAGGATTCATCGTGGAATTAAACTTATTCGGCGTTCATCTCATTAGTTTTTTGGGATGAACTGGGGCCAATTTGTATCCTCGACAGCTGGGGTGATACATTAGTCAACAGTATCAGTGGGGTTATGTTCGTGGAATAAATTTATCAAGGGATACCTCATACCCAAGGGAAGAATACAAAATAGGTAAGAGTGTGAGAGGTGGCAACATGAATGAGCTAACCTACTTCCATTATCTGTTTTGTGTGTTGATTTTATGGTTGCTGGAAATTATCTATTAATTGTTGGTGGCTTGATTTTGTTTACTTTACTTGGTCATATATTGTACCAATCTTATTATTCTGTAAACCTAGTGCTAACCTTCAACTTTTGGGTTAATATTTTCTTTGGGTTAATTTTTTTCTTTGGTTTTGTTTTCCTTTTATAACGGCGACGGCGCACCATTCTTCTTTATTTTCCTCTATAGGTTATTAAAATGATTTTCTTAATACCTTGGTTAACTTGATGTTGTAAACTGTTTAGTGATAATAAACAACAAGAAAACTTAACTTTGTGTTTTGGTCAGACCCTTACCCATTTTGCCTTAGTTTTTTTCACGTATGTGTGTCTTGTTGTCACATATTGTTGTGTGTATGTAGAGTAACCTATTCTTATTTTAGATAGGGAGGCAAAGACTGTCTTGTGACAAAGCATGGTTGTACGGATAGGCTGGATGAGAGAAACCTACTCACTCCAGAGACATATCTTTCTCTCAACCTACCACCTGTGAAACCTATTTTTCTATACATTCTCGTGTATCAGTCAACCTTTACTCTTTACTAGACTGGGCCCAATAAACCAAATAATCTACCGTACGACAATCCTCCTCAAATTTCCAAAACATCTTCCTCAAATTTTCGTAACATTCCCAAGTTTCCATAACTTTCCCAAATTCCCATAACATCCCCAAACCTCCATAACATCCCTAAATTTCCGTAACATCCCAAAATTTCCGTAACATCCCCAAAATTTATATAACTTCTCCACAACATCTGCCTTCTAAGCTATCAGTAAGTACGCGCATCTATATATATATATATTGGAGGGCAAGTTCCGTATCCTACTAGTGACTAGGCTGTTGCTACTGGTGTCAGACTGTATCGGCTAGACCGTTCCTCTGACGTCCAGGCCGGGTCATGCTGCATGGGCAACAGCTTGATCTAACATTGCCCAACCTCGTGCCACCGAAAGTTATTTCGGGAGGTACGCTCCTTTGGTCAGAAATGACTGATAAGGAAGATCACGATCATATATATATATATATATATATATATATATATATATATATATATATATATATATATATATATATATATATATATATATATATATATATATATATATATATATATATATATATATATATATATATATATATATATATATATATATATATATATATATATATATATATACACACACCCCCCCCCCCCCCCCGTCTAATCTTTTTCTTTCAAATTCCAAATACTACAGGAGCATAGTAGTGGTAGTAGCCCTTTCAAACAGAACTGACTATGATCAAAAGGACCATAGGCCTTCTGTGACCGTGTGGCCAGAAGGATGTAATTTTAGACTGGGTAATTAATTTATGATCTGGTCTACGGTGTATATTTGCGCTCATGTGGCATTCTCACACGGGAATGGGCGATCTAAACGAAACACCTTTGCCATCTGAAAGGAAGTCAAACGTGTGAGACGCAGAAGATGTAATGGGAGACAGCCCACGGTTGTTAGACATCCTGGCGCTGTCTGATAACAAGAAGTGAATGCTTTTTAGCGTTTGTCTATCTATAGTTTGATAGAAGTTGATTGGCGATTTATGTGTTTTTAAGTGTAATTTCACGTATATATTTCATCGCTATTTTCAACCGTAAGACTGTGTGTTAAATATGTAAAGTACTAAGTGATTTTATTAGAGGAATTCTAGTGCCGCGATGCGCTGTATACAAGTGTGTACGTATTACCATTATTATTATTTGTGTAGTGTTAAGTGATAGTTATATTGCATTCTTGTGAGCCGTAAGTGTGGTTAATTTTACATCAGTGATTTTTGTGAGAGAAAGATTAGCGTACCCTCTAGCTCCGTGAGTAGCCTATGCCTATTACATTTAGTATAGAGCTGTAAGAATAGAGTATATATATATATATATATATATATATATATATATATATATATATATATATATATATATATATATATATATATATATATATATATATATATATATGCTTGTTCCTTAGAGCAGCTAGGCCTCTCACATACTGATAAATTGATGTCATTTACACCAGTGCGCTGTATGGAATATTTCATCACAGATAGAAGCGTTTCATTTAAGTTTTCTCTCGCGTGATGATGAAGTTAGTATTTAGTATGAGTATGAAGGCATTATTGTTGACTTAAATATGTTTATTGTATATACAGATATGCATGAACACACACAACATACACACATGGAGATATAAGCGCATCTACCAGCATATTTTCACACATGTGTAACACCACACACGGCATGCACACGGACACACATGAACCTATGCGCGCATGTACTTGCATGTATTCACACATGTGTATGTATTATTGCGTGGATGATGTTTGTCCATTAGAAAGATGCTAGTTTATTTTGTTTCATTTTATTTGAGAGAGTCCAGCAGTCTCTGCTGGGTTATATGGTGTTACGTAGAGAATACCTAAATAGCTTGGTTATATGGTGTTGTATAGGAATTACCTACAAAGAAAACTTGTGGACAACATTTTTTTCTGTATGATTCATATGCTACCTGATAGGGTTTCATTAATAAAAGTGGGACCCCTGTCATCAAGAGTTTTTCTGTGACTGCGGGACGCGTGTGAAAGTAGGCCAGAGAGAGAGTGACGACAACATTACACACGAACCCCACCCGTAATTCTTATTCTTCTTCACATATCGTCTTCGCACTGTCACACTTCAACAAACTTCCTGTCCTGTGCCATCTGCTCAAGGTCTTTGCCTGTCTCTAGTTCTCTTCTCCGTGTGTTCTTTGGTCTTCCTCTATCTCTCTTGACCTGGGGATTGCTGAGCAGGTATTTTCTTGTAATGCTATCAACAGATTTTCTCAATGTGTGTCCAATCCATATAATCTACCGCCTTAAATATCTACCACCTTACGGGTGGAATTACTGCTTGCTTGAATTTGAGTTCAGTGTTTCCTCTATAACAGCCCCAAATTACAGTTTACTTGGTCGTCGGGAGGCACGCTAAATCGGTGGGACAGACAACTGGACAGACATACATCATCATCTTCACGATGAGCCACTGCAGCTGACCCCCGTACATTCATATGCTCTTGCAGGGTTGGGTTTTGTAAAAAAAAAAAAAAGTAAAGGATCCCGTTATACGCCTATTGAGGCATATTGGGAATATGGTATTAGGCCCATATTTTCTTGACCATTGGCACACTAGAGGTGATGTGGTCAGCATCACGCCGGCCGCCTTAACCTTCCCAGAGTTGTTCTGGTACCCAATTCATGAGGCTGGGTCGACCCCGGAGCCGTTTGAGGTCTAAAAAATCCCACCTCAATTGGGGATCGAACCATGGACCACCGAGCTAGGAAGCCAGTGCACTAACCACTGCGTTACCGCTTTTGTAGCAATCTGTTTTACATGATGAGGCTGCCAGGTACGTAAACAACCTCATATAATCACATCTTCTGACATTGCCATGTACATAAACAACCTCATACAATCACATCTTCTGACATTGCCAGGTACGTAAACAACCTCATATTAGTCACATCTTCCGACATTGCCAGGTACGTAAACAACCTCATATTAGTCACATCTTCCGACATTGCCAGGTACGTAAACAACCTCATATTAGCCAAATCTTCCGACATTGACAGGTACGTAAACAACCTCATATTAGTCACATCTTCCGAAATTAATCTGAGGAAGCATATTCCTATTCCTTATTTGCCCCGTGAGATACCCTTCGGGAACTATCAAGAAAACCCAGATTTGGTGCTCGCCAATGCGGCAATAGAACACTGGCATAGAGTTCTATTATTTTGGACAAATAATTTCGGCCTGACATAAACTATAGAGTGAAAAAGGTAATACGTCTTAATAGAACAAAAGACGGTTAAAAAATTACGTTGCGGTCACAAAGCTTTCGTCAGGGACAGACATTCAAAAACTGAAAGGACAAAAAGTGAGAATTAAGTAGTGAACATAAGAATAAAAGCAAAAACTCCCTGATTAGGATCACATGTCCGGACCAAAATGGCTGCCCCTGCTACCGGACGTACAGAGAAATTATGACATAAAGGAAGGATTTATGTCTATGATTGAAAGTTTCAGTGGCGGTTTTCGGTTGTGCGAGAGTGTTTGAGGCGTTAGGCAAACGCGAACTTACCAGGTCCCTTATAAATACATTCCTGTTATCTCAAAAATTATTTTTTGTGTTTTAGGTCTCTCAAACGGCGAGACCTCTGGAATGTTACGTAGCTCTTAAAAAACAAACAGACGCATAGGGGACAAAAATTTTAAGCAGAATTTGTTAAAATAACAGTCGTGCCCGAAGTTGAAGTAGACTCTGTCACACGTTCATTTAATCAAATGGGAAATATCCTATCACCGGCAACCGACCCTGTGATGATTACAAACTACATCAGCTTATAACTTTTAACACAAAACACGCGCTGCCTTCCTCGTGAAATTGTGACAATGATTCGATGTAATATAAAGCCCAAGATCATATAGTCGGTCAGGGCTTGTTGAGCAAACTTTAGACACCTGATGATCTAGTTTTGCCGTGACACAGTCATAATATAATATTGCATGGACAGACAGAAATCCGTGAAATATATTTGTTTTGGTTTGGTTTGGTGTCGTGTACTGACTTCTCACCAACTATTTCTTTGTCTACATTTTTTTTCTCCTCTTAAAAGCTCTCGTAATGAAACCCCTTTTCTTCAGAATTTTTCATTTTCTTATAATGAGAAATCTCTCCTCTACAAGTTACTGTTAAATAGCACTTGATGACCCTCGCTAATTCTCACGGCCAAGGTAGATAATTATTCTGAAATGGTTGTGGGAAGGACACTACATCTGCCTGGTACTATCAGCCCGGAAGTCGACCCTTTGTTTGTGTCACGTACTGACGCATATAAATCAGGGAAGGGGCAAGAACCCTGCCTACAGACGCAGGCACTTGCACAGTGGTTACTGGGACCAGTTTTCGGCGTCATGCTGACCACATCACCCCTAGTGTGCCGAAGGTCAAGAAAATATGGGTCTAACACCATGGATCTTCCGGTTCCTGTCCAATATGTCGGACATTGTTTTTCAAGCGTTAGATTCGATGAAGTAATTTGATTTTTTCGTTTATATAATTTGCACAGTTCGTGCCATCTTTATGTTTGAAGACATTGACAGTTTCAACCTGAATATGTAGATACCTTGTGAGTATTTGCTTCCAGCGAGAACTTTTGAATACACAATCATTTCAGCGATCCCATCAGCCATCTTGGTTATTTTTGTGCATTTAAGCAGCTCAGCATGACAAGATAAAACGTAAGCTGATTCAAATTTCTTTACAGTATGATGAAACATGATCTAAATATCCACAAACTAATAGATCGAGGCTATAAAAACCAGCAAGATGTCGAATGTAACAAACTAAATTGGCCTTCAGAAGCAAATTTACTTGATTTACAACTCGCTTCAGTATTATTATAGCTAATTATCAGGAACAATGGCACTCGTGAACTCGGTCACCACTATTCGACCTAAAACCAAAAAACAAAAAAAATTACACATTAAACGTGACAAGAGCGGTGAAGAAAAAGACCAAGATCACTAAAGATAACACCCTGTGCATGCCTTCATTGAATGTAACTTATAAAAACAACAAGCAGTGTGCCATACTAAATTTCTCCACATTGCTTGAGTATGAGGCCCTGAGAAGTCTTTCGAAGATGTACTATGAATCAAATGCACTTATTGAGTCAAGAACAGATGCTAGTGGTGCATACGTGGAAGATCATCCACTTCATCCACTGAAGATGTTTTTCTCCATTTTTATAACACCTCTAACAAGGTCATGATTCAAGGTTCAGAGACTGCTGTGAAAAATTGGATACAGAAAGATTTAAACAAATTATGGATAACTGCAACTACTGCTGGAGTCAGTCGACAGGCCATCACACCCAACTTAGCTCTTTCCAAATTACCAGACATATCTTCGCATTGTCATGCACCCGTTGACAACAATGTAGAACCACATATGCCATGTATTGATGAATGCAACACATTATCACAAACTGAGCTGAAAAGACCAGTTACAGCAGAAACAGAATATGGAATCACAGAGGCGGATCACCATTCACTCACAGAATTTGTTGTTAGCGGTCCAGTACCATCATCACCACAACCCTTACAAGTAGCATATCATCATGATGTATTTACAAGTATTATGTCTGAGATAGATTTACTTAGAGCAGAGCTGAACAGCCTAAGACAGTCGTATGAGAAGCTTCAGACAGAACATACGATACTTAAAAGTAGCTATGAAAAAAGCCAGCAGTATACGGTGGAGCTTTGTACACCACAAGAGAAAACGGACAAACTGTGTCAAAAACTGAAAAAACACTAGCAACGAATCCGAGCAAAACATTACGCAACTAAAACTCCATCACAGCCAAGAAAGTGTCCTGGATTCTCCGAAATTCACTACAGACAGTGCAGACAATGTTTGCAGAATCCCGGTAAACATTTCGAATCGGCACTCTCCGCCAAGACGACTAACTCACAGCATACGTTATTATCCGAAATCCAATAATCAGAGCACACAGGTAACACAAGAACACGCACGTCCTATCACAGGCACCAACACAAGGATTCAGAATAAAAGGAAGCACCTTATTTTCGGGGACCAGAATGTCAAGGAACTACAAAAATCTAGATTGTTAACAAACGATATGGACTCGGTCACTGTTCGCTTCAAGAACTGGGCATCCACTCAGGACTTACTGTCACTCCTTAAACGTTTTCCGTCTGATCCCACTGTCACCAGAGTAACTACTCATACAGGTCTATCAGACTCGCTCAAAGATATTGAAATATCCCAAGCTGATCTAAACCTAATCACATCAAAATTCCATTCGTTATTCCCTAATGCGAAAATCTACTTCTCGTCCATTATTCCTCCAGTCAGAGCCCATTACCGCAAATCCATTGATATCAACAATTCTAAACTTAAGAGGCACTGTGTCAGACACAACTTTAAATTCATTGATCACTCCTCGTACTTCCTTGCGAAATCAGGAGCCCCTAAAAAACTTCTTTACAGCGGTGATATTGCCTTATCTACTGAAGGAATCAGCAAGCTGGCAACAAACATCAGGTACCCAGAACGCACCTTCAAAGGAGTCGGCCACATACCAGGATCTCAAAATCCAACCAGTCATCTATCAATAGTGAATACCTGCTTCTCAGATAGTAATTATGACCTTGACTTTCCACCATTACTTACTACTTCTAACAACACCCACTCAACATCATCTCATAATCAGGAACATCAAATCACACCTGTTCTTATAAATCGCGAAGTGCAGGGAACAGCTTGTGATGTCTCCCTACAGCAACAACCACCTATGTTTTCTGCACTTACTCAACAGGAACGATGTGATAGACTCTATCCTCAAAAGTGTACAAATGAAGCAACTCAACAAACTCAGTCTTCATGTCCTGATACATCCTCACTCCAACCATCAATGTCACAGACACAAGAAACTTACCCCCGTCACCGCATTTGTACCATCTTCCTATGTATCAACATCTGTACCCTACCTTTCCTAATTTCCCACTACATCAAAGAATCTTGGACTATTTACCTTCTGCCGGGAGATCATACTGGTCAGCATACTCCCATCCCACAACAAAAACACATGAATATCCCGCAACCACATTCTAACCCATGCATCATCCTTCACGTCCTAATCTACCAAATTTGTACTTTCAACAGCCCTGTTATCAATATTAAGAACTAACATTTTTACTTTCACTTACTTGGTGAAGTTAATTAGTCTAAATATTCGTGATTTTTGTGTTAACGCTGCTTTTGTTATTGATATTTTTAAACCTCCTCTCCAAAGTTAAATGCATACAAATCAGACACAATGGTTAATTAAGGATGGTCTACGACTGGGTCATCTAAACATATACCATCTATTAGGCAAACTTCCTAAACTTACACGAATTCTGAATCAAAATTTTCATGTTTTTGGACTTTCGGAAAGTCGTTTAAATGACAAAATATCAGATGATGATATTACACTTCAAGGCTTTACAACTGTTCGACGAGACTCAAGTAGTAAGCTAGAAACAGGTATAGTAGTATATATTTCCAATTCCATTAGTTTTCGCCGCAGAAGTGATTTAGAGACAGCAGAGACCGAGTGCATTTGGTTAGAAATAAAAATACCCAGTCAGGGACAATTTCTAATCGGGTATCTTTATAGAAATCCCAGTGCAGGAACCATCTGGTATGAAAATTTCACCACTATGATGGACACAGTATTTACCACTGCCAAAGAAATTATTCTTTTGGGTGACTTCAACATTGACATGCATAACACAAACCAAACATGGGAAAACATCATACCATCTTACAACTTAAAACAAATAGTCAACCAGCCTACCAGGGTAACAACAACATCATCCACAACAATTGACCACATCTACGTCACCTGTACAGATAACATTCTAGAATGCTCTGTTCCTATTGTAGCAATGAGTGACCACTATCCAATATGTTGCACGTGGTCAAAGAATAAATATAAAGCTCCCAGAAATAAACATTTAAGTATTAAATTTAGAAGTTTCAAAAATTTTAACCATGGACTATTTTTACATGATTTGCGAGCTGCAGCTCTGGCCAATGTTTACCAGCTTTCTGATCCCGATGACGCCATAGCTCATTGGACACGTATCTTTCATTGTGTGTTTGATAACCATGCAGCAGCTAAAAAAGTTCGTGTCAAACGACAGATCAAATCTCCTTGGATCACACAAGCAGTGCTGGAAGCCATGAGGCAGCGAGATCGAGCTCACAGAAATAAGGACTTTAACACATACAGAGCACAAAGAAACAAGGTACAATATTTAATACGTAGAGAAAAGAAAACATACTTTAAAAACTTAATTCAGAACAAAACAAACAGTAAAGATATGTGGAAAGCAATCAACACTCTAGCAAACAAACGAAGTTCGCCAGACTCATTAAGCCGCAATACCTCATTTACGTGTACGGACTTTAGCGATTACTTTCAAGCAGAAATAACCAGTCTTAAATCTACGATACCAGATTATCCTTGTGACCTAAGCCAACTGTTAGCATTCAGTGAGAACAAATGCACGAACACAGTCCCATCCGACATTCCGTATATGACAGTTAATGAAGTGTATAACTATCTTCTAGGCCTTAAAGAGAACAACTCATCAGGAGTTGATGGAATCAGTAATCGAATACTGCGCTATGCTGCGCCAGTTATTAGTGATTCACTAACATACATATACAATCTATGTATCGCAAAGAGTTACTTCCCGTTGCACTTTAAAGTCGCTAAGGTATATCCTCTTTTCAAACCTGGTTCCTCTGATACTCGTAACCTTGGTAACTATAGGCCAATCTCTCTAATATCATCGCTATCCAAACCACTGGAAAAACACATTCATAAAATAACACTACAACACCTAGTTAACAGCGACTTGCTAATTGATAGTCAATCGGGGTTTAGGCCTAAACATTCATGTCACACTGCTCTAACTAAGATGATAGACAACTGGCACCTAAATATTAACAACGATAACATGTGTGGGGCAGTCTTTGTAGACTTTAAAAAAGCATTTGATATGATAGATCACGCTATTTTAATTAGAAAACTAGAAACATCAAAAATAAACTTTCAACTGATGACAATGATTACATCATTCCTGTCAGACAGAAAACATGTAGTTTCTTACAATAACTCATATTCTAGCCCAGCAGTAATAAATACCATCTTACTGTTAGTTAGTTGCTTATCCTTTACAGGACGTGGCAATCAACCCCAGCTTTTATTGGCTGTTAGTGATTTTTCTAGGCAATGTTTTTTTTCATTCAGTAGTTTGCCATTGCTTTCTGAACGGTACGGCGCTTATACCATTGTTACAAATCCACACAAAGCGATCTGCTACCAAACCGCCTGTAGCAGGTTTCGAACCTGGTATATCTGGATTATGAAACTGCGTTAATATCCATTAGGCCACAGACGCCGTAACATAACATAACACATAATTGACATAACACCGTACTGAATATCAGAATCCAGTGATTCCCAAAGTGGGCGGAACCGCCGCCCTATAGTGGTTGGGAAGATTTAACATGCTGAAGTCATCAATGTTACTTAATGTAACGCTTACATGTAAAAGCGCTTTGATTATACATGGCCTTGACGACAGCGCTGAAAAGGGATAAAGTAGACTGAACAAACCTTAACCCACCTCCCTCCCTAACTTCGCTCGTCCCAGTTTCTCATACATTCTACAGCATAGGTTCTGAACCTGGGGTACGCGCACCAGGGGGTACGAGACGCTTGTTATTGGGAGTGGGGGTGACCGGTAAATATTTAGTAAATAATTGCATTATCCCATTGTGCACTGTGGTAAGATCCTCCTTGTGTGATCTGAGGGAGGAGATCGGAGCACTGATGGAGTTGTCCGTGTGCAGTGAAGATAATTCTTAAAAACAAAACCAAATTATCCCATTCAAACATTTCGTAAGATATACATTATAAATTAATATTTGCTCAAATGTTTCGTACCAGTGTTAGTTTAAAAAAAGGTTGTGGATTGGAGAGACACCCCCAGTGAGGCGGGAACGAGACAGGAAAGGTGGGTAGCACAGTGGTTGTACTACTAGGATCATTAAGCAAGACATGGTTTCATCTATTTTTGCAATCCTTAGCTCAAGTAACCATCACTGATCATAAATTCTAAACGCAATCTCTATTCTGAAAGCGGATGTGAAAGATACCGAAGCCCACGTTGTCCACTCGGTCAACACCGATGTAAGAGACAATAACAACAAGAAGTATGTGGTCAGCTCACCCAGATTTAATCAGCATCTTTTGGAAGGTGAAAACTAATGCTAAATAGTGTTTACCAGTTTAATATTGGTGAGTGTTCATGGGCAAGGTGTGTCCCAGTGTACTTTTTCGCTGGCAGCTGAAGACATTAGAAATCAGAAGGCGTTTAAAAAGGACTAGCTGTGCTTTGTTGCAGATTTGGTTGTCTCAGTATTTAAGTGTGCTAGTGATAACGCTTCTTTTTTTATCGTTAGCCGCAAACTGTCAAAGCAGTCAGTGGCCATCACGTCTCGTGGCATCGTATGGAGCAGCAACAAACTGCTTCTACTTTGCTCGGTGATAACACGATACGTTAATAAACTAGAGCCAAGTTACTCTTATCTTCAACTTTTAAAAATAGTTTTTATTGTAATGAAGAGATATGAAGGGGGCGCTGGGGATGTGCTCTGGGAGCCAAAGGGGCGGTGAACCGAAAAATGTTTTGGGAACACTGTCATAACCAAAACAAAACAAAAACAATGACGGCAAGCGTGCAAGTGAAAGACAGCGCTATAAGTGAGAAGATAACATCAAGAGATGGACAGGAAAGAGTCTATCAGAGTGCACCATCAAGACAAGAGACAGAAGACTTTGGACGTCGACTGCAGCGAACCTTCGATGTCACCTTATCTATTCCATCTCACGAATAAATGTATGTTAATGAGTTATAATCCAGAGACACAATTGAATGTTCCTGAGGCTGAAAACGATCTAGATGTAAATACAGACATTCCACGAAAAGAAGAAATCATCACAGCAATCAAAGGGTTAAAGAACGGTAAAGCTCCGGGCCATGATAACTTAAATGCAGAGCTATTTAAGACAGACCCTGAGCTAGCAGCAGAACTATTAGAACCACTATTTGCACAAGTGTGGAAAACGGGGACAACACCATCAGAGTGGAACAAAGGAATAATTGTCAAATTGCCCAAGAAGGGAGATCTTTCAGACTGCAATAATTGGAGAGGAATCACTCTTCTCTCAGTTCCCAGCAAAATATTAGGCAGGATAATTATACAGAGAATTTCAAAGGCAGTAGACTACAAACTGAGGAAAGAACAAGCAGGATTTAGAAAGAACAGAAGATGTGTAGACCATATATTCACTCTCATGAACATTATAGAGCAGTGCTCAGAATGGCAAAGACAGCTTTACATAAATTTTGTTGATTTTGAAAAGGCTTTTGACAGCATACACAGGGACAGTTTATGGAAAATACTGAGGGCTTATGGAATTCCAAGCTGCATAGTGTCAATCATAAAAAGCCTCTATGCCAACTTTACGTGTAGTGTTGGGCAGAGCAACCTAACCTTCGAGGTGAAGACAGGAGTACGACAGGGATGCCCCTTATCAACCACTCTATTTTTAACAGTCATAGACTGGGTGATGCGCCAGACAACAGAGGGCAGTCCAAGAGGAATAAGATGGACTACATTTTAAACATTGGAAGATCTGGAATATGCAGATGACATTGCACTGCTGGCACATTCACATCAACACATCCAGGAAAAAACGGATAGACTTAATAAATTTAGCCAGCAGGTGGGCTTGAACATCAATTTAAAGAAGTCTGAGGTCATGATGCTCAATGTGAGCAACCCTGAGCCCATATCAGTAAGGAATCAACAACTGGTACAGACAGATACCTTCACATATCTAGGAAGCATAGTAACACCAGACGGTGGGGCAGGCAAAGACATCAACATCAGAATGAATAAGGCAAGAACAGCCTTCTTTAGCCTAAATAACATCTGAAAGTCCTCCCAATACAGCACAAGCACAAAATTAAGATTATACCAGAGTTGCGTGCTTTCTGTGCTTCTCTATGGTGCGGAATGCTGGAGAGTCACAGAGAAGGAAATGTCGAAATTGTCCTCTTTTCACACAATATGCCTAAGAAAAATTCACCGAATCTTTTGGCCGAATACCATCACCAACCAAGATCTGCTTACTCGTAGCAAGCAAGAGGACATGCATACCATCATAGCTGGCAGACGCTGGAGCTGGGTTGGTCATGTCCTCAGAAGAGACCCCGATGCCATCACAAGAACCCTGAAGGAAAGCGAAAGAAGGGCCGACCAAAAACAACTTGGCGGAGGACTGTGGAGGCTGAGATGCAAAGAATGAACCAGAGTTGGGGCACTGTACGAAGGATGGCCACCGACCGTGCAAAGTGGAATCAATTTGTTGTTGCCCTACAGGACGCCACTAGGCGTGATGGCCACTGACTGCTTTGACGGTCGGTGGTTAAGGATGGAAGAAGAAGAAGAAGAATGAGTTAAAATGCATCAATGATAAATTAAACAAAAATACCACGCAATTAGACTTTGCAATTAACCGGTACAGTGTATGGAATAAAGTACCAGACAGGATGTTGCCAGCAAGCGAATAGCAATAACAAACAGAATATATTACCTACAGCTGTAAACTATATATCATAATTATAGAACATTGCAGATTGAACTGGTTATTTTAAGCCATGAAATTTTGTTGTTTTTATTTGTAAACTCAGCAATACTGGTATTCAGTCATCAGTCCCCTCAAACATATTTCTCCACCAATATCACAGGTCAATGCCTATACCAAGGGTTTCTTAACTCTTTATTATGTGCCATTGGCACCTTTGATTCACCAACAATGGCTATAGTACCCTTTGATTGCCAAATGAAGGCGATGGACCCCTTTGATTGCTCAATGAAGGCTATGAACCCTTTGATTCTCCATCAAATTTTATTTTATGTCCAGAACCCCCTAAAATCGATTCACCATAACCTTAACATCCCCAAATTTCAGTAACATCTCCCCAAATTTCCGTAACATCCTACCAAAATTTCTGTAACATCCTTGTGACGTGTACTGGAAAAGAGCCTACAGTAATCTTTCAGCTTATTGTAACCTTATAGCTGCTCTCTGATTTCTTAGCCAAACATGCATTATACCAACTGTCTATTTCGGCAGCTCACCCTTTTGTCCCCGCCCTCTTTACTGTAAACACGGGCTAACGCAGTGTTTACACTCTTTGTTGACCTGTCAGTCATAACAGGAAACAAATCACGCTTTGTTTTACTCCTTTTCACTCAAGCGAGCTCATCTGTCAATCAAATAATACTTGACAGACAGACAGTACGTGAGAAAGGCGGAAATGACCCTTTGAAGTTTGCTCAAGGGGAAATCTAAAAATCCCTAATATCCTTTGATCTCGGAACACGAGCATTGTACAGGTAAAACCGCTAGGAGAGCAGAAAGTCTTTTGATGTCGGTCACCACTCCAGACGAGAAACTCTGGAAGACCGAAACGTAAGCTTTATCTTGCCTCTCTGCTTCTGAATTTTGTCCCACACAGTAGCGCGAAATAACTATTGCTGTTTTCTTTAACCCAATCATCAGTGTCAGTCAGAATTTGAGAAGAAAGTCTAGCGCGAAGACATAACCTTTTCTTTTGGATTATTGGTTAAAAAAGTGATTCGTTGAGATTTTCATTCTGGATTTTCTGGTAAATAGTTCTAAGTGTTAGAGGTTTTTTTACAGTGATAGCATTTAAAGTTAAATACTTTAAACATACAGTTAAATACTCCACTTAGATCGTTTTCTTTGTTAGTAAGGCGAATTAAATAAAATAACGCGTAGCGAGTTTCATCACCAGATATTCAATTAAAATGTTAGATCACATCACCGACGCTACATAGCTGAGACGAGACAGTAAATTTTGTTTACAGTGTAGACCGACGCAGCACTAAACTCTCCAGGAGAGAGATAAACAAGACGGTTGTTAACCAGACCGGACTTAGAGGCTAAACAACTGATAGTGGGAGGGAATAAATACTCTTTATATTTCATTTTATAATTGTTGTTATTATAGCGTCTATTATGTTTTTAAATACCATACGATAAATTAACAGACTCCGACAATTTACTAGCTACTAAATGACAGGTGATAAGTTGTACGTGGCACATTGTGAGAAAAATAATAAATAACACACTGTGAGTGTGACTGCCAGCCGCGAGAAGGGGCGGGTGAGTCTTCATCGGCTCAGTTCGACCCAAATCCGCGGCCAGCGACGTGTGTGTAGGCGTAGAACGAACACCGTGTATCTTTCAAATTTGTCAGGATTTGACAGAGCGGAGGAGAGACTGTCGTGTCCCCGTCTATACATATTTATATTTACATAGAGTGGTACACCCATGTGTTACCGGGGCCCGAAAGGGGAGCAAAGAATAGTAACACTGTTCCCTGCCATGCATGTCGTAGAAAGCGACTAAGGAGGGTTGGGCATGGGGCTGGTTACCCCATCCTGTAAAAAAATTTAACCCATAAAAACCTCAACATGGACAAGTCAATTAAGGAAAATAAAATACAGCTACCCAAGACAGGGGAAGGTCCTCTCGCAGGGAGGCGTATTATGCAACACAGAAAAAGCCGAAAGGAGTCTGTATTACTGACTAACCTTCTTTCTTCTAGGAGAACGTCCAGATTTGGCACCTGGAATGTTCGGACATTAAACGAACAAGGGAAAGTGGCACAAGTAGCAGCAGAAATGAGGGAATATAAAACCGAGGTTCTGGGAATGTGTCAAACAAAGTGGAAGGGTGTAGACAAGAAGAAACTCATCACAGGTCAATTGGTGCTGTCCTCGGGACATGAAGACGAAAGTTCACACTACAGTGAAGGGGTAGCTTTTATGTTATCTAAAGAAGCACAGAAAGCACTCATTGAATAGGAAGCTGTTGGACCCAGAATAATAACAATAAAACAGCTACAAAGATTTGAATGCAAAAAGCTTAAAAAGAACCAATAAATGTAAACGTGGTGTCCTGGAAACATCCAATTTTGAGCGATGCACCAAAAAACTGAAGTCGGATGTGTCGACCGAAAGGTGCAGATATCACAGCTTAGGCGTAAACAGACACAACGCAACCACCGTCCTTTTCAGAGCGAACGAGGAAGGAAGAAGAAAACAGCTAAAAAGAAAATAAAGTAAATGTCATCCAATGTTATGCACCAACTAATGACAAAGAAGAGTCTGTGAAAGAAGCATTTTATACTAGACAACAGGAAATTATGGAAAAAGTAAAAAGAAGAGACATCACAATTTTGATGGGTGACATGAATGCAAAGATAGGTACAGTCAACACCGGCTTTGAAGAAGTCATGGGAAAACATGGGCTATGAATAATGAATGAAAATGGGGAACTATTCTCACACTTCTGTGCTTCAAATCAACTGGCTATAGGAGGAAGCATGTTTCCACATAAGAGAATACTCAAGGCAACATGGATATCACCAGACCAAAGAACAGAAAATCAGATTGATCATATATGCATAAACAAGAAGTTTACATCATCACTGCAGGATGTAAAGGTATATAGAGGAGCAGATGTGGCATCAGATCACCACTTTCTGATCATCATCTCAACCCGTAACCCGTCATAGGTCGTAGGGGTGCCATGGTGGAAGCATCAGCAGACAGGGTCCTCCACTTCTCTCTATCCTCAGCAATGCGTACAAGTGTGGAAAAACCGTGTCCTGCCCATTCTTTGATGTTATCAGCCCAGGATTTTCTTTGTCTTCCTCTTCTCCGTTTACCTTCGACTGTTCCCTGAAGGATCGTTTTCGAAAGGGAGTCATGACGAGTTACATGCCCAAACCAGGCAAGCTTTCGACGTTTCACTACTGACAAAAGTGATTCTTGGTGGCCTGCATAGGTGTTTATGTTCTCTCTAACATAGACATTTGTTTTGTGCTCTTTATAGCAAATGCGCAAAATTCTTCTATAACATTTATGCTCGAAAGCCTGAATCCTTCGCTCCGTATCTGCAGTGAGTGTCCAGCCCTCACACCCAGAGAATAGATAATACAAGTGATTTGTATAATTTGATCTTCACAGGAAAACTGATGTTACTTTTCCAGATCACATTCAGCCTTGTCATGGCAGCTGAGGCCATCTCAAGTCTTGTCTTGATTTCTTTACTTGATCTTCCATCACTACATATAGTGGACCCGAGATATTTAAAGGTGTTAACTTCTTCTAACGTTTGCCCATTTTAACGTATTGTTGGTCGGAACATGTTTCTTATGGCTATTCACCAATATCTTGCTTTTTTCTATATTAATTTCCACCCCATACGTTCTTGTTACTTTCTCCAGTCTAGAGGTAAGGTCTTGAAGTTCTGATTCTGTTCCAGCTATCAGATCGATATCATCAGCAAAACGTAGATTGCAAAGAGGTCGGCCTCCAATCGATATGGTTGTTTTATAATCGTAGAGAGCCTCCTGCATAATATGTTCTAGATATATATTAAAGAGAACTGGGGACAGGATACATCCCTGACGAACTCCTACAGTTGTTTTGAAAAATTCTCCAATGTCATTGCTTGCAAAAACAGCACTGCTTGCGTCCTTGTATAATGCTTCAATGATATCTATGAAGTTGGTATCAAAATTGAATTTTCTCATTATTTGCCATAAGCCTTCATGCCAGACTCGATCGAAGGCTTTTGTGAAATCGATGAAGTTATGGTATAAATCGTGTTGATGCTGGAGATGTTTTTCGATCAGTAATCTAATGTTGAAGATTTGTTCTGAGGTACTTATTTTTGGTCTAAAGCCAGCCTGTTCCTCGGACAAGATTTCTTCTGATTTCTGTTTTATTCTGTTCAAAAGTATCCTTAACATCACCTTACTTGGATGACTAATAAGGCTAATGGTTCTGTAGTTCTTGCACAACTAAGGCGCCAGACACTCGCCCTTCGCCCCTTCTCCTGTTAGTATTAAACGGTGCCACCACGACAGGGCCAGAAGTTGGACTTTTGTTGTCAGAGGCTATGTGTTACGCACGCCTTAGGAGCATTTGGTCAGATATTGAGAGCTCGTCCTCAATTCCACTCCTGGCTTTGACAACAATTGGCACCCACCTTCTTATAGCCAAAGTAAAAACGAAACTCAAGAGATATGCAACAATGCAAAATTATAGACAAAAATTTAATGTAGGACATTTAAGAAATCAAGAAACAAGAGACAAATTTGCGGTCACAATATCCAACAAATTCCAAGTGTTCCATCAGCTGGAAGATGTAGAGAATACAGAAGACTATTGGCAGCAAATCAAAACTGTATTGAATGAGACATGTGAAGAAATACTGGGGAAAAGGGAACGACAACAAAAAGCATGGATAACAACAGAAACCATTAATAAGATAAAAGACAGAAAAAAACTAGAAAGCAGATTTAAACACAAGCAAAACCAGAAGTTCCAAAGCCAAGGCTCAAGAAGCGTACACAGAAGCAAACAAAGAAGTAAAAAGAAGTATCAAAAGAGACAAGAGGAAGTATATTGAGGAGTTGGCAAGAGAGGCAGAAGATGCTGCAGCCAAAGGAAATATGAGAGAACTGTATAGCAGCACAAAGAAGCTAACATGGAAATACAAGCAAGCAAGTTGCCTCATAAAAGACAAAAATGGAAAACTGCTCTGCAATATACAAGAGCAAATGAAGAGGTGGACAGAATATTTTGAGGACCTTCTCAATAGACCAGCTCCACAAAACCCCCCGGACATTCAGCCAGCAGAAGAAGTGCTACAAATTAACGGTGAAAGACCAACGAAGGAAGAAATAAAGAAAGCCATAAAGCTTCTAAGAGATGGAAAAGCGTCTGGACCTGATGGCATTCCAGTAGAGGCCATCAAAGCAGATATCGAAACGGCTACAGAGATGTTATATAAATTACTTAGTAAAGTCTGGGAAAAGGAAGAGATACCAGCAGAATGGAAGGAAGGATATCTGGTTAAGTTGCCTAAGAAGGGAAATTTACAAGAGTGCACAAATTATAGAGGAATAATGTTACTATCAGTGCCAGGAAAAGTATTAAACAGGATTATCCTTGAGAGCTTAAAAGAGTCCATAGACAAGAAACTGAGAGATGAACAAGCAGGTTTTCGACAAAACAGATCATGTGCAGACCAGATAGCCACTTTGAGAATAATAGTTGAACAAAGTCTGGAATGGAATTCACCACTATACACACATCGGATTTGTGGACTACGAAAAGGCATTTGTCAGTGTAGACAGAGAATCACTTTGGAAATTGATGAGGCATTATGGAGTTCCCCTGAAGATCATTAATTTAATAAAGAAAACATATGAAGACATGACATGCAGAGTTCTTCATGAAGGACAGCTTACAGAACCGTTTAAGATTAGAACAGGAGTGCGACAATGATGCCTCTTGTCTCTATTTCTTTTCTTACTAGCAATAGACTGGGTTACGAGAACATCGACAACACACAACAGAAATGGAATCCAGTGAACTCTGACTAAGCAGTTGGATGATCTGGATCTTCTGTCCCATAACCGTAATCAGATGCAGGACAAATTGAAAACACTCTATGAGAGGTCACAGCAATTGGGTCTGAAAATACACAGAGAAAAGACAAAAATAATGAGAATAAATGCAGGTTATGATAACAGAGTTGAACTTGAAGAAGCATCAATAAAAGATGTAGAATCGAACACATATCTTGGCAGCAATATATACAAAGTTGGAGGGACAGACAGTGATATCAAAATAAGAATACAAAAAGCAAGAGGAGCTCTCATTGCATTGGGAAATATATGGAGATCAAGAGAAATCGGATCCAACACGAAAATAAGAATCTTCAACTCAAATGTGAAGTCAGTCCTATTGTATGGCTCTGAGACATAGAGAACAACAAAGACAACAACCAAAAAGCTAAAGACTTTCATAAATGGGTGCTTGCGTAGAATAGAAGGTTCTGTAAAAGTACACACTCACGCACACATCAGTTAATAAAATAAAATGGTTGAAAGCCTAAACAAAAAGATACTGCAAACAGCCACAGAGTCTATTATCAGAGAGTCAAGACATAATTACAAACCATGTTGAACTGAACAACTACACAGCAGAGGGAAGAAACAACCGAGGACATTTACAAACACTGATCACGTGCGAAATCAGATTTCTTTACGCCTAGCCACAAATTTGTAAGGGGAAGTAGAATTATTTTTTATTTGCAAGGGTAACAACTTAACTATGAAAACAAATACTAAATTAAATAAAGCTTTTACTTACATAAATTAAATATATCCAGATACTTTACAAAATAATATAAGACAAAAAATGTGCATTATGAAAAATTATACAACTTTTAAATTATATAAAAAGTAAATGTTTTTTATTGTATTTTACTTTAATTTTTTTAAACGCCTTTCTCAGATACAAGTTTTAAAGAAGGAAATACTTAAATGGTCCAGTAACTCTCAATGCTCATTACAAAAAATTCTGTATATCAGTAGACTAGCAAGTGTCGGACCTTCTCGGCCTTTTGGCTAAGATCAATGTGTCAAAGCACAGGGACCAATACAGTGACATTCATGTGTCATTAGGTCCTTTGTGTGAGAACACAGAAGATCACTACAGTGACACATGATGTCATTGGGTCTTCTTGTGTTGGGACATGTGGTCTTGACCAGAGCCGGGTTTGGGGCGGGTACAATGCGACCTCATGCGAGGAAAAAAATATGCGACCTCAAGCGAGGAAAAAAAAATAAATAAATAAATAAAATAAAAAAGTGTCGGACCTTCTCGGCCTTTTGGCTAAGATCAAAGTGTCAAAGCACAGGGACCAATACAGTGACATTCATGTGTCATTAGGTCCTTTGTGTGAGAACACAGAAGATCACTACAGTGACACATGATGTCATTGGGTCTTCTTGTGTTGGGACATGGGTCTTGACCAGGGCCGGGTTGAGCGTGTGCCGTGCAACCTCATGCGAGGCAAAAAATAAGCGACCTCATGCGAGGAAAAAAATATGCGACCTCATGCGAGGGAAAAAAAAGAGAAAAAAAAAGAAAAAGGACCTTCTCGGCCTTTTGGCTAAGATCAATGTGTCTTAGCCAGGGCCGGGATCACACACAATTAACACATTAAACTCAATAAAGTCATTAGACCTCACTTTGAACCCCAGAAGAGGATAAAAAAAAGTGTCGGACCAAGCGGCATCGCAACCCTGTATCGCTTTGACAATCCTACGAAGTGGTACGTCAGCGCACTTCACCCATTACCAAAACCTACATGGAAAGAAATTTGAGTGGGCTAACCCACAAATGTCTATCATTATTGAACATTAGGAAAAGGATAAACATAAGAAGCAGTTCTTGCAATTGTCACATCTATCACGGGCAATAAAGAAGCTGAAAGCATTCAGCTTCAAAACGCCTCAGATAAGTGGGCTTTCATGTATAATCCAACTAGAGACATTCCTCATTATATAAACATGAAATTGCAATCACGTGGACAGGTGAAGGAAAACCAGAAAATCTTCGTCACTATCCCAGGTCGACGCACACCATGCGCGATATGCTGATTTGACAACAATCATTGGTTAATCAACTCTTTAGAAAACATAAACAACATTATGTTGTCAGAATCGGACACTGAAAATACTAGCAATGACAATTTCACAGTGTTTATTAACAAGAGAAAACTCTCATTGTGAGAGGTCTCAAAAAAATAAGACAAATAAAATGGTAGCCATAAAGCACTAAAAAAAAGACTTTATTTTTGCAAAAACCCAGTTAAGTCTATTATCAGAGAGTCAAGACATAATTACAAAGCATGTTGAACTGAACAACTACACAGCAGAGGGAAGAAACAACCGAGGACATTTACAAACACTGGTCACGTGCGAAATCAGATTTCTTTACGCCTATCAACAAATTTGTAAGGGGAAGTAGAATTATTTTTTTATTTGCAAGGGTAACAACTTACAAAGAAAACAAATACTAAATTAAATAAAGCATTTACTTACGTATATTAAATAGGTCCAGGTACTTCACAAAATAATATAATACCAAAAGTGTTCATTATGAAAACTTATATAACTTTTAAATTATATAAAAAGTAAAATCCAGTAAATACTTTAATTTTTTTTAACAGCCCACAATGGAAACATTATTATTATTTTCCCCAAACCTGACAGTTGTAATCCCAGTGGAGTACAAATTATACATTATGCAGGAGTAGCCCTCTGGCAAAGAGTCGGCCGATAGAAAATCCATCATCTCATTTGTAATGCCACATTATTAATGTTTACTAGACTTACAAGTGTCGGCTCAAGGTTCTCGGCCTTTTGGCTAAGATCAAAGTGTCTTAACCAGGGCCGGGATCACACACAATTCACACTTTGTACTAAATAAAGTCAATAGACCTCACTTTGAGCCTTACAGAAGGAAGTAGTTTATTTTTTTTTTTTGAGTTTCGCCCCAAGGTTGCATAGAAATTATTATCGCTTTGACAATCCTACGTTGGTGGCCAATTTGTATTTTGTTTACATTTACTTGGTCACAAATACCAATTACCAATCTCATGGAAAGAAACTTTTGTGTGGTGCGAACCTTCAAACCTCAGGAAAAGGGTTAATATTTTCTTTGGGTTAATATTTTCTAAAGAAGCTGAAAGCATTCAGCTCCAAAACAATAAGTGGGTTCGTTAATATTTTCTTTGGGTTATTTTCCTTTATACGGCGAAGGCGCACCATTCTTCTTTATTTCCTCTATACGTAAATGATTTTCTTGATACCTTTGGTTAACTTGATGTTGTAAACTGTTTAGTGATAATAAACAACAAGAAAACTTAACTTTGTGTGTTGGTCAGACCCTTACCCATTTTTCTTTAGTTTTTTTCCCGTTTGTGTGTCTTGTTGTCACATATTGTTGTGTGTGTGTAGAGTAACCTGTTTTTATTTTAGATAGGGAGGCAAAGACTGTCTTGTGACAAAGCATAGTTGTACGGATAGGCTGGATGAGAGAAACCTACTCATTCCAGAGACATATCTTTCTCTCAACCTACCACCTGTGAAACCTATTTTTCTATACATTCTCGTGTATCAGTCAACCTTTACTCTTTACTAGACTGGGCCCAATAAACCAAATAACCTACCGTACGACAATCCTCCTCAAATTTCCAAAACATCTTCCTCAAATTTTCGTAACATTCCCAAGTTTCCATAACTTCCCCAAATTCCCATAACATCCCCAAACGTCCATAACACCCCTAAATTTCCGTAACATCCCAAAATTTCCATAACATCCCCAAAATTTATATAACTTCTCCACAACATCTGCCTTCTAGGCTATCAGTAAGTATGCGCATCTCTCTCTCTCTATCTCTCTCTCTCTCTCTCTCTCCCTATATATATATATATATATATATATATATATATATATATATATATATATACACCCCCCCCCCCCCCCCCATCTAATCTTTTTCTTTCAAATTCCAAATACTACAGGAGCATAGTAGTGGTAGTAGCCCCTTCAAACATAACTGACTATGGTCAAAAGGGCCATAGGCCTTCTGTGACCGTGTGGCCAGAAGGATGTAATTTTAGATTGGGTAATTAATTTATGATCTGGTCTACGGTGTATATTTGCGCTCATGTGGCATTCTCACACGGGAATGGGCGATCTAAACGAAACACCTTTGCCATCTGAAAGGAAGACAAACGTGTGAGACGCAGAAGATGTAATGGGAGACAGCCCTCGGTTGTTAGATATCCTGGCGCTGTCTGATAACAAGAAGTTAATGCTTTTTAGCGTTTGTCTATCTACAGTTTGATAGAAGTTGATTGGCGATTTATGTGTTTTTAAGTGTAATTTCACGATTTATGTGTTTTTAAGTGTAATTTCACGTATATTTCATCGCTATTTTCAACCGTAAGACTGTGTGTTAAATGTGTAAAGTGCTAAGTGATTTTATTAGAGGAATTCTAGTGCCGCGATGCGCTGTATACAAGTGTGTACGTATTACCATTATTATTATTTGTGAAGTGTTAAGTGACCAGTGCTCTTTAATATATATATAGAACATATTATGCAGGAGGCTCTCTACGATTATAAATCAACCATATCGATTGGAGGCCGCCCTCTGTGTAATCTACGTTTTGCTGATGATATTGATCTGATAGCTGGAACAGAATCAGAACTTCAAGACCTTACCTCTAGACTGGAGAAAGTAAAAAGAACGTATGGGATGGAAATTAATAAAGAAAAAAGCAAGATATTGGTAAATAGCCATAAGAAACATGTTCCGACCAATATTACGTTAAATGGGCAAACGTTAGAAGAAGTTAACACCTTTAAATATCTCGGGTCCACTATATGTAGTGATGGAAGATCAAGTAAAGAAATCAAGACAAGACTTGAGATGGCCTCAGCTGCCATGACAAGGTTGAATGTGATCTGGAAAAGTAACATCAGTTTTCCTATGAAGATCAAATTATACAAATCACTTGTATTATCTATTCTCTTGTATGGGTGTGAGGGCTGGACACTCACTGCAGATACGGAGCGAAGGATTCAGGCTTTCGAGCATAAATGTTATAGAAGAATTTTGCGCATTTGCTATAAAGAGCACAAAACAAATGTCTATGTTAGAGAGAAGATAAACACCTATGCAGGCCACCAAGAACCACTTTTGTCAATAGTGAAACGTCGAAAGCTTGCCTGGTTTGGGCATGTAACTCGTCATGACTCCCTTTCGAAAACGATCCTCCAGGGAACAGTCGAAGGTAAACGGAGAAGAGGAAGGCAAAGAAAATCCTGGGCTGATAACATCAAAGAATGGGCAAGACACGGTTTTTCCACACTTGTACGCATTGCTGAGAATAGAGAGCAATGGAGGACCATGTCTGCTGATGCTTCCACCATGGCACCCCTACAACCCATGGCGGGTTATGGGTTGAGATGATGAGTGTTAAGTGATAGTTATATTGCATTCCTGTGAGCCGTAAGTGTGATTAATTTTACATCAGTGATTTTTGTGAGAGAAAGATTAGCGTACCCTCTAGCTCCGTGAGTAGCCTATGCCTATTACATTTAGTATAGAGCTGTAAGAATAGAGTATATATATATATGCTAGTTCCTTAGAGCAGCTAGGCCTCTCACATACTGATAAATTGATGTCATTTACACAAGTGCGCTGTGTGGAATATTTCATCATAGATAGAAGTGTTTCATTTAAGTTTTCCCTCGCGTGATGATGAAGTTAGTATTTAGTATGAGTATGAAGGCATTATTGTTGACTTAAATATGTTTATTGTATGATTACACGTATATACAGACATGCATGAACACACACAACACACACACACATGGACATATAAGCGCATCTACCAGCATATTTTCACACATGTGTAACACCACACACGGCATGCACACGGACACACATGGACATATGGGCGCATGTACGTGCATGTATTCACACATGTGTATGTATTATTGCGTGGATGATGTTTGTCCATTAGAAAGATGCTAGTTTATTTTGTTTCATTTTATTTCAGAGAGTCCAGCAGTCTGTGCTGGGTTATATGGTGTTACGTAGAGAATACCTAAATAGCTTGGTTATATGGTGTTGTATAGGAATTACCTACAAAAATAAACTTGTGGACAACATTGTTTTCTGTATGATTCATATGCTACCTGATAGGGTTTCATTAATAAAAGTGGGACCCCTGTCATCAAGAGTTTTTCTGTGACGGCGGGACGCGTGTGAAAGTAGGCCAGAGAGAGTGACGACAACATTACACACGAACCCCACCCGTAATTCTTATTCTTCTTCACATATCGTCTTCGCACTGTCACACTTCAACAAACTTCCTGTCCTGTGCCATCTGCTCAAGGTCTTTGCCTTTCTCCAGTTCTCTTCTCCATGTGTTCTTTGGTCTTCCTCTATCTCTCTTGCCCTGGGGATGGCTGAACAGGTATTTTCTTGTAATGCTATCAACAGGTTTTCTCAATGTGTGTCCAAATCCATATAATCTACCTCCCTCCATATCTACCCCCTTACGGGTGGAATTACTGCTTGCTTGAATTTGAGTTCAGTGTTTCCTCTATAACAGCCCCAAATTACAGTTTACTTGGTCGTCGGGAGGCACGCTAAATCGGCGGGACAGACAACTGGACAGACATACATCATCATCTTCCCCACGGACCACCGCAGCTGACCCCCTTACATTCACATGCTCTTGCAGGGTTGGGTTTTGTAAAAAAAAAAAAAAAAGTAAAGGATCCCTACCCATTTGACAGTGTAGACAGAGAATCACTTTGGAAATTGATGAGGCATTATGGAGTTCCCCTGAAGATCATTAATTTAATAAAGAAAACATATGAAGACATGAAATGCAGAGTTCTTCATGAAGGACAGCTTACAGAACCGTTTAGTATTAGAACAGGAGTGCGACAATGATGCCTCTTGTCTCTATTTCTTTTCTTACTAGCAATAGACTGGGTTACGAGTACATCGACAACACACAACAGAAATGGAATCCAGTGGACTCTGACTAAGCAGTTCGATGATCTGGAATTTGCTGACGACTTGGCTCTTCTATCCCATAACCGTAATCAGATGCAGGACAAATTGAAAACACTCGATGAGAGGTCACAGCAATTGGGCCTGAAAATACGCAGGGAAAAGACAAAAATAATGAGAATAAATGCAGGTAATGATAACAGGGTTGAACTTGAAGAAGCACCAATAAAAGATGTAGAATCGTACACATATCTTGGCAGCAATTTAGACAAAGTTGGAGGGACAGACAGTGATATCAAAATAAGAATACAAAAAGCAAGAGGAGCTTTCATTGCATTGGGAAATATATGGAGATCAAGAGAAATCGGATCCAACACGAAAATAAGAATCTTCAGCTCAAATGTGAAGTCAGTCCTATTGTATGGCTCTGAGACATGGAGAAAACCAAAGACAACAACCAAACAGCTGCAGACTTTCATAAATGAGTGCGTGAGTAGAATAGAAGGTTCTGTAAAAGTATTAACAAACGTACACACTCACGCACACATCAGTTAATAAGAAAAATGGTTGAAAGCCTAAACAAAAAGATACTGCAAACAGCCACAGAGTCTATTATCAGAGAGTCAAGACATAATTACAAACCATGTTGACTGAACAACTACACAGCAGAGGGAAGAAACAACCGAGGACATTTACAAACACTGGTCACGTGCGAAATCAGATTTCCTTACGCCTAGCCACAAATTTGTAAGGGGAAGTAGAATTATTTTTTATTTGCAAGGGTAACAACTTACCAAGAAAACAAATACTAAATTAAATAAAGCTTTTACTTACATGTATTAAATAGATCCAGGTACATTACAAAATAATATAAGACAAAAAGTGTGCGTTATGAAAAATTATACAACTTTTAAATTATATAAAAAGTAAATGCTTTTTATTGTATTTTACTTTAATTTTTTTAAACGCCTTTCTCAGATACAAGTTTTAAAGAAGGAAATACTTATATAGTCCCGTGACTCTCAATGCGAATCCACATTTTCCAAAATATAGTAGACTTACAAGTGTCGGCCCAAGCTTCTCGGCCTTTTGGCTAAGATCAAAGTGTCTTAGCCAGGGCCGGGATCACACACAATTCACACATTCTACTAAATAAAGTCAATAGACCTCACTTTGAGCCCCAGAAGGGTATTTAGATTTTTTTTTCTCAAAAGTGTCAGCCCAAGCGGCATCGCAACCCAGTATCGCTTTGACAATCCTACGAAATGGTATGCCACATTTACTACGTCAGCGCACATCACCAATTGCCAAAACCTACATGGAAAGAAATTTGAGTGGGCTAACCCACAAATGTCTATCATTGAGCATCAGGAAAAGGAGAAATCAAAGGGTGTGTTGCAATGGCTACACCCAACGATTAAATAAGAAGCAGTTCTTGCAATTGTCACATCTATCAAAGTCTATAAAGAAGCTGTAGGCATTAAGCTCCAAAACGCCTCAGATAAGTGGGTTTTTATGTATAATCCAACGAGAGACATTACCCATTATATAAACATGAAATTGCAATCACGTGGACAGGAGAAGAAAAAGCAGAAAATCTTCGTCACTATCCCAGGTCGACGCACACCATGCGCGATATGCGGATTTGACAACAATCATTGGTTAATCAATGCCCGCCCCCGCTCCCCCCCCCCCCCCCCACCCCAAAAAAAACCTAGGCGGCGACTTTCAGCACAGCTTCTGTCACAGGACAAACTGTAGAACCGTTACAATCTTTACCACCGACACAAATAAAACAAACAACCTTCCCGCCAGTTGCCAGCAACTCTTCAGAAAACATAAACAACATTATTTTGTCAGAATCGGACTCTGAAAATACTAGCAATGACAATCTCACAGTGTTTATTAACAAGAGAAAATAAAATAAAAAGAAACCTAAACAGGTGAAGATCAGAAGAACTACACAGCCATCTCCCTAATCCATTCCGGAGACCAGCATCAGTAACCCCAACAAACAACAGAACAACATTAGTTCAAGCGATTCTCCTCTAGACACACCTTTCAAAGAAAATATCCCTACTTCTTGAGTTTTGATGATACTGCCTTAAGGATGGATGAAGAGGGAAACTCACTCACAAAAAGCGTGACCTTCTGAAACATGCATAACGAACTCCCTCTTGAGAACACTGTTTGTTACGTGGACGATGTAAACAGAGAGAAAGGGAACTCGCAAACATTTTAAAACATTACTACTGATTTATCATTATACATCCACATTTCCCTTTATGATACACTCACTTTGTGTAGATATATGAATGAGTAGATACATAGTTAGATATGTATGCATACGTATATATGTAGGTGTCTGAATGTAATGTTTTGTTTTCATGCCCTTATCTTTTCGAACCTTTGTACAGTAGAACTCCATTTATCCGAACCCCAATTATCCGAATATCCAATTATCCGAACACTTTTTCCAGAAAAAAAAAAAATCAGATGCCACAGTCACGTTAGACTAAAATTCTGAATCTTTTGATGCGGCAAACTTCAAATGTGTGCGAACAATTTGTAGAGAATGGGATGGCTAATGGTCGGTCGCTTACGTACAGGAAGTCAGTTAGATCATAAAGTCAGTTAATATCTGGTTTAAAAATACAGTGTACGTGTGCGTTCTAGGTAGAACACTGGCTAAACAGACAGTTCAACTTAAAATAATTGTGTCTGCTACTACAGCAGAATAATTTTGGCGTACAAGTATTTCTCTGTGCGATATGGCATCTTCCAGTAGGCCTAAAGCATATAAAAGGAACCGCAATGTTTTGTCAATTGAAACGAAAACAGAATTTATCAAGAGACTAGGACAAGGTGAAACTGTGTCTTCACTTGCGAGGATTTTCAATGTTGGGAAAGCTACCGTCTCTGACATTAAAAGTAACAAGGATAAAATTATGAGTTTTGCATCGAAATTTGATAGTGAAAATGGGTCGAAGAAACGTAAAACCATGAGAAATGCGAAAGATGTGAAATTGGAAGAGGCTTTGTATATATGGTTTGTGCAAAGAAGAAGCAAAGGGGAACCTATCTCTGGTTCTCTGTTGTGTGAAAAGGAACTTCAGTTCAACAATCAACTTGACGGTCCTCCTGACTTTAAGGCTAGCCAGGAATGGTTAAGAAACTTTAAATCTCGTCATGGCATACGAGAATTGGAGATTCAAGGGGAATCTTTATCTAGCGATGCAACTGCCGCTAAAAATTTTATAGAAACATTCTTGGCTTTTTTGGAAGAAGAAGGTTATTCACTCGAGGATGTGTATAATGCCGATGAGACTGGCTTATACTGGAAATCATTGCCTCAAAAATCACTTGCATCTCAGCGCGAAGCAGCTGCCCCTGGGTTTAAAAAGTGCAAAGAGAGAGTAACAATTTTGGTAGCCGCGAATGCCAGTGGAAGTCATCGTTTACCGGTGCTAATGATCGGCAAAGCCAAAAAACCACGTTGTTTAAAGAATGTGACATGTCTCCCATTGTGTTACAAAGCACAGAAGAGTGCTTGGATGAATAGTGAAATATTTCTTGATTGGTATACAAATCAGTTCATCCCAAATGTGAAGAGGTTGGGAGAACAAGAAAAGAAAACTGGAAAAGTAATTCTTCTACTGGACAATGCACCATCTCATCCAGAGACGGATACATTGAATGCAGTTGATGCAAATTTTAAAGTAATTTTTCTGCCTCCCAATGTAACAGCACTGATTCAACCAATGGATCAGGGTGTTATAGCAAAGCTTAAAAAGATGTACAAGAAGGAAGTCCTGCGTCGTTTATTGTTGGCTGAAGATGAAGAAAGTGTGGTGGCGTTTTCCAAAAAGCTTAATCTCAAAGACTGCTGCTATATGTTAGCTGATGCTTGGACCACCCTGTCACAAGATAATCTCAACAAGGCTTGGAGTAGATTGCTTGGGAAAAAAGGAGGAAATGAAACTACTGCAGTGGACACAAATGATGATTGTATAAATGAAGTTGTGGAACTGTTTCAAGCAATGCCCGGATTTTCGGACTGTGACAAAGATGATGCACACATGTGGCTAGAAGATGATAATGATTCTGGTTTTCAGTTTTTGAATGACGAAGAAATTTTGTCTTTTGTGCAAGAAGAAAACCAAATACATGTAGTGACCGATGATGAAGACACCTCAGAAGTACATGATGTACTTGTAGATTATGAAGAAAAACCAAAACGTCGACCAAGTCCTGAAGAGGGCTTTATAGCACTAGAAACTGCGATGGCTTGGTACGAGCAAGAAGATGACAGCTGTCCTACACAGCTTCTGCTGTTGAAGAGAATTCGGGACTTAGCAGCCAAAAGGAGACTATCCAGTTTGGTGCAAAAGAGGATTCCTCATTATTTTAAATAGTGGGCTACATCTGTGCAAGTACATATATACGTAAGTTGCGCCTGGTTTTGAATCGTTTGTAATGTTATTTTGAAAACATTTCTCTTTCTTAACAAAAATAATTAATACAAGAAGTACATGCACTGCAGTGTAATAAAAGATTTTGGTGATACAATGATCTAATACAGTGTGGGTATTATTATTACAGTACAAGTAAATATGTTTTATAGTGTATTTTCCTTGTGATGGTTAATTATTTTTAGAAATATGTGTACATGTACTCGATACATTATGTAATCCAATTATCCGAACATTTGATTATCCGAACGATGCTCGGTCCCATGGGGTTCGGATAAATGGAGTTCTACTGTATTATACGATGTACAAGAAAATTAGGTTTAAATAAGCACAACAAAATTAATTCTTCTCACAGCGCCCACTACAATGACAAACAGTTTAAACGTTATAACTCTCATTGTGAGAGGTCTCAAAAATAAGACAAATAAAATCGTAGCCTTAATACACACATATAAACCAGACTTTATTTTTCTACAAGAAACCCTGGTTAATGCCGAATTAACGCTAACCGCGTCACAAGCCTACTCGGTTTACGAAACGCACATTTTAGCCTAGGAACATCACACACGGGAGTAGCTATCTTACAGACTTCAGATCAATGGGAAATAACACACAAAAATAACGGACATGGACTTCGCATGTGTTTGTTGAAGGCCTATGCTCCTTTGGGAGTGGAGGGTTATGAATGAATGGTAGCATTTTCCCACAAATGTTTCTTGTATTTTTGTGCAGACACCTGACAGTTGTAATCCCAGTGGAGTACAAATCTATACATTGTGCAGGAGTAGCCCTCTGGCAAAGAGTCGGCCGATAGAAAATCCATCATCATCATTTCTAACATTTGCAACAACCAGATTTCTTCAGATTTTCTAGAAGTGTTCCCCTCTCTTAAAACGGTAAACACCAAGGATTCTCACACTATTCAATATTTGTAGTAACCCTATATATCCAGATAGTAGTTCCAGACGAGCGGGAAATACGACTGTTTTCCCCACCCGCCCTCAACACTATAAGAGTTGTCGCTACGGAAATATTCAGTTGTAGTTCCTGTGTCTATACTTACATTCCTCTGTGTACCCACCGGAGGAACAGTGCTAGTTTTTGTAGAACAGTGAAGACACCCCTTTAGGACTTATATCGTGACCAGGATTCATCGTGGAAACAAACTTATTCGGCGTTCACCTCATTAGTTTTTTTGGGATGAACTGGGGCCAATTTGTATCCTCGACCGCTGGGGTGATACATTAGTCAACAGTACCAGTGGGATTATGTTCGTGGAATAAATGTATCAAGGGATACCACATACCCAAGGGAAGAATACAAAATAGGTAAGAGTGTGAGAGGTGGCAATATGAATGAGAGAGTTTGAATTGATGGTGATTTTGTTGGTGGTAATGATATATAATAATTTCTTGTACAAAAGACCGCTGGTACGTGTGATTGTTTATCAATCAGATTTTTAGTGGAGCAGTTGAGCGTGAGCCCCGCGAAAGAAGTGCATTGTGCAGTTGCCAAGTTAATCGCCTTCCCAAAGCTCGTTACTGACTCCATGTGTAGGTGAGTGTGGTGGATAAAAAAAAATAAGGGAAATACTTTTTTTTCCCTTAATTTAAAAAAAAAAAAAAAAAAAATTTCCTTTTTTCACATTTAGTAATAGTAGATTTAGAGTTTTACCTCTACACCTCACGGTAGAAGAGGAACGACTAAGTAAGTAAGATTTAAAGTTTTTTAGCCTAATCTACCATCCTTATGGATTACGTCGGCTGCGTTAAGAGCCTTTTTACCAGATAAGAGCAGCGATAGATTAGAAAACTGAGAAACAGGGAGAAGGAAACAGTAAAAAAAAATTTTTGTATTCTCTTAATTGGTTAGGGAGCAGTGTATCCTTTTCTTCTTTCTTTCTCGGGTACTTCGCAGTCAAGTATATTTGCCATGGCTGAGCGAGCAAAACTTAGAGCAATGCTAAGAGAGGAAGCAAAACAAATAGGATTACAAGGATATGAAATGCTAGCTTTCGTGAACGAAGAACTAGCAAAATATGAGGAAGAGAAGAAGGAAGCAGAAACTAGGGAGAAAGAGACAGAAGAGCGGCAATTGGAAAGTAAGAAAATTGAGGCGGAAATGGAAGCTCGCAGGGAGAGAATGGCAACAATGTAGGTTTGGATAGTTCGAGATGGTGTATGAAGCTATCCCAGGCCATAAAAGGCGCTACGTACGATGTGTACGTAAAACTTGGAAGCAGCAATCAAAATAACTACGACATGCTTAAGAAAGTTTTACTTGAACGCTTTGAGGTGAACGCTCATAAGTTTTTACAACTTTTCCGAAACAGCAGAAAGGAGGGAGCCGGGACGTACGCTCAGCTCTCTTCCCCATCCAAAGGGATACATGGCGAAGTGTTTGGAGCTTTCAGAACTCCTTTGCACATTTGAAGGTTTAGAAGAACTTATTCTAACCGAACAAATCAAAAGCACTTTGTCAATTAAAAACCGTATATTTCAAGGGATGGAAATTTGTCTCGAAGCACATTATGGTTGTACAACTAAAAGAAGGAGAAACCATAGTCAACCTGGTCATAGTGTATGATCTAAATGAGGATGAGAGAGCAGAGTTCAAGGAGGAATTCTTCGAGCTGCTTCAAAGGACAGTAGATGACTGCCTAGATGAAATTATCATGCTCGGAGATTTCAATGCCAGAGTTGGAAATGACCATGCTAGATGTGGTGGAGTTAGCGGAAGATATGGAGAAGATACTCTCAATGACAATGGAAAGCGACTCCTTAGATTCTGCAGTGAGCAGAATCTGATCATTACAAACACAAAGTTCCCCCATAAGCGCATAAATGCATACACTAGGTGTGAACCAACAAAGAATGAGAAGTCAGTGATCGACTATGCCATTGTTAGGAGGAGCTCATTCAAATATGTCCGGGATGCTAGAGTCTGGAGGGGGCCGGAGATTGGAAGTGATCACTACCTGCTTACAATCAAGAGAACAACTGAAAGAGTTGCTCAGCCTAGGAACTGCCCAGCATCACGCAAGAAATCAAGTAAACGAACGGAAGAAATGAGCATTAAGACCTACAAGCTGAGAGAGCCAGAAATTAAGACCAGATATCAGGGGCTTATTGCTGCAGCGGTAAGCAACACAGAAGAACAACCTGATGACTTGGAAACCCTCTGGATTAAATTCAAGGATATCATAAAGACAGCTGCTGCAGAAGCATGTGGTGAAGTCCGACTTGGGAACCAGAGAAAGAGGACACCTTGGTGGACAGAGGAAGTCAAAGAGAAAATAAGAGAGAAGAAAATGGCATGGAAACAATACTTAGGAGCTGATATGAGTAAATATCATATCATGTTTTGTACACGATCACTTCCTGATGTATATTGTTTATACACGGTAGCCCGTGGTTACAGGAAGTGACGTCTTGACTGCTGCTGATAATCGATAGCAGACGGCAACTTTGAATTGGGACAAGTTGAGCGTTCGTTTAAACACTTGGGCTTGTGTCTTCGGCCTGTGTAGATGGCATGTGTCCGTGTGGACGATATCTTCAGCTTGTGTTATTAATCCACCTGCATGCTATTTTACCATCAATTGTATTACATCTTCAACTGCAAGTGTATTATCAGTTTAGGCAAAAACAGAGTGTGAAGTTTCTAAATGCGTGAGTACCAGACTGTATTAAAATGCATGATGTCTCCGAGGACGAGACGGTAGTCTAGACACGACTAGAAGAGAATCCTTATATTATGCACTTGAAGAGATGAACAACCTTGTGTTGTAATAAATATTTGTACATTGTCAATGGTTATTGACGTGTTAGTGCCTGAGTGCCTGTGTGCGGGCCAGGGAGTTGGGATATGTCTGGCCTAAATTGAACCCACAGTATTGTTACATGTAACGCTATCAAGTATAACCCTGGAAGGCGACTCAAGGCCTAAATAAAGACAGAGTGTCAAAGCATGGAGTCTGTTGCACTCTTGATTCAATACATAGCAAGTCAAGCTATTAAGGAATCGTACCCGTATCAGCTTTTTGGGGGCCAAGCTTAACAGGCCAAAATCTGGAAGAAGCAAATATAACATTTTTTTCAAAATGGCGGCATTGATCGTCTGCCGAAGATTTTAAAGTTTGGAAGAGACTTTCCAGCATTTAACCGCATCTCAAAGTGTCAGTTGCAAGAAGAAGTGACATTCTCAATATCAACTCAAATGGATTATATTGAGATTTTACATACTATTAACATCAGATGTCAGCTATAGACCAGAGCTGTTGTTTTCAAGTGTCAGCCTTACGATTCTAGGCCTAACCTCAGCCTGGATAACGATCCATCACGTTGGTCCTTGCTTGTCGAAGTCTCAAGGAGGATTGTTTTTTGGCAACAGATAAGTCTATGTATTGTTACATACAGCTTGGCTGTAAATACAATCTGTTTGCCTGATTTCTGACTTCACCATATGTGTGTTTTCATTACGTGTAAGCTACTTGTTTGTATCTAGTGGGCAAGGATGGTGGGACTTGATTTGTTTATTTTATACCGCGAAAGCTAGGTCGAATGAGCAAATCAAGCGTTCTGTAGGGCAGTATCTGTGTGATTCAGATAGAGGACCCAGCATATTCTGCTGGTTGTATAAAAGTTTGCCTCTCTTGAATTTAACAGATCCATTTTTGTTAGCTGTATAGTCATGTTTAATTATTGTATGTTGTCATAAGTCCTGTTATTGTTATATTTTACTCAGTTTGTTACATTATTGTTTGTAATATTGTACATTCTCCTCTGACTGTCATTTATTTCATAGATGTCATAATTGTTGTGATATGCGTCTTGTCTTGTCTAGTTGTACTAGAACATTAGTTTAAATTAATTCATATATATGTTATAGTTATTCCTTTGTTTTTCCAATTTGTATTCCCTTCAGTTGCTCTAACCCTGTCTATCTTGTCATTACTCGGTGTACGTGCTATTTTCTATTCTTGTTCATATCTCGTATTTCACTGCACCTATATTATTGCAATTATAAATTGATCTGAGATTGGTGGATGAAGTATTGAATATTTAGCTGACATATTCATATACATAAAAGTTTTTTTTTTTTTTTTTTCGTACGCCCGCTAATACTCGAGGCGAAATCTCAGGTTATTATTTATGTCTAACCTGACATTGATTTTACGTGAGTATCCCTTTATTTCTTGTACAGAGACAGGTGTCCCTCGCCATTCAGACAAATACTCGCCGATTTCGGAGGTACCCATTGCAGCTGGGTCGGCTCAGGAGCCGCCAGTCCCTGGTCGACGACACTCCTTCAAATGTTCTCGCCAGGTCTCGAGTTAATCCAGTCAAAATCCCGGTCGACGAAAAATCCTCAAATGCCGTCGCCCGGGTTTGATCCTGTATCACCCGGTCGCCAGAGCGGTGTTGTAACCACTACGCTAGCGCGGCTCCCCAGCATAAAAGTTAAAATATTGTGTATTACTGAGAAACACAATAATAAGCAACCATGACTTCATTAAAGGATTTATTGAAGATTGGAAAAGAATTTAATTTGGAAGGTCAGGCATTGCAATCCTTTGTGGATAAAGAGATAAACAGACAAGAAGATCTCAGGAAAGAAGAACTAGCTGAAAAAAGGAGACAAGAAGAACTCCATAAAGAAGAATTAAGGAGACAAGAAGAGCTCCATAAAGAAGAATTAGCTGAAAAAAGGAGACAAGAGGAACTCCACAAACAGGAAATGGAAACACAATTAGCTGAAAAAAGGAGATCAGAAGAATTGGCTCTTGAAAGGGAAAAATTAGCCTATGCCAGATCTCAAGAGGAAAAAGCTCAAGAGGAAATGAAATTGCAACAAATTAAATCTCAAGAGGAGATGAAATTGCAACAAATTAAAGCTCAAGAAGAGATATTATCTCAACAAGCTATAAGATTAGCTGAGATTGAACTTGAAAAACTAAAATTACAACAACCACTGTTGCATCCTGGGGTAGGTGAAGATAAAAATAAAGATCATACTACTGCCATAAGGATTAATTTGCCAAAATTCAATGCATCCATAGACGACATTTCGTGCTTCCTAAATAGATTCCAAACTTATTGTGAAGAATGTAAGATTGACAAATCTACATGGACATGTAGACTTATGAATTTATTAGTAGGTGAGACTGTAGTCTCCACTTTGGATGTCCAAACCAGAAAGGATTATGAAGCTGTTAAAGTGATTTTATTGCAGAGGTATCAATTAGATGATGAGGGTTATCGTCAGAAATTTCGGTCTTTGTACCCTGATTCTGGAAAAGATTTCACTGAATTTATTTCAGCTGTTAAATTAAATTTTTCTAGATGGATTTAATTATCCAAAGCTGAAAAAAACTTTTGAGGGATTGTCAGATTTAATTCTAAGAGACAAGGTTTTGTCATCTATTAGTGCTGATTTTCTTGCGTTCCTGCAGGAAAGAAAACCAGAAAACCTGACTAAATTACAAACCCTAGGACGTCAATATCAAGTTGCACATCCTAATAGAGTATTGAGCAAAAACAATATTAAGGATTCATTACCAGCTGCATCTGCGAGGTCATTCCAAGACAATGCACCTAGGTATAGATCAAACAGTATGGATAAGAATCAAAGATTTAAACCATCACATAATTATAGTCAAAATAGAGGTAGATACAATTTTAATAAATACAAACCTCAAGGAAATTGGAATTCATATCAGGAAGATAACTATTATCCACAAACCTCATCTAGGTCCAATAACTGGCAAAATAGAGGAGAATATAACTCAAAATCAAATAGAGGGCAGAAATCATTTTATAGAGGAAATGATCAGAATGCAAATAAAAGATCTTATCATAACAATACTTCCAGACAATCAAGAAACACTGAACGTACCAATGCTATTGTTTATGATAATAATCAGAACCATAATGATATTGTAGCACATGCAAATTCATGCAGTGTAGACTTAGCAAATAGTGATAATTGCACTAATTGCAATTCTTTATTTCAGCCTCAAGGAGTGCCAAGATTATTATGCGGACACCCCCTCCCAGTCATGTCATCTTTTGAAAGTACTGGTTCATTGATCTTGAATAGAGGTTTTGTCAATAATCAGTTAGTATCTTTATTGAGAGATACTGGTGCAACCACCATTGGTGTGCGCAAGGCCTTGGTTGATAAGGTGGGCTATACCGGAAAACAAGTGAAATGCATAACTTTTGGAGGAACTGTGGAATATTACCCCACAGCTGAGGTGTTTTTGGATACACCATATTTTACAGGAAGAACACTTGTATGCCTCTTGGACAATCCAATTGCTGGAATTATTATGGGAAACATACCTAAATTGCATGAATGTACACAGGAAGATATTGAAATATGGGAAAGACAACATTTATTATGTTCAAATGCTGTGACTACCAGAGCTCAGTCTCGCATGGACAATGATCAACACAAACCAGTCGTTGATGTGTTACCTGAAGATATAACCGAAGATATCACTTCAGAAGAAGAAGAAGAAGAAAAGGAAAATAATAATGATGATATAATTCATTATCAACAGGAAAATAATGATGATATTAAGGTAATGGATGATGTCAATACTGATGATAACACTTTATTTCAGATGGAACTCATTGATAAGGAAACCTTTATACAAAGACAGAAGGATGATATTTCCTTAAAAATTTTTTTTCATATTGCTCATTTGAATGATGTAGTGGTAGATGACTGTGCAAAACACTGGTATACTATCAATAATGGGATTTTGGTAAGAAACTATCAATTTGCTAATTCCTTAAAGAAACAGATTATGGTACCAGCTTGTTTTCGACCATTCATTTTACGACATGCACATGACATTGAATGTGCAGGACATTTAGATGTTGCTAGAACAAAACAAAGAGTTTTGTCATATTTTTTTGGGCCCGGAATTACGAAAAACGTCAAATTATTTTGTCGTACATGTACCATCTGCCAAAGTGTAGCAACCAGAAAACCAAAACATGATGCGCCCATTCAAGCATCTGATATTTCTTTGCGTCCCTTCGCAAAGATGGCCATTGACATTATTGGCCATTTAAAGGTAACATCAGCCAGAGGTCATCAATATGTGTTGACCTGCATAGATATGTGCACACGCTGGCCGGAAGCTATTCCTTTAAAAACCATCACCACAGTAGATATTGCTGATGCATTATTTTTGATTTTTAGCAGAATAGGTTTTCCTGAAAACATTCTATCTGATAGAGGAACTCAGTTAGTTTCAGATGCTATGAAACAGGTTATGGATATGTTTGGGATTCAAAGATCTCTTAGTTCAATATACCATCCTCAGTCTAACGGAAAAATAGAAGTCCTCAACAGATCTTTAAAACAAATGCTACATAAAGTTACTATTAAATATCCACAAAATTGGGACCGAGTTCTCCCAGCTATTTTATTTGCGTATCGAGAAATAAAAAATGAACATACAGGCTTTAGTCCATTCGAATTGGTTTTTGGCGCCAGACCACGAGGCCCAATGTCTATATTAAAACAACTTTTAATTGGTGCTGAGATGAACAAGGAGGTTCAGACCTTATATCAATATGTGGTCAATTTGAGGAAAAAATAATAGACGCATGCCAAATAGCAGTAGGTTCATCTGAAAAGGCAAAGCTTAGGGCGAGGTTATTTATTAACCAAAACCGCAAATTACGCCAACTTTGGCCGGATGATGAAGCATACGTACTATTACCCAGGAGAGATAACAAACTATTAGTGTCATGGAGAGGTCCTTACAGGATTGTGGAGAAACTGTCTGATGTTGATTATATTGTCTCAGTGGGGTTGTTCGTCCATCACGGGTGATGAAGACCACTCTGTTCATCCAATTATTTAAGAATTATTTAAGAATATGTTAGGTTAGTCTATGGGTACGAAGGTGACTGAAGAGCCCGATGCGGGCCTGGAAAGATCTTGGACAGTGTGGGCAGGGAATGTTTGCTTCGTGTGAAGATTTTATTTCACGGTCCTTTCTAGCTTGTCTCCGCTGTTCCGCTGCTGCTCTTCTGGATGATTCGCATGCTGCTGCACCTTTACGAAGAGATGTGCGCCAAGCAGTTCGGTCTTGTGCAGCAGCTTCCCATGTGTCTGGGTTTATGTCAAAGGTTTTCAATGACGTCTTTAACGTGTCTTTGAAGCGCTTCTTTTGGCCACCATGGGAGCGTTTACCCTTCTGCATCTCACCATAAAAGAGTATCTTTGGCAGTCGATGGTCTGGCATGCGGACTACATGACCTGCCCAGCGAATTTGTGACTGCATCAGAATAGTATCAATACTAGGGATACCAGCTCTGTCAAGAACGGCGGTATCCGGGATCTTGTCTTGCCATTTGATGTTCATTATCTTCCTGAGACAGACTGTATGGAAGTGGTTTAGCTTCTTTACGTGGCGCCTGTATACAGTCCATGTTTCACATGCATATAGCAGCACTGGAAGCACCGCAGCTCTGTACACCTTCAGCTTTGTCTGTAGACTAATGCCACTTCGATGCCAAACGTTGGTGTATAGTCTGCCAAATGTGCTGCTGGCTTTGGAGATCCTGGTGTTCACCTCATCATCAATGACAATGTTCTGGGATAGTGTGCTACCAAGGTATGTGAATCTGTTCACAACATTCAGTTTCTCACCATTAACCTTGATGACTGGCTCAGTATAAACTGTGCCAGGAGCTGGTTGGTACATGATTTCTGTTTTCTTCGTGTTGATGGTAAGTAAGCCCAAATTTGGCGCAGGCTTCGGAGAATCTATCCACACTATGCTGCAGATCAGCCTCTGAGCCAGCATTGAGGGCACAATCATCAGCAAACAGAAGATCTCTGATGGTGTGTGATTTGACCTTGGTTTTTGCTTGAAGCCTCCTAAGGTTAAACAATTTTCCATCAATACGATAACTAATGTCGATTCCTGTGTCCCCGTCTCTAAAAGCATCAGTCAGCATAGCAGAAAACATGATACTGAACAGAGTCGGTGCAAGTACGCACCCTTGTTTAACTCCATTTAAGACGGGGAAAGGCTCTGATAGCTCACCGTTTTCCTGAACTCTAGCCTGCATTCCATCATGCAGTTGCTGCACTATTGTGATAAATTTCTTTGGGCAGCCGTATTTTGCCATGATCTTCCATAGACCCTCTCTACTGACCGTGTCGAACGCCTTTGTCAAGTCGATGAAAGCTGTGTACAGGTCACAGTGCTGTTCTTGGCATTTTTCTTGTAGCTGTCTTGCAGCGAACACCATATCTGTGGTTCCACGTTCTTTCCGGAATCCACACTGACTTTCAGGTAAAAGACCTTTGTCAAGATGAGCCGTAAGGCGATTCAAAAGGATTCTGGCGAATATCTTCCCAGCGATTGATAAAAGAGAGATGCCTCGATGATTGTTGCAGTCTTGGCGATTACCTTTACGTTTATATAGATGTATAATTGAGGCATCTTTGAGATCGTGTGGGATGGTTTCACTCTGCCACATTTGCTGGAAGATCATATGAAGTTTCTCTATCAGAACTGCACCGCCATCTTTATAAACCTCAACAGGAATTGAATCGGAGCCAGGGGCCTTTCCACTAGACAGTTGACGAATCGCTTTTTTAGTTTCCTCCAGAGTTGGTACATCATCTAATGCTTCATTTATAGGAATTTGGGGCAGGCGGATGATGGCTTCGTCGTTAATAGATGATGGCTGGTTCAAGATATTATTAAAATGTTCAGCCCAGCGTTGGAGCATTTTTTCCTTGTCTGTAATTAGTGTTTTTTCCATCTGCATTAAGGAGGGGAAATGATCCTGATGATGTTGGACCATAGACCGCTTTGAGTGCAAGGTAAAAGTTTTTCAAGTCATGGCTGTCAGCAAAGCCTTGGAGCTCATCTGCTTTATTACTCAGCCATGAATCCCGCATCTGGCGTAGTTTATGTTGGACGATTCTACGCATGTTGTTGAAAGCGTCTTTCTTGGATGTAGATTTTGGATCATTTAAATATGCTTTATGGAGATGGTGTTTCTCAGCCAACATCTGCTTTATATCATCTGAGTTCTCATCAAACCAGTCATTTTGTTTCTTGATGGAAGGACCCAGGACCTCTGTAGCAGTGTTGTAGATCTGCTCACTTAGGGCTGCCCAATTTGTTTCCACACTTTGGCCGTCTAGCGAGATAGATTTGAGACGGTCTTCTAAGGTGTCAGTAAATGACTGTTTGATTTTTGTCTTCTTTAGTTTGGTGACATCCAGCCTCTTTTGAGTTTTCTTCCCCTGAGGGCGCCTGGCTGGTTGGATACGAATTTTAAGTTTAGATACAATGAGGCGATGATCAGTCCAGCATTCGGCACCACACATGGACTTGGTCACCCGGACATCTTGCCTGTCCTTCTTCCTAACAATTACATAGTCAATTAGGTGCCAATGCTTTGAGCGAGGGTGCATCCAGGAGGTCCTGTTGCGGGTAGGAAGTCGAAAAATGGTGTTGGTGACAAGGAGGTCATGTTCTGCGCAAGTCTGGAGGAGACGAAGTCCATTACTGTTACAGCGACCCACGCCGTACCTACCAATAGTGCCATTCCAGGAGATGTTATCTGAGCCTACTCTTGCATTAAAGTCACCAGAATGATGAGCTTATCTGCTTTAGGAACTGATGCAATGACTGCATGTAGTTCTTCGTAAAACTTATCCTTGACATCATCCTGGTTTGTCATAGTTGGTGCATACGCGCTAATGATGGTGGCATGTTTTCTTCCATAGAACAGAGGGATCTTGACCGTCATGAGTCGGTCATTTATTCCCTTTGGGGGCCCCGCTAACTTGCTGACAATTGCTGTTTTGATTGCAAATCCAACCCCTGCTTCTCGTCTTTCTTCAGTTCCTCTTCCGCTCCAAAAGAATGTATAACCTGCACCCTTTTCGCAAAGTTGGCCCTCGCCTGCAAGTCGAGTTTCACTCAGTGCTGCTATGTCAATGTTGTACCTGGCCAGTTCTCTCCCAATCAGGGCAGTTCGTCTCTCAGGTCTGTTTGCGTTAAAGTCTTTGTCAAGTAGAGTGCGCACATTCCATGCGCCTAGAATGAGGGGGAAAAATCTGTCCTTTCTTTTTCTTATATGTCGACCGCCGAAGTAGGGTACCCACCAACCGCGGTAAGCTGGTTAGGTAATGGTGGAGCAGGCAATGTTTAGGGCACCTTTTCTAGCCCCTTCCTCATGCCATGGAGGTGAGCAGTGCTTTCCTAAAGAGGGCTGCTCAGACACTCAGGGGGCTGCCGAATCCCACTGCTGCTCCGATCAGTGGAAGACGACCATATGGCCTGAGCCGCCTGTGTGTAGGTCTGCGACTACGACTGCCAGCGTACCCACGCCTGCCGCTTCGCCGCTCGCCCATCGCCACAGGACTTGTTGTGAGTGGATGGATGAATGGATGAATGGATGAAAGAGTGACTTGCGCGGTGATTTGGATTAAAGTGAGGAAGAGTTGCGCAATTCGTCGACCTCACTCTCTCGCCTGGGTCCATCTCAATCCAGTGGCAAGACAAGTCAAGACGACTGGAGATGTAGTCAGGTGCAGTGGATGACCAGGGCTTTCTACGTGCCTCGCCGTGCTCCTTACGCTCCACAGCGCGTTGCTGGTAATCGCCGTCATGCCCGTTGAACCAACAGGTGGTTTCTTCCGCGCAGTCTATCGAATCCAGTCTTCGCATGCATGGGTAGGCAGACCCTAAACTCACCGAAGGTTTATAACCATTCGGCTACCCTCACCTAGTTTAGCCGGCCTGTCAAAGCCGTTGTCCGGGGGTGGCCGCTGTCGCATGCTGACAGCTACGAGGAGCCACAGGTGAGAGCTGGATGCCAGGTTTGGACCAAAGGTGGCTGAGCTGCCCTGAAAAGGGCATGACAGCTCCTTCACCAGAGGTACTACCAATACCTGACTTCCCAACACCCCCGTATTGTCTCAGTAGATGGAAAAGAAAAAACTTTTCATATCAATATGTTACAGCAGTTTCATACACGTCCACCATATCTAAGACCAGTCTTTGAAGCTCTTGATCAATCTGTCTGTCGTCATTCTTCTTTGGCTGTCATACAGGAGGAAAATTCTGATTTGACTGATGGAAATGACTCACTATTAGTATTACCTAGTCTTCACTACTTAGCTACTGAAAGTTGGAAAGATGTTGATATATCGCCAACTCTATCCTTTTTCCAGAAAGAACAGGTTACTTCAATCTTACATTCTTTTGCTGATGTCCTTGCTGATGTCCCAGGACACACTGATATCATCGAACATGATATTATTCTGACAGACTTTCAACCGATTAAGTTGAAACCGTATCCTATACCGATACATTTACAATGTCAAGTTAAGGAGGAACTAGAACAGATGGTGAAATTAAATGTCATTTCTCCATCTCATTCCCCTTATAGTTTTCCGATGGTCTTGATCCGGAAAAAAGACAAATCTATACGTATATGCATAGATTTTAGACGTCTAAATTCTCTCACTATTCATGACGCGGAACCACTTCCCGTGTTGGAGTCTTTATTAGATAGACTAGCTTCGGCTACATTTTTCTCTAAATTTGATCTGTCTAAAGGCTATTTCCAAGTGCCATTAACGGAACGATCCAAGCCTTATACTGCATTCGCTACTCCATTGAGTCTATTTCAATTCAATTATATGTCCTTTGGTTTAGTAAACGCACCTGCGACCTTCGTTCGCATGATGAGACGACTCTTCTCTGACAGAGAAGACCTCATTACTTACATTGACGACATTTGTCTGTTTCATCAATCGTGCGATGAACATTTGGAGGGTATTCAATCCTTACTTAGCACTCTACGTCTTCATAATTTATCTGCACGTCCATCTAAGACTAAAATTGGATTTCAGGAGATTTCATTTTTGGGTTATAAAGTGGGAGGAGGTTTTTTGAAAACAGAGGATACTACCATCTCTAGAATTCTAAACCTTGATTTACCCAAGACAAAAAAACAGGTTAGAAGTATTCTGGGGCTCCTAAACTTTTATCGCAAGTTTATCCCCAATTTTGCAGAGTATACGTCCGTATTGTCATCACTGGTGAAGAAAGAGTCACCAAATAGGTTTGTTTGTAGTCAAGAATGTCATGTAACTTTGGATAGATTAAAATGTCTGTTTTCCAAATTGCCTATATTAAGATTGCCTGATCCTTCTAAACATTTTACTCTTAGAGTCGACACATCAAAATCGTCCATTGGAGGTTCGTTGTTGCAAGAATGGAATGGCTGTTTGCATCCGACACTTTATGTTAGCAGGAAGCTAACGCCTACTGAGCAGCGATACTCGATTATTGAAAAAGAGCTGCTGGCTCTTGTTTTCTGCTTCTCTAAACTGCAGCGCTACCTGCTTGGTGCAAGTTTCACACTCGAGACAGACCAGAGAGCACTCTCTTACCTGAAAACAGCGAGATTTAAGAATGCAAAAGCTGCCCGTGCCGCACTGGCCCTTCAACCCTATCAATACCAGATTAGGCCCATCGAGGGAAGAGTGAATGTGATGGCTGATGTATTGTCAAGATGCATGAAGCATCCGCTATCTCCAGTTGTCGCCGCAAATGCTACTGCAGTCCAACTTTGATGCTCAATAATTACAGAACTTCCTTTCTGACAAATCAGGAATTATTTCACAAATATGAAGCATCAAGAACTAAGGCATATGCCTTCTGTTAACAGATATATCGCATACTTCAGGGATTACAGCCACATTGCGTCGTCAGGCACTTAAACCGGTTGCAAAACTAGAGACATTATGCCAAGCAACATGATGATGATGAATTTCTGTCCATCCGAAGTCAACTGATATATTCAATCGTTCGGCGTATCATATCTAGTGCACTTGGTCAAGGACAATACTTCGCTACTACATACACGTTGTAGAATGACTCTTGGCGATATAACTATCCAATTCTGTACATTTCAGATACGTTGCTGCAATTTCAAAAATGATTTGCACTAATTATATGACTGAAACGTTTAATAAAAAGGGAAGTAACTATAAATTACTTTCTCCAAATATCAAAAAGGGACATAACAAAGAAATTATATTTCAACATGGACTTATACAATTCTCAAGTACAGAATGAAGAATGGTATCTGTGCTGTATATGCTTTTGCATGGAAGACAAACATCGACATCCGACATAGAGGGAAAATGGATCTTTTCAATGAACTATTTCGTTCCGGCATATGTACATAACTGGACATCAATAACAATGATGTGTGAATAAGTGCAAACTAATGACTTATTGGAACTTTAATTCTTTAAAAAAAACTCCTACAGGAATGACTTTGTATGGTCAAACATGAACGGTTTTAATAACCCTAGTGAATTACATTGGGGTTTATACTTAGTATAACCTATAACCTTCGTATGTTTCGATATTAAGTAATATATCTTCACATGACATCTCATTAACATTGTCATTCACCACATGACATTGCATACATACAAATATTATTAACTATTTTGACATATTGTCACAGTTACCATTTATATTTTGACTTGTCTGCCTCATATGATCTATTCTGTCTTTGATTGCTTATTATGCATTTCATTTGATAGATAGGGAGACTTACATAACCGACATGACTTAAGGCGTTTGTTGACATGGTATGCTGTATGAGTGCCATGACTGACATATTGACTTTTTCCACACTGCCTTCTAATTAATGTATTTACCTCACATTCGTGTCAAAAGAGTGTCTTCTAAACGATAATGGGTTTGGTAATGTTATTACTAAATACCACACCTTGTGTGTCAAATTGTCGATTATGGAGCACGCCTCTAGGTGCTATCATAAGGATGACAGTTGAGAATATGGATATTGTCATATGGTTTCTCCAGTGACCTTGTAGATTGTACTATGGAAATAATGAAAAGTTCCTTTTCATTATTTTAGTGCAGGGGGGAGTAAATGATATGAGTAAATATCATATCATGTTTTGTACACGATCACTTCCTGATGTATATTGTTTATACACGGTAGCCCGTGGTTACAGGAAGTGACGTCTTGACTGCTGCTGATAATCGATAGCAGACGGCAACTTTGAATTGGGACAAGTTGAGCGTTCGTTTAAACATTTGGGCTTGTGTCTTCGGCCTGTGTAGATGGCATGTGTCCGCGTGGACGATATCTTCAGCTTGTGTTATTAATTCACCTGCATGCTATTTTACCATCAATTGTATTACATCTTCAACTGCAAGTGTATTATCAGTTTAGGCAAAAGCAGAGTGTGAAGTTTCTAAATGCGTGAGTACCAGACTGTATTAAAATGCATGATGTCTCCGAGGACGAGACGGTAGTCTAGACACGACTAGAAGAGAATCCTTATATTATGCACTTGAAGAGATGAACAACCTTGTGTTGTAATAAATATTTGTACATTGTCAATGGTTATTGACGTGTTAGTGCCTGAGTGCCTGTGTGTGGGCCAGGGAGTTGGGATATGTCTGGCCTAAATTGAACCCACAGTATTGTTACATGTAACGCTATCAAGTATAACCCTGGAAGGCGACTCAAGGCCTAAATAAAGACAGAGTGTCAAAGCATGGAGTCTGTTGCACTCTTGATTCGATACATAGCAAGTCAAGCTATTAAGGAATCGTACCCGTATCAGGAGCTTAAAACACAGCAGGACAAATAGAGAAATATAGAGAATATGTGATACTCAGAACAGAAGCAAAGAACAAGGTGCTAGCAGCAAAACAGAAGTCCTGGTAAGAATTTGCAGAAAAGCTAGAAAAAGATGCACAAGAAAACCAGAAATTGTTCTATAAGACCCTAAAGAACATGAGGAAGGAAAAACAATGCTATCTCAAATTTATAAAGGACAAGCAAGGCAAATTGCTTACTGCCCCGAAGGAAGTAATGGAAAGATGGAAAGAATATTTCTCAGAACTCCTGGATGGTGAGCATGATGAAGCATCAGAAATGATAACCACTAGCACAGAAGAGGAAACAAATGGTGATGAAGATGACATAAAGATGGAAGAACTGAAGGCAGCACTGGAGAAAATCAAGATGGGCAAAGCAGCAGGGCATGATGGTATAACACCAGAAATGGTTAAGTACATGGGAGCATAAGGCGTTCTATCATATCCCTTCTCATTGTCCCTGGTAAAATCTACTCTAGAATCCTAGAGCAGAGACTCCGACGCCTAGCTGAGCCACAATTGGATGAGGTCCAGTGCGGATTCTGAGCAAACCGAAGTACTCAAGACCTAATCTTCACACTCAAACAGCAGAGTGAAAAGGCCCTTGAGTATAAGAATGAGATCCATCTTTGTTTCATAGATCTGGAAAAGGCATTTGACAGGGTCCCCTTAAGCAAACTTTGGAACTGTTTGGCAAGGAAGAACATTCTAGCACCTCTGATTCATGCTATACAGAGCTTCTACAAGTCTTGCAGAAATTATGTGAGGACAGCAAACCATAAGTCAGAAGAGTTCAGGATCATCACTGGTGTAAGACAAGGTGATATCCTGTCACCTTATCTTTTCATACTCCTCTTGGACGATGTTATCAAGTCATGTAAGGAGAGAACAAGAAAGTATTCAGTGGGGTACTGGAAGATGAGACAGGTATGTATTTCAGAGCTGGCATTTGCTGATGATGTTGCCCTGATTGCTAAATTAGAGGCACATCTCCAATCCAACCTGCAAGTCTGGAAGGAAGAGCTGGAGAAGAGAGGGATGGTCATAAGCAGCTCTAACACAACATCCATGGTGATATCACGAGAAGAAAGAAGACATCAGATTAAGCTGGGAGAACAGGTCCTGGAGCAGGTCGACCAATTTAAATATCTCGGAGCTATTATAGACCGAAAGGGAGGCATCAAAGAAGAGTTGGCCACTCGAAAAGCAGCAGCTTGGAGACTTTTTCAGGCCATAGATCGAGGATTCCTCAGCAAGAGAGAGGTTGGTAAGAAAACGAAGATGGCTGTATACCGCTCCACCTATGTCCCAGTCTTGACATATGGATGCAAGTCATGGGCAATGACTACAACCCATAAAAGCCAGATACAAACCTCAGAAATGAGATATCTGAGGAAGGTGGTTGAAGTAACAAGAAGAGACATGGTCCGCAACCAGACGATACGTCAAGGCCTAAAATCCCACCCACTGCAGACCCAAGTAGAACAGTCCCAACTAAGATGGTTTGGCCATGTCTGCAGAATGGGAGAAGATCGGCTACCACGACAAGCATGGGAAACAAAGAGCCAGGGATCCAGACCCCCAGGACGACCCAGAGTCCGCTGGGAAGACAACATTAGACAATCTTTGAAGGACCGAGGACTAGAATGGAACCAGGCCAGGAGGAATACAGCCGATAGGATAGTCTGGCGCTCTCTCTTCCAAACCTCTACACCTCACGGTAGTAGGGGAACGACTAAGTAAGTATATTTCTTGCTGAACAGGAAGCTGTGAAACTTGAAGATACTTTGAGTAAATCAGAGCGACATGCAGAGGCACTCGCCGAGCTCCCGGGCTCTAAACGCAAACCTATAGATGTGCCTTCTCGGAACAATAATCTAGAGCATCCTCCCCAGTCTTTTCTAACCATAACCCTAGAGAAACTGTACTCCAAAACCCTCCTCAAAATAGATTGAAATTCTATAAACCCAAATACCCCACCGATGACACGAAGCGACCCGCATGGCAAGGCTTGAAGGGATATGACAAAGGAAAAACCCCTTCGCAAGGTAAATCTGATCGGGATAAGCAAATCAGCCCGAAGCGGGTTGCGTGTTTCCAAACAGCCTCCCAGTCGACACCTGCACCATGTGAGCCGAAGCTATACCGCTAACATGCACGGACTCCAAGCATGTCGCAGAAGCCCTAGTGCAGATTTTTACACAGCTGGGATTTCCTCAACAAGTTTTGACGGATAATGGATCCCATTTCCGTATCCTGTTAATGGAAGCGATCTTTAAAATCTTGAGGGCCCAGCACATCCACATTAGCCCCAACCATCCGGCCTGAAATGGGCTCGTGGAACCCTTAAACGGGAGCCTCAAAATGATGTTACGTAAGCTGGACAGGAAAAGCCAGAAGATTGGGAGATTTTCATTCCTGCAGCCTTGTTCGCCTACAGGGAAGTCCCGCACGCATCTACAGGGCTACCGCCAGCAACGCTTTTATTCGGCAGACCTATTAAGGGCCCGCTGGAAGCCTTACAACGATCACTGACAGACCAGAAGGCCGATGAGACAGTTGTATCAGCATCGAAGTATGTATTTGAGTTAAAGGAACGGCTACAACTAGGATGGGACCTAGCAGCAACCAACCTTAAGCGCACACGCACAAAGCACGCTAACTGATACAACAAAGCAGCTAATGAGAGAGAATTGGAGCCAGGAGAGAAAGTTTTGTTGTTACTCCCTACCGTAAACAACAAAATGCGTATCGGATGGCAAGGGCGGTTTACCGTCCTTAAAAAGATCTCTAGAACCAACTGCAAGATCTCTATAAAAGGTAAGAAAAAAGTCTACAACATAAATCTGTTAAAGAAATACTTGGAAAGACCGATGCCTTCCCCCGAACATCTCTTCGCAGTCGCTATAGCAACCGAGGATGAAGGAGATGACAAAAGTTGTATGGAATACCCACTGCAACAACTCGAGTTATACAAGGACGTTAAATTCGGCGACACCCTCTCAGAAGCTCAACAAACAGAGACGAAGGCGCTATTGAAACAGTATTCAGCAGTCTTAACAGACAAACCTGGTCTTAGACATCGCGTAGAGTTCGATATGAAGCTGAAAAATGAGACGCCAGTAAGAACCAAAGTTTATCCGATCCCGGATGCAAAAGCAGACACATTACATGGAGAAATAGACAAACTACTACAGGCTGGGATTATTAGCGAGTCCACATCTCCTTATAGCTCAAGCGTCGTACTGTTACAGAAACCGAATAAGGAAGTTCGGCTGTATATTGACTACTGACTTCTCAATACAGTAACAGAGTTTCAGCCTGAACCACTCGCAAGCGCCGCTGATCTGTTTACTAAGCTAAGCAAGGCAAAACATTTCTCCAAGATTAGTCAGAGTCCACTGGATTCCATTTCTGTTGTGTGTTGTCGATGTTCTCGTAACCCAGTCTATTGCTAGTAAGAAAAGAAATGGAGACAAGAGGCATCCCTGTCGCACTCCTGTTCTTATAGCAAACGGTTCTGTAAGCTGTTCTTCATTAAGAACTCTGCATGTCATGTCTTCATATGTTTTCTTTATTAAACTAATGCTCTTCAGGCGAACTCCATAATGCCTCATCAATTTCCAAAGTGATTCTCTGTCTACACTGTCAAATGCCTTTTCGTAGTCCACAAATCCAATGTATAGTGGTGAATTCCATTCCAGACTTTGTTCAACTATTATTCTCAAAGTGGCTATCTGGTCTGTACAGGATCTGTTTACCCCTATCAACCATATCATATCACCCAGTAACCCATTCCTTACTAAACATCCCATAAGCAGGAGAGGTATTCAGCAGGGTCGACTTACTCTATCCTTATCTGTGATGTGCACTGAGTCCAGGGAAGCAACCTCTGCCACCCTCTGAACTTATTGAATTGTTTATGAGACCTAAGTGCTGGGGCAGACCAAACCAAGAGAGTCCAAACACCTATAATCTCCGCAGCTACTAAAGACATTGAGGAGATGAGTATATCACCTACCAGCAAAAACTACCATAAAAAAGATCTCCTGGTCCACGTGATGACCATAGTATTTGTTTTTTTCTAAACCTAAGAGTACAAATTTTTTTGTTCAATTTGTAAATTTGTAAGAGTTGTGAGAATCTATATGTTGTTTCTAAATTTATCTCAACAGAGTCTGTTGTTATTTTTCTTGTTAACTTTATTTGAGCTGTATTTTGTTTTAAACATAAATCTACACCCTGGGGGCTGAGCCATAATTCAACTAACTTCTAGTGGGTCGGGATATTTTAATTAATGTGGCTGGACACCAAATCTCCTCTCTCAACCTTATGTTCTTTACATAGTCCTTATGTAGGATTCCTGAGAGAGAATTTATCGTTCAGAAAATATCCTGTTTAATTGCCAGAATTCTCTTTATATTAAGGATTTCTAGTACACTATTTCCCGAGGAGAGGCAGTTCCATTCGAACTCGTAGACTATCATAAACATATTAATAAAGATTATTATCTTTTATTCTTTCATTCGTCCAATCTGTCCTTCTCCTCAAAAGCGCCAGCACATTTGGGTTTTGGTTTTCAGAACCATCTTTATTGCACACGGACAGCTCCATCAATTAAGAGGGCTGGACTTCTTTCACTGTCACTGAACACACAATGTCAGGTGTTTTAGTGAAAGTTACATAAAGGGGGCCGGACTTCTTTCACTGTCACAGAACACACAATGTCAGGTGTTTTAGTGAAAGTCACTGTTAAGTTATTTTATATTCATAGAGGGGGAGTTAAATGTTTGAGATCCTCACATATGCGTCTAGTATTTTGTAGACGCACATTTGAGCGCAACTAGGTTATTTGTATGTTTAATTATTTGCGTTCTACTGTGCACCATTATTAAACGGGTGTTGCGCGGTTTAGTCGCGGTGATTTGTTGCTATCCGGGCAACGTACTTGAGGCAGATCGAGATAACTAGCATCGGGTATAGACGTGATTGATTATGGTGTTTTTACCCAAGTCAAGGGAAGACACGAATATGTAGTAATTATGATCATCTGAAAGATGAATACACTCTTCTTGAGGGAGCTATGCCAAGAAGCTTGTGATTTGAATATTTATCTAGAAAACGTCTCGTTTTAAGTATCTCGCCTCCGATACTTAGGTTTCTGTAATTGTTATGGCAGAGCTTCAACTTGACCAGAAAGGTTAAGTTCTAGTGCGTCCCACAAACGCCAGGAATTGATCGAAACGTAAAGGAATATTGATAACTACGTAAAGAATATTAACATGGACACTTCGTCAGAACCATGTATATCACTAATCCGTTAACCTTGATGTGGTAACGGTTGGTGCAATCAGTCAACGCCTTTGGTGAATCGTAATTATGCTATGTACATTTTTCTACCATGACCATTGCTGATGAAGAATGTCTGTAAACTATGGATGTAAAGTTTTCGTCATGAATAAATATGTTGTTAACACTAACTCTCCCAACGAGTACAGTGTTTATCCGTGCCAGTTGGTCATCCTGCATTGACCCTTTAAACATTGTTACCGGGCTCCATTGTCAGCCATAACCCAAATTGACGGCCCACATCATATTTGCGTTATCAAGTAATACGTCGTTATCAAGTAATACGTCGGCCACATGTTGTAAGCCCGACAGCTCTGACAACATCAGAGACAGTCCAGTAAAGAAAACCCACCGGTAACAGTCACATTAAGGGGTCCGGACTTCTTTCACTGTCCCAGAACACACAATGTCATGTGTTTTAGTGAAAGTCAATTTAGGGGTCTGGGTTTCTTTCACTGCCAAAGGAAACACAATGATAATATTAGGTTTTTTAGTGACTAATAAATTTAAGGAGTCCGGGTTTCTTTCACTGCCAACGAACACACAAAGGTAATGTCAGGCGTTTTCATTCATTCATAACCCTCCACTCCCAAAAGGAGCATTGGCCTTCAACAAACACATGCCAAGTCCTCCTGTCACGTGCCATCATCTCAAGTTCTTTCCACGTTCTCGTCATCATTTTCACCTCTGTTTCCAGCTCTCTTATCCATGTGCTTCTTGGTCTACCTCTGCCTCTCTTGCCTTGGGGGTTCCAGAACAAGGACTGCCTTGTAATGATATCAACAGGTTTCCTTAGTGTGTGTCCTATCCATCGCCATCGTCTTCTTCTCATCTCTTGTTCCACTGGCACTTGTCTAGTTCTTGTCCTCAGTTCCCCGTTGGTAACCTTGTTATACCATTTTAATCCCTCTATTTTACGCAAGCACCCATTTATGAAAATCTGTAGCTTTTTGGTAGTTGTCTTTGTTGTTCTCCATGTCTCAGAGCCATACAATAGGACTGACTTCACAAGGTAATGTCAGGCGTTTTAGTGAGTGACGCGAATTAAGAGGTCTGTACCTATTTCACTGTCATTGAACATACAGTGGTAATGTCAGGCGTTGTAGTGAATGACAAATTAAGAGGTCTGTACCTATTTCACTGTTATTGAACATACAGTGGTAATGTCAGTTATTTCAGCGGTTGCTGTCTTCTCTCTTATTTCACAGCCACAGAACCCATACATATTGGTAATGTAAGTTGTATTATTTAGTGGGAGTATGTTAGTCGTATTGAAACGTGGTAGCGTCGCACTCCAGTCTACCCAGCTGTAAATGGGTTCCTGATTTTGCTATTGAGTTAGGAAAAGCAACGGCAGCAAAGAAGGGAATTGGCCAACCCGCCTCATTTTTTAAGCTGGACAATACGATGAAGCCTCTAACATTTCGCTCCCCTACGTCAGTATTTGCTATGTGACTACCTTCACGGTTTATGTTAGTCGCCAACAAATTTAGGACAGGCAGACAAAAAGGATGATATACAGGCAGACAGAAAGAATAATATACAGGCAGACGGAAAGAATGATATACAGGCAGACAGAAAGAAAGGTGTCAATATGCAAACACAGAAGGAGGAAAGAAATCAGACAAACAGATAGCCATACAGGCATGTAGGTAGAAAGACTATAAGACAGTTGACAGACAGACTGACAAAGTAACGCCTATTTATTAATTATATTTTATTCAAAGAAGACAGCGGTTAAATTTTTTTTTTACGTTTTGAAAGTATACCTAACCTGACACAGGTCAAATGCTGTGACACACTGTGTTAACACGAACAACCTTCCCTGGTTTTCATTTTTGTAGGACTGTACATTTTTTTATTTTTAGTAGTATTTTTTTTTTAAATTTCTTGATTATTTTGTTTGTGAAGTTAGGTTTCTGGACTATCGTCAACACTTAACAAATTAGACACTCAAGACCTTGTATTTAAAACTAATAATGAAATATTCTACCTTTTCCAGCCGAATTTGAACACAAAGAACCAATGTATCGACCCCACACACGGTAACACATTCAAACTGTCAAGTTAGTGGGGATACCCAACACTTGATCACAGCGTGGCTGGCTGTGTAGTGACACCAGCAGACAAGATAGTAAAACAGTTCACAATTTAGGTATGGAGACAAGTTTTTTTGGGAATCTCATTTAATCCTATATTTGGGAGCCGCGCTGGTGTAATGGCTACGGCGTTGTACTGGCGACCAGGTTTTCATGGTTCAAACCCGGGCGTCAGCGTTTGAAGGAATGTTTACGACCGGAAATTTGACTGAATAATCTGAACGGCTCCTGCACATAAATCCCGTGTGGATATGAAGGAGCTTCGCTCCTGACCGGGTTGGAAGGAAAGTCCACTGACCCCCCAGCCTCGCAATGACATGTCATTGGGCCAAAAGAGCTGGAAAGCTCGAGTGCCGCTGGTTAGAGGGGGGGGGGGGAAATCCTATATTTCCACACCAATGACTGCATTCCTCACTGTTGACGCGTCTTAGGTCGCGCATTTTATACAAGACTTCAGGAAATTATGGAAAAAGTAAAAAGAAGAGACATCACAATTTTGATGGGTGACTTTCCACATAAAAGAATACACAAGGCAACATGGATATCACCAGACCATAGAACAGAAAATCAGATTGATCATATATGCATAAACAAGAAGTTTAGATCATCATTGCAGGATGTAAAGGTATATAGAGGAGCAGATGTGGCATCAGATCACCACCTTCCGATAGCCAAAGTAAAAATGAAACTCAAGAGATATGCAACAATGCAAAATTATAGACAACAATTAAATGTAGAACATCTAAGAAATCAAGAAACAAGAGACAAATTTGCGGTCAAGATATCCAACAAATTCCAAGTGCTCCAACAGATGGAAAATGTAGAGAATACATAAGACTATTGGCAGCAAATCAAAACTGTATGAAATAAGACATGTGTAGAAATACTGCGGAAAAGGGAACGACAACAAAAAGCATGGATAACATCAGAAACCATCAATAAGATAAAAGACAGAAAACACTAGAAAGCAGATTTAAACACAAGCAAAACCAGAAGTTCCAAAGCCAAGGCTCAAGAAGTGTACACAGAAGCAAACAAAGAAGTAAAAAGAAGTATCAAAAGAGACAAGAGGAAGTATATTGAGAAGTTGGTAAGAGAGGCAGAAGATGCTGCAGCCAAAGGAAATATGAGAGAACTGTATAGCAGCACAAAGAAGCTAACATGGAAATACAAGCAAACAAGTTGCCTCATAAAAGACAAGAATGGAAAACTGCTCAGCAATATACAAGAGCAAATGAAGAGGTGGACAGAATATTTTGAGGATCTTCTCAATAGACCAGCTCCACAAAAACCCCCTGGACATCGAGCCAGCAGAAGAAGAGCTACAAATTAACGGTGAAAGACCAACGAAGGAAGAAATAAAGAAAGCCATAAAGCTTCTCAGAAATGGAAAAGCGTCTGGACCTGATGGCATTCCAGCAGAGGCCATCAAAGCAGATATCGCCACGGCTACGGAGATGTTATATAAATTACTTGGTACAAAGTCTGGGAAAATGAAGAGATACCAGCAGAATGGAAGTAAGGATATCTGGTTAAGTTGCCTAAGAATGGAAATTTACAAGAGTGCACAAATTATAGAGGAATAATGTTACTATCAGTGCCAGGAAAAGTATTAAACAGGATTATCCTTGAGAGATGAAAAGAGCATAGGCAAGAAACTGAGAGATGAACAAGCAGGTTTTTCGACAAAACAGATCATGTACAGACCAGATAGCCACTTTGAGAATAATAGTTGAACAAAGTCTGGAATGAAATTCACCACTATACATCGGATTTGTGGACTACAAAAAGGCATTTGACAGTGTAGACAGAGAATCACTTTGGAAATTGATGAGGCATTATGGAGTTCCCCTGAAGATCATTAATTTAAAAAAGAAAACATATGAAGACATGACATGCAGAGTTCTTCAGGAAGGACAGCTTACAGAACTGTTTGGGATAAGAACAGGAGTGCGACAGGGATGCCACTTGTCTCCATTTCTTTTCTTACTAGCAATAGACTGGGTTATGAGAACATCGACAACACACAACAGAAATTGAATCCAGTGGACTCTGACTAAGCAGTTGGATGATCTGGATTTTGCTGACGACTTGGTTCTTCTGTCCCATAACCGTTATCAGATGTAAGACAAATTGACAACACTCGATGAGATGTCACAGCAATTGGGTCTGAAAATACACAGGAAAAAGACAAAAATAATGAGAATAAATGCAGGTAATGATAACAAGGTTGAACTTGAAGAAGCATCAATAAAAGATGTAGAATCGTACACATATCTTGGCAGCAATTTAGATAAAGTTTGAGGGACAGACAGTGATATCAAAATAAGAATACAAAAAGCAAGAGGAGCTTTCATTGCATTGGGAAATATATCGAGATCAAGAGAAATCGGATCCAACACGAAAATAAGAATCTTCAACTCAAATGTGAAGTCAGTCCTATTGTATGGCTCTGAGACATGGAGAAAACCAAAGACAACAACCAAAAAGCTGCAGACTTTCATAAATGGGTGCTTGCGTAGAATAGAAGGTTCTGTAAAAGTATTAACAAACGTACACACTCACGCACACATCAGTTAATAAGAAAAATGGTTGAAAGCCTAAACAAAAAGATACTGCAAACAGCCACAGAGTCTATTATCAGAGAGTCAAGACATAATTATAAACCATGTTGAACTGAACAACTACACAGCAGAGGGAAGAAACAACCGAGGACATTTACAAACACTGGTCACGTGCGAAATCAGATTTCCTTACGCCTAGCCACAAATTTGTAAGGGGAAGTAGAATTATTTTTTTATTTGCAAGGGTAACAACTTGACCAAGAAAACAAATATTAAACTAAATAAAGCTTTTACTTACGTATATTAAATAGACCCAGGTACTTTACAAAATAATATAAGACCAAAAGTGTCCATTATGAAAAATTAAACAACTTTTAAATTATGTAAAAAGTAAATGTTTTTTATTGTATTTTACTTTAATTTTTAAACGCCTTTCTCAGATACAAGTTTTAAAGCAGGAAATACTTATATGGTCCAGTGACTCTCAATGCTAATCCATAAAAAATCTCTATCGCTAGATTAGCAAGTGTCGGACCAAGTGGCATCGCAACCCTGTACCGCTTTGACAATCCTACGATGTGGTACGTCAACGCACATCATCCATTACCAAAACCTACAAGGAAAGAAATCTGAGTGGGTTAACCCACAAATGCTTATCATTATTGAGCATCAGGAAAAGGAGAAACATAAGAAGCAGTTCTTGCAATTGTCACATCTATCACGGGCGATAAAGAAGCTGAAAGCATTCAGCTTCAAAACGCCTCAGATAAGTGGGCTTTCATGTATAATCCAACTAGAGACATTACCCATTATATAAACATGAAATTGCAATCACGTGGACAGGAGACGCAAAACCAGAAAATCTTCATCACTATCCCAGGTCGACGCACACCATGCGCGATATGCGGATTTGACAACAATCATTGGTTAATCAATGCCCGCCCCCTTCCCCCCCCAAAAAAACAAAAAACCTAGGCGGCGACTCTCAGCACAGCTTCTATCACAGGACAAACTGCAGACCCGTTACAATCTTTACCACCGACACAATTAAACCAAACAACCATCCTGCCAGTTGCCAGCAATTCTTTAGAAAAGATAAACAACGTTATGTTGTCAGAATCGGACTCTGAAAATACTAGCAATGACAATTTCACAGTGTTTATTAACAAGAGAACATAAAATTTAAAAAACCCAAACAGGTGAAGATCAGAAGAACAACACAGCCATCTTCCCAATCCATTCCGGAGACCAGCATCAGTAACCCCAACAAACAACAGAACAACATTAGTTCAAGCGATTCTCCTCTAGACACACCTTTCAAAGAAAATATCCCTACTTCTTGAGTTTTGATGATACTGCCTTAAGGATGGATGAAGAGGGAAACTCACTCACAAAAAGCCTGACCTTCTGAAACATGCATAACGAACTCCCTCTTAAGAACGCTGTTTGTTACGTGGACGATGTGAACAGACAGAAAGGGAACTCGCAAACATTTAAAAACATTACTACTGATTTATCATTATACATCCACATTTCCGTTTATGACACACTAACTTTGTGTAGATATATGAATGAGTAGATACATAGTTAGATATGTATGCATACGTATATATGTAGGTGTCAGAATGTAATGTTTTGTTTTCATGCCCTTATCTTTTCGAACCTTTGTATTATACGATGTACAAGAAAATTAGGTTTAAATAAGCACAACAAAATTAATTCTTCTCACCGCCCACTACAATGACAAACAGTTTAAACGTTATAACTCTCATCGTGAGAGGTCTCAAAAATAAGACAAATAAAATCGTAGCCATAATACACACATATAAACCAGACTTTATTTTTCTACAAGAAACCCTGGTTAATGACGAATTAACGCTAACCACATCACAACACTACTCGGTTTACGAAACGCACATTTTAGCCTAGGAACATCACACACGGGAGTAGCTATCTTACAGACTTCAGATCAATGGAAAATAACACACACAAATAACGGACACGGACTTGGCATGTGTTTGTTGAAGGCCTATGCTCCTTTGGGAGTGGAGGGTTATGAATGAATAGAGTGGTAGCATTTTCCCACAAATGTTTCTTGTATTTTTTCGCAGACCTGATCCTCAAGTAGACGACCAGCGGTCTTTTTTACGTTTCTTTATTCCATTTCATGCTAGAAGTGTATACTAGCCGATTATACGATGTGACTGTAATTTAACTACTGGACTTACTAAATCCAGAAATATTATTTTAACAGCCCACAAGTGGTGTATACCAGGAAACATTATTATTATTTTCCCCAACACCTGACAGTTGTAATCCCAGTGGAGTACAAATCTATACATTATGCAGGAGTAGCCCTCTGGCAAAGAGTCGGCCGATAGAAAATTCATCATCATCATTCGTAACAACCAGATTTCTCCAGATTTTCTAGAAGTGTTCCCCTCTCTTAAAACGGTAAACACCAAGGATTCTCACACTATTAAATATTTGTAGTAACCCTATATATCCAGATAGTAGTTCCAGACGAGCGGGAAACAAGACTGTTTTTCCCCGCCCACCCTCAACACTGCAAGAGTTGTCGCAACGGAAATATTCAGTTGAAGTTCCTGTGTCTATACTTACATTTCCCTGTGCACCCATCGGAGGAACAGTGCTAGTTTTTTTTTTTTAGAACAGTGAAGACACCCCTTTAGGACTTATATCGTCACCAGGATTCATCGTGGAAGTAAACTTATTCGGCGTTCACCTCATTAGTTTTTTTTTTTGGGATGAACTGGGACCAATGTGTATCCTCGACAGCTGGGGTGATACATTAGTCAACAGTACCAGAGGGATTATTTTCGTGGAATAAATTTACCAAGGGATACCACATACCCAAGGGAAGAATACAAAATAGGTAAGAGTGTGAGAGGTGGCAACATGAATGAGAGAGTGTGTGTTGATTTTATGGTTGCTGGAAATTATCTATTAATTGTTGGTGGTTTGATTTTGTTTACTTTACTTGGTCATATACTGTACCAATCTTATTATTCTGTAAACCTAGTGCTAAAATTCAACCTTTGGGTTAATATTTTCTTTGGGTTAATATTTCCTTTTGGTTTTTTTCTTTTTTACGGTCAAGGCGCACCATTCTTCTTTATTTCCTCTATATGTAAATGATTTTCTTGATACCTTTGGTTAACTTGATGTTGTAAACTGTTTAGTGATAATAAACAACAAGAAAACTTAACTTCCGTAGCACCGGCGAGATTCCAATGTGTGTATACAGGAATCACACATTCTCTAAATATTTTGTGGTGAATAGGTTTCTAATTTTTGCCAGGGCAGCGGCCATATGGCCTACTCTTTACGCTTTCCAACTACTGTGAGATTTTTAACATGCACTTGGACAAGGGACCTCATTTTTTCGCCCTTATCGAAGAAGGCTAGGCATCATAGGAGACCAGGGGAGAGTAAGGCATAATTATTACCACTGGTTCTAAAAAAAAAAATTTGTTTACCATAAATTATATTCCCTCTCCGTGGAATCGAACCTGGTACCTTCAGAATTCGAGGCGGGCGCCATACCTCTTAGCCACCCCGACACTTCATTTTCATTTTCTTAACCTCAATAATAAGCAATCAATATTGTCATCGCATTCAGTGATTGAGATCACACACGTACATTCACTCAGACAGACAGACAGACAGACAGACAGACAGACAGACAGACAGACAGACAAACAGACAGACAGACAGACAAATAGATAGATAGATAGATAGATAGATAGATAGATAGATAGATAGATAGATAGATAGATAGATAGATAGATAGATAGATAGATAGATAGATAGATAGATAGATAGATAGATAGATAGATAGATAGATAGATAGATAGATAGATAGATAGATAGATAGATAGGTGATGAGATTCCCCGGTGTTACGCTGTTCGATTAGCGCTTTTCCGATATAACATTATTTTGATTTTATGCCACATGACGCTTTAAAAATTCGACCTTACGCTGTGCTAAACTCCGTGGGGTCAGGAATACAACTTTCAGACAGAGCTGAAGCTATAAAGCTATTTCCTATTTAAAATTAAAGTTAAAAATATTACATATGCAAGTACATATTCAGGGACCCATTGTATGAAATAAACTGTCCTCCTTCCACACAATCTGCCTAAGGAAAATTCTCCGAATCTTTTGGCCAAACACCATCAGCAACCAAGAACTACTTATTCGGAGTAACCAGGAGGACATGCACACCATCATAGCTGGCAGACGCTGGAGTTGGGTTGGCCATGTCCTCAGAAGGGACCCTGATACCATCACAAGAACAGCTATGCAATGGACCCCCGAGGGAAAGCGAAAGAGAGGCCGATCAAAAACAACTTGGCGGAGAACTGTGGAAGCTGAGATGCAAAGAATGAACCACAGTTGGGGCACTGTACGAAGGATGGCCGCCGACCGAGCAAAGTGGAATAATTTTGTTGCTGCCCTACAAGACGCCACCAGGCGTGATGGCCGCTGACTGCTTTGACGGTTGGCGGTTATGGATCAAAGAAGAAGAAGATTGTATGAAATGGAATTGAGGCCCTTGAAAAATAAATATACAGAAAAATGGCGCGCATATCATGTCTGAAAATAAATAAAGAAGTCCAAGGAATGAAACGAGAATTCTTAAACGACATCAAAGTTAGGTATCAAAATAATCTGGTCACATAAAGTTAGTTGCTTATCCTTTACAGGACGTGGCAATCAACCCCAGCTTTTATTGGCTGTTAGTGATTTTTCTAGGCAATGTTTTTTTTCATTCAGTAGTTTGCCATTGCTTTCTGAACGGTACGGCGCTTATACCATTGTTACAAATCCACACAAAGCGATCTGCTACCAAACCGCCTGTAGCAGGTTTCGAACCTGGTATATCTGGATTATGAAACTGCGTTAATATCCATTAGGCCACAGACGCCGTAACATAACATAACACATAATTGACATAACACCGTACTGAATATCAGAATCCAGTGATTCCCAAAGTGGGCGGAACCGCCGCCCTATAGTGGTTGGGAAGATTTAACATGCTGAAGTCATCAATGTTACTTAATGTAACGCTTACATGTAAAAGCGCTTTGATTATACATGGCCTTGACGACAGCGCTGAAAAGGGATAAAGTAGACTGAACAAACCTTAACCCATCTCCTTCCCTAACTTCGCTCGTCCCAGTTTCTCATACATTCTACAGCATAGGTTCTGAACCTGGGGTACGCGCACCAGGGGGTACAAGACGCTTGTTATTGGGAGTGGGGGTGACCGGTAAATATTTAGTAAATAATTGCATTATCCCATTGTGCACTGTGGTAAGATCCTCCTTGTGTGATCTGAGGGAGGAGATCGGAGCACTGATGGAGTTGTCCGTGTGCAGTGAAGATAATTCTTAAAAACAAAACCAAATTATCCCATTCAAACATTTCGTAAGATATACATTATAAATTAATATTTGCTCAAATGTTTCGTACCAGTGTTAGTTTAAAAAAAGTTGTGGATTGGAGAGACACCCCCAGTGAGGCGGGAACGAGACAGGAAAGGTGGGTAGCACAGTGGTTGTACTACTAGGATCATTAAGCAAGACATGGTTTCATCTATTTTTGCAATCCTTAGCTCAAGTAACCATCACTGATCATAAATTCTAAACGCAATCTCTATTCTGAAAGCGGATGTGAAAGATACCGAAGCCCACGCTGTCCACTCGGTCAACACCGATGTAAGAGACAATAACAACAAGAAGTATGTGGTCAGCTCACCCAGATTTAATCAGCATCTTTTGGAAGGTGAAAACTAATGCTAAATAATGTTTACCAGTTTAATATTAGTGAGTGTTCATGGGGAGCACAGGTCCTGGAGCAGGTCGACCACTTTAAATATCTCGGAGCTATTATAGACCGAAAGGGAGGCATCAAAGAAGAGTTGGCCACTCGGAAAGCAGCGGCTGGGAGACTTTTTCAGGCCATAAATCGTGGATTCCTCAGTAAGAAAGAAGTTGGTAAGAAAACGAAGATGGCTGTATACCGCTCCACCTATGTCCCAGTCTTGACATATGGATGCGAGTCGTGGGCAATGACTACAACCCACAAAAGCCAGATCCAAACCTCAGAAATGAGGTATCTGAGGAAAGTGGTTGAAGTAACAAGAAGAGACATGGTCCGCAACCAGACGATCCGTCAAGGCCTAAAATCCCATCCGCTGCAGACCCAAATAGAACAGTCCCAACTAAGATGGTTTGGCCATGTCTGCAGAAGGGGAGAAGATCGGCTACCACGACAAGCATGGGAAACAAAGAGCCAGGGATCCAGACCTCCAGGACGACCCAGAGTCCGCTGGGAGGACAACATTAGACAATCTTTGAAGGACCGAGGACTAGAATGGAACCAGGCCAGGAAGAAGACAGCTGATAGAATGGTCTGGCGCTCTCTCTTCCAAACCTCTACACCTCACGGTAGAAGGGGAACGACTAAGTAAGTAAGTAAGAGTGTTCATGGGCAAGGTGTGTCCCAGTGTACTTTTTCGCTGGCAGCTGAAGACATTAGAAATCAGAAGGCGTTTAAAAAGGACTAGCTGTGCTTTGTTGCAGATTTGGTTGTCTCAGTATTTAAGTGTGCTAGTGATAACGCTTCTTTTTTTATCGTTAGCCGCAAACTGTCAAAGCAGTCAGTGGCCATCACGTCTCGTGGCGTCGTATGGAGCAGCAACAAACTGCTTCTACCTTGCTCGGTGACAACACGATACGTTAATAAACTAGAGCCAAGTTACTCTTATCTTCCACTTTTTAAAATAGTTTTTATTGTAATGAAGAGATATGAAGGGGGCGCTGGGGATGTGCTCTGGGAGCCAAAGGGGCGGTGAACCGAAAAATGTTTTGGGAACACTGTCATAACCAAAACAAAACAAAAAACAATGACGGCAAGCGTGCAAGCGAAAGACAGCGCTATAAGTGAGAAGATAACATCAAGAGATGGACAGGAAAGAGTCTATCAGAGTGCACCATCAAGACAAGAGACAGAAGACTTTGGACGTCTGTGGTGAAATGGGATGTTATAAATATGTATAGGGGACTTAGTGTACTGACTGAGATCAGCTGTGAAGGTATCTATATCTATTAAGAGTAGTGTATTATAGATAACCTTACTTGCTACCACATATCTATATATCTCAGTCAGAATTATTCTGGAATAGTGTGATGACTACGTTATGTGTCTAGGGTATGTGTATGATGAAGGGTAAGTCACAACAACAGACAGATAAACAATTTAATTTAATCCACTACTCTTGACAACACTGTGACACTCACATACATATAACACTCTATGAGAATATCTTAAGGAGTCACTGATAACTTTTCAAATAACAATATGTATTCATGGGTATCATAAAGGTATATGTGTCCTGATTCAAATACAAAGGAACCAGGAATCACAATCAATTTTAATTACAAGTTATGTACAGAATGGATTAATATGAATATTGTAGTGACATATATTATTACACATATTCTATGTGTGTCAGTTGTGTAGTAGTAAAATGAGGTAATACTGGTTTTGTTTTGTTCAAGCTCTGTTGGTATTTGTCATCATGACTTCAATAGTTTGTCTTAAGGGACTAGTATTGGAGATGTTCTCAGTTCCTGATATTAAGACAATTAAATTCCCCTCTGAATGTTATTTTTATAAAGTCATTTCAAGATGAGGGGACATAATGTTGAGCTCAGCTGGCCAAATCAGCTTATCTTGAGTGATGGCGGCAGGGAAAGACTCCTCTGCTCGAATTCTCCTCTGGGCTCTGGAGACACCTCACTGATAGCTAAATGGACCAAGGAGTATGCTGTCCGACTCTGGATTCAGCAAAGCTCTGACCAGGTGCTGCTCAGTACCATCAAGACCACGGTCCCTGAAAACAAGAAGGATGTACCTTCTACTTCATAACCAATTGATACTCTAGTTCTACACTGAGCACAATACATCACAAACATTGAGTTCAGAGCGTTAGGCCAACTGTCAGCTTCATTCTGAAGTACTTTATACCAGCATTAACCTCCTTAATGGTTACTACGCCTCTGCAATTCCAGCATTATTTCTTTCTAGTCAATCATCTAGGTGTCAGTGTACTGTTTGGTCATTCCATGCAGTTTTACTTTCCTCCGACACTTTCTGTTCAGGCTGGAGCATATAGGCTTTATCTCCTGTTTGCCACTGAACTACACATATATATATACAGGCATAAATTAACAATTCACATTCAATTTTCATTAAAAGATACTGAATGGTTCAAGCTTACCACAATTTCATGGAAATAAACACAGATACGTTGATTAGCAATGAATTCTGGCACAATTACTGGCACAAATTCCCATCTGCTTATGTTCCAGGCTTTTATTTTAGCAAAAATGTGAGCTGGCTTCAACGCACTGTCGCTTTATCAAGCTTATTTGCACTAGTGGTCTCGAACTAACGCTCCTAAGTGAGTATATCAGCGAGTCTAGCCAATGAGGCCACGTTTCGACAAGTGTTTGAAAAAATGTTACCTTTCTACGTCTCCCTAACAACCAAGATAGTATTTATAGCCCGACCAATCGTGGTTAGTTTTTCATTTGTTGCGCTCCAATCAATTTGGAGTTTACATGGTAGGCTATTTATGTAACGTAAGGTTTTTTTCAAACACGTTATAAAAAATTTTATGAGCAGAAATGATTTTGTGTTGTCAGGCATCCCCACTATTTTATTTTGGTTATAATTTATTAATTCCTGGACTATTTGCGTAACGTTTTACATATTCTTTGTCAGCAAGCCCTAAGGAACCCAAATATCCAAATTTAAAAGAGCTACGTGGCTGCGTTCAAAATATGTATTTTCTACCTCCTGTTTCGAAGATGTGCTGTCTGGGAAGGGTAGTGTATTTTATCACTGTCCGTCTGAAAAAAAATTAGTGCATGTAGTCTTACACGCGTGATGGCAGCATTTGTGTATCGCGCGACGCGTGTTGCCTGCGTTCCTGATTTTCAGCCCTCCCTCTCTCTTTATCGTTCGTTTTGGTAACGCAGTGTAGAAAAAGACATGAATGGAATTTAAAATTTAGGTCAACTTACATATTTCAAGGTTTTTCTTAGAAAGGCAGCACATTTTATTGTGTGTTTGGGAAACGCGTGTATGTTGCAGAAGGCCTATATTTAACGTGGAAACGTTACAATTTGCAGACGAAGCATAAAACAAAGGGGATTTCGAGTACTGTCATTGTGACAGCACTGTTCTTTACCATTCTTCTTCCTTTATTTATTATATGTATTTATTAGGCTTTATATTTACTTGATAATTTATATATGTGGATTAGAATATTCCACGACACCTCCCCTCTTAAAACAGACATTATATGTCAGTCCTTTATTCTATATACACATAGAGAAATTTATTATTATTTCTGGGGTTTAAGGTGATTCTCATCACACGGATGGCGGCTTAAAAAATCCGCTCCCAAATTGGTTTTTCCAGATATATACTCGATGCTAAAATTATAGGGAGCCAGAAGTAAAGACCATCGGAGTAACCTAGAGTTCTCATGCTTAGCCTGTGCTAGAAACGATAAAGGTTTGTGATCTGTTTGCAACTTAAATGCCTTCCCATATAGATAAATATTGAATTTCTTTATCGCCCATATTACTGCAAGACATTCTTTTTCGCTAGTTGAGTAGTTGATTTCAGCTTTATTCAACTTTCTGCTAGCATATGCCACTGGGCTTAATTCCCCATCCAATGCATCTGATTTCTGTAGTAGAGTTGCACCTAACCCAATATTACTTGCATCCGTCCTTACTATGAATTCTTGACTTAAGTCAGGTAATTTCAAAATGGGTTTACTTGTGAGCTTTTCCTTCAATTCTTGGTAAGTCATTTCACATTGTGGTGTCCATGTAATGCGATCTGGATGTCCTTTACGTGTCAATTCAGTTAACGGTGCACATATGGAATTAAAGTTTTTGATATACTTCTGGTAGAGAAACCACATAATGAGACAAAGGATCTCACGTCCTTCTTGGTTTGTGGTCTCGGGGCTTTCTGTAGTTTCTCTAAATTCTTTGGGTCAGGGGTCATGTTTCCCTGATAAACTGTGTGTCCCAAAAATTCCAATTCTTTACATCCAACGCAAACATTTGGTTGGTCGGGGCTGTTAAATTTGCCTCCCTAAGTCGATCAAACAGCATGTTCAGAGAGTCAATGTGTTCCTCAAATGTTTCTGTTGCTATAAGGATATCATCCATAAAATTTGTTATACAGGGATTATTCAGAGGATCCAATAATTTTCTCATCATTCTAGAGAAGACACTAGGCGCATTCTTCAATCCAAATGGCAATCTATTAAACTCATAGTGTCCTTCTGAGGTACTAAAAGCTAGGTATGGTCTAACCTCAGGCTTTACTGGAATCTGATAGTATCCTTTACTCAGATCCACTTTTGAGAAATATTTAGCTTTATTTAGTCTGGCAAACAGCTGATTTGTATCCGGCAATGGATCTACCTGTCCTTCTGTAATAGCATTCAGTCTCCTGTAATCTATACAGAGTCTATGTTCTCCAGAGGGCTTCCTTAAGAGTACAACACCGGAACTATACGAAGACTCACTGTGCGAAATAATTCCTTCCTTCAATAGATAGTCTATCTCTTCCTTCAAAGCTTTCTCCTTAGCAAACGGAATCGAATATGGTTTCATACAGACAGGTGTGGAGTCTATTAGTTTCATATCATATTCCAATAGGTTTGTATGTCCTGGTCGGTCTGTTAACACCTCTGCATGATTATTTAGAACCTGTTGCACTCTCTCTTTCTGAGTTTTCGTTAAATGTGTACTGATTTTCACCTGTGCTGCTGTCTCACAGGGGTGTAATGGATATTCAAATGATGAAAGTGGTTCCTTTTTCATCTCCATGGCGATGGACAAGGTCAACAAGTGTGTCTCTTCCTGATGTTCTCTTTCCAAATATTTCTTCAGGAGATTCACATGATAGATTTTTTCTTTCCCCTTCTTATCTATCTTATAATTTGTTCTAGACACCTTCTCTAGAACTGTATATGGACCCTGCCATCCAATTTGTAACTTATTCTGACTCCCGGGCAAAAGAAGCAGTACCTTCTCTCCCACAGCCAAATCTCTGTCTTTCGCCTTCCTGTTATAATAGGCAGCATGTTTCTTCCTGGCTTGTTTCAAATTTTCATTGGCAAGTTTCCAGCCAGTTTTTAACCGAGTGGTCAGCTCATTCACATATTGGTATGAAGATGTAATGTTTTCCTCTGCCTTTTCATCAGTCCACGTTCTTAACAAAGCTACATATGGACCTTTAATTGTGTGGACCTATTTGTCCATGCACCTGTATGGTCTCTTCCACTCGAAGCTTTATAGTGATGATTTTTCCTTTTATTGTCAGGCCTGATTTTGCCCCATGGCGTGTCCAGGTCCTGATCCATGTTCCCACTTGTGGGTGTTCCCTCATGTGCTATGCTACACCTTTCTACAAAATTCTCAATGTCCCATCTTGCTTTGGGCCAATAATAATTATGAGCCACCTTTTGAATGATGGTACCTATCTTCTCATGGTCCCCATCTGGTTTCACATGTAGACTCCTTATTAAGTCTGCCCTATATCTTTTTGGAAGAACCAGCTGTCCGTGACCTTTGGATTCAGATCCAGCCTTCCTATACATCAACTTGTTTTTCATGTAAAAATCTCCCTTGCCTGGAGTTGTATGACAAGTTGACAATTTTCTGAAACAAGGCTTGAGTGTTTTATCCCCAGCCTGTGCCTTCCTCATCTCTTCTGGAGTGGTATCTAACATAATATCCTCCTCCTGTCTTGAGGTCGACCTGACCTGAAGGGTTGCCATATACACAGGTTTCCTTCTGCAACGGTCAGTGTCATGATTGTCCATCTGACAATTTTTACACCACCTTTTTCCTTGGTTGAAAGATTTTCTTTCATCATATTTCCTTTCACCGAATTGTGGGAATTTATTTTTATTTTCATACCGTGGCCTATCAAATTGGTGCTTACCTTTATTTTGATCCTTAGGATCAAATTTATTAAAGATCTGTGGTGCCCTAAAGTTATCCACTTGTTTCTTTTTATTACCTGTTACCTCTGCTTGAGCTGCTTGATACCTTTCAGCAACATTTAGCAACTCATCCAGCCTCTCTGCACCTTGTTCCATGAGAAACTTTCTCAGGTCTGGAGCCATGGACTCTCTTAATTGCTCTATAAGGACCATTTCCTTAAGATCTTGGGTTTTCCCCAGAGAAGTCCATTTCTCCAAGTATGTCTCTATTCGTGCAGAGAACTGGTGATAGGTTTCACCTGACAGTAGTTTAGCATTCCTAAATTTTTTCCTATAAAATTCTGCATTCTTTTCATACCTTAACAAAAGAGCCTGCTTTAGCATGTCATAATTTTCCTGATCACCTCTGCTCATTTTTGCAAAAACTTCATAAGCTGCCCCACGAAGTCCCTGAGATAACTTTAAGCTCCACCTTTCTCTCTCTAACCCATACGTGGTAGCTAATAGTTCATACCTATTTAGGTAACTCTCTATATCATCGTCTTTCTCAACAAAATGATCTAAATGAAAATTCATAGCTGAGGTTGAGGCTCCTTGAGTAACCGTAGCATCAGAGGCAAAGGGACTGGCACCATTTTCAGGAGCATGGCCTTGAAACTCAAACTCCCTTAGTCTTAACTCATGTTCTCTTTGTAATCTCTTCTCCTCCTTTTCTGCTTCCCTTTCTGCGGCTAATCTCTTGACTTCCCTTTCTGCAGCTAATTTCTTCTCTTCCCTTTCTGCAGCTAATTTCTTCTCTTCCCTTTCTGCAGCTAATTTCTTCTCTTCCCTTTCTGCACCTAACCTTCTTTCGGCTTCTTTTTCTAATCTTCTTTCTTCGCGTTCAATAAATTTGTCACATTCCGTAGTGACATAGGCAACCATAACTTGCCCATCTAATCCTAACTCTTTTGCAGTCTGTACAGCAGCAGATCGAAACTTGGCCAGGTCCGCCATTGTCTATCAGGTAAGTTTATACAATGTCTAACCAACAATTTAATCTCTAAATATATCTAATGGACAACACAGGCACCGTGAGCTCAACCTTATTTAATTCCACCCAAGGATACCTTTTAATTCTTATATTCCCTGAAGTGAATTACCCCCAATATTTTTAATAGGGAAAGATTCAAAATCCCAAGAGCGAGACCCCAATATATGTGGTGAAATGGGATGTTATAAATATGTATAGGGGACTTAGTGTACTGACTGAGATCAGCTGTGAAGGTATCTATATCTATTAAGAGTAGTGTATTATAGATAACCTTACTTGCTACCACATATCTATATATCTCAGTCAGAATTATTCTGGAATAGTGTGATGACTACGTTATGTGTCTAGGGTATGTGTATGATGAAGGGTAAGTCACAACAACAGACAGATAAACAATTTAATTTAATCCACTACTCTTGACAACACTGTGACACTCACATACATATAACACTCTATGAGAATATCTTAAGGAGTCACTGATAACTTTTCAAATAACAATATGTATTCATGGGTATCATAAAGGTATATGTGTCCTGATTCAAATACAAAGGAACCAGGAATCACAATCAATTTTAATTACAAGTTATGTACAGACTTTATCAATATGAATATTGTAGTGACATATATTATTAAAAATATCCTATGTGTGTCAGTTGTGTAGTGGTAATATGAGGTAATACTGGTTTTGTTTTGTTCAAGCTCTGTTGGTATTTGTCATCATGACTTCAATAGTTTGTCTTAAGGAAACTAGTATTGGAGATGTTCTCAGTTCCTGATATTAAGACAATTAAATTCCCCTCTGAATGTTATTTTTATAAAGTCATTTCAAGATGAGGGGACATAATGTTGAGCTCAGCTGGCCAAATCAGCTTATCTTGAGTGATGGCGGCAGGGAAAGACTCCTCTGCTCGAATTCTCCTCTGGGCTCTGGAGACACCTCACTGATAGCTAAATGGACCAAGGAGAATGCTGTCCGACTCTGGATTCAGCAAAGCTCTGACCAGGTGCTGCTCAGTACCATCAAGACCACGGTCCCTGAAAACAAGAAGGATGTACCTTCTACTTCATAACCAATTGATACTCTAGTTCTACACTGAGCACAATACATCACAAACATTGAGTTCAGAGCGTTAGGCCAACTGTCAGCTTCATTCTGAAGTACTTTATACCAGCATTAACCTCCTTAATGGTTACTACGCCTCTGCAATTCCAGCATTATTTCTTTCTAGTCAATCATCTAGGTGTCAGTGTACTGTTTGGTCATTCCATGCAGTTTTACTTTCCTCCGACACTTTCTGTTCAGGCTGGAGCATATAGGCTTTATCTCCTGTTTGCCACTGAACTACACATATATATACAGGCATAAATTAACAATTCACATTCAATTTTCATTAAAAGATACTGAATGGTTCAAGCTTACCACAATTTCATGGAAATAAACACAGATACGTTGATTAGCAATGAATTCTGGCACAATTACTGGCACAAATTTCCATCTGCTTATGTTCCAGGCTTTTATTTTAGCAAAAATGTGAGCTGGCTTCAACGCACTGTCGCTTTATCAAGCTTATTTGCACTAGTGGTCTCGAACTAACGCTCCTAAGTGAGTATATCAGCGAGTCTAGCCAATGAGGCCACGTTTCGACAAGTGTTTGAAAAAAATGTTACCTTTCTACGTCTCCCTAACAACCAAGATAGTATTTATAGCCCGACCAATCGTGGTTAGTTTTTCATTTGTTGCGCTCCAATCAATTTGGAGTTTACATGGTAGGCTATTTATGTAACGTAAGGTTTTTTTCAAACACGTTATAAAAAATTTTATGAGCAGAAATGATTTTGTGTTGTCAGGCATCCCCACTATTTTATTTTGGTTATAATTTATTAATTCCTGGACTATTTGCGTAACGTTTTACATATTCTTTGTCAGCAAGCCCTAAGGAACCCAAATATCCAAATTTAAAAGAGCTACGTGGCTGCGTTCAAAATATGTATTTTCTACCTCCTGTTTCGAAGATGTGCTGTCTGGGAAGGGTAGTGTATTTTATCACTGTCCGTCTGAAAAAAAATTAGTGCATGTAGTCTTACACGCGTGATGGCAGCATTTGTGTATCGCGCGACGCGTGTTGCCTGCGTTCCTGATTTTCAGCCCTCCCTCCCTCTCTCTCTTTATCGTTCGTTTTGGTAACGCAGTGTAGAAAAAGACATGAATGGAATTTAAAATTTAGGTCAACTTGCATATTTCAAGGTTTTTCTTAGAAAGGCAGCACATTTTATTGTGTGTTTGGGAAACGCGTGTATGTTGCAGAAGGCCTATATTTAACGTGGAAACGTTACAATTTGCAGACGAAGCATAAAAGCCAAATGAAGGCGATGGACCCCTTTGATTGCTCAATGAAGGCTATGAACCCTTTGATTCTCCATCAAATTTTCTTTTATGTCCAGAACCCCCTAAAATCGATTCACCATAACCTTAACATCCCCAAATTTCAGTAACATCTCCCCAAATTTCCGTAACATCCTACCAAAATTTCTGTAACATCCTTGTGACGTGTACTGGAAAAGAGCCTACAGTAATCTTTCAGCTTATTGTAACCTTATAGCTGCTCTCTGATTTCTTAGCCAAACATGCATTATACCAACTGTCTATTTCGGCAGCTCACCCTTTTGTCCCCGCCCTCTTTACTGTAAACACGGGCTAACGCAGTGTTTACACTCTTTGTTGACCTGTCAGTCATAACAGGAAACAAATCACATTTTGTTTTACTCCTTTTCACTCACGCGAGCTCATCTGTCAATCAAATAATACTTGACAGACAGACAATACGTGAGAAAGGCGGAAATGACCCTTTGAAGTTTGCTCAAGGGGAAATCTAAAAATCCCTAATATCCTTTGATCTCGGAACACGAGCATTGTACAGGTAAAACCGCTAGGAGAGCGGAAAGTCTTTGATGTCGGTCACCACTCCAGACGAGAAACTCTGGAAGACCGAAACGTAAGCTTTATCTTGCCTCTCTGCTTCTGAATTTTGTCCCACACAGTAGCGCGACATAACTATTGCTGTTTTCTTTAACCCAATCATCAGTGTCAGTCAGAATTGGAGAAGAAAGTCTAGCGCGAAGACATAACCTTTTCTTTTGGAATATTGGTTAAAAATGTGATTCGTTGAGATTTTCATTCTGGATTTTCTGGTAAATAGTTCTAAGTGTTAGAGGTATTTTACAGTGATAGCATTTAAAGTTAAATACTTTAAACATACAGTTAAATACTTCACTTAGATCGTTTTCTTTGTTAGTAAGGCGAATTAAATAAAATAACGCGTAGCGAGTTTCATCACCAGATATTCAATTAAAATGTTAGATCACATCACCGACGCTACATAGCTGAGACGAGACAGTAAATTTTGTTTACAGCGTAGACCGACGCAGCACTAAACTCTCCAGGAGAGAGATAAACAAGACGGTTGTTAACCAGACCGGACTTAGAGGCTAAGCAACACTGTTCCCTGCCATGCATGTCGTAGAAAGCGACTAAGGAGGGTTGGGCATGGGGCTGGTTACCCCATCCTGTAAAAAAATTTAAACCACAAAAACCTCAACATGGACAAGTCAATTAATGAATATAAAACACAGCCATCCAAGACAGGGGTAGGTCCTCTCGCAGGGAGGCGTATTATGCAACACAGAGAAAGCCGAAAGGAGTCTGTATTACTGACTAACCTTCTTTCTTCTAGGAGAACTTCCAGATTTGGCACCTGGAATGTTCGGACATTAAACGAACAAGGGAAAGTGGCACAAGTAGCAGCAGAAATGAGGGAATATAAAACCGAGGTTCTGGGAATGTGTCAAACAAAGTGGAAGGGTGTAGACAAGAAGAAACTCATCACAGGTGAATTGGTGCTGTCCTCGGGACATGAAGACGAAAGTTCACACTACAGTGAAGGGGTAGCTCTTATGTTGTCTAAAGAAGCACAGAAAGCACTCATTGAATAGGAAGCTGTTGGACCCAGAATAATAACAGTTACTTTTAAAACAGCTAAAAGGGACCCACAGATACAGCAATAGTGAATGCAGTCAGCGACCCATAGCTTGACTGCTTGCATCAGGACCAGCGAATCAGAGCTGGTCAAGACCGTACTCCACCTCCACGTGGTGGTCCTGGAAACAGTCTGCAGCAGTGCAGTCTGGCTGCGCGAGTACGGATCGCAGAGGGAAGGCAAACCCGGTCCCAAAAAATGCCGTGCTGAAGTCGGATGTGTTGACCGAAAGGTGCAGATATCACAGCTTAGGCGTAAACAGACACAACGCAACCACCGTCCTTTTCAGGGCAAACGAGAAAGGAAGAAGAAAACAGCTAAAAAGAAAATAAATGTAAATGTCATCCAATGTTATGCACCAACTAATGACAAAGAAGAGTCTGTGAAAGAAGCATTTTATACTAGACAACTGGAAATTATGGAAAAAGTAAAAAGAAGAGACATCACAATTTTGATGGGTGACATGAATGCAAAGATAGGTACAGTCAACACCGGCTTTGAAGAAGTCATGGGAAAACATGGGCTATGAATAATGAATGAAAATGGGGAACTATTCTCACACTTCTGTACTTCAAATCAACTGGCTATAGGAGGAAGCATGTTTCCACATAAGAGAATACTCAAGGCAACATGGATATCACCAGACCAAAGAACAGAAAATCAGATTGATCATATATGCATAAACAAGAAGTTTACATCATCACTGCAGGATGTAAAGGTATATAGAGGAGCAGATGTGGCATCAGATCACCACTTTCTGATCATCATCTCAACCCGTAACCCGTCATGGGTCGTAGGGGTGCCATGGTGGAAGCATCAGCAGACAGGGTCCTCCACTTCTCTCTATCCTCAGCAATGCGTACAAGTGTGGAAAAACCGTGTCCTGCCCATTCTTTGATGTTATCAGCCCAGGATTTTCTTTGTCTTCCTCTTCTCCGTTTACCTTCGACTGTTCCCTGAAGGATCGTTTTCGAAAGGGAGTCATGACGAGTTACATGCCCAAACCAGGCAAGCTTTCGACGTTTCACTACTGACAAAAGTGGTTCTTGGTGGCCTGCATAGGTGTTTATCTTCTCTCTAACATAGACATTTGTTTTATGCTCTTTATAGCAAATGCGCAAAATTCTTCTATAACATTTATGCTCGAAAGCCTGAATCCTTCGCTCCGTATCTGCAGTGAGTGTCCAGCCCTCACACCCATACAAGAGAATAGATAATACAACTGATTTGTATAATTTGATCTTCACAGGAAAACTGATGTTACTTTTCCAGATCACATTCAGCCTTGTCATGGCAGCTGAGGCCATCTCAAGTCTTGTCTTGATTTCTTTACTTGATCTTCCATCACTACATATAGTGGACCCGATATATTTAAAGGTGTTAACTTCTTCTAACGTTTGCCCATTTAACGTAATATTGGTCGGAACATGTTTCTTATGGCTATTCACCAATATCTTGCTTTTTTCTATATTAATTTCCACCCCATACGTTCTTGTTACTTTCTCCAGTCTAGAGGTAAGGTCTTGAAGTTTTGATTCTGTTCCAGCCATCAGATCGATATCATCAGCAAAACGTAGATTGCAAAGAGGTCGGCCTCCAATCGATATGGTTGTTTTATAATCGTAGAGAGCCTCCTGCATAATATGTTCTAGATATATATTAAAGAGAACTGGGGACAAGATACATCCCTGGCGAACTCCTACAGTTGTTTTGAAAAATTCTCCAATGTCATTGCTTGCAAAAACAGCACTGCTTGCGTCCTTGTATAATGCTTCAATGATATCTATGATGCTGGTATCAAAATTGAATTTTCTCATTATTTGCCATAAGCCTTCATGCCAGACTCGATCGAAGGCTTTTGTGAAATCGATGAAGTTATGGTATAAATCGTGTTGATGCTGGAGATGTTTTTCGATCAGTAATCTAATGTTGAAGATTTGTTCTGAGGTACTTATTTTTGGTCTAAAGCCAACCTGTTCCTCGGACAAGATTTCTTCTGATTTCTGTTTTATTCTGTTCAAAAGTATCCTTAACATCACCTTACTTGGATGACTAATAAGGCTAATGGTTCTGTTGTTCTTGCACAACTAAGGCGCCAGACACTCGCCCTTCGCACCTTCTCCTGTTAGTATTAAACGGTGCCGCTACGAGAGGGCCAGGAGTTGGACTTTTGTTGTCAGAGGCTATGTGTTACGCACGCCTTAGGAGCATTTGGTCAGATATTGAGAGCTCGTCCTCAATTCCACTCCTGGCTTTGACAACAATTGGCACCCACCTTCTGATAGCAAAAGTAAAAATGAAACTCAAGAGATATGCAACAATGCAAAATTATAGACAAAAATTTAATGTTGGACATCTAAGAAATCAAGAAACAAGAGACAAATTTGCGGTCACAATATCCAACAAATTCCAAGTGTTCCATCAGCTGGAAGATGTAGAGAATACAGAAGACTATTGGCAGCAAATCAAAACTGTATTGAATGAGACATGTGAAGAAATACTGGGGAAAAGGGAACGACAACAAAAAGCATGGATGACAACAGAAACCATCAATAAGATAAAAGACAGAAAAAACTAGAAAGCAGATTTAAACACAAGCAAAACCAGAAGTTCCAAAGCCAAGGCTCAAGAAGCGTAAAGAAGCAAACAAAGAAGTAAAAAGAAGTATCAAAAGAGACAAGAGGAAGTATATTGAGGAGTTGGCAAGAGAGGCAGAAGATGCTGAAGCCAAAGGAAATATGAGAGAACTGTATAGCAGCACAAAGAAGCTAACATGGAAATACAAGCAAGCAAGTTGCCTCATAAAAGACAAGAATGGAAAACTGCTCAGCAATATACAAGAGCAAATGAAGAGGTGGACAGAATATTTTGAGGACCTTCTCAATAGACCAGCTCCACAAAACCCCCCGGACATCCAGCCAGCAGAAGAATAGCTACAAATTAACGGTGAAAGATCAACGAAGAAAGAAATAAAGAAAGCCATAAAGCTTCTAAGAGATGGAAAAGCGTCTGGACCTGATGGCATTCCAGCAGAGGCCATCAAAGCAGATATCGAAACGGTTACAGAGATGTTATATAAATTACTTAGTAAAGTCTGGGAAAAGGAAGAGATACCAGCAAAATGGAAGGAAGGATATCTGGTTAAGTTGCCTAAGAAGGGAAATTTACAAGAGTGCACAAATTATAGAGGAATAATGTTACTATCAGTGCCAGGAAAAGTATTAAACAGGATTATCCTTGAGAGCTTAAAAGAGTCCATAGACAAGAAACTGAGAGATGAACAAGCAGGTTTTCGACAAAACAGATCATGTGCAGACCAGATAGCCACTTTGAGAATAATAGTTGAACAAAGTCTGGAATGGAATTCACCACTATACATACATCGGATTTGTGGACTACGAAAAGGCATTTGTCAGTGTAGACAGAGAATCACTTTGGAAATTGATGAGGAATTATGGAGTTCCCCTGAAGATCATTAATTTAATAAAGAAAACATATGAAGACATGACATGCAGAGTTCTTCATGAAGGACAGCTTACAGAACCGTTTAGGATTAGAACAGGAGTGCGACAATGATGCCTCTTGTCTCTATTTCTTTTCTTACTAGCAATAGACTGGGTTACGAGAACATCGACAACACACAACAGAAATGGAATCCAGTGGACTCTGACTAAGCAGTTGGATGATCTGGATCTTCTGTCCCATAACCGTAATCAGATGCAGGACAAATTGAAAACACTCTATGAGAGGTCACAGCAATTGGGTCTGAAAATACACAGAGAAAAGGCAAAAATAATGAGAATAAATGCAGGTAATGATAACAGGGTTGAACTTGAAGAAGCACCAATAAAAGATGTAGAATCGTACACATATCTTGGCAGCAATATATACAAAGTTGGAGGGACAGACAGTGATATCAAAATAAGAATACAAAAAGCAAGAGGAGCTCTCATTGCATTGGGAAATATATGGAGATCAAGAGAAATCGGATCCAACACGAAAATAAGAATCTTCAACTCAAATGTGAAGTCAGTCCTATTGTATGGCTCTGAGACATAGAGAACAACAAAGACAACAACCAAAAAGCTAAAGACTTTCATAAATGGGTGCTTGCGTAGAATAGAAGGTTCTGTAAAAGTACACACTCACGCACACATCAGTTAATAAAATAAAATGGTTGGAAGCCTAAACAAAAAGATACTGCAAACAGCCACGGAGTCTATTATTAGAGAGTCAAGACATAATTACAAACCACGTTGAACTGAACAACTACACAGCAGAGGGAAGAAACAACCGAGGACATTTACAAACACTGATCACGTGCGAAATCAGATTTCTTTACGCCTAGCCACAAATTTGTAAGGGGAAGTAGAATTATTTTTTATTTGCAAGGGTAACAACTTAACTATGAAAACAAATACTAAATTAAATAAAGCTTTTACTTAGATAAATTAAATACATCCAGATACTTTATAAAAATAATATAAGACAAAAAATGTGCATTATGAAAAATTATACAACTTTTAAATTATATAAAAAGTAAATGTTTTTTATTGTATTTTACTTTAATTTTTTTAAACGCCTTTCTCAGATACAAGTTTTAAAGAAGGAAATACTTATATGGTCCAGTAACTCTCAATGCTAATTTTTAAATGATTCTTATCACTAGACTAGCAAGTGTCGGACCTTCTCGGCCTTTTGGCTAAGATCAATGTGTCTTAACCAGGGCCGAGATCACACACAATTAACACATTAAACTCAATAACGTCATTAAACCTCACTTTGAACCCCAGAAGGGGATTTAAAAAAGTGTTGGACCAAGCGGCATCGCAACCCTGTATCGCTTTGACAATCCTACGAAGTGGTACGTCAGCGCACATCACCCATAACCAAAACCTACATGGAAAGAAATTTGAGTGGGCTAACCCACAAATGTCTATCATTATTGAACATCAGGAAAAGGAGAAACATAAGAAGCAGTTCTTGCAATTGTCACATCTATCACGGGCAATAAAGAAGCTGAAAGCATTCAGCTTCAAAACGCCTCAGATAAGTGGGCTTTCATGTATAATCCAACTAGAGACATTCCTCATTATATAAACATGAAATTGCAATCACGTGGACAGGTGAAGGAAAACCAGACAATCTTCGTCACTATCCCAGGTCGACGCACACCATGCGCGATATGCGGATTTGACAACAATCATTGGTTAATCAACTCTTCAGAAAAAATAAACAACATTATGTTGTCAGAATCGGACACTGAAAATACTAGCAATGACAATTTCACAGTGTTTATTAACAAGAGAAAATAAAATAAAAAGAAACCCAAACAGGTGACGATCAGAAGAACAACACAGCCATCTTCCCAATATATTCCGGAGACCAACATCTGTAACCCCAACAAACAACAGAACAATAATAGTTCAAGCGATTCTCCTCTAGACACACCTTTCAAAGAAAATATCCCTACTTCTTGAGTTTTGATGATACTGCCTTAAGGATGGATGACGAGGGAAACACATTCACAAAAAGCCTGACCTTCTGAAACATGCATAACGAACTCCCTCTTAAGAACACTGTTTGTTACGTGGACGATGTGAACAGACAGAAAGGGAACTCTCGAACATTTAAAAACATTACTACTGATTTATCATTATACATCCACATTCCGTTTATGACACACTCACTTTGTGTAGATATATAAATGAGTAGATACGTAGTTAGATATGGATGCATAGGTATATATGTAGGTGTCTGAATGTAATTCATGAAGATAATGTTTTGTTTTCATGCCCTTATCTTTCCAAACCTTTGTATTATACGATGTACAAGAAAATTAGGTTTAAATAAGCACAACAAAATTAATTCTTCTCACCGCCCACTACAATGACAAACAGTTTAAACGTTATAACTCTCATTGTGAGAGGTCTCAAAAATAAGACAAATAAAACCGTAGCCTTAATACACACATATAAACCAGACTTTATTTTTCTACAAGAAACCCTGGTTAATGCCGAATTAACGCTAACCGCATCACAACACTACTCGGTTTACGAAACGCACATTTTAGCCTAGGAACATCACACACGGGAGTACCTAGCTATCTTACAGACTTCAGATCAATGGGAAATAACACACACAAATAACGGACACGGACTTGGCATGTGTTTGTTGAAGGCCTATGCTCCTTTGGGAGTGGAGGGTTATGAATGAATAGAGTGGTAGCATTTTCCCACAAATGTTTCTTTTTCTCCGCAGACCTGATCCTCAAGTAGACGACCAGCTGTCTTTTTTCGTTTCATTTTTCCATTTCATGCTAGAAGTGTATACTAGCCGATTATACGGTGTGACTGCAATTTAACTACTGGACTTACTAAATCCAGAAATATTATTTTAACAGCCCACAAGTGGTGTATACCTGGAACAATTATTATTATTTCTTTCCCAACACCTGGCAGTTTTAATCCCAGTGGAGTACAAATCTATACATCGTGCGGGAGTAGCCCTCTGGCAAAGAGTCGGCCGATAGAAAATTCATCATCATCATTTGTAACATTTGTAACAACTAGATTTCTTCAGATTTTCTAGAAGTGTTCCATTCGCTTAAAACGGTAAACACTAAGAATTCTCACACTATTCAATATTTGTAGTAACCCTATATATCCAAATAGTATTTCCAGACGAGCAGGAAATACGACTGTTTTCCCCGCCCGCCCTCAACACTACAAGAGTTGTCGCAACGGAAATATTCAGTTGTAGTTCCTGTGTCTATACTTACATTCCCCTGTGTACCCATCGGAGGAACAGTGCTAGTTTTTGTAGAACAGTGAAGACACCCCTTTAGGACTTATATCGTCACCAGGATTTATCGTGGAAGTAAACTTATTCGGCGTTCACCTCTTTAGTTTTTTTGGGATGAACTGGGGCCAAGTCGTATCCTCGACAGCTGGGGTGATACATTAGTCAACAGTAACAGTGGGATTATGTTCGTGGAATAAATTTATCAAGGGATACCACATACCCAAGGGAAGAATACAAAATAGGTAAGAGTGTGAGAGGTGGCAACATGAATGAGAGTGTGTGTGTGTTGATTTTATGGTTGCTGGAAATTATCTATTATAGCACGTTTCACTAGCTTTGCCCTCAAACAAATGTGATTATCTGATTAACCGTCGAACGTATTAATGCCATTTTTTGCATACGATGTTATATTGGGTTAGACCCAACAAATATATACTTTATATCTGTGCATCTTGTCTAGTTCCCATAAACGAATGAAATCCTTTGATCTTTGTCGGCATACTAATTATTGTGTATCGAGAAAAGAAATGTTACCACTTCATGCACAGATTCTGTGAATTGATTAGGCATAGGCGTGTCTACTATTACAATAATGTGGCCATCAAGTTTGCATATGAATACCTGTTGAAGATGATTTCTTAAATGATCTGCATGCGAGATACTCATGACATTGTCTTTCTTACTTACTTAGTCGTCCCTCTTCTACCGTGAGGTGTAGAGGTTTGTCATTGACATTTAATGCGCTACCAAACTGGACCTTCCTTGATCTAATTATTTCAATGGCTATCACCTCTTTGCGGTTCATAAATATTATAATGGAACGTTGCACCTCTAATGTGCTTGTAAATAACGGTAAGGTCATCTTTAAAGAAATTAAACTTCATCCGAATCATAATCAGATGTCTCTGAGAAATTGATAATCAATCTCGGCTGATTGAAGGACAAACCATCATTCTTCCAATATTCCTCTTCCTCTTGTAACACATGGTTCTCACTTTTCTTCCAATAATCCCTGGCTATATTGGAGATGGCGGCTTTTATAAGTATTTCAACATCTTTTAATTTGAACGTTCTATTTTCTGTTGCTACCTGTTCCTTAATTTTAGCCCATACTAATTCTATGGGTTTAAATGAGAATGGTAAGGAGGCAATCTTAAACATCTGTGACCATGTTCATGGATTGCCTTGTCTATGTGAAATATCTTTGTATGCTGTGTCTTTTTTTACAATTCCAAGTAATTCAGGCTTCAGGGACATTTCGTTGAATGGAATGTTGTTTATGGTCAGCCAAATCTTTATTACATCTTTAGTACTTGATGAATTAGGAACTTTATCTTCTGGTGCCACAACGTTGTGATATGAAGCATTGTCCATTATCAAACACGACGGTCTATCCAAGGAAGGAAGTACATGATTCACAATCCAATCTTGAAATATCTTGCCATTCATCTCTGTATGGTAATCCCTATTATCTGTGGATTGTGGAACAAATATGAGTTCAGTATTATTTAGAAGCCCATGATGGCTGCTTCCTGGATGTGCAATTATTAGGCGCTGTCCTTTGCTGCTTGGTACTAGTCTCTTAGTTGTCCCATCAGATGATTGCCATTCTCTTTCATTAATGTGGTGCGCATTGATCTAAGTTTCATCTAAATACACAAAATCATAACAATCTCTTCTCATTTCTCTGACCTCACGTAAATATTTGCTTCTCATTGCAACTATATGAGGCTTCTCACAAATGAGGTTTCTACCACCAACATATTTTCTAAAAGTGAATCCCAAACTCCTAAATAGTCCTCCATAGTGTAGATTTGGAAATATCAATGTCATTATTCTTTCTTAACCAAATTTTCAATTTCCTTAAAGTCACTGCCTCATTATTGTGAAACATATTACAAATTTCTCTGCGGATCAATTCTCTGTCAAAATTATCCACCACTCTTGGCCTAATTTTCGTGTGTAAAACACTAGAATTAGAAATTTCAGATGTCGCTATCCAGCGGTGTAATGATCGTTTGATTATCCCCAAGGCATGAATAGTCCTCTTTTGTGGGTTTGAAATAGAATGATATAGTTTTCCTCGAGTAGCTTCATTGCAGAAATACTTTAAAATCCTATTTGTGATTAGCTGTAATGTCATAAAATGTACTCGCGACTCATTTTTCCTACTTTACCACACAACACTTTTTGTAGACACGCCACTGATTGACAATGTGTGAGTAGCACCGGATATAAACTGTTTTGTGTTCAAGAAGTGCGATTTCACGCAATTTCACTCAAAAATCATGCCAATTGGTTGATAAACCAAAAATGTGCAAATGAGGTCGTATAATTTACTGTAGACATTTCAATATGTGTGCGTGTGATGTGTGTTGGCAAGTAGGATTTTATATTATATCGCAAAGAAACGAAAATTGAAACCAATGGCCGCATTTTAATGAAAAATTTAATTCATAGGGTCTATACCATTTCAAATTCACACACAAAATTTCACTTATATGCGTTATATATTCGCTGAGATATAGCATTTTGAAGTTGGGCAAAGCTAGTGAAACGTGCTATAATTGTTGGTGGTTTGATTTTGTTTACTTTACTTGGTCATATATTGTACCAATCTTATTGTTCTGTAAACCTAGTGCTAACCTTCAACCTTTGGGTTAATATTTTCTTTGGGTTAATATTTTCTTTGGGTTATTTTCCTTTATACGGCGAAGGCGCACCATTCTTTTTTATTTCCTCTATATGTAAATGATTTTCTTGATACCTTTGGTTAACTTGATATTGTAACTGTTTAGTGATAATAAACAACAAGAAAACTTAACTTTGTGTGTTGGTCAGACCCTTACCCATTTTGCCTTAGTTTTTTTCACTATGTGTGTCTTGTTGTCACATATTGTTGTGTGTGTGTGTGTATTCTTATGTTAGATAGGGAGGCAAAGACTGTCTTGTAACAAACCATAGTTGTACGGATAGGCTGGATGAGAGAAACCTACTCACTCCAGAGACATATCTTTCCCTCAACCTACCACCTGTTAAACCTATTTTTCTATACATTCTCGTGTATCAGTCAACCTTTACTCTTTACCTAGATCAATAAACCAAATAACCTACCGTACGACAGAATGATCGCTCGCCCGTGACGTATCTTAGTCTGAGACTAGAATTAATCTATTCAAGCTAGAGTGTTTTGTACGTGCTGTTGGAGTAATATACTACTGGACAAAAGTTAAGGGCCACCATTCAGTTTAGACAAGGTTTATATAATTGATTGGAAAACTGTAAAGACAAGTGAAAATGTCATTAAAACTGAGCTCAGAGAAATGTGTATACATTTCTGTGTGCACTACGTTAATTTTTTTAAATGTCCAAAAACTGGGTCACTTTAACCCGCACGTGAAAATTGCCGTTGTTGCTGCAAAAACTCGTGGTTTTTGCAACACGCACCACTAGTTCAAAAGGTAAATAAGTGAGTTGAATTTGAATGCACGTGGAAAATGATCATCGGTATGCAATAAATCAGTATGACAAGTGGTCGAAATGATCACTGCATTAGCCATGCCACCAAGGAGAAGTCTCAGCACTGTAGACCGTGGTCGAGCCATGGCATGGATTCAGGATGGTCAATCTGTTCGTCATGTTGCAAGACGTTTAGCAGTGTCCGACTCTATCATTCAGAGACTTCTTGAGAGATATCAATCTACCGGACATTTGGAAAATCGACCCTGCTCACGAAGAATTATATAAACCTTGTCTAAACTGAATGGCGGCCCTTAAATTTTGCCCAGTAGTATAGAAAAAAGAAAAAAATAATTTATCCCCTATGCAACGATTCTTTGTTTCTTGGGTTCTGACCACACAAAAGAGGAATAAATTGTTTTTCTTCCCACAGAATAATAATAGTTTACTTACAGTTTTAATTGATGGTGATTTTGTTGGTGGTAATGATATATAATAATTTCTTGTACAAAAGAACGCTGGTACGTGTGATTGTTTATCAATCAGATTTTTAGTGCAGCAGTTGAGCGTGAGCCCCGCGAAAGAAGTGCATTGGGCAGTTGCCAAGTTAATCGCCTTCCCATAGCTCGTTACTGACTCCAAGTGTGGGTGAGTGTGGTGGATTAAAAAAAAAATAAGGGAAATATTTTTTTTCTTCTTAATTTTTAAAAAAAAAAAAAATTTTTCATTTTTCACATTTAGAAATAGTAGATTTAGAGTTTTACCTCTACACCTCACGGTAGAAGGGGAACAACTAAGTAAGTAAGATTTAAAGTTTTTTAGCCGAATCTACCATCCCTATGGATTAGGTCAGCTGCGTTAGGAGCCTTTTTGCCAGATAAGAGCAGCGATAGATTAGAAAACTGAGAAACAGGGAGAAGGAAACAGTAAAAAAAAATTGTATTCTCTTAATTGGTTAGGGAGCAGTGTATCCTTTTTTCCTTCTTTCTCTGGTACTTCGCAGTCAGGTATATTAACCATGGCTGAGCGAGCAAAGCTTAGAGCAATGCTAAGAGAGGAAGCAAAAGAAATAGGATTACAAGGAGACGAAATGCTAGCTTTCGTGAACGACGAACTAGCAAAATATGAGGCAGAGAAGATGGAAGCAGAAGCTAGGGAGAAAGAGAAAGAAGAGCGGCAATTGGAAAGTAAGAAAATTGAGGCGGAAATGGAAGCTCGCAGGGAGAGAATGGCAACATTGTAGGTTTGGATAGTTCGAGATGGGGTATGAAGCTATCCCAGGCCATAAAAGGCGCTACGTACGATGTGTACGTAAAACTGGGAAGCAGCAATCAAGACAACTTCGACATGCTTAAGAAAGTTTTACTTGAACGCTTTGAGGTGAACGCTCGTAAGTTTTTACAACTTTTCCGAAACAGCAGAAAGGAGGGAGCCGGGACGTACGCTCAGCTCTCTTCCCCATCCAAAGGGATACATGGCGAAGTGTTTGGAGCTTTCAGAACTCCTTTCCACATTTGAAGGTTTAGAAGAACTTATTCTAACCGAACAAATCAAAAGCACATTGTCAATTAAAAACCGTATATTTCAAGGGATGGAAATTTGTCTTAAAGCGCATTATGGTTGTACAACTAAAAGAAGGAGAAACCATAGTCAGCCTGGTCATAGTGTATGATCCAAATGAGGATGAGAGAGGAGAGTTCAAGGAGGAATTCTTCGAGCTGCTTCAAAGGACAGTGGATGACTGCCTAGATGAAATTATCATGCTCGGAGATTTCAATGCCAGAGTTGGAAATGACCATGCTAGATGGGGTGGAGTTATCTGAAGATATGGAGAAGATACTCTCAATGACAATGGAAAGCGACTCCTTAGATTCTGCAGTGAGCAGAATCTGATCATTACAAACACAAAGTTCCCCCATAAGCGCATACATGCATACACTAGGTGTAAACCAACAAAGAATGAGAAGTCAGTGATCGACTATGCCATTGTTAGGAGGAGCTCATTCAAATATGTCCGGGATGCTAGAGATGCTAGAGGGGGCAAGAGATTGGAAGTGATCACTACCTGCTTACAATCAAGAGAACAACTGAAAGAGTTGCTCAGCCTAGGAACTGCCCAGCATCACGCAAGAAATCAAGTAAACGAACGGAAGAAATGAGCATTAAGACCTACAAGCTGAGAGAGCCAGAAATTAAGACCAGATATCAGGGGCTTATTGCTACAGCGGTGAGAAACACAGAAGAACAACCTGATGACTTGGAAACTCTGTGGCTTAAATTCAAGTCCATCATAAAGACAGCTGCTGCAGAAGCATGTCGTGAAGCCCGACTTAGGAACAAGAGAAAGAGGACACCTTGGTGGGCAGAGGAAGTCAAAGAGAAAATAAGAGAGAAGAAAATGGGATGGAAACAATACTTAGGAGCTAAAAACCCAGCAGGACAAATAGAGAAATATAGAGAATATGTGATACTCAGAACAGAAGCAAAGAGCAAGGTGCTAGCAGCAAACAAAAGTCCTGGGAAGAATTTTGAGAAAAGCTAGAAAAAGATGCGCAAGAAAGCCAGAAATTGTTCTATAAGACCCTAAAGAACACGAGGAAGGAAAAACAATGCCCTCTCAAATTTATAAAGGACAAGCAAGGCAAATTGCTTACTGCCCCGAAGGAAGTAATGGAAAGATGGAAAGAATATTTCTCAGAACTCCTGGATGGTGAGCAAGGTCAAGCATCAGAAATGATAACCACTAGCACAGAAGAGGAAACAAATGGTGATGAAGATGATATAAAGATGGAAGAACAGAAGGCAGCACTGGAGAAAATCAAGATAAGCAAAGCAGCAGGGCATGATGGTATAACACCAGAAATGGTTAAGTACATGGGAGCATCAGGCGACTGTGAAGATAAAACTCAGCTGTCCCTGAATTGTTAGATGGTATGGTAGAACCCTCGTATAACATCAGTACCCCTGAATATTGTTGTAATTTTTCGTCAACGCGGAACTCTACCACCTGGGTTCATTAGTATGCAGCATTTCCACGTGGATTTTCAACACGTTGGATAATTAATATGTAGACTGTTATCTTCTGTGCATTCTGCAGATCGCATGACCTTAAGGGGAGGTTAAACGTGCAAGGGGAAGACAGCGCTATAAGTGGGAAGATAACATCAAGAGATGGACAGGAAAGAGTCTATCAGAGTGCACCACCAAGACAAGAGACAGAAGACGTTGGAGATCCATTACAGCCAACCTTCGTTGTGGAGATGGCAACTGATGATGATGAAACCACGCCCACGGCTATCTCTAGAGCAATTGATAGCAGTTAGTTTCCTTCATCTGTGCATCCAGCAGAGCGCATCGTCTAAAGGGGAGGTTAAGCCACGCCTTTTGCTTTACCTCAGAGCGGTCTGAATTAACTACCGCCTTCACCTTTCTTTATTACCGCCTGAAAAGGGCGTTGTCTAAGTCCAAACGAGGGAAGCGGCACACGATCAGAGACGGACGAAGCAATTTCACATCTCTGTGTTAACCACAGAACCGCTCGCAAGAAAGAGACGAACGGGAAAGACGAAGCGGCCAGAGAGTTGGATAACCGAACGGGGACGGGCGGCGTAGAATCTCGAATTTTCCCTGAGTTCTTAAAAGGTGTGAAATTTTAACGTGTCCCCCCGATCTTTCATTCCATTTCATATAAATAGAGACCATTGAAGAAGGCAAGTTATCATTCGTTTGCCAGAGATTTTAAAATTCACTAGCTTATAGTTGAATCCTGCGAGATGTCATATGAATTGTTGGCTATATTGGAGTGAATTCTTTTCTGTGCTAAACGGTATAATATATATTAGTTTCTAGTGATCAGTGGTCTAGTTCATTCATTTTTATTTCACTGGATTTTGTGTTAATTTAAATCTATTAAATTAAACCCATCTCAAAAAATCCAGTGGTAAATTTAATGATATATCTATTACATTATTTCCAAAGATAATAGATGCTGAAATGCTTAAATTAACTTTTAAAGTCGCGAAGGAATTTATAACTAATTAATCAAGTTAAGTTAAGTGTGTTTTTAACCATTAGACTCGCGAAGTGTTTTCTTTAATATCTAATTGAATACGCGAATATATATAATAGCCAAAAAGGTAAATTTATCGCGCATTAGAATATTATTGGATTTTTGCAGTATGATTTCATGTTTTCTATCTTTTTCTATAGAATGATCACACAACCTTTGCGTCCCAGCAATAAATTATATAGAGTCTTCCAGACTCAGTTCTTAAACCTCCAGAACATTTGATGAAACATTTGTAAATCTAATCTTGTGGCGATCTTTGTTTGGGATCCCGCTGCCTGAATTTATCATAAAGAAAGCAAACCCAAGAACAGTTAAATAATACTCATCAAACAAATTAAAGTCTGTAAAGATTAACTGGAGAAGAACATTGTCAGAGCTATATTTATATTATTATTCCTGTTCTACTGGGAAAGAGAGTATATGTTTTCCTGAACACTGACAGTTGATAATTTTTCTCACTGGATCTTTAAACCCCGAAGAAAAACCTACCTCACTGGTCAGTTGTGTCATCACGTTTAAGAAGTTTTTATTATCAGCGGCGAAGTCAAAGAGACCACACCATCCTCACCCCTGTATCTGTGACCGTGCCATCCCATAGAACTTTTTTCTAACAAAACAGAAGTACACTTAGGCTTCACCTTCCAGCGATTCTCGGGAAATTGTTGCTAAGAGCCTAAACCCGTTAAAATCTGGGGCTGGAAAACGAAGAACAGTATTCAGTTATTGAACACTTACTATTGTATGTGTAAATTTTCTATGGAGTGCCAGATTCTACGATCGGTAAGTGTGTGTGAGAAATTGTGTGTTGGCCATCACGAGCGTGCATGAATGAAGGAGCATTATTTGCAAACATTTTTATTTGCTTTACCTGGTAACTACCTTTTTTACTGTATTCCTTGTATTGTTCCTCAAGGGGGATTTCTTAACTTCGTTTATTTCCCCTCCCTTAAATCTGTTTAGTAAAGGGAAAACATTTTGAGAACAATAGGGTTTTTTTTTACCACCCATACCTAGTATTGTAACCCCCTCTTATCAGAGTAAATTATCTATACTTCTGATAACCCCCTGTCTTTTGGACTGGGTTTTTTCTTCCTTTGTCTATTACAGGCGGGAAGGGCATATTGGATACTACCAGTCAATCCCCCCCCCGCCCCCCTGGTATTTATATTTTTTTTTGTACTATGAGTATTGCCTGTTGTGATTTTGATTTAAATGATAAATAAACATCATAAAACTTTTCTTACTGTGTTGGAAGGCCCAAGCCCAAATTACCCATATTTGTTTACCATAGTTTGTATTCACGTAGCGTCTGTGTGTTTGAAGCACCAAAATGGTGTGTACGTGAGTGTCTGGTAACTGGCAAATAATTGTTTAGCCAGGAGAGTGTAGGAGTCTATCAAAAATTAAAATATAGATTGTCGTAAGATAGGCAAATCGGAGGAGATTTTTCCCGATTTACTTAGACTGTACTTACTCTTCCAGCCCTTTTGTGAATCTACAACCTATTTCTAAAACTTTCTTTTACAGAGCCTTCACCATCATTTTTCACTCTAACTGGACCACTATTTCTAAGACCTATCCTCAAAAAAAATTTACGACAGCAACCTATTACTCTTAAGGGTCCTACAGGCAGCATGGTGCAACAAGACCATACCAAAGGACTGGGAGATTGCCATCATAACAACAATTTTCAAAAAGGGTGACAATCGACAATGTGGAAACCATAGAGGCATATCCCTTCTCAGTGTCCCTGGTAAAATCTACTCTAGAATCCTAGAGCAGAGACTCAGACGCCTAGCTGAGCCACAATTGGATGAAATCCAGTGCGGGTTCCGAGCGAACCGAAGTACTCAAGACCTAATCTTCACACTCAGACAGCTGAGTGAAAAGGCCCTTGAGTATAAGAGTGAGATCCATCTTTGTTTCATAGATCTGGAAAAGGCATTTGACAGGGTCCCCTGGAGCAAACTTTGGAACTGTTTGGCAAGGAAGAACATTCCAGCACCTCTGATTCATGCTATACAGAGCTTCTACAAGTCTTGCAGAAATTATGTGAGGACAGCAAACCATAAATCAGAAGAGTTCAGGACCACCACTGGTGTAAGACAAGGTGATATCCTGTCACCTTATCTTTTCATACTCCTCATGGACGATGTTATCAAGTCATGTAAGGAGAGAACAAGAAAGTATTCAGTGGGGTACTGGAAGATGAGACAGGTATGTATTTCAGAGCTGGAATTTGCTGATGATGTTGCCCTGAATGCTAAATCAGAGGCACATCTCCAATCCAACCTGCAAGTCTGGAAGGAAGAGCTGGAGAAGAGAGGGATGGTCATAAGCAGCTCTAACACAAAATCCATGGTGATATCACGAGAAGAAAGAAGACATCAGATTAAGCTGGGAGAACAGGTCCTGGAGCATGTCGACCACTTTAAATATCTCGGAGCTATTATAGACCGAAAGGGAGGCATCAAAGAAGAGTTGGCCAATCGAAAAGCAGCAGCTGGGAGACTTTTTCAGGCCATAAATCGAGAATTCCTCAGCAAGGGAGAAGTTGGTAAGAAAACGAAGATGGCTGTATACCGCTCCACCTATGTCCCAGTCTTGGCAAATGGATGCGAGTCATGGGCAATGACTACAACCCACAAAAGCCAGATCCAAACCTCAGAAATGAGGTATCTGAGGAGGGTGGTTGAAGTAACAAGAAGAGACATGGTCCGCAACCAGACGATACGTCAAGGCCTAAAATCCCACCCACTGCAGACCCAAGTAGAACAGTCCCAACTAAGATGGTTTGGCCATGTCTGCAGAATGGGAGAAGATCGGCTACCACGACAAGCATGGGAAACAAAGAGCCAGGGATCCAGACCCCCAGGACGACCCAGAGTCCGCTGGGAAGACAACATTAGACAATCTTTAAACGTCCGAGGACTTGAATGGAACCAGGCCAGGAGGAAGACAGCCAATAGGATAGTCTGGCGCTCTTTCTTCCAAACCTCTACACCTCACGGTAGTAGGGGAACGACTAAGTAATTATATTTCTTGCTGAACAGGGAGCTGTGAAACTTGAAGATACTTTGAGTAAATCAGAGCGATATGCATAGGCACTCGCCGAGCTCCCGGGCTCTAAACGCAAACCTACAGATGTGCCTTCTCGGAACAATACTCTAAAGCATCCTCCCCAGTCATTTCTAACCATAACCCTAGAGAAACTGTACTCCAAAACCCTCCCCAAAATAGATCGAAATTCTATAAGCCCAAATACCCCACCGATACCCGTGATGACTCGAAGCGACCCGCATGGCAAGGCTTGAATGGATATGACAAAGGAAAAACCCCTTCGCAAGGTAAATCTGATTGGGATAAGCAAATCAGCCAGACGCGGGTTGCGTATTTCCAAACAGCCTCCCAGTCGACACCTGCACCATGTGGGCCGAAGCTATACCGCTAACATGCACGGACTCCAGGCATGTCGCAGAAGCACTAGTGCAGATTTTTACACGGCTGGGATTTCCTCAACAAGTTTTGACGGATAATGGATCCCATTTCCGTATCCTGTTAATGGAAGCGATCTTTAAAATCTTGAGGGCCCAGCACATCCACATTAGCCCCAACCATCCGGCCTGAAATGGGCTAGTGGAACCCTTAAACGGGAACCTCAAAATGATGTTACGTAAGCTGGACAGGAAAAGCCAGAAGATTGGGAGATTTTCATTCCTGCAGCCTTGTTCGCCTACAGGGAAGTCCCGCAAGTATCTACAGGGCTACCGCCAGCAACGCTTTTATTCGGCAGACCTATTAAGGGCCCGCTGGAAGCCTTATGACGGTCACTGACAGACCAGAAGGCCGATGAGACAGTTGTCTCAGCATCGAAGTATGTATTTGAGTTAAAGGAACGGCTACAACTAGGATGGGACCTAACAGCAACCAGGCTTAAGCGCACACGCATAAAGCACGTTAAAAGATACAACAAAGCAGCTAAGGAGAGAGAATTGGAGCCAGGAGAGAAAGTTTTGTTGTTACTCTACCACATAAATCTGTTAAAGAAATACTTGGAAAGACCGATGCCTTCCCCCGAACATTTCTTGGCAGTCGCTATAGCAACCGACCGAGGATGCAGGAGATGACAAAAGTTTATGGAATACCCACTGCAACAACCGGAGTCTTACGAGGACGTTAAATTCGGCGACACCCTCTCGGAAGATCAACAAACAGAGACGAAGGCGCTATTGAAACAGTATTCAGCAGTCTTAACAGACAAACCTGGTCTTAGACATCACGTAGAGTCCGATATGAAGCTGACAAATGAGACGCCAGTAAGAACCAAAGTTTATCCGATCCCGGATGCAAAAGCAGACACATTACATGGAGAAATAGACAAACTACTACAGGCTGGGATTATTAGCGAGTCCACATCTCCTTATAGCTCAAGCGTCGTACTGTTACAGAAACCGAATATGGAAGTTCGGCTGTATATTGACTACAGACTTCTCAATACAGTAACAGAGTTTCAGCCTGAACCACTCGCAAGCGCCGCTGAACTGTTTACTAAGCTAAGCAAGGCAAAACATTTCTCCAAGATTGACCTGAGTAAAGGTTATTACCAAATACCAGTCAAGGAGGAAATTAAATCTCTGTTAGCCATTAGCACCATCGAAGGACATTATACTTTTAATTTTATGCCTTTCGGATTACATAACGCACCAGGAGTCTTCATCAGAATGATGAGAAAGCTTTTGGAACCTTTGCAAAGTCCAAACATTCACAATTTCATGGACGATATACTTATTGCAACGGATAACTGCGAAGAACATATTGCTACGGTCGTTATGCTTTTCAGGGGGATAAAGGAAACCGGTTTGACCGCCCGCCCTAACAAATGTTTAATCGGGTTTGAAAAGCTTGTCTTCCTAGGTCATATCATTTCTCAAGGCTGTATGTGGCCAGTAGAGAAAAACATCGAGAAAATACGAGCCGCAACAAGGCCCAAAACTAAGAAGGATACTCGATCGTTTCTCTCACTCTGCGCATACTACCAGAAGTTCATTAAAAACTTCAATGGTCTTACCGCGCGACTGACTGACCTCACGCGAGAAGGGAAACCCGATAAGGTTATCTGGACTGCAGAGTGCGAAAAAGCCTACGTCACTCTGAATGAACAGCGGACTCAATATCCCATTCTAAGGTTCCCCGACCTTAAGAAACACTTCGTGTTACGGGTCGATGCCAGTGGTAAAGGAATAGGATCAACATTGCTGCAGGCAGACGACAAACACCCTAACTTGTTGTTTCCAGTCGCTTATGATAGCATGAAACGTAATGCAGCAGAGAAGAACTATTCAACGGTTGAAAGAGAATGTCTGGCACTCGTGAACGGAATCAGTAGACACCATGAATACTTATATGGAATTCCATTCACAGTACAAAGTGACCATGCTCCATTGGCGTTTCTAGGAGCCAATAAGGAAATTAACGCAAGAATTATGCGTTGGACGATCCTATTAAGTGTATACTCGTTCAAAGTACAATACATACCAGGAAGAGAAAACGTAGGTGCAGATTTTATGAGTCGACATTGAACTAATGAAGAAATGAATGCAATTGAAGGTAACCATAACTCTATAGCTATGGATGACAGTAGTTCTGTTTCCATTAATGAGATATGAATGGGTTTCACATCTTCAAGCCCGGGCGTACTGTGACGTGTACTGGAAAAGAGCCTACAGTAATCTGACAGCTTATTGTAACCTTATAGCTGCTCTCTGATTTCCTAGCCAAACATGCATTATACCAACTGTTTATTAGGGCAGCTCACCCTTTTGTCCCCGCACTCTTTACTCCAAACATGGGCTAACGCAGTGTTTACAATCTTCGTTGACCTGTCAGTCATAACAGGAAACAAATCACGCTTTGTTTTACTCCTTTCCACTCACGCGAGCTCATCTGTCAATCATATGATACTTGACAGACAGACAGCTCGTGAGAAAGGCGGAACGGACCCTTTGAAGTTTGCTCAGGGGAAATCTAAAAATCCCTAATATCCTTTGATCTCGGAACACGAGCATTCTACAGATAAAACCACTAGGAGAGCAGAAAGTCTTTTGATGTCGGTCACCGCTCCAGACGAGAACCTCTGGTAGACCGAAACGTAAGCCTTATCTTGCATCTCTGCTTCTGAATTTTGTCCCACACAGTAGTGCAAAATAACGCCATTAGAGATGAAAGAAATCCAATTATATATATATCAATGTTTTGCACCAATTAATGACAAAGAAGAGTCTGTGAAAGAAGCATTTTATACTATTCATAACCCTAATCTCCCAAAAGAGCATAGGCTTTCAACAAACACATGCCAAGTCCTCCTGTCACGTGCCATCATCTCAAGTTCTTTCCACGTTTCCTCTCATCATTTTCACCTCTGTTTCCAGCTCCGTTCTCCATGTGCTTCTTGGTCTACCTCAGCCTCTCTTGCCCTGGGGATTCCAGAACAAAGACTGCCTTGTAATGCTATCAACAGGTTTCCTCAGTGTGTGTCCTATCCATTGCCATTGTCGTCTTGTCATCTCTTGTTCCACTGGCACTTGTCTAGTTCTTGTCATCAGTTCCACGTTGGTAACCTTATCATACCATTTTAATCCCTCTATTCTACGCAAGCACCCATTTATGAAAGTCTGTAGTTTTTGGAAATTGGCAGCAAATCAAAACTGTATGGAATGAGACATGTGAAGAAATACTGGGGGAAAGGGAACGACAACAAAACGCATGGATAACAACAGAAACCATCAATAAGATAAAAACAAGAAAGCAGATTAAACACAAGCAAAATCAGAAGTTCAAAAGCCAAGACTCAAGAAGTGTACACAGAAGCAAACAAAGAAGTAAAAAGAAGTATCAAAAGAGACAAGAGGAAGTATATTGAGGAGTTGGCAAGAGAGGCAGAAGATGCTGCAGCCAAAGGAAATATGAGAGAACTGTATAGCAGCACAAAGAAGCTAACATGGAAATACAAGCAAACAAGTTGCCTCATAAAAGACAAGAATGGAAAACTGCTCAGCAATATACAAGAGCAAATGAAGAGGTGGACTGAATATTTTGAGGACCTTCTCAATAGACCAGCTCCACAAAAACCCCCGGACATCCAGCCAGCAGAAGAAGAACTACAAATTAACGGTGAATGACCAACGAAGGAAGAAATAAAGAAAGCCATAAAGCTTCTAAGAGATGGAAAAGCGTCTGCACCTGATGGCATGAAGACGAAAGTGCACACTACAGTGAAGGGGTAGCTCTTATGTTATCTAAAGAAGCACAGAAAGCACTCATTGAATGGGAAGCTGTTGGACCCAGAATAATTACAGCTACTTTTAAAACAGCTAAAAAGAAAATAAATGTAAATGTCATCTAATGTTATGCACCAACTAATGACAAAAAAGAGTCTGTGAAAGAAGCATTTTATACTAGACTACAGGAAATTATGGAAAAAGTAAAAAGAAGAGACATCACAATTTTGATGGGTAACATGAATGCAAAGATAGGTACAGTCAACACCTGCTTTGAAGAAGTCATGGGAAAACATGGGCTAGGAATAAAGAATGAAAATGGGGAACTATTCTCAAACTTCTGTACTTCAAATCAACTGGCTATAGGAGGAAGCATGTTTCCACATAAGAGAATACACAAGGCAACATGGATATCACCAGAACATAGAACAGAAAATCAGATTGATCATATATGCATAAACAAGAAGTTTAGATCATCATTGCAGGATGTAAAGGTATATAGAGGAGCAGATGTGGCATCAGATCACCACCTTCCGATAGCCAAAGTAAAAATGAAACTCAAGAGATATGCAACAATGCAAAATTATAGACAACAATTTAATGTAGGACATCTAAGAAATCAAGAAACAAGAGACAAATTTGCGGTCACAATATCCAACAAATTCCAAGTGCTCCAACAGCTGGAAGATGTAGAGAATACAGAAGACTATTGGCAGCAAATCAAAACTGTATGGAATGAGACATGTGAAGAAATACTGAGGAAAAGGGAACGACAACATCACGCATGGATAACAACAGAAACCATCAATAAGATAAAAGACAGAAAAAACAAGAAAGCAGATTTAAACACAAGCAAAACCAGAAGATCCAAAGCCAAGCCTCAAGAAGTGTACATAAAAGCAAACAAAGAAGTAAAAAGAAGTATCAAAAGAGACAAGAGGAAGTATATTGAGGAGTTGGCAAGAGAGGCAGAAGATGCTGCAGCCAAAGGAAATATGAGAGAACTGTATAGCAGCACAAAGAAGCTAACATGGAAATACAAGCAAACAAGTTGCCTCATAAAAGACAAGAATGGAAAACTGCTCAGCAATATACAAGAGCAAATGAAGAGGTGGACAGAATATTTTGAGGACCTTCTCAATAGACCAGCTCCACAAAAAAACCCGGACATCCAGCCAGCAGAAGAAGAACTACAAATTAACGGTGAAAGACCAACGAAGGAAGAAATAAAGAAAGCCATAAAGCTTCTAAGAGATGGAAAAGCGTCTGGACCTGATGGCATTTCAGCAGAGGCCATCAAAGCAGATATCGACACGGCTACATACATGTTATATAAATTACTTGGTAAAGTCTGGGAAAAGTAAGAGATACCAGCAGAATGGAAGGAAGGATATCTGGTTAAGTTGCCTAAGAAGGGAAATTTACAAGAGTGCACAAATTATAGAGGAATAATGTTACTATCAGTGCCTGGAAAAGTATTAAACAGGATTATCCTCGAGAGATTAAAAGAGTCCATAGACAAGAAACTAAGAGATGAACAAGCAGGTTTTCGACAAAACCTATCCTGTACAGACCAGATAGCCACTTTGAGAATAATAGGTGAACAAAGTCTGGAATGGAATTCACCACTATATGTCGGATTTGTGGACTACGAAAAGGCATTTGACAGCGTAGACAGAGAATCACTTTGGAAATTGATGAGGCATTATGGAGTTCCCCTGAAGATCATTAATTTAATAAAGAAAACATATGAAGACATGACATGCAGAGTTCTTCACGAAGGACAACTTACAGAACCGTTTGGGATAAGAACAGGAGTGCGACAGGGATGCCTCTTGTCTCCATTTCTTTTCTTACTAGCAATAGACTGCGTTATGAGAACATCGACAACACACAACAGAAATGGAATCCAGTGGACTCTGACTAAGCAGTTGGATGATCTGGATTTTGCTGATGACTTGGCTCTTCTGTCCCATAACCGTAGTCCGATGCAGGACAAATTGAAAACACTCGATGAGAGGTCACAGCAATTAGGTCTGAAAATACACAGGGAAAAGACAGAAATAATGAGAATAAATGCAGGTAATGATAACAGAGTTGAACTTGAAGAAAAACCAATAAAAGATGTAGAATCGTACACATATCTAGGCAGCAATATAGACAAAGTTGGAGGGACAGACAGTGATATCAAAATAAGATCACAAAAAGCAAGAGGAGCTTTCATTGCATTGGGAAATATATGGAGATCAAGAGAAATAGGATCCAACACGAAAATAAGAATCTTCAACTCAAATGTGAAGTCAGTCCTATTGTATCGCTCTGGGACATGGAGAAAACCAAAAATAACAACCAAAAAGCTACAGACTTTCATAAATGGGTGCTTGCGTAGAATAGAAGGTTCTGTAAAAGTATTAACAAACGTACACACTCACGCACACATCAGTTAATAAGAAAAATGGTTGAAAGCCTAAACAAAAAGATACTGCAAACAGCCACAGAGTCTATTATCAGAGAGTCAAGACATAATTACAAACCATGTTGAACTGAACAACTACACAGCAGAGGGAAGAAACAACCGAGGACATTTACAAACACTGGTCACGTGCGAAATCAGATTTCCTTACGCCTAGCCACAAATTTGTAAGGGGAAGTAGAATTATTTTTTATTTGCAAGGGTAACAACTTACCAAGAAAACAAATACCGTACTAAATTTAAAAAATCTTTTACTTACGTGTATTAAACAGATCCAGGTATTTACAAAATAATATAAGACAAAAAGTGTGCGATATGAAAAATTATACAACTTTTTAAATTATATAAAATACCGTAGAACATAAGAATAAACGACAGCTGAGGACAGCGCGGTGAACTGCACACCAGGACATCGAAAGCCGAGATAGCCGTGACATGCCCGTCCCACCGAGCACTATGAAGGCAGAGTAAATTGTTGTTTTTTATTTATTTTACTTGCCGGGACGGCCCTTCTATAACTCCGGACACGACTTTTTAATAAGAAATTTTTTTAAACGCCTTTCTCAGATACACGTTTTAAAGAAGGAAATACTTATAAGGTCCCGTGACTCTCAATGCTAATAATTTCTCCCCAACATTTACTAGACTTACAAGTGTCGGCCTAAGCTTCTCGGCCTTTTGGCTAAGATCACACACAATTCACAGATTCTACTAAATAAAGTCAATAGACCTCACTTTGAGCCCCAGAAGGGGTATTTAGATTTTTTTTTTTTAAAGTGTCGGCCCAAGCGGCATCGCAACGCTGTATCGCTTTGACAATCCTACGAAGTGGTATGCCACATTGACTACGTCAGTGCACATCACCCATTACCAGAACCTACATGGAAAGAAATTTGAGTGGGCTAACCCACACATGTCTATCATTATTGAGCACCAGGAAAAAGAGAAATCAAAGGGTGTGTTGCACTGGCTACACCCAACGATTAAATAAGAAGCAGTTCTTGCAATTGTCACATCTATCACGGGCGATAAAGAAGCTGAAAGCATTCAGCTCCAAAACGCCTCAGATAAGTGGGCTTTCATGTATAATCCAACTAGAGACATTCCCCATTATATAAACATGAAATTGCAATCACGTGGACAGGAGAAGAATAACCAGAAAATCTTCGTCACTATCCTAGGTCGACGCACACCATGCGCGATATGCGGATTTGACAACAATCATTAGTTAATCAATGCGATCACGTGGACCCAGAAAATCCCCCCCCCCCCCCCCGATATGCGGAACAAATTATTAAAAAAGACCCAGGCGGCGACTCTCAGCACAGCTTCTGTCACAGGACAAACGGCAGAACCGTTACAATCTTTACCACCGACACAAATAAAACAAACAACCATCCCGCCAGTTGCCAGCAACTCTTCAGAAAACATAAACAACATTATGTTGTCAGAATCGGACTCTGAAAATACTAGCAATGACAATTTCACAGTGTTTATTAACAAGAGAAAATAAAATAAAAAGAAACCCAAACAGGTGAAATCAGAAGAACAACACAGCCATCTCCCCAATCCATTCCGGAGACCAACATCAGTAACCCCAACAAACAATAGCACAATAACAGTTCAAGCGATTCTCCTCTAGACACACCTTTCAAAGAAAATATCCCTACTTCTTGAGTTTTGATGATACTGCCTTAAGGATGGATGACGAGGGAAACTCACTCATAAAAAACCTGACCTTCTGAAACATGCATAACGAACTCCCTCTTAAGAACACTGTTTGGTACGTGGACGATTTCTTCTTTGATCCTTAGCCGCCGACCGTCAAAGCAGTCAGTGGCCACTACGCCTGGTGGCGTCTTGTAGGGCAACAACAAATTGATTCCACGTTGCTCGGTCGACGGCCATCCTTCGTATAGTGCCCCAACTCTGGTTCATTCTTTGCATCTCAGCCTCCACAGTCCTCCGCCAAGTTGTTTTTGATCGGCCTCTCTTTCGTCTTCCTTCAGGGGTCCAAAGCATAGCTGTTCTTGTGATGGCATCGGGGTCACTTGTGAGGACATGGCCAACCCAGCTCCAGCGTCTGCCAGCTATGATGGTGTGCATGTCCTCTTGCTTGCTCCGAGTAAGCAGATCTTGGTTGGTGATGGTATTCGTCCAAAAGATTCGGAGAATTTTTCGTAGGCATGTTGTGGGAAAAGAGGACAATTTTGACATTTCCTTCTCTGTAACTCTCCAGCTCTCCGCGCCATAGAGAAGCACAGAAAGCACACAGCTCTGATATAATCCTAATTTTGTGCTTGTTCTGTACTGAGAGGACTTCCAGATATTGTTTAGATTAAAAAAGGTTGTTCTTGCTTTGTTCATTCTGTTGTTGATGTCTTTGCTTGCTCCGCCGTCTGATGTTACTATGCATCCTAGGTAAGTGAAGGCATCTGTCTGTTCCAGTTGCTGATTCCTTACTGATATGGGCTCAGGGTTGCTCACATTGAGCGTCATGACCTCTGTCTTCTTTAGGTTGATGTTCAAGCCCACCTGCTGGCTATACTTATTAAGTCTATCCGTTTTTTCCTGAGGGCGATCTGGATGTGAATACAGACATTCCGCGAGGGGAAGAAATCATCACAGCTATTAAGGGGTTGGGGAACGGCAGGGCTCCTGGTCATGATAACTTAGATGCAGAGCTATTTGGGACGGGCCCTGAGCTGGCAGCGGAACTATTGGAACCACTGTTTGCACAAGTCTGGAAAGCGGGGACGGCACCGTCGGAGTGGAACAGGGGAATGGTTGTCGGGTTGCCCAGGGGGGGGGGAGATCTTGCGGACTGCAATGGTTGGAGAGGGGTCGCTCTTCTCTCGGTTCCCAGCAAAATACTGGGCAGGATAGTTATACAGAGAGTTTCAGAGGTGGTGGACCACAGGCTGAGGAGAGAACGGGCAGGGTTTGGAGGGAGCGGGAGGTGTGTACATCGTGTGTTCACTCTCGGGAACATTGTAGAGCAGTGCTCGGAGTGGCGGGGACAGCTTTACATTAATTTTGTTGATTTTGAAGGCTCTTTCGACGGCATACATGGGGACAGTTTGTGGAGGGTACTGAGGGCTTGTGGAATTCCGAGCTGCATGGTGTCAATCGTAGAAAGCCTCTATGCCGGCTTTGCGTGTGGTGTTGGGCGGGGCAGCCTGGCCTTTGGGGTGGGGGCGGGAGTGCGACAGGGATGCCCCTTGTCGGCCACTCTATTTTTGACAGTCGTGGACTGGGTGGTGCGCCGGGCGACAGGGGGCAGTCCAAGAGGGATGAGATGGACGGCATTTTCTGCGTTGGAAGATCTGGAGTGTGCGGATGACATTGCACTACTTGTTACGGTATATGCTATTAACGCCGTCTGCTAAAGGTTAGCAGACGTGCAATCGTAAAGGTTAAGACATTTAATATATTGCGATAGATGTTTCAATTATTGAACGCTCCATACACGATCGATTATGACGTGTCTAGCGTTGTTTAGGACACAGTCGGTAACTAGGAGACGCTACCCTTTGTTACTTGACCGCCAAGCTGAATAGCTGCGTTTTTCTAACCTTCCAATTCAATGGCATTATATAGCCATTTATATGTGCATTTTTGATGGACCAGGGTCAGTCCTAGAACTCTATATGAGAGGAAAATTTATGGAGGTTAGTATTTAACTAGAATTCTCAGAAGGAGGAGAATAATCGTCAAATTCGTATGAAATATTCAGACTCGCAGTCTCACTGTCGGCAGGTAGCCATGTCTAGCTGCGCGTGCATATAGCTGTGATGTTCTGACGACAATACTGCATTGTATCCTTAAACGGACATTGACACGTAACCCAGCAGTCTACGTTATTGATTAATTTATGCATGACTTATAAGGACTTATGTTCTGTTCCTATTTGAAATGATCATCCTGTGTGTACATGTGATTAAATATTACGGACTCAATCTGAAGGCATTAATTACTTCATTAATGTTGCTGAGTTCAAGTTACATGAACTACTTCTTCATACCATGCTACTGAGTTGTATGAACACCTTCACCCTAATTCGCGTAATACTAAACAAAGCACGATTAACAAGAGATCACTAAAGTAACCATACTCAGTGCATGATCTTCAACCGGCAAATAACTCAGCAACAAAGTGGTGGCCAGTATGGGGAGGATGAACCGAAATTAGATTCTGTGGCTCTCACGATGCCTGAATTGATTTCGGTCGTTTCTTAGGGCAGTTAAACGATTGCACTTTTGGAAGCCCCATTGAGGTTTGCCATTGGACTACCTGTCCAAATCTGCTGTCGTTTGACGATTTGTGTTAGCTGTACCGTTCCGTAGATAACTGGTGTATTTTATTCGTACTCAGTTCACAATTTTATTCAGTTTTGTATCATGTTCGTTAACTATTTCGTCCAGTCTCCTCTTACTATCATTTATTTGATGATTGTTAAATGGTCGTCCGTTATGAGTCCTGTGATGTCATCATTTTTTGCAGTCATTTTTTTTTTTGTGTACTTTGAATATTAAGTTGACCTCGGGTCAGACCTTGACCCTTCATTTGGCTTGTGACACTTCCGCTTGTTTTATTTAGTTCATAAATTCATTTTTAATTGTGAAAATGTCTTGTTTGCGTCTTGACATTGTTTGTACCCTTTAGTTGCATCATTGTTTTGTTTGTCCTCATGATATATATTAAATACTACATTAATAATATGATATTATATGCAATAATACACTTGTAATTTAATTTAATTAATTTTTTCTGATATTTAAGGTTAATATGGGACATTGCATAATTATGCAGTGATAGTCCAAGAAAGTAGCACTACAATTTATAAGAGATGCCTAGGGCATAATAATGTAATATATATATTGACCAAATAAAATAATCTTATAGTCTACCTTTGAGGTAATAGACCCATTGTATATTATTTAATATACTTTTCTGGTACTAAGAGAGTGACTTAGTACATTGAACAATATAATTACTAGGAATCATACCCAACATTATTGGATATTGAGATTAATTGTGTGATGTAATTACATTATATTTAACAGATATCATAACTATTTATGATATAGTTAGTACTTAGATACAATATTGTTACAAAATATTGTCTATTAGTTGAACTTAGACATTAGAGTTCAGTACTATTGTGATTATTTATATTGAATATTCCTAAGTTGAGTAAGTATAATAATTACTCTGAAGCTACTATTGACTATTTTAATCAGTAATTACCAATAATTACTTACCAGATAAAAGTCAAAATGCTTACTATAGACCATTTCGTTAAAATTGGTAAGGAATATGGTTATAAATCTCAAGAACTTCGTCAGTTTGCTGAGGCAGAACTGGAAAAACATAAAGCAGAAATGGAGGAACAAAAGGTTGCATTAAAGAAAGAGGAGGAGGAACGTGAGATGAAGCAAATTGCCAAGGAAAATAGATTAAGAGAGATTGCTCAACGTGAAAGAGAAGAGCAAAGAGCAATTACCAAACAGGAAGAAGAGAATAAATTGAAACGAGAGGAAATTATTTTACAACAAGAAATGGAATTGGCGCGTATTAAATTGGAGACAGCAAGATTACAAGCACAAAGTGCTGATGCAAACCAGAATAATAACGCACAAAATGGATCGTCATCCAGCCAAACTAAACATTTCTACAACTTTAAATTACCCACTCTCAACTTAAACGTGGACGACCTTTCATCGTTCCTGTCACGTTTTGAACAGACCTGCAAAACAAATCATTTGCCTGAAGAGTCATGGGTACTCAAGTTAAATGAATTCTTGGTTGGAGAACCACTGACGGCTTCTCAAAATGCTGACCCATCAATAGCAAATAACTACGGTGCTATTAAGTCCTTGCTTTTACGAAGGTTTCACCTGGACGAGGAACACTGTAGGTTGAAATTTAAGGGAATTTTACCTGAATCTCCAAAAGATTTTGCAGGATTCATTGCGAACATACGCAATACATTTAATAGATGGGTTGAACTGGCAGAAGTCAACAAATCGTACGACAAATTAGTTGATTTACTACTACGGGATAAGGTATTATCTTCGGTTAGCCAGCCATTTTTTGCATATTTGCAGGAGCGTAAACCAGGTACTATGGACGAGTTAGAAAAAATTTCTTTAAACTACTGTTCGGCACATCCGAATGCAACCATTTCTAACTCCTCATTAAGAGAACCTCTACCTGTAGCGTCTAATATGGCCTACAATCATAATAACAAACAAAGACATCACAGTGTAGACAGAAGCAGGTTCCAAAGAAATCACAATGTTAACTTTCAGAAGGGACATAATAATGATTTCAACAATAAAAATGAGTTCAACAGAGGTAGATCACGAGATAGAAATTATTCACCTCAATCAAACTACCACAATGGTCAACATAACACTAATTATAATCGATCACATACTCCCAATAATAATAATAACTGGAATGGTAATAATCATGGCTCGAGACATCGAGATAATAGTTACTATAGAGGACAACGAGATAATTCTAACAATTATACTCGGAATCGATCTCATTCTCGGGGATCATCTCATTACAACCATAATACAGGGGCGGCAGTTACAAATAATACTACCCCTATAGCTCAGGTCCCACTTGACAATAATACAACACAGTCTTCTGCTGCATGTTTTGCTATTAATTATAATGTGGCAAATAGTTGCCAAGATTGTAATACTATTTTTCAGAAGGCCAAGGAAACGGTGCTGAATTGTGGACACCTTCATACAGCAGTTGGTCTTTCAGCGAACGATGGCAAGGGTACCCTGATGTTCAATAGAGGATTAGTCAATGGTACGGTGGTCTCAGTTTTAAAAGACTCTGGATCAACAACCATTGGAGTTCGGCAGTCTTTGGTACATCCTAGCTATGCAACAGGGGACTATGTCCGTTGCATGACCTTCGGGGGTACTATTGAGTACTACCCCACTGCCATAGTACATGTTAATACACCATTTTTTTCAGGTAATGTCAAGGTGTGCATGCTACAGAATCCATCAGCTGATCTTACATTAGGACGCATACATGGGAGTAAAGATTGCACTCCTAAAGAAATTAATGATTGGGAGAAAAAAAATTTGCATTCTTTTAGCAACGCTAACGCTGTTGTTGATATGGCTACACTTCGTGCCAACAACATAAATACATGTGGCACAGCAGTTTCCAACTTCACTCTCAGTACTATCCTGGAAATTGATGAAGATGATAGATCTATTGGACAACATACTAAGGATATAACTGATCCTAATAAAACTGTTGACGTTGTCAACATTGACAAAAACATTATGAGGAAGAATAATAGGTTAAATAATAATGCTGGACTTAAAAGGAAACATAAAGTTAACACAAATAATTATGATGAAAAAGTTTTTACTTTGCCCAGCAAAGACATGTCTACGACATGTAGGAAACTTAATACCTTTGGTGATGATAGGTATCATCCTCAGTCCAGTCAGGATGATACGACATCCAACAGAAAGACAATGTCGGTGTTGAAAGGGAAGGTTAATTCTTTGACAAAGAATACATATCATCATTGTCCACTATTTCGTGACAATGATACTACATATATTGGGAAAAGTGCGTATTCTCGCACAGTGTTAGTGCGAAATCTGCCGCAGGATACTACCTGGCAGGCACTTAGAATTTTTTTTTGATTATACAGCAAACGTTAAGTTTGTTCGTCTTCTGCCATCATGCAATGGGCAGAATAGACAGGCGATGGTTACATTTCGTAACAATCGAGACGCTCGTTGGGTAATCGAGCGTGATAATGGTGTTTATTTTCATCACCGTTATCTAAAGTTACAATTAGTACCTGATTCTGCGCCACGCAGATAATGGTGTACGCTCACCCTTTTGTCTTATTTCTTGATGACTCAGCTCTAGTCAGTCATCATTTCTTTTCCTTATTGGTCATTTATTCTTATACGTCTTAGATATCAAGGGACACAAAAAGATATTTCATATTAACATGCTCAAGCAATTTCATACACGTCCTGAACACTTACAGTCAATTTTTCATGAACTAGATGACAACACAGTATCTACTTGTTATTATTCTAACTTATCTGTCATCCAGGAAGAAGAAAAATCTTTTCCTGAGATACAGTTACCGTTACCGGTACCAGTAGTTCAACCTACTGAATCTTGGCGGGATGTAACCATCTCTTCAACGGTTACACCGCAACAGCGTCTACAGATTGCTAATCTATTACAATCTTATCCAGATGTATTGACCGACGTCCCGGGTCGCACATCGGCTATCAGTCATGACATTACTCTCAATGATGATACACCTATTCGTGTACATCCCTATTCTGTTCCTTTACATTTCCTTGCTAAAACTACTAAGGAACTTGAACAGATGTTGTCTCTGGGAATCATTGAGACTAGTAATTCGCCATTCTCTTCTCCATTAGTGATTGTCCGGAAGAAGGACAATAACATCAGACTATGTGTTGATTATAGAAAATTAAATGCTAAGACTATAGTTGACAGCGAACCACATCCACTTATCGACGACTTACTGCCACGTCTATCCAACGCAACTATATTTAGTAAGATAGACTTAACTAAAGGTTATTGGCAGATACCACTGACCGAAAAGGCTAAGTACTACACACCGCATTTTCCACTCCACAAGGTCTATACCAATGGAATGTGATGCCTTTTGGGCTTGTTAATGCGCCAGCTACCTTCATTCGCCTGATGCGACAAATTTTATCAGGTAGACCAGACGTTATTACATATATTGACGACATATGCTTGTTTAGTTCGTCGTTTGAGGAACATGTTTCGGGACTTAGATATGTTTTCGACACTCTAAGGAATTATCATCTAACTGCTAAACCTACAAAGGTGCAAATCGCGTGTAATGAGATAACCTTTTTGGGACATATCATTGGATCGGGATATATCCGAACGTTACCTAGTACAGTCTCCAAAATTCTAAACATAGCAGTTCCTCAGACGAAGAAACAGGTCAGGAGTTTGTTAGGACTTGTTCAATATTACAGTAGATTCATACCAAACTTGTCATCCATCACGGCTGTATTGTCTTCATTGTTAAAGAAAGACATGCCGGTGAAGGTGACATGGACTGGTACATGCAATGAAACTTTCAACAAAATTATAAATTTGTTCTCGCATGAACCAATTTTAAGACTTCCCGATGCTTCCAAAAGATTTTTCTTACGAACAGATGCTAGTAACTACGGCATTGGTGCATGCCTGCTCCAGAACCATGATGGCGTTCTACATCCTACCTTATATATTTCAAGAAAGCTAAAGCCGGCAGAAACAATGTATTCCACAGTGGACAAGGAACTTTTATCAGTGATATGGGCAATAACTAAACTTGAAAAGTTTTTGCTTGGTGCTCCCTTCACCATACAGACGGACCAACGTGCTGTAGCATCTTTGCGTCGATCTAATCATAAGAGCCAAAAACTCGCCAGATATGCAATCATCCTACAGCCATTTGAATTCTCCATTGAACATATTCCTGGCACTGAAAACATTGTGGCGGATGCGTTGTCACGTAATCCTATTGACGACGAATAATCAACATTAACATTCCTAAAACATATCAACTATAAGGGAACTAACCTTGCCTTCAATTTAAACTTTATAAACACTATATGCATCACAGAATTGAACTAAAGACAATCAAGGTATACATATTGACATTGAAACTTCGTCTAACGTCCATACACGATATATGAATATTCGTTGAACAATCATGGAACAATATCTGACGACAAGTCGAACTTATTATCCTATGTGCACTTAATTCTTGGATGCTGGGATAAATGACATTTCTTTCCAACGTAAACGTTTGAACATTTTTGCCTAAAAGAATTCATCAGGATCAAGACTACGGATGGATCATCATATCCTATACTAATTAATTAGTTAACTTAACTTCTTAATTGAATTATTATCAATAAAATGAAATGTGAGAAAAAAATGAAATGAAAGAACAAAAAAAGAGAACGAAATATAAAAAGAAGAAATTATGAAAAGAGAAAATAAATCTCACACAAGTATTAGATTAATATTTTTTTTTAATGTACCTATACATTATTTAGTTAGTTAAATTAGATAGTTATTATTCACTAACACTTAACACACACAATTAAGTTAAACTTATATTCGAATTTTTTTCTATTTCTTCTCACTTATTTTGTCTTTTCTTCTCTCATAACATCGCGTTACATTAGAACCTTAATAATTTAACTCTTAGTTTAATTAATTAATTTAATTTTAATTAGTCAAATTAATTCCTATATGACATACTAATACGACAGACCTTACTTTAATTTAATTCTATCTTTCACTATTAACATTGGACATTTTATTTAGTTGATATAATAATATGTATAATATTGATATATAATATGATTAATGTTAGATGACTATGACAAATAGTTAGTTGACATGACCGCGACACGGTTCTACTCAGAACATCGTCGGCCATATGTCACGATTGTTTTATTTTTTTTTNGAAAAATTGTTAAGTCGGATAGATCTTGAAAAAAAAAATCTATCGATTTTTTTTTCCCCGGTGTACAGGGAATTGTTACGGTATATGCTATTAACGCCGTCTGCTAAAGGTTAGCAGACGTGCAATCGTAAAGGTTAAGACATTTAATATATTGCGATAGATGTTTCAATTATTGAACGCTCCATACACGATCGATTATGACGTGTCTAGCGTTGTTTAGGACACAGTCGGTAACTAGGAGACGCTACCCTTTGTTACTTGACCGCCAAGCTGAATAGCTGCGTTTTTCTAACCTTCCAATTCAATGGCATGATATAGCCATTTATATGTGCATTTTTGATGGACCAGGGTCAGTCCTAGAACTCTATATGAGAGGAAAATTTATGGAGGTTAGTATTTAACTAGAATCCTCAGAAGGAGGAGAATAATCGTCAAATTCGTATGAAATATTCAGACTCGCAGTCTCACTGTCGGCAGGTAGCCATGTCTAGCTGCGCGTGCATATAGCTGTGATGTTCTGACGACAATACTGCATTGTATCCTTAAACGGACATTGACACGTAACCAGCAGTCTACGTTATTGATTAATTTATGCATGACTTATAAGGACTTATGTTCTGTTCCTATTTGAAATGATCATCCTGTGTGTACATGTGATTAAATATTACGGACTCAATCTGAAGGCATTAATTACTTCATTAATGTTGCTGAGTTCAAGTTACATGAACTACTTCTTCATACCATGCTACTGAGTTGTATGAACACCTTCACCCTAATTCGCGTAATACTAAACAAAGCACGATTAACAAGAGATCACTAAAGTAACCATACTCAGTGCATGATCTTCAACCGGCAAATAACTCAGCAACACTACTGGCACATTCGCGTCGGCACATCCGGGAAGGAACGGATGGACTTGGTACGTTTGGCCAGCGGGTGGGCTTGGATATCAGTTTATGGAAGTCTGAGGTCGTGGCGCTCGGTGTGGGCAGCCCTGGGCCCATGTCGGTAGGGAGTCGGCAGTTGGCGCAGACGGATACCTTCACATGCCTAGGAGGCGTGGTGGCACCGGACGGCGGGGCGGGCAAGGACATCGGCATCAGAGTGGATAGGGCAAGAGCGGCCTTCTTTGGCCTAGACGGCATCTGGAGGTCCTCCCAGTGCAGCACGGGTGCAGGATTAAGATTATATCAGAGCTGTGTGCTTTCTGTGCTTCTCTGTGGTGCGGAGTGCTGGAGAGTTGCAGAGAGGGAGGTGTCGAGGTTGTCCTCTTTTCGCACGGCATGCCTGAGAAAGGTTCACCGAATCTTTTGGCCAAGTGCCATCACTGGCCGGGATCTGCTTGCTCGTGGCAAGCAGGAGGACATGCACACCGTCGTAGCTGGCAGACGCTGGGGCTGGGTTGGTCATGTCCTCAGAGGAGACCCCGATGCCATCACAAGAACAGCTATGCTTTGGACCCCTGAAGGAAAACGAAAGAGAGGCCGACCAAAAACAACCTGGCGGAGGACTGTGGAGGCTGGGGTGCAAAGGGTGAACCAGAGTTGGGGCACTGTACGAAGGATGGCCACCGGCCGAGCAAGGTGGAATCAATTTGTTGTTGCCCTACAAGACGCCACTAGGCGTGATGGCCACTGACTGCTTTGACGGTCGGCGGCTAAGGATCAAAGAAGAAGAAGAAGAAAAAAGAAAAAAAAAGTTTTTTCCTGGATGTGTTGATATGAATGTGCTAGCAGTGCAATGTTATCTGCATATTCCAGATCTTTCAATGTAGAAAATGTAGTCCATCTTATTCCTCTTGGATTGCCCTCTGTTGTCTGGCGCATCACCCAGTCTATGACTGTTAAAAATAGAGTGGTTGATAACGGGCATCCCTGTCGTATTCCTGTCTTCACTTCAAAGGTTAGGTTGCTCTGCCCAATGTTACACGTAAAGTTGGCATAAAGGCTTTTTATGAACGTAATGTTTTGTTTTCATGCCCTTATCTTTTCGAACCTTCGTAGTATACGATGTACAAGAAAATTAGGTTTAAATAAGCAAAACAAAATTAATTCTTCTCACAGCGCCCACTACAATGAAAAAACACTTTAAACGTTATAACTCTCATTGTGAGAGGTCTCAAAAATAAGACAAATAAAATCGTAGCCTTAATACACACATAAAAAAAAGACTTTATTTTTCTACAAGAAACCCTGGTTAATGCCGAATTAACGCTAACCGCATCACAACACTACTCGGTTTACGAAACGCACATTTTAGCCTAGGAAACATCACACACGGGAGTAGCTATCTTACAGACTTCAGATCAATGGGAAATAACACACAAAAATAACGGACACGGACTTGGCATGTGTTTGTTAAAGGCCTATGCTCCTTTGGGAGTGGAGGGTTATGAATGAATAGAGTGGTAGCATTTTCCCACAAATGTTTCTTGTATTTTTTCGCAGACACCTGACAGTTGTAATCCCAGTGGAGTACAAATCTATACATTGTGCAGGAGTAGCTCTCTGGCAAAGAGTCGGCCGATAGAAAATCCATCATCATCATTTGTAACAACCAGATTTCTCCAGATTTTCTAGAAGTGTTCCCCTCGCTTAAAACGGTAAACACTAAGGATTCTCACACTATTCAATATTTGTAGTAACCCTATATATCCAGATAGTAGTTCCAGACGAGCGGGAAACACGACTGTTTCCCCGCCCGCACTCAACACTACAAGAGTTGTCGCAACGGAAATATTCAGTTGTAGTTCCTATGTCTATACTTACATTCCCCTGTGCACCCATCGGAAGAACAGTGCTAGTTTTTTTTAGAACAGTGAAGACACCCCTTTAGGACTTATATCGTCACCAGGATTCATCGTGGAAGTAAACTTATTCGGCGTTCACCTCATTTGTTTTTTTGGGATGAACTGGGGCCAATTTGTATCCTCGACAGCTGGGGTGATACATTAGTCAACAGTACCAGTGGGACTATGTTCGTGGAATAAATTTACCAAGAGATACCACAGACTGAAAGGAAAGAATACAAAATATGTCAGAGTGTGAGAGGTGGCAACATGAATGAGAGAGTGTGTGTTGATTTTATGGTTGCTGGAAATTATCTATTAATTGTTGGTGGTTTGATTTTGTTTACTTTACTTGGTCATATATTGTACCAATCTTATTATTCTGTAAACCTAGTGCTAACCTTCAACCTTTGGGTTAATATTTTCTTTGGGTTAATATTTTCTTTGGGTTATTTTCCTTTATACGGCGAAGGCGCACCATTCTTCTTTATTTCCTCTATATGTAAATGATTTTCTTGATACCTTTGGTTAACTTGATGTTGTAAACTGTTTAGTGATAATAAACAACAAGAAAACTTAACTTTGTGTGTTGGTCAGACCCTTACCCATTTTGCCTTAGTTTTTTTCACGTATGTGTGTCTTGTTGTCACATATTGTTGTGTGTGTGTAGAGTAACCTATTCTTATTTTAGATAGGGAGGCAAAGACTGTCTTGTGACAAAGCATGGTTGTACGGATAGGCTGGATGAGAGAAACCTACTCACTCCAGAGACATATCTTTCTCTCAACCTACCACCTGTGAAACCTATTTTTCTATACATTCTCGTGTATCAGTCAACCTTTACTCTTTACTAGACTGGGCCCAATAAACCAAATAACCTACCGTACGACAATCCTCCTCAAATTTCCAAAACATCTTCCTCAAATTTTCGTAACATTCCCAAATTCCCATAACTTTCCCAAATTCCCATAACATCCCCAAACGTCCATAACATCCCTAAATTTCCGTAACATCCCAAAATTTCCGTAACATCCCCAAAATTTATATAACTTATCCACAACATCTGCCTTCTAGGCTATCAGTAAGTACGCGCATCTATATATATATATATATATATATATATATATATATATATATATATATATATACATATATATATATATATATATATATATATGTCGCAAAATTGGTTTCAAGTCATTGCAAACGTTTTCAGTTAGATTTATAAACCCATCTACGATCGAGTGACCGCTTTCAAAATGGCGGCGTATCAGCGAAATGTGTATCGGACAGAGGAAATCGCCAACGATAAATAAAAACAGAAGGGAATCCGTATGAAAAGGATTTTACATTTCAGTACAGGGAAGGATGGTGTATAACTGCATATAAGATGGAACGGTAGGAAGTTCTCATTTACGGAGATATATGCGTATTTCGGCTGCCCACAGTTACGCTAAAAGCATGTAAACCCACTTCTGTTCTAAATATTAAAATCAACAAATAACAGTTTGGGAAATTACATGGATAGGAAGATAGAGTTTTATCAGCTGTATAAAACTAGATAAGATGGAACTATATGGATATTATATATGCCGAGAATGATAAAGGCAAAATTTCAGTCGACGCACAGTTCGGCCGAAATCACTGTTCGGGAAGGATTTTTCAGGCTTAGGTTTAAGCTGTGACGTCGGTACTCTCCGATACGTCCGCGCTATACGTATTTAAAGCGTATCGGTAAACTGAGCTACAGACAACGAAAGAGGGTTCAGACAGACTGGAGGCAGAGTTTCGCCACGACCCATGAATTGTGAGCGGATCGCCAGAAACATTTTTAAGTCCAGTATCTGAAGTCTGAGGGTAAGCGAAATTATGATAACTACCGTGTATAATATTTGTTATTTCAGGTTCATACAGAATTCACAAAATATGCCTGTATAATATTCATTGATATAACGTATTATTATTTTAATATGATTTATTCATGTGCATTATGGATGAGTGTTGCTTGTACAAAAAGTAATCACAAATAGCCCCACGGCCTAATGAAGTTACTGTATATTTATTATATTGCTTTATCGCTTACGAAGATAAAGGCAGTCCCATGGCAGAGATTGTCATAGGGAAATGAAGTGTTAGAAACTTCATCATGGAAGATCCCAGTTTACGAGGTTAAGGTGACTAGTCCCCTTCCTCGCTGCCTTTGCCTTCCCTAGTTCGAGCGCACAACTTCGTACCCATTTACAGCTAGTAAACTGGAGTGTTCTACAGCCAGTTTCAGTAGAAAGCAACCTGATCACGTGGTCACTCACTTTCTTTATTTATGTATTACTTTTGTGTAGATGCTAAGGATAGCATCAGTATTTGAATTCGTACTTGATATGATTTGGAAGGATCAAGTTATAGAATATGAAGGGATGTATAGGAGCGGAATAAACCAGATGATGTTTATTACTGATATGTTAATATTAATTCTATATCATTGAACTGATGTTACTTGCTATGACTGTATAACTTTGACACCTGATGACTGACTTGTCTGACTTATGTGCTAGTCAGTTACACTTAATTGAAATGTTAATATTAATGCTATATCACTGAAATGATGTCCTTACTTACTATGATTGTATAACGGTGACATCTGATGACTGACTGGTCTGACATCTGATATCAGCAAAGGACAGTTTCAGCAGTATCAAGTTGGAAAGATAAGTGTCCTGTTTGACACTGACCACCTATACATGTGAAACAGCCAATAGTTGAAAACAATAAGTAACCATACAGAAACTCAGTCAACTGATGACAGTTATCTTAAAATTCAAAGGACTAATAACAGTGATTTCAGTAACTTTATTATTTAAGATCTTGAAGTATAAACAGACCATAATAGTAATTGTGTGAATACTTTTATATATATGTATATGCTCTTTTCCAACTAGTAGAAATAGAATATTAGTGTAATTATTAAACTATTTTAACTGTACCTGAGGATTTATTCACTTCTTCCATTTGTGGTTTCAGTGAATGTTCATTTTACTTATCCCCTAGAATATAAGTAATCATAAGATAGTCATAGGGAGGAGACACCTTAAATCCTGGTACTACTTCTTACCAACTGGGCCAGGGTTTTTACAGTCTGACTATTTTTATGATAACAATACACCAGTGCTTATTTCTAAGACTGGGGTATTACTTGTAAGGTCAGAACTCTTTACTGGCATACTCTTACATATAAATAATTTTAAATAACCTCCCGCTACAATATATATATATATACACACACCCCCCGCCCCCCCCCCCGTCTAATCTTTTTCTTTCAAATTCCAAATACTACAGGAGCATAGTAGTGGTAGTAGCCCTTTCAAACAGAACTGACTATGATCAAAAGGACCATAGGCCTTCTGTGACCGTGTGGCCAGAAGGATGTAATTTTAGACTGGGTAATTAATTTATGATCTGGTCTACGGTGTATATTTGCGCTCATGTGGCATTCTCACACGGGAATGGGCGATCTAAACGAAACACCTTTGCCATCTGAAAGGAAGTCAAACGTGTGAGACGCAGAAGATGTAATGGGAGACAGCCCACGGTTGTTAGACATCCTGGCGCTGTCTGATAACAAGAAGTTAATGCTTTTTAGCGTTTGTCTATCTATAGTTTGATAGAAGTTGATTGGCGATTTATGTGTTTTTAAGTGTAATTTCACGTATATATTTCATCGCTATTTTCAACCGTAAGACTGTGTGTTAAATGTGTAAAGTACTAAGTGATTTTATTAGAGGAATTCTAGTGCCGCGATGCGCTGTATACAAGTGTGTACGTATTACCATTATTATTATTTGTGTAGTGTTAAGTGATAGTTATATTGCATTCTTGTGAGCCGTAAGTGTGGTTAATTTTACATCAGTGATTTTTGTGAGAGAAAGATTAGCGTACCCTCTAGCTCCGTGAGTAGCCTATGCCTATTACATTTAGTATAGAGCTGTAAGAATAGAGTATATATATATATATATATATATATATATATATATATATATATATATATATATAGATATGTATATATATATATATATATATATATATATATATATATATATATATATATATGCTTGTTCCTTAGAGCAGCTAGGCCTCTCACATACTGATAAATTGATGTCATTTACACCAGTGCGCTGTATGGAATATTTCATCACAGATAGAAGCGTTTCATTTAAGTTTTCTCTCGCGTGATGATGAAGTTAGTATTTAGTATGAGTATGAAGGCATTATTGTTGACTTAAATATGTTTATTGTATATACAGATATGCATGAACACACACAACATACACACATGGAGATATAAGCGCATCTACCAGCATATTTTCACACATGTGTAACACCACACACGGCATGCACACGGACACACATGGACCTATGCGCGCATGTACTTGCATGTATTCACACATGTGTATGTATTATTGCGTGGATGATGTTTGTCCATTAGAAAGATGCTAGTTTATTTTGTTTCATTTTATTTGAGAGAGTCCAGCAGTCTCTGCTGGGTTATATGGTGTTACGTAGAGAATACCTAAATAGCTTGGTTATATGGTGTTGAATAGGAATTACCTACAAAGAAAACTTGTGGACAACATTTTTTTCTGTATGATTCATATGCTACCTGATAGGGTTTCATTAATAACAGTGGGACCCTTGTCATCAAGAGTTTTTCTGTGACGGCGGGACGCGTGTGAAAGTAGGCCAGAGAGAGTGACGACAACATTACACACGAACCCCACCCGTAATTCTTATTCTTCTTCACATATCGTCTTCGCACTGTCACACTTCAACAAACTTCCTGTCCTGTGCCATCTGCTCAAGGTCTTTGCCTGTCTCTAGTTCTCTTCTCCGTGTGTTCTTTGGTCTTCCTCTATCTCTCTTGACCTGGGGATTGCTGAGCAGGTATTTTCTTGTAATGCTATCAACAGGTTTTCTCAATGTGTGTCCAATCCATATAATCTACCTCCTTAAATATCTACCACCTTACGGGTGGAATTACTGCTTGCTTGAATTTGAGTTCAGTGTTTCCTCTATAGCAGCCCCAAATTACAGTTTACTTGGTCGTCGGGAGGCACGCTAAATCGGTGGGACAGACAACTGGACAGACATACATCATCATCTTCACGATGAGCCACTGCAGCTGACCCCCGTACATTCATATGCTCTTGCAGGGTTGGGTTTTGTAAAAAAAAAAAAAGTAAAGGATCCCGTTATACGCCTATTGAGGCATATTGGGAATATGGTATTAGGCCCATATTTTCTTGACCATTGGCACACTAGAGGTGATGTGGTCAGCATCACGCCGGCCGCCTTAACCTTCCCAGAGTTGTTCTGGTACCCAATTCATGAGGCTGGGTCGACCCCGGAGCCGTTTGCGGTCTAAAAAATCCCACCTCAATTGGGGATCGAACCATGGACCACCGAGCTAGGAAGCCAGTGCACTAACCACTGCGTTACCGCTTTTGTAGCAATCTGTTTTACATGATGAGGCTGCCAGGTACGTAAACAACCTCATATAATCACATCTTCTGACATTGCCATGTACATAAACAACCTCATACAATCACATCTTCTGACATTGCCAGGTACGTAAACAACCTCATATTAGTCACATCTTCCGACATTGCCAGGTACGTAAAGAACCTCATATTAGTCAAATCTTCCGACATTGCCAGGTACGTAAACAACCTCATATTAGTCAAATCTTCCGACATTGCCAGGTACGTAAACAACCTCATATTAGTCACATCTTCCGAAATTAATCTGAGGAAGCATATTCCTATTCCTTATTTGCCACGTGAGATACCCTTCGGGAAATATCAAGAAAACCCAGATTTGGATGCATCGACCAAAATGGCTGCCCCTGCGACGTACAACCAGGTCCCTTATAAATACATTCCTGTTATCTCAAAAATTATTTTTTGTGTTTTAGGTCTCTAAAACGGCGAGACCTCTGGAATGTTACGTAGCTCTTAAAAAACAAACAGACGCATAGGGGACAAAAATTTTAAGCAGAATTTGTTAAAATAACAGTCGTGCCCGAAGTTGAAGTAGACTCTGTCACACGTTCATTTAATCAAATGGGAAATATCCTATCACCGGCAACCGACCCTGTGATGATTACAAACTACATCAGCTTATAACTTTTAACACAAAACACGCGCTGCCTTCCTCGTGAAATTGTGACAATGATTCGATGTAATATAAAGCCCAAGATCATATAGTCGGTCAGGGCTTGTTGAGCAAACTTTAGACACCTGATGATCTAGTTTTGCCGTGACACAGTCATAATATAATATTGCATGGACAGACAGAAATCCGTGAAATATATTTGTTTTGGTTTGGTTTGGTGTCGTGTACTGACTTCTCACCAACTATTTCTTTGTCTACATTTTTTTTCTCCTCTTAAAAGCTCTCGTAATGAAACCCCTTTTCTTCAGAATTTTTCATTTTCTTATAATGAGAAATCTCTCCTCTACAAGTTACTGTTAAATAGCACTTGATGACCCTCGCTAATTCTCACGGCCAAGGTAGATAATTATTCTGAAATGGTTGTGGGAAGGACACTACATCTGCCTGGTACTATCAGCCCGGAAGTCGACCCTTTGTTTGTGTCACGTACTGACGCATATAAATCAGGGAAGGGGCAAGAACCCTGCCTACAGACGCAGGCACTTGCACAGTGGTTACTGGGACCAGTTTTCGGCGTCATGCTGACCACATCACCCCTAGTGTGCCGAAGGTCAAGAAAATATGGGTCTAACACAATGGATCTTCCGGTTCCTGTCCAATATGTCGGACATTGTTTTTCAAGCGTTAGATTCGATGAAGTAATTTGATTTTTTCGTTTATATAATTTGCACAGTTCGTGCCATCTTTATGTTTGAAGACATTGACAGTTTCAACCTGAATATGTAGATACCTTGTGAGTATTTGCTTCCAGCGAGAACTTTTGAATACACAATCATTTCAGCGATCCCATCAGCCATCTTGGTTATTTTTGTGCATTTAAACAGCTCAGCATGACAAGATAAAACGTAAGCTGATTCAAATTTCTATACAGTATGATGAAACATGATCTAAATATCCACAAACTAATAGATCGAAGCTATAAAAACCAGCAAGATGTCGAATGTAACAAACTAAATTGGCCTTCAGAAGCAAATTTACTTGATTTACAACTCGCTTCAGTATTATTATAGCTAATTATCAGGAACAATGGCACTCGTGAACTCGGTCACCACTATTCGACCTAAAACCAAAAAACAAAAAAAATTACACATTAAACGTGACAAGAGCGGTGAAGAAAAAGACCAAGATCACTAAAGATAACACCCTGTGCATGCCTTCATTGAATGTAACTTATAAAAACAACAAGCAGTGTGCCATACTAAATTTCTCCACATTGCTTGAGTATGAGGCCCTGAGAAGTCTTTCGAAGATGTACTATGAATCAAATGCACTTATTGAGTCAAGAACAGATGCTAGTGGTGCATACGTGGAAGATCATCCACTTCATCCACTGAAGATGTTTTTCTCCATTTTTATAACACCTCTAACAAGGTCATGATTCAAGGTTCAGAGACTGCTGTGAAAAATTGGATACAGAAAGATTTAAACAAATTATGGATAACTGCAACTACTGCTGGAGTCAGTCGACAGGCCATCACACCCAACTTAGCTCTTTCCAAATTACCAGACATATCTTCGCATTGTCATGCACCCGTTGACAACAATGTAGAACCACATATGCCATGTATTGATGAATGCAACACATTATCACAAACTGAGCTGAAAAGACCAGTTACAGCAGAAACAGAATATGGAATCACAGAGGCGGATCACCATTCACTCACAGAATTTGTTGTTAGCGGTCCAGTACCATCATCACCACAACCCTTACAAGTAGCATATCATCATGATGTATTTACAAGTATTATGTCTGAGATAGATTTACTTAGAGCAGAGCTGAACAGCCTAAGACAGTCGTATGAGAAGCTTCAGACAGAACATACGATACTTAAAAGTAGCTATGAAAAAAGCCAGCAGTATACGGTGGAGCTTTGTACACCACAAGAGAAAACGGACAAACTGTGTCAAAAACTGAAAAACACTAGCAACGAATCCGAGCAAAACATTACGCAACTAAAACTCCATCACAGCCAAGAAAGTGTCCTGGATTCTCCGAAATTCACTACAGACAGTGCAGACAATGTTTGCAGAATCCCGGTAAACATTTCGAATCGGCACTCTCCGCCAAGACGACTAACTCACAGCATACGTTATTATCCGAAATCCAATAATCAGAGCACACAGGTAACACAAGAACACGCACGTCCTATCACAGGCACCAACACAAGGATTCAGAATAAAAGGAAGCACCTTATTTTCGGGGACCAGAATGTCAAGGAACTACAAAAATCTAGATTGTTAACAAACGATATGGACTCGGTCACTGTTCGCTTCAAGAACTGGGCATCCACTCAGGACTTACTGTCACTCCTTAAACGTTTTCCGTCTGATCCCACTGTCACCAGAGTAACTACTCATACAGGTCTATCAGACTCGCTCAAAGATATTGAAATATCCCAAGCTGATCTAAACCTAATCACATCAAAATTCCATTCGTTATTCCCTAATGCGAAAATCTACTTCTCGTCCATTATTCCTCCAGTCAGAGCCCATTACCGCAAATCCATTGATATCAACAATTCTAAACTTAAGAGGCACTGTGTCAGACACAACTTTAAATTCATTGATCACTCCTCGTACTTCCTTGCGAAATCAGGAGCCCCTAAAAAACTTCTTTACAGCGGTGATATTGCCTTATCTACTGAAGGAATCAGCAAGCTGGCAACAAACATCAGGTACCCAGAACGCACCTTCAAAGGAGTCGGCCACATACCAGGATCTCAAAATCCAACCAGTCATCTATCAATAGTGAATACCTGCTTCTCAGATAGTAATTATGACCTTGACTTTCCACCATTACTTACTACTTCTAACAACACCCACTCAACATCATCTCATAATCAGGAACATCAAATCACACCTGTTCTTATAAATCGCGAAGTGCAGGGAACAGCTTGTGATGTCTCCCTACAGCAACAACCACCTATGTTTTCTGCACTTACTCAACAGGAACGATGTGATAGACTCTATCCTCAAAAGTGTACAAATGAAGCAACTCAACAAACTCAGTCTTCATGTCCTGATACATCCTCACTCCAACCATCAATGTCACAGACACAAGAAACTTACCCCCGTCACCGCATTTGTACCATCTTCCTATGTATCAACATCTGTACCCTACCTTTCCTAATTTCCCACTACATCAAAGAATCTTGGACTATTTACCTTCTGCCGGGAGATCATACTGGTCAGCATACTCCCATCCCACAACAAAAACACATGAATATCCCGCAACCACATTCTAACCCATGCATCATCCTTCACGTCCTAATCTACCAAATTTGTACTTTCAACAGCCCTGTTATCAATATTAAGAACTAACATTTTTACTTTCACTTACTTGGTGAAGTTAATTAGTCTAAATATTCGTGATTTTTGTGTTAACGCTGCTTTTGTTATTGATATTTTTAAACCTCCTCTCCAAAGTTAAATGCATACAAATCAGACACAATGGTTAATTAAGGATGGTCTACGACTGGGTCATCTAAACATATACCATCTATTAGGCAAACTTCCTGAACTTACACGAATTCTGAATCAAAATTTTCATGTTTTTGGACTTTCGGAAAGTCGTTTAAATGACAAAATATCAGATGATGATATTACACTTCAAGGCTTTACAACTGTTCGACGAGACTCAAGTAGTAAGCTAGAAACAGGTATAGTAGTATATATTTCCAATTCCATTAGTTTTCGCCGCAGAAGTGATTTAGAGACAGCAGAGACCGAGTGCATTTGGTTAGAAATAAAAATACCCAGTCAGGGACAATTTCTAATCGGGTATCTTTATAGAAATCCCAGTGCAGGAACCATCTGGTATGAAAATTTCACCACTATGATGGACACAGTATTTACCACTGCCAAAGAAATTATTCTTTTGGGTGACTTCAACATTGACATGCATAACACAAACCAAACATGGGAAAACATCATACCATCTTACAACTTAAAACAAATAGTCAACCAGCCTACCAGGGTAACAACAACATCATCCACAACAATTGACCACATCTACGTCACCTGTACAGATAACATTCTAGAATGCTCTGTTCCTATTGTAGCAATGAGTGACCACTATCCAATATGTTGCACGTGGTCAAAGAATAAATATAAAGCTCCCAGAAATAAACATTTAAGTATTAAATTTAGAAGTTTCAAAAATTTTAACCATGGACTATTTTTACATGATTTGCGAGCTGCAGCTCTGGCCAATGTTTACCAGCTTTCTGATCCCGGTGACGCCATAGCTCATTAGACACGTATCTTTCATTGTGTGTTTGATAACCATGCAGCAGCTAAAAAAGTTCGTGTCAAACGACAGATCAAATCTCCTTGGATCACACAAGCAGTGCTGGAAGCCATGAGGCAGCGAGATCGAGCTCACAGAAATAAGGACTTTAACACATACAGAGCACAAAGAAACAAGGTACAATATTTAATACGTAGAGAAAAGAAAACATACTTTAAAAACTTAATTCAGAACAAAACAAACAGTAAAGATATGTGGAAAGCAATCAACACTCTAGCAAACAAACGAAGTTCGCCAGACTCATTAAGCCGCAATACCTCATTTACGTGTACGGACTTTAGCGATTACTTTCAAGCAGAAATAACCAGTCTTAAATCTACGATACCAGATTATCCTTGTGACCTAAGCCAACTGTTAGCATTCAGTGAGAACAAATGCACGAACACAGTCCCATCCGACATTCCGTATATGACAGTTAATGAAGTGTATAACTATCTTCTAGGCCTTAAAGAGAACAACTCATCAGGAGTTGATGGAATCAGTAATCGAATACTGCGCTATGCTGCGCCAGTTATTAGTGATTCACTAACATACATATACAATCTATGTATCGCAAAGAGTTACTTCCCGTTGCACTTTAAAGTCGCTAAGGTATATCCTCTTTTCAAACCTGGTTCCTCTGATACTCGTAACCTTGGTAACTATAGGCCAATCTCTCTAATATCATCGCTATCCAAACCACTGGAAAAACACATTCACAAAATAACACTACAACACCTAGTTAACAGCGACTTGCTAATTGATAGTCAATCGGGGTTTAGGCCTAAACATTCATGTCACACTGCTCTAACTAAGATGATAGACAACTGGCACCTAAATATTAACAACGATAACATGTGTGGGGCAGTCTTTGTAGACTTTAAAAAAGCATTTGATATGATAGATCACGCTATTTTAATTAGAAAACTAGAAACATCAAAAATAAACTTTCAACTGATGACAATGATTACATCATTCCTGTCAGACAGAAAACATGTAGTTTCTTACAATAACTCATATTCTAGCCCAGCAGTAATAAATACCATCTTACTGTTAGTTAGTTGCTTATCCTTTACAGGACGTGGCAATCAACCCCAGCTTTTATTGGCTGTTAGTGATTTTTCTAGGCAATGTTTTTTTTTCATTCAGTAGTTTGCCATTGCTTTCTGAACGGTACGGCGCTTATACCATTGTTACAAATCCACACAAAGCGATCTGCTACCAAACCGCCTGTAGCAGGTTTCGAACCTGGTATATCTGGATTATGAAACTGCGTTAATATCCATTAGGCCACAGACGCCGTAACATAACATAACACATAATTGACATAACACCGTACTGAATATCAGAATCCAGTGATTCCCAAAGTGGGCGGAACCGCCGCCCTATAGTGGTTGGGAAGATTTAACATGCTGAAGTCATCAATGTTACTTAATGTAACGCTTACATGTAAAAGCGCTTTGATTATACATGGCCTTGACGACAGCGCTGAAAAGGGATAAAGTAGACTGAACAAACCTTAACCCACCTCCCTCCCTAACTTCGCTCGTCCCAGTTTCTCATACATTCTACAGCATAGGTTCTGAACCTGGGGTACGCGCACCAGGGGGTACGAGACGCTTGTTATTGGGAGTGGGGGTGACCGGTAAATATTTAGTAAATAATTGCATTATCCCATTGTGCACTGTGGTAAGATCCTCCTTGTGTGATCTGAGGGAGGAGATCGGAGCACTGATGGAGTTGTCCGTGTGCAGTGAAGATAATTCTTAAAATCAAAACCAAATTATCCCATTCAAACATTTCGTAAGATATACATTATAAATTAATATTTGCTCAAATGTTTCGTACCAGTGTTAGTTTAAAAAAGGTTGTGGATTGGAGAGACACCCCCAGTGAGGCGGGAACGAGACAGGAAAGGTGGGTAGCACAGTGGTTGTACTACTAGGATCATTAAGCAAGACATGGTTTCATCTATTTTTGCAATCCTTAGCTCAAGTAACCATCACTGATCATAAATTCTAAACGCAATCTCTATTCTGAAAGCGGATGTGAAAGATACCGAAGCCCACGTTGTCCACTCGGTCAACACCGATGTAAGAGACAATAACAACAAGAAGTATGTGGTCAGCTCACCCAGATTTAATCAGCATCTTTTGGAAGGTGAAAACTAATGCTAAATAGTGTTTACCAGTTTAATATTGGTGAGTGTTCATGGGCAAGGTGTGTCCCAGTGTACTTTTTCGCTGGCAGCTGAAGACATTAGAAATCAGAAGGCGTTTAAAAAGGACTAGCTGTGCTTTGTTGCAGATTTGGTTGTCTCAGTATTTAAGTGTGCTAGTGATAACGCTTCTTTTTTTATCGTTAGCCGCAAACTGTCAAAGCAGTCAGTGGCCATCACGTCTCGTGGCATCGTATGGAGCAGCAACAAACTGCTTCTACTTTGCTCGGTGATAACACGATACGTTAATAAACTAGAGCCAAGTTACTCTTATCTTCAACTTTTAAAAATAGTTTTTATTGTAATGAAGAGATATGAAGGGGGCGCTGGGGATGTGCTCTGGGAGCCAAAGGGGCGGTGAACCGAAAAATGTTTTGGGAACACTGTCATAACCAAAACAAAACAAAAACAATGACGGCAAGCGTGCAAGTGAAAGACAGCGCTATAAGTGAGAAGATAACATCAAGAGATGGACAGGAAAGAGTCTATCAGAGTGCACCATCAAGACAAGAGACAGAAGACTTTGGACGTCGACTGCAGCGAACCTTCGATGTCACCTTATCTATTCCATCTCACGAATAAATGTATGTTAATGAGTTATAATCCAGAGACACAATTGAATGTTCCTGAGGCTGAAAACGATCTAGATGTAAATACAGACATTCCACGAAAAGAAGAAATCATCACAGCAATCAAAGGGTTAAAGAACGGTAAAGCTCCGGGCCATGATAACTTAAATGCAGAGCTATTTAAGACAGACCTTGAGCTAGCAGCAGAACTATTAGAACCACTATTTGCACAAGTGTGGAAAACGGGGACAACACCATCAGAGTGGAACAAAGGAATAATTGTCAAATTGCCCAAGAAGGGAGATCTTTCAGACTGCAATAATTGGAGAGGAATCACTCTTCTCTCAGTTCCCAGCAAAATATTAGGCAGGATAATTATACAGAGAATTTCAAAGGCAGTAGACTACAAACTGAGGAAAGAACAAGCAGGATTTAGAAAGAACAGAAGATGTGTAGACCATATATTCACTCTCATGAACATTATAGAGCAGTGCTCAGAATGGCAAAGACAGCTTTACATAAATTTTGTTGATTTTGAAAAGGCTTTTGACAGCATACACAGGGACAGTTTATGGAAAATACTGAGGGCTTATGGAATTCCAAGCTGCATAGTGTCAATCATAAAAAGCCTCTATGCCAACTTTACGTGTAGTGTTGGGCAGAGCAACCTAACCTTCAAGGTGAAGACAGGAGTACGACAGGGATGCCCCTTATCAACCACTCTATTTTTAACAGTCATAGACTGGGTGATGCGCCAGACAACAGAGGGCAGTCCAAGAGGAATAAGATGGACTACATTTTAAACATTGGAAGATCTGGAATATGCAGATGACATTGCACTGCTGGCACATTCACATCAACACATCCAGGAAAAAACGGATAGACTTAATAAATTTAGCCAGCAGGTGGGCTTGAACATCAATTTAAAGAAGTCTGAGGTCATGATGCTCAATGTGAGCAACCCTGAGCCCATATCAGTAAGGAATCAACAACTGGTACAGACAGATACCTTCACATATCTAGGAAGCATAGTAACACCAGACGGTGGGGCAGGCAAAGACATCAACATCAGAATGAATAAGGCAAGAACAGCCTTCTTTAGCCTAAATAACATCTGAAAGTCCTCCCAATACAGCACAAGCACAAAATTAAGATTATACCAGAGTTGCGTGCTTTCTGTGCTTCTCTATGGTGCGGAATGCTGGAGAGTCACAGAGAAGGAAATGTCGAAATTGTCCTCTTTTCACACAATATGCCTAAGAAAAATTCACCGAATCTTTTGGCCGAATACCATCACCAACCAAGATCTGCTTACTCGTAGCAAGCAAGAGGACATGCATACCATCATAGCTGGCAGACGCTGGAGCTGGGTTGGTCATGTCCTCAGAAGAGACCCCGATGCCATCACAAGAACAGCTATGCTTTGGACCCCTGAAGGAAAGCGAAAGAAGGGCCGACCAAAAACAACTTGGCGGAGGACTGTGGAGGCTGAGATGCAAAGAATGAACCAGAGTTGGGGCACTGTACGAAGGATGGCCACCGACCGTGCAAAGTGGAATCAATTTGTTGTTGCCCTACAGGACGCCACTAGGCGTGATGGCCACTGACTGCTTTGACGGTCGGTGGTTAAGGATGGAAGAAGAAGAAGAAGAATGAGTTAAAATGCATCAATGATAAATTAAACAAAAATACCACGCAATTAGACTTTGCAAATAACCGGTACAGTGTATGGAATAAAGTACCAGACTGGATGTTGCCAGCAAGCGAATAGCAATAACAAACAGAATATATTACCTACAGATGTAAACTATATATCATAATTATAGAACATTTCAGATTGAACTGGTTATTTTAAGCCATGAAATTTTGTTGTTTTTATTTTCAAACTCAGCAATACTGGTATTCAGTCATCAGTCCCCTCAAACATATTTCTCCACCAATATCACAGGTCAATGCCTATAGCAAGGGTTTCTTAACTCTTTATTATGTGCCATTGACCCCTTTGATTCACCAACGATGGCTAGTACCCTTTGATTGCCAAATGAAGGCGATGGACCCCTTTGATTGCTCAATGAAGGCTATGAACCCTTTGATTCTCCATCAAATTTTATTTTATGTCCAGAACCCCCTAAAATCGATTCACCATAACCTTAACATCCCCAAATTTCAGTAACATCTCCCCAAATTTCCGTAACATCCTACCAAAATTTCTGTAACATCCTTGTGACGTGAACTGGAAAAGAGCCTACAGTAATCTGACAGCTTATTGTAACCTTATAGCTGCTCTCTGATTTCTTAGCCAAACATGCATTATACCAACTGTCTATTTCGGCAGCTCACCCTTTTGTCCCCGCCCTCTTTACTGTAAACACGGGCTAACGCAGTGTTTACACTCTTTGTTGACCTGTCAGTCATAACAGGAAACAAATCACGCTTTGTTTTACTCCTTTTCACTCAAGCGAGCTCATCTGTCAATCAAATAATACTTGACAGACAGACAGTACGTGAGAAAGGCGGAAATGACCCTTTGAAGTTTGCTCAAGGGGAAATCTAAAAATCCCTAATATCCTTTGATCTCGGAACACGAGCATTGTACAGGTAAAACCGCTAGGAGAGCAGAAAGTCTTTTGATGTCGGTCACCACTCCAGACGAGAAACTCTGGAAGACCGAAACGTAAGCTTTATCTTGCCTCTCTGCTTCTGAATTTTGTCCCACACAGTAGCGCGAAATAACTATTGCTGTTTTCTTTAACCCAATCATCAGTGTCAGTCAGAATTTGAGAAGAAAGTCTAGCGCGAAGACATAACCTTTTCTTTTGGATTATTGGTTAAAAAAGTGATTCGTTGAGATTTTCATTCTGGATTTTCTGGTAAATAGTTCTAAGTGTTATAGGTATTTTACAGTGATAGCATTTAAAGTTAAATACTTTAAACATACAGTTAAATACTTCACTTAGATCGTTTTCTTTGTTAGTAAGGCGAATTAAATAAAATAACGCGTGGCGAGTTTCATCACCAGATATTCAATTAAAATGTTAGATCACATCACCGACGCTACATAGCTGAGACGAGACAGTAAATTTTGTTTACAGTGTAGACCGACGCAGCACTAAACTCTCCAGGAGAGAGATAAACAAGACGGTTGTTAACCAGACCGGACTTAGAGGCTAAACAACTGATAGTGGGAGGGAATAAATACTGTTTATATTTCATTTTATAATTGTTGTTATTATAGCGTCTATTATTTTTTTAAATACCATACGATACATTAACAGACTCCGACAATTTACTAGCTACTAAATGACAGGTGATAAGTTGTACGTGGCACATTGTGAGAAAAATAATAAATAACACACTGTGAGTGTGACTGCCAGCCGCGAGAAGGGGCGGGGGAGTCTTCGTCGGCTCAGTCCGACCCAAATCCGCGGCCAGCGACGTGTGTGTGTAGGCGTAGAACGAACACCGTGTATCTTTTAAATTTGTCAGGATTTGACAGAGCGGAGGAGAGACTGTCGTGTCCCCGTCTATACATATTTATATTTACATAGAGTGGTACACCCATTTGTTACCGGGGCCCGAAAGGGGAGCAAAGAATAGTAACACTGTTCCCTGCCATGCATGTCGTAGAAAGCGACTAAGGAGGGTTGGGCATGGGGCTGGTTACCCCATCCTGTCAAAAAATTTAAACCACAAAAACCTCAACATGGACAAGTCAATTAAGGAAAATAAAACACAGCCATCCAAGACAGGGGAAGGTCCTCTCGCAGGGAGGCGTATTATGCAACACAGAGAAAGCCGAAAGGAGTCTGTATTACTGACTAACCTTCTTTCTTCTAGGAGAACTTCCAGATTTGGCACCTGGAATGTTCGGACATTAAACGAACAAGGGAAAGTGGCACAAGTAGCAGCAGAAATGAGGGAATATAAAACCGAGGTACTGGGAATGTGTCAAACAAAGTGGAAGGGTGTAGACAAGAAGAAACTCATCACAGGTGAATTGGTGCTGTCCTCGGGACATGAAGACGAAAGTTCACACTACAGTGAAGGGGTAGCTCTTATGTTATCTAAAGAAGCACAGAAAGCACTCATTGAATAGGAAGCTGTTGGACCCAGAATAATAACAGTTACTTTTAAAACAGCTAAAAGGGACCCAAAGATACAGCAATAGTGAATGCAGTCAGCGAACCATAGCTTGACTGCTTGCATCAGGACCAGCGAACCAGAGCTGGTCAAGACCGTACTCCACCTCCACGTGGTGGTCCTGGAAACAGTCTGCAGCAGTGCAGTCTGGCTGAGCGAGTACGGATCGCAGAGGGAAGGCAAACCCGGTCCCAAAAAATGCCGTGCTGAAGTCGGATGTGTCGACCGAAAGGTGCAGATATCACAGCTTAGGCGTAAACAGACACAACGCAACCACCGTCCTTTTCAGAGCGAACGAGGAAGGAAGAAGAAAACAGCTAAAAAGAAAATAAAGTAAATGTCATCCAATGTTATGCACCAACTAATGACAAAGAAGAGTGTGTGAAAGAAGCATTTTATACTAGACAACAGGAAATTATGGAAAAAGTAAAAAGAAGAGACATCACAATTTTGATGGGTGACATGAATGCAAAGATAGGTACAGTCAACACCGGCTTTGAAGAAGTCATGGGAAAACATTCTTCTTCTTCTTCCGTCCTTAGCCAAAGACCGACCAAGCAGTCAGAGGCCATCACGCCTTGTGGCGTCTTAAGGGCAACAGCAGATTGATTTTCTCTGTTGTAGTTTCCCATCACGCCTAGCGGCGTCTTTAGGGCAACAACAAATAGATCTATCCGCCGTTGTTTCCGTAATCGGTGTGACAAGCCAACGGGTGATCAGCCCATTGGGCATGGAAAAACATGGGCTATGAATAATGAATGAAAATGAGGAACTATTCTCACACTTCTGTGCCTCAAGTCAACTGGCTATAGGAGGAAGCATGTTTCCACATAAGAGAATACTCAAGGCAACATGGATATCACCAGACCAAAGAACAGAAAATCAGATTGTTATGCATAAACAAGAAGTTTATATCATCACTGCAGGATGTAAAGGTATATAGAGGAGCAGATGTGGCATCAGATCACCACTTTCTGATCATCATCTCATCTCATCTCAACCCGTAACCCGTCATGGGTCGTAGGGGTGCCATGGTGGAAGCATCAGCAGACAGGGTCCTCCACTTCTCTCTATCCTCAGCAATGCGTACAAGTGTGGAAAAACCGTGTCCTGCCCATTCTTTAATGTTATCAGCCCATGATTTTCTTTGTCTTCCTCTTCTCCGTTTACCTTCGACTGTTCCCTGAAGGATCGTTTTCGAAAGGGAGTCATGACGAGTTACATGCCCAAACCAGGCAAGCTTTCGACGTTTCACTACTGACAAAAGTGGTTTTTGGTGGCCTGCATAGGTGTTTATCTTCTCTCTAACATAGACATTTGTTTTGTGCTCTTTATAGCAAATGCGCAAAATTCTTCTATAACATTTATGCTCGAAAGCCTGAATCCTTCGCTCCGTATCTGCAGTGAGTGTCCAGCCCTCACACCCATACAAAAGAATAGATAATACAAGTCATTTGTATAATTTGATCTTCACAGGAAAACTGATGTTACTTTTCCAGATCACATTAAGCCTTGTCATGGCAGCTGAGGCCATCTCAAGTCTTGTCTTGATTTCTTTACTTGATGTTCCATCACTACATATAGTGGACCCGAGATATTTAAAGGTGTTAACGTCTTCTAACGTTTGCCCATTTAACGTAATGTTGGTCGGAACATGTTTCTTATGGCTATTCACCAATATCTTGCTTTTTTCTATATTAATTTCCACCCCATACGTTCTTGTTACTTTCTCCAGTCTAGAGGTAAGGTCTTGAAGTTCTGATTCTGTTCCAGCTATCAGATCGATATCATCAGCAAAACGTAGATTGCAAAGAGGTCGGCCTCCAATCGATATGGTTGTTTTATAATCGTAGAGAGCCTCCTGCATAATATGTTCTAGATATATATTAAAGAGAACTGGCGACAGGATACATCCCTGGCGAACTCCTACAGTTGTTTTGAAAAATTCTCCAATGTCATTGCTTGCACAAACAGCACTAATTGCGTCCTTGTATAATGCTTCAATGATATCTATGACGTTGGTATCAAAATTGAATTTTCTCATTATTTGCCATAAGCCTTCATGCCAGACTCGATCGAAGGCTTTTGTGAAATCGATGAAGTTATGGTATAAATCGTGTTGATGCTGCAGATGTTTTTCGATCAGTAATCTAATGTTGAAGATTTGTTCTGAGGTACTTATTTTTGGTCTAAAGCCAGCCTGTTCCTCGGACAAGATTTCTTCTGATTTCTGTTTTATTCTGTTCAAAAGTATCCTTAACATCACCTTACTTGGATGACTAATAAGGCTAATGGTTCTGTAGTTCTTGCACAACTAAGGCGCCAGACACTCGCCCTTCGTCCCTTCTCCTGTTAGTATTAAACGGTGCCGCCACGAGAGGGCCAGGAGTTGGACTTTTGTTGTCAGAGGCTATGTGTTACGCACGCCTTAGTAGCATTTGGTCAGATATTGAGAGCTCGTCCTCAATTCCACTCCTGGCTTTGACAACAATTGGCACCCACCTTCTGATAGCCAAAGTAAAAATGAAACTCAAGAGATATGCAACAATGCAAAATTATAGACAAAAATTTAATGTAGGACATCTAAGAAATCAAGAAACAAGAGACAAATTTGCGGTCACAATATCCAACAAATTCCAAGTGTTCCATCAGCTGTAAGATGTAGAGAATACAGAAGACTATTGGCAGCAAATCAAAACTGTATTGAATGAGACATGTGAAGAAATAATGGGGAAAAGGGAACGACAACAAAAAGCATGGATAACAACAGAAACCATCAATAAGATAAAAGACAGAAAAAAACTAGAAAGCAGATTTAAACACAAGCAAAACCAGAAGTTCCAAAGCCAAGGCTCAAGAAGCAAACACAGAAGCAAACACAGAAGTAAAAAGAAGTATCAAAAGAGACAAGAGGAAGTATATTGAGGTGTTGGCAACAGAAGCAGAAGATGCTGCAGCCAAAGGAAATATGAGAGAACTGTATAGTAGCACAAAGAAGCTAACATGGAAATACAAGCAAGCAAGTTGCCTCATAAAAGACAAGAATGGAAAACTGCTCAGCAATATACAAGAGCAAATGAAGAGGTGGACAGAATATTTTGAGGACCTTCTCAATAGACCAGCTCCACAAAACCCCCCGGACATCCAGCCAGCAGAAGAGCTACAAATTAACGGTGAAAGACCAACGAAGGAAGAAATAAAGAAAGCCATAAAGCTTCTAAGAGATGGAAAAGCGTCTGGACCTGATGGCATTCCAGCAGAGGCCATCAAAGCAGATATCGAAACGGCTACAGAGATGTTATATAAATTACTTAGTAAAGTCTGGGAAAAGGAAGAGATACCAGCAGAATGGAAGGAAGGATATCTGGTTAATTTGCCTAAGATGGGATGAGGAAATTTACAGGAACAACAGAAATTGAATCCAGTGGACTCTGACTAAGCAGTTGGATGATCTGGATCTTCTGTCCCATAACCGTAATCTGATGCAGGACAAATTGAAAACACTCTATGAGAGGTCACAGCAATTGGGTCTGAAAATACACAGAGAAAAGGCAAAAATAATGAGAATAAATGCAGGTAATGATAACAGGGTTGAACTTGAAGAAGCACCAATAAAAGATGTAGAATCGTAAACATATCTTGGCAGCAATATATACAAAGTTGGAGGGACAGACAGTGATATCAAAATAAGAATACAAAAAGCAAGAGGAGCTTTCATTGCATTGGGAAATATATGGAGATCAAGAGAAATCGGATCCAACACGAAAATAAGAATCTTCAACTCAAATGTAAAGTCAGTCCTATTGTATGGCTCTAAGACATAGAGAACAACAAAGACAACAACCAAAAAGCTACAGATTTTCATAAATGGGTGCTTGCGTAGAATAGAGGGTTCTGTAAAAGTACACACTCACGCACACATCAGTTAATAAAATAAAATGGTTGAAAGCCTAAACAAAAAGATACTGCAAACAGCCACAGAGTCTATTATCAGAGAGTCAAGACATAATTACAAACCATGTTGAACTGAACAACTACACAGCAGAGGAAAGAAACAACCGAGGACATTTACAAATACTGATCACGTGCGAAATCAGATTTCTTTACGCCTAGCCACAAATTTGTAAGGGGAAGTAGAATCATTTTTTATTTGCAAGGGTAACAACTTAACTTTGAAAACAAATACTAAATTAAATAAAGCTTTTACTTACGTAAATTAAATATATCCAGATACTTTACAAAATAATATAAGACAAAAAATGTGCATTATGAAAAAGTATACAACTTTTAAATTGTATAAAAAGTAAATGCTTTTTATTGTATTTTACTTTAATTTTTTTAAACGCCTTTCTCAGATACAAGTTTTAAAGAAGGAAATACTTATATGGTCCAGTAACTCTCAATGCTAATGTACACTCTACATCTATCACGAGACTAGCAAGTGTCGGACCTTCTCGGCCTTTTGGCTAAGATCAAAGTGTCTAAGCACAGGGACCAATACAGTGACATTCATGTGTCATTAGGTCTCTTGTGTGAGAACACAGAAGATCACTACGGTGACACATGTTGTCATTGGGTCTTCTTGTGTTGGGACATGGGTCTTGACCAGGGCCGGGTTTGGGCGGGGATAATGCGACCTCATGCGAGGAAAAAATATGCGACCTCAAGCGAGGAAAAAAAAAAAAAAAAAAAAATTTGGCTAAGATCAAAGTGTCTAAGCACAGGGACCAATACAGTGACATTCATGTGTCATTAGGTCTCTTGTGTGAGAACACAGAAGATCACTACGGTGACACATGTTGTCATTGGGTCTTCTTGTGTTGGGACATGTGGTCTTGACCAGGGCCGGGTTTGGGCGGGTACTAATGCGACCTCATGCGAGGAAAAAATGTGCGACCTCAAGCGAGGAAAAAAAAAAGATCAAAGTGTCTAAGCACAGGGACCAATACAGTGACATTCATGTGTCATTAGGTCCTTTGTGTGAGAACACAGAAGATCACTACAGTGACACATGATGTCATTGGGTCTTCTTGTGTTGGGACATGGGTCTTGACCAGGGCCGGGTTGAGCGTGTGCCATGCAACCTCATGCGAGGCAAAAAATAAGCGACCTCATGCGAGGAAAAAAATATGCGACCTCATGCGAGAAAAAAAAAAAAAAAAAAACGGACCTTCTCGGCCTTTTGGCTAAGATCAATGTGTCTTAACCAGGGCCGAGATCACACACAATTAACACATTAAACTCAATAACCTCACTTTGAACCCCAGAAGGGGATAAAAAAAAGTGTTGGACCAAGCGGCATCGCAACCCTGTATCGCTTTGACAATCCTACGAAGTGGTACGTCAGCGCACATCACCCATTACCAAAACCTACATGGAAAGAAATTTGAGTGGGCTAACCCACAAATGTCTATCATTATTGAGCATCAGGAAAAGGAGAAACATAAGAAGCAGTTCTTGCAATTGTCACATCTATCACGGGCAATAAAGAAGCTGAAAGCATTCAGCTTCAAAATGCCTCAGATAAGTGGGCTTTCATGTATAATCCAACTAGAGACATTCCTCATTATATAAACATGAAATTGCAATCACGTGGACAGGTGAAGGAAAACCAGAAAATCTTCGTCACTATCCCAGGTCGACGCACACCATGCGCGATATGCGGATTTGACAACAATCATTGGTTAATCAACTCTTCAGAAAACATAAACAACATTATGTTGTCAGAATCGGACTCTGAAAATACTAGCAATGACAATTTCACAGTGTTTATTAACAAGAGAAAATAAAATAAAAAGAAACCCAAACAGGTGACGATCAGAAGAACAACACAGCCATCTTCCCAATATATTCCGGAGACCAGCATCAGTAACCCCAACAAACAACAGAACAATAATAGTTCAAGAGATTCTCCTCTAGACACACCTTTCAAAGAAAATATCCCTACTTCTTGAGTTTTGATGATACTGCCTTAAGGATGGATGACGAGGGAAACTCACTCACAAAAAGCCTGACCTTCTGAAACATGCATAACGAACTCCCTCTTAAGAACACTGTTTGTTACGTGGACGATGTGAACAGACAGAAAGGGAACTCGCGAACATTTAAAAACATTACTACTGATTTATCATTATACATCCACATTTCCCTTTATGACACACTCACTTTGTGTAGATAAATGAATGAGTAGATAAATAGTTAGATATGTATGCATAGGTATATATGTAGGTGTCTGAATGTAATTCATGAAGGTAATGTTTTGTTTTCACGCCCTTATCTTTTCGAACCTTTGTATTATACGATGTACAAGAAAATTAGGTTTAAATAAGCACAACAAAATTAATTCTTCTCAAAGCGCCCACTACAATGACAAAAAGTTTAAACGTTATAACTCTCATTGTGAGAGGTCTCAAAAATAAGACAAATAAAATCGTAGCCATAATACACACATATAAACAAGACTTTATTTTTCTACAAGAAACCCTGGTTAATGACGAATTAACGCTAACCACATTACAACACTACTCGGTTTACGAAACGCACATTTTAGCCTAGGAACATCACACACGGGAGTACCTAGCTATCTTACAGACTTCAGATCAATGGGAAATAACACACAAAAATAACGGACACGGACTTGGCATGTGTTTGTTGAAGGCCTATGCTCCTTTGGGAGTGGAGGGTTATGAATGAATAGAGTGGTAGCATTTTCCCACAAATGTTTCTTGTATTTTTTCGCAGACCTGATCCTCAAGTAGACGACCAGCTGTCTTTTTTTCGTTTACTTATTCCATTTCATGCTAGAAGTGTATACTAGCCGATTATACGGTGTGGCTGTAATTTAACTACTGGACTCACTAAATCCAGAAATATTATTTTAACAGCCCACAAGTGGTGTATACCTGGAAACATTATTATTATTTTCCCCAACACCTGACAGTTGTAATCCCAGTGGAGTACAAATCTATACATTATGCAGGAGTAGCCCTCTGGCAAAGAGTCGGCCGATAGAAAATCCATCATCATCATTTGTAACAACCAGATTTCTCCAGATTTTCTAGAAGTGTTCCCCTCTCTTAAAACTGTAAACACCAAGGATTCTCACACTATTCAATATTTGTAGTAACCCTATATATCGAGATAGTAGTTCTAGACGAGCGGGAAACACGACTGTTTTCCCCGCCCGCATTCAACACTACAAGAGTTGTCGCTACGGAAATATTCAGTTGTAGTTCCTGTGTCTATACTTACATTCTCCTGTGCACCCATCGGAAGAACAGTGCTAGTTTTTTTAGAACAGTGAAGACACCCCTTTAGGACTTATATCGTCACCAGGATTCATCGTGGAAAAAAACTTATTCGGCGTTCACCTCATTAGTTTTTTTGGGATGAACTGGGGCCAATTTGTATCCTCGACAGCTGGGGTGATACATTAGTCAACAGTACGAGTGGGATTATGTTCGTGGAATAAATTTACCAAGTGATACCACAGACCCAAGGGAAGAATACAAAATAGGTCAGAGTGTGAGAGGTGGCAACATGAATGAGAGAGTGTGTGTTGATTTTATGGTTGCTGGAAATTATCTATTAATTGTTGGTGGTTTGATTTTGTTTACTTTACTTGGTCATATATTGTACCAATCTCATTATTCTGTAAACTTAGTGCGAACCTTCAACCTTTGGGTTAATATTTTCTTTGGGTTAATATTTTCTGTTCGTTAATATTTTCTTTGGGTTATTTTCCTTTATACGGCGAAGGCGCACCATTCTTCTTTATTTCCTCTATACGTAAATGATTTTCTTGATACCTTTGGTTAACTTGATGTTGTAAACTGTTTAGTGATAATAAACAACAAGAAAACTTAACTTTGTGTGTTGGTCAGACCCTTACCCATTTTTCTTTAGTTTTTTTCCCGTTTGTGTGTCTTGTTGTCACATATTGTTGTGTGTGTGTAGAGTAACCTGTTTTTATTTTAGATAGGGAGGCAAAGACTGTCTTGTGACAAAGCATAGTTGTACGGATAGGCTGGATGAGAGAAACCTACTCACTCCAGAGACATATCTTTCTCTCAACCTACCACCTGTGAAACCTATTTTTCTATACATTCTCGTGTATCAGTCAACCTTTACTCTTTACTAGACTGGGCCCAATAAACCAAATAACCTACCGTACGACAATCCTCCTCAAATTTCCAAAACATCTTCCTCAAATTTCCGTAACATTCCCAAATTTCCATAACTTCCCCAAATTACCATAACATCCCCAAACGTCCATAACATCCCTAAATTTCCGTAACATCCCAAAATTTCCGTAACATCCCCAAAATTTATATAACTTCTCCACAACATCTGCCTTCTAGGCTATCAGTAAGTATGCGCATCTCTCTCTCTCTCTCTCTCTCTCTCTCTCTCTCTCTCTCTCCCTATATATATATATATATATATATATATATATATATATATATATATATATATATACAACCCCCCCCCCCCCCATCTAATCTTTTTCTTTCACATTCCAAATACTAAAGGAGCATAGTAGTGGTAGTAGCCCCTTCAAACATAACTGACTATGGTCAAAAGGACCATAGGCCTTCTGTGACCGTGTGGCCAGAAGGATATTATTTTAGACTGGGTAATTAATCTATGATCTGGTCTACGGTGTATATTTGCGCTCATGTGGCATTCTCACACGGGAATGGGCGATCTAAACGAAACACCTTTGCCATCTGAAAGGAAGACAAACGTGTGAGACGCAGAAGATGTAATGGGAGACAGCCCTCGGTTGTTAGATATCCTGGCGCTGTCTGATAACAAGAAGTTAATGCTTTTTAGCGTTTGTCTATCTACAGTTTGATAGAAGTTGATTGGCGATTTATGTGTTTTTAAGTGTAATTTCACGATTTATGTGTTTTTAAGTGTAATTTCACGTATATTTCATCGCTATTTTCAACCGTAAGACTGTGTGTTAAATGTGTAAAGTGCTAAGTGATTTTATTAGAGGAATTCTAGTGCCGCGATGCGCTGTATACAAGTGTGTACGTATTACCATTATTATTATTTGTGAAGTGTTAAGTGACCAGTGCTCTTTAATATATATAGAACATATTATGCAGGAGGCTCTCTACGATTATAAATCAACCATATCGATTGGAGGCCGCCCTCTGTGTAATCTACGTTTTGCTGATGATATTGATCTGATAGCTGGAACAGAATCAGAACTTCAAGACCTTACCTCTAGACTGGAGAAAGTAAAAAGAACGTATGGGATGGAAATTAATAAAGAAAAAAGCAAGATATTGGTAAATAGCCATAAGAAACATGTTCCGACCAATATTACGTTAAATGGGCAAACGTTAGAAGAAGTTAACACCTTTAAATATCTCGGGTCCACTATATGTAGTGATGGAAGATCAAGTAAAGAAATCAAGACAAGACTTGAGATGGCCTCAGCTGCCATGACAAGGTTGAATGTGATCTGGAAAAGTAACATCAGTTTTCCTATGAAGATCAAATTATACAAATCACTTGTATTATCTATTCTCTTGTATGGGTGTGAGGGCTGGACACTCACTGCAGATACGGAGCGAAGGATTCAGGCTTTCGAGCATAAATGTTATAGAAGAATTTTGCGCATTTGCTATAAAGAGCACAAAACAAATGTCTATGTTAGAGAGAAGATAAACACCTATGCAGGCCACCAAGAACCACTTTTGTCAATAGTGAAACGTCGAAAGCTTGCCTGGTTTGGGCATGTAACTCGTCATGACTCCTTTTCGAAAACGATCCTCCAGGGAACAGTCGAAGGTAAACGGAGAAGAGGAAGGCAAAGAAAATCCTGGGCTGATAACATCAAAGAATGGGCAAGACACGGTTTTTCCACACTTGTACGCATTGCTGAGAATAGAGAGCAATGGAGGACCATGTCTGCTGATGCTTCCACCATGGCACCCCTACAACCCATGACGGGTTATGGGTTGAGATGATGAGTGTTAAGTAATAGTTATATTGCATTCTTGTGAGCCGTAAGTGTGGTTAATTTTACATCAGTGAATTTTTGTGAGAGAAAGATTAGCGTACCCTCTAGCTCCGTGAGTAGCCTATGCCTATTACATTTAGTATAGAGCTGTAAGAATAGAGTATTTATATCTGCTTGTTCTTTAGAGCAGCTAGGCCTCTCACATATTGATAAATTGATGTCATTTACACCAATGCGCTGTGTGGAATATGTCATCATAGATAGAAGTGTTTCATTTAAGTTTTCTCTCGCGTGATGATGTAGTTAGTATTTAGTATGAGTATGAAGGCATTATTGTTGACTTAAATATGTTTATTGCATGATTACACGTATATACAGACCTGCATGAACACACACAACACACACACACACATGGACATATAAGCGCATCTACCAGCATATTTTCACACTTGTGTAACACCACACACGGCATGCACACGGACACACATGGACATATGGGCGCATGTACGTGCATGTATTCACACATGTGTATGTATTATTGCGTAGATGATGTTTGTCCATTAGAAAGATGCTAGTTTATTTGTTTCATTTTTTCCAGAGAGTCCAGCAGTCTGTGCTGGGTTATATGGTGTTACGTAGAGAATACCTAAATAGCTTGGTTATATGGTGTTGTATAGGAATTACCTACAAAAGTAAACTTGTGGACAACATTGTTTTCTGTATGATTCATATGCTACCTGATAGGGTTTCATTAATAAAAGTGGGACCCCTGTCATCAAGAGTTTTTCTGTGACTGCGGGACGCGTGTGAAAGTAGGCCAGAGAGAGTGACGACAACATTACACACGAACCCCACCCGTAATTCTTCTTCTTCTTCACATATCGTCTTCGCACTGTCACACTTCAACAAACGTCCTGTCCTGTGCCATCAGCTCAAGGTCTTTGCCTGTCTCCAGTTCTCTTCTCCATGTGTTCTTTGGTCTTCCTCTATCTCTCTTGCCCTGGGGATTCCTGAGCAGGTATTTTCTTGTAATGCTATCAACAGGTTTTCTCAATGTGTGTCCAATCAATATAATCTACCTCCCTCCATATCTACCCCCTTACGGGTTGAATTACTGCTTGCTTGAATTTGTGTTCAGTGTTTCCTCTATTCATTCATAACCCTCTACTCCCAAAGGAGCATAGGTCTTCAACAAACACATGCCAAGTCCTCCTGTCCCGTGCCATCATCTCAAGTTCTTTCCACGTTCTCCTCATCATCTTCACCTCTGTTTCCAGCTCTCTTCTCCATGTGCTTCTTGGTCTACCTCTGCCTCTCTTGTCCTGGGGATTCCAGAACAAGGACTGCCTTGTAATGCTATCAACAGGTTTCCTCAGTGTGTGTCCTATCCATCGCCATCGTATTCTTTTCATCTCTTGTTCCTCTGGCACTTGTCTAGTTCTTGTCATCAGTTCCACGTTGGTAACCTTGTCATACCATTTTAATCCCTCTATTCTACGCAAGCACCCATTTATGAAAGTCTGTAGCTATTTGGTTGTTGTCTTTGTTGTTCTCCATGTCTCAGAGCCATACAATAGGACTGACTTCACATTTGAGTTGAAGATTCTTATTTTCGTGCTGGATCCGATTTCTCTTGATCTCCATATATTTCCCAATGCAATGAAAGCCCCTCTTGCCTTTTGTATTCTTATTTTGATATCGCTGTCTGTCCCTCCAACTTTATCTATATTACTGCCAAGATATGTGTACGATTCTACATCTTGTATTGGTGTTTCTTCAAGTTCAACCCTGTTATCATTACCTGCATTTATTCTCATTATTTTTGTCTTTTCTCTGTGTATTTTCCTCTATAACAGCCCCAAATTACAGTTTACTTGGTCGTCGGGAGGCACGCTAAATCGGCGGGACAGACAACTGGACAGACATACATCATCATCTTCACGATGAGCCACTGCAGCTGACCCTCTTACATTCATATGCTCTTGCAGGGTTGGGTTTTGTAAAAAAAAAAGTAAAGGATCCCGTTACACGCCTATTGAGGCATATTGGGAATATGGTGTTAGGCCCATATTTTCTTGACCATTGGCACACTAGGGGTGATGTGGTCAGCTTCACGCCGGCCGCCTTAACCTTCCCAGAGTTGTTTTGGTACCCAATTCATGAGGCTGGGTCGAATCCGGAGCCGTTTGCGGTCTAAAAAATCCCACCTCAACTGGGGATTGAACCATGGACCACCAAGCTAGGAACCAGTGCACTAACCACTGCGTTACTGCTTTTGTAGCAATCTGTTTTACTTGATGAGGCTGCCAGGTACGTAAATGTTACGGTAGTTTTATTGATATCGTCTGCTATAGTTGGCAGTGTGCAATTTTAGGGTGATAGAGTTTATTATAGATTAATAATTGATACTTCACGGAGTAGTGAACACGGTCGAATTGTGACGTGTTAGCGTTGATAAGGTCACGCTCCGTGACTTAGATACTGGACCCTTTTTACGTCGTCCGTCAAGCCGTGAAGTCGTGTCTTACATCCTTCCAAGGTTAGGCATGGTAATAGCCGTATTTATTTGAATTTATAGAAGGACTCAGGGTCAGTCCTTATTGCTATGTTAAAGGATGAATTTATAAGGTTAGTGGATAACCTATATTGATGGAAGGATTGTTAATCAATTATTTGATTTATTTCGTCAAGACACATGCGCTCCCTACCTGCTGTCTGAAACCCAGCAGCGCGAGTAAATAGCCATGCTGTTCTGTTGACAGTAAGTTATTATGACACGGACTGATAATACTATGTATTAACATGAATCAGAATTAATGCACGTTGGTTATGAACCATGCTCATGAGATCTTCAATGTTTATCGTAAATAAATTGTGTTTTTGTGGACTCGAATACTTGGACTTATCAAGTCAATATTATGCAATTGTTAACCAGTTCTAACCAGCATTCAGCATTCGCGTACTAGACAATAGAAGCACGATGGTTCAAAGCATGAATGAGAATTAAGGAATTTCAAGACATGGCCAGACCTTGTAATATTCTTTATTAATTACAAGTTGGACGTTGACATGCAAAGGACAATGATAATGCAACCACTAACAAACGGCAGCTGCAACAGACTGGTTCCCAGTATGGGGAACGAAATTTTTTTTCTTCAAACAACAAAGTGACAGAAATCTCATTCGTACGGACAAGAGCTGTTTACAATTGCAAGACGCTCACGTGATTGCAAAAATATGACGCGACACGCATAACTACTAAAGGTCAACCCTACGTCATCATTCTTTGAGTACTAGCTGAAAGTCAGGGCGGCAGCCGTTTAAACAGCCTCTTCAACAAACGGAATTTATCAAGAAGAAACCCTTTGTCAAGCAATGGAAGAGAAACTCACGACACTTGTCTATGCCGTTGGTGCATACTAGCATTGCCCGTGGTAAATAATCGAGCACAAAAAGATAAGTTTATTGTAACCTTTGTCGGTTAACTGTGCATATATGAGTCCATTTCGCCGTTATAGGCACGTCTTGGCAAGTCGTTTTTAAATACTGAATGTTTTATTTATATGTATTATGTTGTGTGGTACATATACGTGGGCTGGTTGGGAGGCGAATCAGAACGGATTTGATGTCTCTGAGGACGACTGAATCGGTTCTGATTGTTCTTTAGGGCAGTTAAATGATTACATTTTTTGCAGAGAACCCCATCGAAGATTCTACCGATTGGACGCTTCGTCTGCATTTGTAATCATTTGACTTTGGTGTTAGCTGTAGATAATCGGTGTATTTTGATGTATTCAGTTTCATTTTTATTTATTTCTGTATTATTGTTAGTAATCTATCTTGTCCATTCTGACCTATCTTTCATTTAGTTTCATATATGTATTGTAATAACCATTAGATGAGTCCTGTGACGTCATTAGTTTTTGCATTCGTATTTTTTCTGTATTTTGACCTAGATTTAGTTCAATCTCGTCTTAGGTCAATTCTTGACCTTTCAGTACTTCCAATTTCTATGCTTAGTTTTGTAAAATCATTTTATTTGTGAAATTGTCACTGTTGTATCGTACTTCTGTTCGTAAAGCTTTGGTTAATCATTTGTATTTTATTTATTCATATCATAAATTAATAATTTGATTATATTACTGAATCTCAATAAAATAATAAATTAATTTGATTAAATTTTATAAATGACTTAAGGACTTAGGTGATGTCGTCAATTTGCAGTAGTAGTCAAAGACACTACCATTTGTATATTATGACTAGGGCATAGGGCCATCATATAATAATAATTTATTGAGGCCAGATAATTGTTAGTGAATAATTGTTTGATAATCACTCCATGAAGAGATGATTAACTAGGAAACTATATTTAATATTATAAAAATATAATATAATAACAGATTTATGGATGGAAAATACCAATAAGTAATAAGTGAGACTAGTGTATTCATGGAATAAAGGTATAATACATTGGTATAATGTAATGATTAAACATTATTGATATAAATTATTTAGTTACAAAATAGTTGTGGAACTTACAACTAATAGTACTATAATATTGTAGTTGATTATATTGAGTATTAATTTATTTTTACACATACATATAACTAAATATTTAACTGAGGAGGCATATTGGTGAATTAATATGGCTACTCTTGACACCTTTGTTAAGATTGGGAAGGATTATGGTTACAAAGGACCAGAACTTCGTCAATTTGCAGAACAGCAACTGGCTATTGCTGAACAAAAAGAAGCAGAACGTAAGGCCGAATTGAAGAAGGAAGAAGAAGAACGTGAACTTAAATTAGAAAAGCAAAAAGAAATTGCTAAACGAGAGATGGAAGAACAAAAAGAACTTGCTAGGCGTGAAGAAGAAAAAAAAGTGGCAAGAGATGAAATCCTACGGATTGAAGAAGAGAATAAATTGAAACGAGAGGAAATTATAAGGCAACAAGAAATGGAATGGGCACGTCTTAAGTTTGAAACGGCAAAATTACAGGCACAAAGTGCTACTACGAGCCAGATTGATAATTCTCAAAATGGATCTTCATCCAATCAAAACAAAATTTATTATAACTTTAAATTACCACATTTTAAGTTGAACTTCGACGACCTAGCATCATTCCTGTCACGGTTTGAACAGGTATGCATAACAAATAACTTACCTAAACACGCATGGTCACTGAAACTAAATGAATTTTTAGATGGTGAACCATTTAGTGCAGCTCAGAATGTTGACCCAACAATAGCTGGTGATTATGACGCCATTAAAGCCTTACTATTACGGCGTTTCCATTTAGACGAAGAGGGTTGCAGATTACATTTTAAGAGTATTCTACCAGATTCCAATAAAGACTTTACAGGTTTTATTGTGAACATACGCAATACATTTAACAGATGGGTGGAATTGGCAGGTGTTAACAAATCTTATGACAAATTAGTTGATTTGTTACTGAGGCATAAAGTTTTATCCTCTGTCAGTCCACCGTTCTTTTCTTTTCTTCAAGAACGAAACCCATCTACAACTGCTGCGTTAGAAGAAATGGCAGTAAATTATTGCTCTGCACATCCTAATGCGAGCATATCTAACTCACTTATAAGAGAACTTCTACCTGTAGCCTCCAATATGTCATTTCATGGTTATGACAAACCAAGAACACACAGCGTAGATAGAAGTCGCTTCAAAGGAAGTTATAATGTTAATTTTCATAATGGGCTAAATAAATATAACAATAAGAGCGATTTTAACAGAGGTAGACCACAGAATAGGAATCAGTCACCTCAATTCAGATACAACAGTGGTCAACACAATGCAAATTATAATCGATCATACAACTCTAACACTAGTAACAGTTGGAATAATCAAGGCCCGAGACACAGAGATAACAGTCACCACAAGGGACAACGAAATAATTCCAATGATTATTCTCGTCAGCGGTCTCATTCACGTAGACCGTCACGTTATGATCATAATACAAGGGCGGCAATCACTACTAGTACTACCCCAGGGGTTCCACATAATGATCAACCAATACAATCTTCTTCCACATTTTATGCTATGAATTATAATGTGGCAAATATTTGCCCAGAATGTAATCTTGTGTTTCAGAAAGCAAAGGAGACAGTACTGAACTGCGGACACATTTTACCAGAAGTAGGTCTTGCAGCCAATGATGGAACAGGCTCTCTGATATTTAACAGAGGGATAGTTAATGGTTCTATAGTCTCTGTATTGAGAGATTCCAGATCTACTACTATCGGAGTCTGGCAGTCACTGATTCATCCAAGTTGTGCGACAGGAGAATACGTCAGATGTATGACATTCGGTGGTACAATTGAGTTCTACCCCACTGCGATAATACATGTTAATACTCCTTTCTTTTTCAGGAAATATGAAAGTATGCATGTTGAAAAATCCTATTGCAGATCTAATGGTAGGTCGTATTCACGGCAGCAAAGATTGTACACCAGAAGAAATTATTAATTGAGAGAAACACAATCTATGCACTGGGAATGCAGTGACGACGAGAGCTCAGACTAAAATCATGGATAGTATCGACACTAAAAAAGTGGAAACAGACACACAACAGGATATTGCTGTTCATTGTCCTATTGACAGAGCATATTTTTCAACCAAACAAAAGGAAGACAAATCTTTAAAAAAAATTTTTGCTCTGGTGAACAAGTTGGCTCATTTAACGTCGAGCAATAAAAACAAACATTGGTTTACTATTAAAAATGATATATTAATTAGATGTTTTATGGACAAGTCTCAGGTAAAACAACAAGTCGTGGTACCTTGTGCATTTTGACGCTATATTCTTCAACATACACATGATTCTCAGTGTGCAGGTCACATGGGATATACTCGGACACGATCTCGAGTATTATCTTCATTCTTTTGGCCAGGAGTTTCACGAGATATATCACAGTATGTACGCTCTTGTACTATATGCCAGGAAGTGAAAGCACGCGGAGCTTTTCACACGGCTCCTATTCAGGCTTGTGATATATCGGTACGACCTTTTGATAAAATGGCCATAGACATCATTGGTCCACTATTGCCTTCGGCCAGAGGACACAGATTTGTTCTCACTTGCATTGATTTATGCACACGATGGCCAGAAGCCATACCATTGAAGACCACCACGACAGCTGATGTAGCTGATGCACTACATCTTATCTTTTCCAGGGTAGGTTTTCCTAGAAAATTATTATCAGACCACGGATCTCAATTCATATCTGATACCATGACGGAGGTAAAGAAGACCTGGTACATAGATAGAAATCTTAGTAGTATTTATCATCCCATGAGTAATGGTGCGGTGGAAAGACTTAACCGTACACTTAAACAACTATTACATAAGGTTACGGTAAAGCACCCTCAGGACAGGGACAGAGCACTCCCAGCTGTACTGTTCGCTTATCGAGAGGTGCCACATGAACAGACTGGCTTCTCTCCATTCGAATTAGTTTTGGGCGCTCCACCAAGAGGTTCTATGGGACTAATAAGAGACTTACTAATTGATGCCGAGATGACTCAGGATACTCAGTCATCATATGAGTACGCAATTAATCTAAGTAAGAACATTATTGAATCTTGCCAGTTGGCAACAGCTTCGTCTGAGGCTGCAAAAGCTAAAGATCGAACATTACAAAATAGGACTAGACGATTACGTCAATTATTCCCATGCGATGAAGCTTATGTTTTACTTCCACATAAGGACAATAAATTACTTATATCTTGGACTGGTCCTTACAAGGTTATTGACAAGATTTCTGATGTCGACTATGTCTTAGATATTAAGGGACACAGAAAACTATATCATATAAACATGCTTAAACAATTTCATACTCGTCCAGAACACTTACAATCTATTTTCCACGAATTAGATGACACAGTTGTACCAACTTGTCACTATTCTAATCTTTCAGTAATTACAGGAAGAAGAATCTTCTTTTCCTGAGGTACAGATGTCTTTACCTGTACCAGTATTACATTCTACGGAATCTTGGTGGGATGTAACCATCTCTTCATCGGTTATACTGCAACAGCATCATCAGATTGCTGATCTCTTACAATCATTTTCAGATGTGTTAACCGACGCACCGGGTCGCACATCAGTCATTACTCATGACATTACTCTTAAAGATGATACACCAATTCGTGTACATCCTTATTCTGTCCCACTGCATTTTCTTAGCAAGACTCAGGAACTTGAGCAAATGTTGTCTTCAGGTATTATAGAGACCAGTACCTCTCCATTTTCGTCACCTTTAGTCATTGTCCGAAAGAAGGACAACAACATTCGTTTATGCATTGACTATAAGACATTAAATGCTCAGACCGTAGCTGACAACGAACCACATCCCATTCTTGACGATTTACTTCCTCGTCTGTCTAATGCAACACTTTTCACCAAGATAGACTTAACAAAAGGTTATTGGCAGATTCCACTAACCGAAAAAGCCAAATATTACACAGCGTTTTCCACTCCACAAGGTATTTACCAGAGGAATGTGATGTCTTTTGGGCTTATGAACGCTCCGGCTACCTTTATTCGCATGATGCGAAAAATTTTATCAGGTAGACCAGACGTTATTACATACATTGATGACATATGTTTATTTAGTTCGTCATTTGGGGAACATTTTTCGGGGCTTAGATGTATTTTGGAAATATTAAGGGAAAATAATTTAACCGCTAAACCTACGAAAATACAAATTGCGTTTCAGGAGATAACCTTCCTGGGACATATTATTGGGGCTGGACGTATTCAAACTGTCCCCAGTACGGTATCTAAAATTTTAAATTTATCGGTTCCTCAAACAAAGAAGCAGGTTAGAAGTTTATTAGGGTTAGTCCAATACTACAGTAGATTTGTACCAAACTTATCATCCATCACGGCTGTCTTGTCATCATTGTTGAAGAAAGACATGCCGTTGAAAGTGACATGGACTGATGAATGCGACAAAACGTTTCGCAGAATATTGTCAATATTTTCAAATCCACCAATTTTGAGATTATCTGATGTTTCTAAAAAGTTTTTCCTCCGTACAGATGCTAGTAATTATGGAATCGGAGCTTGTTTGCTTCAGTGTCACAACAGTATTCTTCATCCAACGTTGTACATATCACGCAAACTCATGTTGCCTGAAACGAAATATTCGCAGTAGACAAGGAGTTATTGGCAGTAATTTGGGCAATTACACAGCTGGAAAAATTCCTGTTGGGTGCACCGTTCGTGATTTAAACGGATCAGAAGGCGGTGGCATCGCTTCGTCGATCAAATCACAAAAGCCCCAAACTTGCAAGATTCTCAATTCTTCTCCAATCGTATGACTTCGTTATCGAATCCATCCCTGGATCAGAAAACATAATGGCAGATGTACTGTCAAGACGTCCTACTGAATTCGAATAACACTTGTCCACAAATTCAAAAAAGTACTCCTGAACTATAAGGACGTTAGAACGATAACACTCTTCAACGATGAGGCAAACTACCTACATACGAATGACACGTTGAATACTGTGCAGTGAATCAACTAATATATATACATTCTTCGAACGAACCTGTTTAGATCAAGAGACATATTTCGACGAACCAAATTTTGACATTTGGACGTTGGTTAGTGTCCATTCGTTCTACAACTCGTTACGATATACTCGGGAAAAGTATCTGAATTCAGGCTGGACATATACCGGTATGCTACACAAATTGAAATGATTAATTCAACGCTATGAGGATTACATTCATTCAGGAACGGAACACATTGAACAATTAACTAACTTTCGCTTACAATGGAACTTACCGTTCGTTCATTTGGGACAGGACAACGGCTGGATCCTCAGTTCCAACGTTATTTAGCTTCATATTTATTAAATTAATAAAGAATAAAATAAAATTGAAGTGTGAAAAAAAAGAAATATAAAAGAAAGAAAAGATGAAAACAAAATAATATCACACAATTGAATACTCTTAATATTTTATTTATGAATGTTATATATAATATATAAAATTAGTTAAGATGTCGACATTACATGTATGAATATTATTCTTCTTTTAGTAGTTAATTAAGTTAATTAGTTAGTAATTACTCAATTCACATGATTAATTTGAAGCACACATCACTAATTAATTTTATACTTTATCTTTTTCTTCATTTTACTTCTCATTTCCTTACTATAACACTATCTTTTAGTTTATTTAATTATAATTTAATGACACCTTACATACATACTATAATTAATTAGTTTAATTTTAATTAGTTAGAATACTTTTCTTGACATAACACTTCATTATTTAGTCAAAACATACTTTCAGTTAGGTATATAATTACTTAGCATAATTACTTAGCGACAGTTGACACTCTTTTAGTTAATATAATATACATGTATAGCATGACTGTTAGTATATTACATGTTAGTATATTATCGACATGACCACGACACTGTTCTATACAAAACATCGTAGGCCATACGTCAGGTTTTTGTTAATTTTTTTTGGAGATGTGTGAGTAAGAAAGTTCAAAAAAATCTATCTAACAGATATTTCCCCCCCGGCAGGCAGGGAATTGTTACGGTAGTTTTATTGATATCGTCTGCTATAGTTGGCAGTGCGCAATTTTAGGGTGATAGAGTTTATTATAGATTAATAATTGATACTTCACGGAGTAGTGAACACGGTCGAATTGTGACGTGTTAACGTTGATAAGGTCACACTCCGTGACTTAGATACTGGACCCTTTTTACGTCGTCCGTCAAGCCGTGAAGTCGTGTCTTACATCCTTCCAAGGTTAGGCTTGGTAATAGCCGCATTTATTTGAATTTAAAGAAGGACTCAGGGTCAGTCCATATTGCTATGTTAAAGGATGAATTTATAAGGTTAGTGGATAACCTATATTGATGGAAGGATTGTTAATCAATTATTTGATTTATTTCGTCAAGACACATGCGCTCACTACCGGCTGTCTGAAACCCAGCAGCGCGAGTAAATAGCCATGCTGTTCTGTTGACAGTAAGTTATTATGACACGGACTGATGATACTATGTATTAACATGAATCAGAATTAATGCACGTTGATTATGAACCATGCTCATGAGATCTTCAATGTTTATCGTAAATAAATTGTGCTTTTGTGGACTCGAATACTTGGACTTATCAAGTCAATATTATGCAATTGTTAACCAGTTCTAACTAGCATCCAGCATTCGCGTACTAGACAATAGAAGCACGATGGTTCAAAGCATGAATGAGAATTAAGGAATTTCAAGACATGGCCAGACCTTGTAATATTCTTTATTAATTACAAGTTGGACGTTGACATGCAAAGGACAATGATAATGCAACCACTAACAAACGGCAGCTGCAACAGTAAACAACCTCATATAATCACATCTTCTGACATTGCCAGATAAATAAACAACCTCATATTAGTCGCATCTTCTGACATTGCCAGGTACGTAAACAACCTCATATAATCACATCTTCTGACATTGCCAGGTACATAAACAACCTCATATAATCCCATCTTCTGACTTGCCAGGTACATAAACAACCTCATATAATCACATTTTCTGACATTGCCAGGTACATAAACAACCTCATTTAATCACATCTTCGGACATTGCCAGGTACATAAACAACCTCATATAATCACATCTTCTGACATTGCCAGGTACGTAAACAACCTCATATTAGTTGCATCTTCCGACATTCGCAGGTACGTAAACAACCTCATATTAGTCAAATTTTCCGACATTGCCAGGTACGTAAACAACCTCATATTAGTCAAACCTTCCGACATTGCCAGGTACGTAAACAACCTCATATTAGTCACATCTTCTGACATTGCCAGGTACGTAAACAACCTCATATTAGTCACATCTTCTGACATTGCCAGGTACGTAAACAACATCATATTAGTCACATCTTCCAACATTGCCAGGTACGTAAAGCACTTCATATTAGTAACATCTTCCGACATTGCCAGGTACGTAAACAACCTCATATTGGTCAAATCTTCTGACATTGTCAGGTAAGTAAACAACCTCATATTAGTCACATCTTCCGAAATGAATCTGAGGAAGCATATTACTATTCCTTATTTGACCCGTGAGATACCCTTCGGGAACTATCAAGAAAACCCAGATTTGGTGCTCTCCAATGCGGCAATAGAACACTGGCACAGAGTTCTATTATTCTGGTCAAATAATTTCGGCCTGACATAAACTATAGAGAGAAAAAGGTAATACGTCTTAATAGAACAAAAGACGGTAAAAATATTACGTTGCGGTCACAAAGCTTTCGTCAGGGACAGACATACAAAAACTGAAAGGACAAAAAGTGAGAATTAAGTAGTGAACATAAGAATAAAAGCAAAAACTCCCTGATTAGGATCATATGTCCGGACCAAAATGGCTGTCCCTGCTACCGGACGTACAGAGAAATTATGACATAAAGGAAGGATTTCTGTCTATGATTGAAAGTGGAAGTGGCGGTTGTCGGTTGGTTGTCGGTTGTGCGAGAGTGTTTGGGGCGCTAGGCAAACGCGAACTTACCAGGTCCCTTATAAATAAATTCCTGTTATCTCAAAAATCATTTTTGTGTTCTAGGTCTCTAAAACCGCGAGACCTCTGGAATGTTACGTAGCTCTTAAGAAAAAACAGACGCATAGGGGACAACAATTTTAAGCAGAATTTGTCAAAATAACAGCCCGTGCCCGAAGTTGAAGTAGACTCTGTCACACGTTCATTTAATCAAATGGAAAATATCCTATCACCGGCAACCGACCCTGTGATGATTACAAACTACATCAGCTTATAACTTTTAACACAAAACACGCGCTGCCTTCCTCGTGAAATTGTGACAATGATTCGATGTAATATAAAGCCCAATGACATATTGTCGGTCAGGGCTTGTTGAGCAAACTTTAGACACCTGCTGACCTAGTTTTGCCGGGACACAGTCATATTATAATATTGCATGGACAGACAGAAATCTGTTAAATATATATATTTTTTTTTGGTTTGGTTTGGTGTCGTGTACTGACTTCTCACCGACTATTTCTTTGTCTAAATTTTTTTCTCCTCTCAAAAGCTCTCGTAATGAAACCCCTTTTCTTCAGAATTTTTCATTTTCTTATAATGAGAAATCTCTCCTCTACAAGTTACTGTTAAATAGTACTTGATGACCCTCGCTAATTCTCACGGCCAAGGTAGATAATTATTCTGAAATGGTTATGGGAAGGACACTCCATCTGCCTGGTACTATCAGCCCGGAAGTCGACCCTTTGTTTGTGTCACGTACTGATGCACATAAATCAGGAAAGGGGCAAGAACCCTGCCTACAGCCGCAGGCACTTGCACAGTGGTTACTGGGACCAGTTTCCGGCGTGATGCTCACCACATCACCCCTAGTGTGCCGATGGTCAAGAAAATATGGGTCTAACACCATATTCCCAATATGCCTCAATGGGCGTGAAACGGGATCCTTTTACTGTGACCAGTTTAATTGAAGAGATTGGATATTTCTGTGACCAGCAAAAACCACACAAACTTGTGTGTGTGTGCGCGCGTGTGTGTGTGTGTGCGTGTGTGTGTGCGTGCGTGTGTGCGTGCGTGTGTGCGTGCGTGCGTGCGTGTGTGTGTGTGTGTGTAGGTGAAATGATGCCACCAACAGGTCACCCACCCCTGCACCGGACGAGGCTATCATGAAATTGTGGAAGCGACATTTTAAGCCATTCTGCTTGTAACTGTTCAGTGTATCAGACGTGAGATTCATGGGCCCCGAAGCGGGGTTGCCTTTATGAAATCCGAAGTGGGATCCTTGAGCGGTCCCCCCAGGCTACGGGTTCAACGTACTAAACCAGGTTACGGGTTCAACGTACTAAACCAGGTTACGGGTGCAGGGTAAAAACCAGGTTACCTACAAAACTAGACTACAAGTTGCGGGTACAAACCAGGTGACCATACCAAAACCGAGTTTACCCCTATCAACCACATCATATCACCCAGTAACCCATTCTTTACTAAACATCCTATAAGCAGAAGAGGTATTCAGCAGGGTCGACTTACTCCATCCTTATCTGTGATGTGCACTGAGTCCAGGGAAGCATCCTCTGTCACCCTCTGAACTTACTGAATTGTTTATGAGACCTAAGTGCTGGGGCAGACTAAACCAAGAGAGTCCGAACACCTATAATCTCCGCAGCTACTAAAGACCTTGAGGAGATGAGTATATCACCTACCAGCAAAAACTACCATAGAAAAGATCTCCTGGTCCACGTGATGACCATAGTAGTTGTTTTTTTTCTAAACCTTAGAGTACACATTTTTTTGTTCAATTTGTAAATTTGTAAGAGTTGTGATAATCTATATGTTGTTTCTAAATTTAACTCAACAGAGTCTGTTGTTATTTTTCTTGTTAACTTTATTTCAGATGTATTTTGTTTTAAACATAAATCTACACCCTGGGGGCTGGGCCATAATTCAACTAACTTCTAGTGGGTCGGGATATTTTAATTAATGTGGCTGGACACCAAATCTCCTCTCTCAACCTTATGTTCTTTACATAGTCCTTTTGTAGGATTCCTGAAAGAGAATTTATCGTTCATAAAATATCCTGTTTAGTTGCCATAATTCTCTTTACATTAAGGATTTCTAGTACACTATTTCCCGAGGAGAGGCAGTTCCATTCGAACTCGTAGACTATCATAAACATATTAATAGAGATTATTATCATTTATTCTTTCATTCATCCAATCTGTCCTTCTCCTCAAAAGCGACACCACATTTGGGTTTTGGTTTTCAGGACCATCTTCATTGCACACGGACAGCTCCATCAGTGCTCCGATCGATAAATCGATGAGGCTTAAATTGCTGGAGTTTGTCATTAAACGTACCAGGGGTGAACGTATGATAGGATGGATCAGGAGTGTATTTAAGGGGCCCGGACTTCTTTCACTGTCACAGAACACACAATGTCAGGTGTTTTAGTGAAAGGTGCATTAAGGGGGCGGGACTTCTTTTATTGTCACAGAACACACATTGGCAGGTGTTTTAGTGAAAGTTACATTAAGGGGGCCGGACTTCTTTCACTGTCACAGAACACACAATGTCAGGTGTTTTAGTGAAAGTCACTGTTAAGTTATTTTATATTCATAGAGATGGAGTTAAATGTTTGAGATTCTCACACGTGCGTCTAGTATTTTGTAGACGCACATTTGAGCGCATCTAGGTTAATTGTATGTTTAATTATTTGCGTACGACTGTGCACCATTATTAAACGGGTATGGCGCGGTTTGTCGCGGTGATTTGTTGTTATCCGGGCAACGTACTTGAGGCAGATCGAGATAACTAGCATCGGGTATAGACGTAATTGATTATGGTGTTCTTACCCAAGTCAAGGGAAGACACGAATATGTAGTAATTATGATAATCTGAAAGATGAATACACTCTTCTTGAGGGAGCTATGCCAAGAAGCTTGTGATTTGAATATTTATCCAGAAAACGTCTCGTTTTAAGTATCTCGCCTCCGATAGTTAGGTTTCTGTAAACGTTATGGCAGAGCTTCAACCTGGCCAGACAGGTCAAGTTCTAGTGCGTTCCACAAACGCTAGGAATCGATCGAAAAGTAAAGGAATATTGATAACTACGTAAAGAATATTAACATGGACACTTCGTCAGAACCATGTATATCCCTAATCCGTTAACCTTGATGTGGTAACGGTTGGTGCAATCAGTCAACGCCTTTGGTGAATCGTAATTATGCTATGTACATTTTTCTACCATGACCATTGCTGATGAAGAATGTCTGTAAACTATGGATGTAAAGTTTTCGTCATGAATTGTTGTTGTTGTTGTTGTCGATATCCTATAGCTGCTGACTGTTTTATGGGTCTCCAAGGCACACGTCTACACAAGATTGTCGGTAGTGTTTCCTTGTTGGCCGTTTCATCTATCAGTTGTGTATTTTGACAGTTGGTGGATGGAAGTTTTCCCAAGGGGGCGGTCCAAAGTATGTGTTTTCCAATTCTCTCTCTTGCGGGAGATGGTGTTTATCATTTTCCTCTTTGGCTATGTCCAGGAGAGATAGTTGTTTCAGTCTTCGTGTTTGTTTCCAAGTGTCAATAAGTACTTTGTTTGGGTGGTCTTTCTCTTGTCTCCTGTATCTTTCTACTGCTTCAGTCAATGCTCTTTTACGCCTGATATCCAGCGGCTCTATATTGGCATCTATCTCACATACGGCTGTGGGTGTTGATCTCATCCCTCCGCAAATTAACCTGAGAGCTTGGTTCTGCACACGGTCCAGAGCTGAGATGGTATTAGTACTCACAATGGTCTGGGGGGGGGGGGGGAGGTTATAGTCTATCGGTCATGAATAAATATGTTGTTAACACTAACTCTCCCAATGAGTACAATGTTTATCCGTGCCAGTTGGTCATCCTGCATTGACCCTTTAAACATTGTTACCGGGCTCCATTGTCAGCCATAAGCCAAATTGACGGCCCACATCATATTTGCGTTATCAAGTAGAACGTCGTTATCAAGTAATACGTCGGCCACATGTTGTAAGCCCGACAGCTCTGACAACATCAGAGACAGTCCAGTAAAGAAAACCCACCGGCAACAGTCACATTCAGAGGTCCGGACTTCTTTCACTGTCACAGAACACACAATGTCAGGTGTTTTAGTGAAAGTCACATTAAGGGGTCTGGGTTTCTTTCACTGCCAAAGAAAACACAATGATAATATTAGGTTTTTTAGTGACTGATAAATTTAAGGGGTCCGGGTTTCTTTCACTGCCAACGAACACACAAAGGTAAATGTCAGGCGTTTTCATTCATTCATAACCCTCCACTCCCAAAGGAGCATTGGCCTTCAACAAACACATGCCAAGTCCTCCTGTCACATGCCATCATCTCAAGTTCTTTCCACGTTCTCCTCAACATTTTCACCTCTGTTTCCAGTTCTCTTCTCCATGTGCTTCTTGGTCTACCTCTGCCTCTCTTGCCCTGGGTGTTCCAGAACAAGGACTGCCTTGTAATGCTATCAACAGGGTTCCTCAGTGTGTTTCCTATGCATCGCCATCGTCTTCTTCTCATCTCTTGTTCCACTGGCACTTGTCTAGTTCTTGTCGTCAGTTCCACGTTGGTAACCTTGTCATACCATTTTAATCCCTCTATTTTCGCAAGCACCCATTTACGAAAGTCTGTAGCTTTTTGTTGTTCTCCATGTCTCAGAGCCATCCAATAGGACTGACTTCGCAAAGGTAATGTCAGGCGTTTTAGTGAGTGACGAATTAAGAGGTCTGTACCTATTTCACTGTTATTGAACATACAGTGGTAATGTCAGGCGTTTTAGTGAGTGACAAATTAGGAGGTCTGTACCTATTTCACAGTCATTGAGCACACAGTGGTAATGTCAGGTATTTCAGCGGTTGCTGTCTTCTCTCTTATTTCACAGCCACAGAAACCATACATATTGGTAATGTAAGTTGTATTATTTAGTGGGAGTATGTTAGTCGTATTGAAACGTTGTAGCGTCGCGCTCGTCTACCCAGCTGTAAATGGGTTTCTGACTATGCTATTGAGTTAGGAAAAGCAAAGGCAGCAAAGAAGGGAATTGGCCAACTGTTGCGTACATATTCTTTTGTGTGGCGCACAGATTACTGTAAATACGCATACAAATTTAAAATGTATTTATTTGTCTGATAAAAATATATTTATCTTTGAATTCTCGATTTTCAGTCTAAAGGGACAGAACTCAGATTAGGCGATGTGTATTCATTCTGTGAGTTATCGGTTCTTGTATCTTTCCTGAAGATCGAACTCAGCGGAGGAATCTAGGTTTACAGCGATCTATTCTGTGTTTGGTTAGAAATAGATTGTTCTTGCTTAAGAATATCTATGGCCCGAATCTATGTGTAGTTTTTGTCTATGTAGGACGAATATGTCTTATATCTTGATATCTTGGTATGTTTTAGTGGAACTATTTTTCCTTGTACTGTACTTTGGGGTCAGGTATTTTCGGCGCATGAAGATATCTTATAGGGTTCTTCGGTGATGGAGGAGCCTGGCGGGACGTCATGTCTTAGACCTGTCCAAAGTTTGTGATCTCTTCAATTGATTATGGGAACGAAGATAGTTCCTTCTAGGATTGTTAGATCCATGAGTTCCCCAGTGTTGATTCAGTAACGCCAGGAGAGTGTTTGTGTTTGCTAGTATATTTCGTATAGCAAGGTAAAGAACTGTTCACTGAACTCTTTCATTCCTAGGCTCAGATGGGCAGACGCCGATATGAATTTATCTATGTATATATGTCTGGACGACATGTTATCTAGCAGCACTGAATATGTTTATATGCAGCAATTATGAGGACAGAATATGCTGATTCGTATAGAATCATTTATTGTTGATGAACAAAGCTTCGATTGAAGATTTGCTATACATCCGTATAGTCAGCGATGCTCAACAGGGAACCAGAAGCCATTTTGGAATTCTATTTATTTTGGAATCCTACTTATTGCTGATCATCCATCAGAGAACAGGAATGCCTCCTTATTATCAGGTGATGATTAAGAGATCACGGTTATAAAGAAAACCCAATACTAGTGGGTTAACATTATCTTCACAGAGATTTGCTGTAATTTACCTAAAGGAATCTTCGCTAGAAAGAGGTCCTGTTTAGGAGTCAAGTTTGAACAATAGGCCTATTTATTAACTGACATGCCCGGTCAGTAAGGCCTGATGATTGTATTGATAAACAATGGAAATCTAAGTGCTTGTATACAGATGTTCCATTGCAATGTTATTCAACATGAATGCTAATTTATGATGGTAGACCATTGATCAACACTATGCTGTTTATGTCGACTTGTGTTCCTGTAACGATGCTCGTACTGTCCATGTGTACGTCCTATTAAATAATATGAAACGACCACAGTCGTCCAGCCATCCTTGACTTCCACCTGTGATTGGAGTGAGTGACCTGTGCACTTGTCGAACTATCATCCATTCGCGTTTGTCATTATTGAGGTTCACACTCACCCATTGCACCAGTATACACGCACTTAACAGTACACCTTGTCAGGGCCCCAACAGTCGGTAACCTGACCTATGTACCGAACATTGTGACTGGAAAAGCTTTATCAATGTGATGTCTAACAACTACCAGTACTACATCTTATCAATGTGGTGGCACGTTATCCAAGCATACACGGAAAGAGTATTTATCACCAACCCGCCTCATTTTTGAAGCTGAACAATACGATGAAGTCTCTAACATTTCGCTCCCCTACGGCAGTATTTGCTATGTGACTACCTTCACGGTTTATGTTAGACTATAAGACAGTTGACAGACAGACTGACAGACGAATAGAATTCACACAGAAAAACTGACCGAGACAAACAGATACAACAATTTTAAGTATCGCCTATTTATTAATTATATTTTTTTCAAAGAAGACAGCGGTTAAATTTTTTTTTTTTTTTTAAGTTTTGAAAGCTTAAAGACGTATACCTTACCTGACACAGGTCAAATGCTGTGACACACTGTGTTGTCTACACACCACATCTTGATAGTATCTCCACGGAACAACCAACTTCGTGTATCTAAATTCCTGCCCCCCAATACACACAACTCAGCACTGGTTTCTTAAACCAGTTCACATATGTACATAACTGGCGTTGTTGCAAAGCATGCTAATTTTCGCAAAGTAGTAACACTAACAACCTTCCCTGGCTTTTATTTTTGTAGGACTGTACATTTTTTATTTTTAGTAGTAATATTTTTTTTTTTAATTTCTTGATAACTTTGTTTGTGAAGTTAGGTTTCTGGACTATCGTCAACACTTAACAAATTAGACACTCAAGACCTTGTATTTAAAACTAATAATGAAATATTCTACCTTTTCCAGCCGAATTTGAACACAAAGAACCAATGTATCGACCCCACACGCGGTAACACATTGAAACTGTCAAGTTAGTGGGGATACCCAACACTTGATCACAGCGTGGCTGGCTGTGTAGTGACACCAGCAGACGAGATAGTAAAACAGTTCACAATTTAGGTATGGAGACAAGTTTTTTTGGGAATCTAATTTAATCCTATATTTGCACACCAAGTTGACCGACAGTTGTAGGGCGATAATGAATACTGAAGGAAAACAGGAAGCGAAATGAGAAAAGAATTACTGGCTGTTTGAAGATGAATGGGGTCGAATCGTTTTTTCCCCCCTGAATGCAGCGAATTTAATTTGCAAGTCAAATAATGTATTACTTTTGCACTGCATGTGGCCCCCGTTGAATTTGAAAATTTAAATCTCGCGTTAAGCCAAATTTCATAATGTCCGACTGTTACTCTACCAAATTAGTCAACTTTAGGAAAGCTTAACCAGTTAAGATAAGAAAAAACATAGATGAGAGTCGAGTTTGTGTGTCTGACATAGACGAGAGTCGAGTTTGTCTGTCTGACATAGATGAGAGTCGAGTTTGTTTGTCTGACATAGATGAGAGTCGAGTTTGTTTGTCTGACATAGATGAGAGTCGAGTTTGTTTGTCTGACATAGATGAGAGTCGAGTTTGTTTGTCTGACATAGATGAGAGTCGAGTTTGTTTGTCTGTTTTGTTTTTATTTTGTTTTGTGGGTTAGTGTTTAAGGGGAAGTGAACTGTCTGTGGTTTACCGATTAATTGTCTTAACAAACTTGTGTTTTTTTTTAGATGAGAGTCGAGTTTGTTTGTCTGACATAGATGAGAGTCGAGTTTGTTTGTCTGACATAGACGAGAGTCGAGTTTGTCTGTCTGACATAGATAAGAGTCGAGTTTGTTTGTCTGACATAGATGAGAGTCGAGTTTGTTTGTCTGACATAGATGAGAGTCGAGTTTGTTTGTCTGACATAGATGAGAGTCGAGTTTGTTTGTCTGTATTGTTTTTATTTTATTTTGTGGGTTAGTGTCTAAGGGGAAGTGAACTGTCTGTTGTTTACCGATTAATTGTCTTAACAAACTTGTGGGTTTTTTTTTAGATGAGAGTCGAGTTTGTTTGTCTGACATAGACGAGAGTCGAGTTTGTTTGTCTGACATAGATGAGAGTCGAGTTTGTTTGTCTGACATAGATGAGAGTCGAGTGTGTTTGTCTGACATAGATGAGAGTCGAGTTTGTTTGTCTGACATAGATGAGAGTCGAGTTTGTTTGTCTGACATAGATGAGAGTCGAGTTTGTTTGTCTGTTTTGTTTTTATTTTGTTTTGTGGGTTAGTGTCTAAGGGGAAGTGAACTGTCTGTTGTTTACCGATTAATTGTCTTAACAAACTTGTGGTGTTTTTTTTAGATGAGAGTCGAGTTTGTTTGTCTGACATAGACGAGAGTCGAGTTTATTTGTCTGACATAGATGAGAGTCGAGTTTGTTTGTCTGACATAGATGAGAGTCAAGTTTGTCTGTCTGACATAGATGAGAGTCGAGTTTGTCTGTCTGACATAGATGAGAGTCGAGTTTGTTTTTCTGACATAGACGAGAGTCGAGTTTGTTTGTCTGACATAGATGAGAGTCGAGTTTGTTTGTCTGACATAGATGAGAGTCGAGTTTGTTTGTCTGACATAGATGAGAGTCGAGTTTGTTTGTCTGTTTTGTTTTGTTTTTATTTTGTTTTGTGGGTTAGTGTCTAAGGGGAAGTGAACTGTCTGTTGTTTACCGATTAATTGTCTTAACAAACTTGTGGGTTTTTTTTTAGGTTCTACATAGAGTACCTTAGGTAATGGTAGCCTCAAGCAGATATTGCCGTAGGGAGTGAAGTAGTACAGACTTCACTATAATAGGTTCAGCTTTATGAAGTGGGGAGACCAGTTCTTTTCTTCGCTGTCTTTATCTTCCCTAACTCAAGAGCAGAGTCAGGTATGCCCATTTACAGCTGGGTAGACTGGAACGTGACGCCACCATGTTTTGAACCTAACACCCGGTAACTCTGCCACGAGAGGATAATGCTCTTAACTAGTCTGCCAATCAGACAGGGTACCCTGCCTTATGAAAATAAGATCTTAAGTTCAAAGTATGCGTGTGTACGTAACTCTGGCTTCTACCCAGTTGGCTGCATGCAGGGGGGAATCTCACTAAGGATCCATAGTAGACAGGAACCTGAGAACTGGCTCTGTGTAGGACGTGACAATTCATTAGGAGAACTCAGAACCAGAGCACAGTATTTTAGCTCTGCATATTTGTAGAGACCTCTTGGATGACGGGGAATGAACAGTATGCCGCTTGCTTCTTACTTCTAGTTTGGGGGGCAGATGTGACGATCCTTTACTTGCAAGCCAAGACGGAGAGACTGGGGCTCATGACTTCAACTCAACACGTTTCGGAATGGCAGAAAAGCCATAGGAAAAGCCTAGATCTACAGTGTAAATAATACCAAGGAGTCTTCAACTTGGTATTGGCTGCAAAAGAACGAGAAGCTCAGCAGCCCTAGTTAAATAACAACAACAACAACATTTTAGCTCTCACACCTCCTGAGAACTAGGTCGGCCTTGGTTATTGCATGACCCGATTTGGATCATTCAGGTGGGGCCCTCTGGACTTATGATCATAGTTTTGCTAAAACATGTTTTATGTCAACAGATAGCTAATAAATATAGATTTGTTTTTTTTTAAATACAGTTTAATAAGAAGCTTTATACACAACGTTACATCAGGAGGCAATGTGATCATCAGAAGTTGTCCCACCGTCGGACAAGTGTATCAACCCTTTTATCTTCTTTACACTCTAAAGGCCATGAAACCCAATTATCCATCCGCCTGCTGTTGTCTTTTCCTGCCTACACTGGGAATTGAACCCCACTTGGTTACGACTTTCAACTTAACTCCTGGAAAGTAGCAAAATTACAATGTAATAGCATACCTAATTTGAAATAGCCTTCGTTCCTTTTTGTTTTTTAAAGCTGGGGATGGGAACCCACCTGTTAGCGCAGGCCCGATTGAGCCAAATGGTTAAATTATGTTACTCTAAGGCCTGAGAGTGAAACTGATGTTCACATTCCCCTCCCCCCTCCCGCCCTTCCCCAGATTAATCAGTGAAGTGCTTGTATACCAAGACATAATTAAGATGTTACTACAGAGGTTTTATTTCTAGCCAATTACTCACATACGCAGGTCATGGAAATGTGGTGCTAAGGGGCGCTTTCGCTTCATACAAACATACATATAAAGAAAACTATATAGTCTTCTTCTTCTGCGTTCGTCCTAAAAAGGACGTTTGTTACGTTGTGTTGCAGTTTACAGCAAAGCTGAGATATCTGCGCCTTTCGGCCCGACACATCCGTTTTCGGCATGACATTTTTGGGACCGGGTTAGCCTTCCCTCTTCGATCCCTACTCTCTCAGCCAGACTGCAGTGATGCAGCCTGTTTCCAGGACCACCACTTGGAAGTGGAGTAAGGTCTTGGTCAGCTCTGGTTCGCTGACCCTGACGCATGCAGTCAAGCTATGGGTCGCTTATTGCATTCCTCACTTTTGATGCTTCTTCGGTCCCACTATATAGTCTGATTCCTCAGAAAGGACCCCGACACCATCACCAGAACTGCTATGCTATGGATCCCAGAAGGACGGCGAATGAGCACCAGACCAAAGACGATCTTGCGGAGAGCAGTAAAGGTGGAGATGCAAACCATGAACCAGAGTTCAATGTAGTAGAGTGGAGAGACTAGTGGAGTGTTGGACCAAAGATAGCACAGTGTGAGATGCTAGAATGTATTTGGGTGACTGGAAGTGAAATATGGAAACAATTACACAGAACAACTCGAATCAATTCAGCAGAGGTTAACATTTTATGTACACACAGGGTCGGCCTTTTGTAATTACACGACCCAATTTGGACCATTCTGGTGGGGCCTAACTGGACTTTAAATTATAGTTTGGTTTTAACACGTTTTGTGTTTAAATGTAACTAATAAATACTGATCTTTAGTTTTTAATACATATTTAATGCACATATTCATAAAATTTAAAATAAACTTCGTATTGAGGTGGGAGCCCGAATTCGGGATTCCTTAAGGAGTCAAAAACGTTAAATCGGTCTAAGGCCGGACCTGTGTATAGAGATTTTTGTTTTGTATATTATACGACAAGTTTGGGAGGTCAAAAGCCAGGGATCCAGACCTCCAGGACGACCCAGAGTCCGCTGGGAGGACAACATTAGACAATCTCTGAAAGACCGAGGACTAAAATGAAACCAAGTCAGGCGGAAAACAACCGATAGGATAGTATGGCGCTCTCTCTTCCAAACCTCTACACCTCACGATAGAAGAGGAACGACTAAGTAAGTAAGTAATATTATACACGGAGATCTGAATTAGCAAAACTATTTTGGCCATGTAAAAAGACATAACACCTTACTGAATAATATAATAGACGGCAGAGTTGAAAGTAGACGTGCAACAGGAAGACAGGGCTATAATTGGGAACATCTTCTTCTTCTTCTTCGTACACTCTCAGACGTCCACTTGAATGTTCTCAAAGAAAGCAGTAGTCAGTTTGAGGCTATTTGAATCCCCGTAAAGCTTTTGCTGAGTGTTTTGTGAGCTTTGGACTTTCGATGTGAAGATGGCACCTGATAATGACGATTATACAATGCCCTGTTAAGTTCCCGGGAGTCTCTCAAGAAGCAAAGAACGAATATGACTACTACACCTCATAGCATGTCGTACAAGGCGACTAATATCAGGTTGATCATGGGAGGCTGGCAACCTCATAATGTAAAACGAATAGCCACAGAAACCACTGCTGTAAAAGCGTTTGAATGCTCGGTGCAGGTTTCCTGCAAAAGGGACCAGCCAGTGGTGGCTGCGTGCTACGTAGGGAGAGCAAATTTACTCTATTGGCACTAAGTGAATGGGGGAAATTATGCCAGTTTATGATATCATATATATATATATAAAATCCCAGCTTTTTCTGTCACTAACGCTAAGGGATGCAACTTTGGTTGAAAGTTAGACATTAATTGTATTGTTTCCCTTATATGTACTCTCCCGAAAATAGTAACAATCGACAAAGAAAGGTGCGCAAATGACGGTGTGCACAAAAATATTTATAGAATGTATGATTCCGTATACACAAATTGGGATCCTCGCTGCTGCTACGTAGTTCGTGTACTGTGGTGATGCAGTGTTTTTTAAAAATACTTTTGAATAAGTAAAATGGCCGTTAGGTATTGGTGCTTTTAAATTTAATTCCCGTCTTATGACAGTGTTTTACACTAGTGGGCAATAAACATTATTATTCCGAATTAGCTACACCATATATCCTAATTATAACATATCAAAGTTTGAATGGGTTACTTTTTATTCAATTAAAAAACATAAATAATAAAAAATAAGGAGAACAAAGGACATTGATAATGATGTTGATGATATTATAGGATCTTTCGTTCACGCTTCTGTCATGCATAAAAACTGGTACTATTGCCAGTGGCGTACTTAAAATTACACACCTCACTCCCCCTATAAATACTTGTAAATACACTGAAAAATAGTCTATGCCTGCAAGTAGATTTTAAACTATACAGTACAGTACTTTAAAATAGTGTCCGAAGGCACCCCCAACTCCTGGTTGTCACCCGGGGCGGAGTTTCCCTCTCGCACGTATGCCACTGACTAGTGCTACAGAAGTAATAATAGTTAAACAAGGGTATTACCTCAAAAGTTCAAAATCTTGTGAATTTTTCGATTCGTCTTATTATCAAACCAGTTCAGAGTCATACAAATCGCCCTCGGCTGGTGAGTCGTTCTGTCTTCGAATAGACACGTCCGGGTCACAGGTCGCTTGGGTACTCACGTGTTTAGTTGTCCGAATAATACCGCCGTCTTCTTCTGGAGTACGGTCTATGACTAGGACTTCGTGAGCTCCCAGATTTGTTTGTATCAGTACGTCACTGTTCACGTGATTTGTTTTTCGTTAATTTCGATGCTTCTTAACCAAAGGTGCGCGACCGGACTACATGAGTGTGCGTGCAAACATTTTAGAAGGTGAATCATCATAAACCCAATATGGTACACAGAACTATATTCATCATCATCATCATCATCATCGCTTGCCGACGGCTACGCGTGAATTGGATTTGGATACTTACTTACTTAGTCGTTTCTCTTCTACCTTGGGGTGTAGATGTTTGCCAGAGAGAGCGCCATACTATCCTATCAGCTGTCTTCCTCCTGGCCTGGTTCCAATTTAGTCCTCGGTCCTTCAACGATTGTCTAATGTTGTCCTTCCAGCGGATTCTGGGTCGCCCTGGAGGTCTGGATCCCTGGCTCTTACTTTCCCATACTTGTCGTGGTAGCCGATCTTCTCCCATTCTGCAGACAAGGCCAAACCATCGTAGTTGGGACTGTTCTATTTGGGTCTGCAGGGGCTCGGTTTTGAGGCCTTGCCGTATCGTCTGGTTGCGGACCATGTCCCTTCTTGTTACGTCAACCACCTTCCTCAGATACCTCATTTCTGAGGTTAGGAGCTAACCTTCCCAGAGTTGCTTGCCCTGGTACCCAATTCATGAGGCTGGGTCGACCCCAGAGCCGTTTGCTGTCTAAAAAAAATCCCACCTCAACTGGGGATCGAACCCTGGACCACCGAGCTAGGAAGCCAGTGCACTTACCACTTCGCTACCGCGGCTCCCGTAATACATTGGTGCAGCATTATAATACACCGTATTAGATTTATTGCGATTTCTTAACTGATAGCGTTTTTGTTAAAACTTTTTCCAATAGTACAAGGATGTCGATTTTATAGTTTAATATTTCTGCTGCTACCTGTGCAGTTTTCCTTTGTTCATTTAATGTATGTACAATTCAGGCGCCAAATCCGGAGATCTTACAGAAAAAAAAGGTTGGGCATTCCTTCATCCTTTAGCCGAAGATTCTGCTATTGAAGGTCTGTGATGGTCACTGTTATAACTGTATGGTATAAGTTATCCCATAGCAAACATTGCCGTAGGGGACTGAAGTGCTAGAGACTTCACTATACTAGGTCCAGCATCGAGAGGTGGGGGTCACCAGTACCATTTCTCACTACCTCTTCCTTCTCTAACCCAAGAGCAAAGTCAGGTACGCATTTACAGTTGGGTATACTGGAGGTGTGACGATACCATGAATTGAACCCGGCAGCTTTGCGGTGAAAGACCTGCGCTCTAACCACTCTGTCATTGTCAATCGGACGCTCAATACTGTATTCTGACCACACACAAAAAAACATACCTTTTTATATCTCTCTATGCAGCAGGTACACGATTTTATTCCCACCACCTTTCTAACACTCCCACCCACTCCTCAACATCTCAATCTGTGTCCTATAGTGACACCTGCAGCTCACGATACATACTAACACCTCAAATGTTGTGATAGCATAACACCTCAAATGTTGTGATAGCATAACACCTCAAATGTTGTGACAGCACAGACAGCTAAAATAATGAGGATATCATGAAAGAAGACAGCACTCAATGGAAGTTCTTCTGGTGGATCTTACATGAGAAATTAATAGTGATTTGAGAGTGAGTACAAACTAAGCATGTTCAACTAACAACATATAAACACACATGATTTGTTTTAGTTCTGCCTCAAGAGCGTCTACATGGCAGAGTGGTTGGAGTACTGGTCTCCCATTGTGAAGGTGCCACGTTCAAATCACTGTGGCATCACACTCCAGTTTACTCAATTGTAAATGGTACCTGATTCTGTTCTTGAGTTAGGGAAAAAAAAGGCGGCAAGGAAGAGGACTAGTCACCCCCACCTCACGACACTGGACCTAGTATAGTGAAGTCTCTAACACTTCACTCCTTAATGCATTATCTTCTATGGAACTACTTTTACCTTCAATAATATCTATTATATTTACTTACTTAGTCGTTCCCCTTCTACTGTGAGGTGTAGAGGTTTGTAAGAGAGAGCGCCATACTATTCTATCGGCTGTCTTCCTCCTGGCCTGGTTCCATTCTAGTCCTCGGGCCTTCAAAGATTGTCTAATGTTGTCCTCCCAGCGTACTTTGGGTCGTCCTGGATTCTTGGCTCTTATTTTCCCATGCTTGCCGTGGTAGCCGATCTTCTCCCATTCTGCAGACATGGCCAAATCATCTCAGGTGGGACTGTTCTTCTTGGGTCTGCAGGGGTTGGGTTTTTAGGCCTTGACGTATCGTCTAGTTGCGGACCATGTCTCTTCTTGTTACTTCAACCACCTTCCTTAGATACCTCATTTCTGAGGTTTGGATCCGGCTTTTGTGGGTTGTAGTCATTGCCTATGACTCGCATCCATATGACATAGGTGGAGCGGTATTCAACCATCTTCGTCTTCTTACCAACTTCTCTTTTGCTGAGGAATCCTCGATTTATGGCTTGAAAAAGTCTCCCAGCTGCTGCTCTTCGGGTAGCCAACTCTTCTTTGATGTCTCCCTTCCGGTCTATGACAGCTCCAAGGTATTTAAAGTGGTCGACCTGCTCCAGGACCTGTTCTCCCAGCTCAGTCTGATGTCTTCTTTCCTCTAGTGATATCACCATGGTTTTTGTTTTCGAGCTGCTTATGATCATCCCTCTCTTCTCCGGCTCTTCCTTCCAGACTTGCAGTTTGGATTGAAGATGTGCCTCTGATTTAGCAATCAGGGCAACATCATCAGCAAATGCCAGCTCTGAAATACAGACCTGTCTCATCTTCCAGTACCCCACTGAATACTTTCTTGTCCTCTCCTTACATGCCTTGATGACATCATCCATGAGGAGTATGAAAAAATAAGGTGACAGGATATCACCGTGTCATACACCAATGGTGGTCCTGAATTCTTCTGCCTTATGGTTTGCCGTCCTCACATAATTTCTGCAAGACTTGTAGAAGCTCTGTATAGCATGAATCAGAGGTGATGGAATGTTCTTCCTTGCCAAACATTCCCAGAGTTTGTTCCAGGGGACCTTGTCAAATGCCTTTTCCAGACGTAAGAAGCAAAGATGGATCTCACTCTTATACTCAAGAGCCTTTTCACTCAACTGTGAGTGTGAAGATTAGGTCTTGAGTACTTCGATTTGCTCTGAAACCACACTGGACCTCATCCATTTGTGGCTCAGCTAGGCGTCTGAGTCTCTGCTCCAGTATTCTAGAGTAGATTTTACCAGGGACACTGAGAAGGGATATGCCTCTATGGTTTCCACATTGTTGTCACTCTTTTTGAAAATCGGTGTTATTATGGCAATCTCCCAATCCTTTGGTATGGTCTTGTTGTACCAAGCTGCCTGTAGGACCCTTAGGAGTAATAGGTCGCCTGCTGTTCCCATGTACTTAACCATTTCTGGTGTTATACCATCATGTCCTGCTGCTTTGCCCATCTTGATTTTCTCCAGTGCTGCCTTCAGTTCTTCCATCTTTGTCATCTTCATCACTATTGGTTTCCCCTTCTGTGTCAGTGGTTATCATTTCTGATGCATGACCTTGCTCACGATCCAGGAGCTCTGAAAAATATTCTTTCCATCACTTCTTTTGGGGCAGTAAGTAATTTGCCTTGCTTGTCCTTTATAAATTTAAGTGGTCACTGTTTTTCCTTCCTCATTTTCTTTAGGGTCTTGTAGAACAATTTTTGGTTTTCTTGCGCATCGCTTTCTAGCTTTTCTCCAAATTCTTCCCAGGACTTTGCTGCTGGCACCTTGTTCTTTGCTTCTGTTCTGAGTATCATATATTCTCTGTATTTCTCTGTTTTTCCTGGTGTGTTTTTAGCTCCTAAGTATTGTTTCCATGCCTTTTTCTTCTCTCTTATTTTCTCTTCAACCTCATCTGTCCACCAAGGTGTCCTCTTTCTCTTGTTCCCAAGTCGAACTTCACCACATGTTTCTGCTGCAACTATCTTTATGATGTCCTTGAATTTCAGCCAGAGTGTTTCCAGGTCATCTGTTTGTTGTTCTGTTTCTCACTGCTGTAGTAATAAGCCCCTGGTATCTGGTCTTAATTTCTGGCTCTCTCAGCTTGTAGGTCTTAATGCTCATTTCTCCTGTTTGTTTACTTAGCTTCGTGCGTGATGTTAGGCAGTTCCTAGGCCGAGTAACTCTTTCAGTTGTTCTTTTAATTGTTAACAAGTAGTGGTCACTTCCAATCTCTAGTCCCCTCCACACTCTAGCATCACGGACATACTTGAATGAGCTCTTCCTGACTATGGCATAGTCGATCACTGACTTCTCATTCTTTGTTGGTTCACACCTAGTGTATACAGGAGAAGCAGCTAGAAGAATTCCTCCTTGACCTCTGCTCGCTCATCTTCATTTGGCCCATACACAATGACAAGGTTGACTATGGTTTCTCCTTCTTTCAGTTTTAAGACCATAATGCGTTCTGAGACAAAGTTCCATCCCTTGATACTATCCCTTTGGTTTTTGGCCACAATACAACCCAAGCCCCCTTTAGCTCTTAATATCACTTATTATTATGTTAAACATGAAGACAAATATAACATCAAAATAGGGCCTGATACTTCCTTGGGAGAGCCCTGAACCAGAGCACATAATTTTAACCCTGCATATCTGGACAGCCCAGAACTAAAGCACGCCATTTTAGCCCTGAACCAGAGGACATCACCTTAGCTCTGTATATCTGGAGAGCCCAGAACCAGAGCATATTATTTCAAACCTGCATATCTGGAGAGACAAGAACCAGAGCACATAAATTTAGCCTTGCATATCTGCAGAGCCCTGAACCAGAGCACATAATTTTAGCCCTGCATATCTGGAGAGCCCTGAACCAGAGCACATAATTTTAGCCCTGCATATCTGGCAAGCCCTGAACCAGAGCACATCATTTCAAACCTGCATATTTGGAGAGCCCTGAACCAGAGCACATCATTTCAAACCTGCATATTTGGAGAGCCCTGAACCAGAGCACATCATTTTAGCCCTGCATAATAGGACAGCCCAGAATCAGAGCTGCATCATTTAAGCCCTGCACATCTGAAGAACCCTGAACCAGAGCACATTTTAGCCCTGCATATCTGGAGAACTGTAACAACAATTGGATTGTGTACTTTTACGCCTTTCTTTCTCTCCTACACTACCCATTTATTTCATCATTTTACGCTCATAGATCTGTCACATCGCTGCGCCCTAGATTTGCTGACCTCTGTTCAGACTGCGATTCGTGTTATTTCACGGCTAATTGACCCCGGCCAGCAGATTAATTGCTATCGCCGGGCGTGCGAAACCAGACGGCATAAGGTGAGTGACCACCTATATTCGTGGTTAATCGCTAACACCTTCCAACACCTTGACTGAAAGGACAAAGGGAGTCCAGATTGTTTGTCTGATAAACACATCTGTGGCTGCGAATGTCAGTGATTAACTGCCTGGTGAAGGAATTTGAGTACGAGTGATAATTACTTAATCGCATCCGGCCAGACAGTTTCGGTATAATTACAGATAAATATGTCTGAGGAGACATTATGAGCAAGGCAATCATTGAGGGATGAGATCGTAGATGTGGTCGCCAGTCTGTATAATAGAGACGGAAGTAATCATGCCATATTTGGGAGATAGGTCATGTTTTTAAATTTTAAAATATTTTAAAACACGCGGGGGATAATAATGATTAACACCCCGACCCATCTAGTCTCGCGCAGGGATTGGACTAATTGAGAGCAGGANATAAACAATCGTNTCGANTGGNAGGTTGTCGGAAAGCCANNAGGANACNTGGAANAAGAATTGNGNATATACCANAATTTGAAGCTGAAACACACTGCATTGCAATACGTCAAAGTAGCAACTCCCAGGAGCCAGAGAAGAATCAGACAGAATTCCAAATTAAAAGGACAGGACCGAGTATTTTGGGCATCTTTAAGACTTTAGAAGAAAATCCGACTTTTAAAATACAAAGACTAAACCTAGGAATTGGAGCACCCGTCATAAGAGGGATTCTAAAACTACCCCAGACCAAGTGTTCAAAGCATCTAATCTAAGTTGCTGTGTCCATTCAGCTGTGCCAAGAGATTGTAGATCCCAACATTTTTGGGGTGAGTTGTAACCAATATTTTACAATGTGAATTTGACATGTTTGTACTTGTTAGTGGTTATACAAGTCATATGAGGCTGGCAACATCAGCATATGAAAATAGTATAATAATAAACCACTACAGCACACGCTGGTGATTGCTTCATGCCCGCTCGTACAGAGAACTAAAAGCAAAGGTAACCCCAGACTCCGAATGGAGCAGTGAATGAGTGATGATTACATCACCTGTGCATAGTGTGTATTTTCATTTTGTGAGATATATGTAACTTAATCATGTTCATCCAGGCACAAGCCATAGCACTTGTGCTGTCCAGACACAATTTTTTCCATTAAATTAACCAAAAGATTAATGGTGATCTCTCCACATATTCCATGAGTTATACTGTATAGGCTCGGGGAGAATAAAATCTGAGAGACAACAACTGGTGGACGGACAGCGAGAAAGGCGCCCGTTTAATCTTCTGACCACAATCTACTTAGCCGAGGCATTTGTTCTTTTTTGTTTCCTATAAAATTCATGGTACGAGACCAGTTTGTGCTACAATCTATGCTACTAGTTTGTGATTCAAGAGCTGAGGTGCGACACTAACCACCTACATTGGACGAGTTAGGAAGATACCTACCTTGACCTTAGGAGTGGTTTTCTCTTGAAGTTTCTAGAGAAGCGACCTCATCACGAAAAAGACTTGACGGAACAACAGCAGCAGTACTCACCGATTTTCAGCTAAGTGTCTTTTTAAACAGGCCACAGCAAAGAACATTTACTTCCCATCAAACCTCGATGAGGATAACCCAATCTTTATTTTTTCATCACATCAAAACATAACCTTATTTATTTTTTTAAATGTTACATAATAATTGATCATTAAATGTGTTATATATTGTTTTACAAATTCATAGTTTATTCAGTGTTTATAGATAGGAGTGTACACATGTGATTCAGTGTCTCTAATATATATATATATATGTATTTACACTTATAGAGCCAATAAATAATCAGGGGAATTTAACTGAATTAAATTAGCTGGGGGCTTGAACGAGCTAAATCATACAATATACATCTTCACAAAAGGCGGCAGGTCAGATAAAAAGTTAACGTGCTCTTTCGAACTCATTCAGCATTTGATTCTTCTTGACTTCTGAAATATAATCTTGTGATCAAGACTACCGTTCGAGGTTGAGAAGCATCATTAATCCTTCTGATAGGGAAACTCTTATACAGTTAGCGATAACAACAGGAGGCAATCTGATCAATCATAGAAGTAGTCCCATCCCCCGAACAGAGTGTTTCGTTGCGGCTGTATACTCCTTTACACTCTGGGGGGGGGGGGGGGGAGGAGGGGGAGCGCACCACCCTGTAAGGTCCTGACTCTCCAAGTGTTTATGCCTGTCCATCATCCTGTTTGTTGTACCACGTGAGGGGTATTTATGTAGAGAAATGAACCCACTCCATCCACCTTGGTTTGCAAGTTTAAGCACTTAAAATCCACAATTTCTGCCAGACCGGAATTAACGGGCAATTGTGAAAGTAACTCGCGTATGTTAAAAACAAATTCTATGAGGTGCAGTGTCACATGCTACACCACAACTAGGGTCAGACACTGACCCACCTGCGCAAAAGCCAACGAGGCTTGAAAAGCCAATAGCATGCTACGCTAACAACTGAAATCTACTTGTGGCGGCCGATGCTAGTGGGTTGGTCGGACTACCAAACTCATATAATGTACACCGAGTGTGTTGCCTGTAAGCCACCGTCCCTTGCACCAAATTTACAACGAAAAACTCAATTGTATTGCGGACTTAGAAACCTCATTCCCTTTTCCGGATTGTTTCGTGTAACGCAGGTGGATATAGAACTTTACTGTACCCAAGTTCCATAACGCCATTTTGCGGTTGTTCCAACAGCCAGCATGATGCCTTTTGAGAGCTCCGGCAGGAACTTTTCAGACACTAAGCCTCTTCAGTCCCCTTAGTGTGTTCTCGACTGTCCCTCAGGCCCCATACAATTTCAATAAATCATACACTGACACGCAGCCATGAGCCGCTCTTGCAATCCCCACCATCTAAACATCAGGCCATGACCACTTGTCTCATGATCCAAAGGCCATGATCACTATACTTGGCCGCTTTTGAACAAATGTTAGCTCTTTTCCAATCTGGATTAACCAAATGGCATGGGTCAGTTTCAATCAATATAACCCGAGGTGTGTTATAACTTAAACCTGGTGGATAATTCCTTCTCGAGACATCTTACACGCTGATCTCTGCCAAGAGTAATCTTGGTGAAGGTTGCGAAAGATATACCGTTTGATGGACCCACATTAAATTAGGATACCTCTAGGTTTTGGTCACTGTTATAGCAACACACTACGCTTGCAAAAGCCAGGGGAGGAGCAAAACAACCCGTGACAATAATCCCAGAAACAGAGCTTCACTATATTTTGGCCCTGTCTTATCTGGAGAACCGTCAGAACCAGAACCAGAGTACCATCATTTTGCCCCCTGCATATTCTGGTGAGAAGCTCTCAACCGGAGCGGCCGCGATGGTGGGAAAATGCAATAATATGCCAGCTTCTCCCAGTTTTCACGGCCCCTTTCAGTTACCTTGAGCTTGAAACCACATGTGAAGATCCTTTAAGCGCATCCCCAAGCCAGTATAGAAAACCAAGGACAGATAAACTGGAACTCATGATTCACAACTCAGTAAGTTTCAGAGTAACAGAAAAGCCACACGAAAAGCCTGGATCTACAGTGTATATAATATATAATACCAAGGAGTCTTCAACTTGGCGTTGGCTGAAAAAGCGTGACAAGCTCAGTAGCTCTAGTTTAACAATAACAACACAGCATCAAAATTTACATTTAAAGAAGAAAATCAAACATATGATATGACGCAAACATTTTTAAATTTATTTCATAAAAAGTAACTTCGTTCCTAATATACCTGACAAAACCATAACACTCAAACAAACCACTGATGAGTGTCCTAGTCTTCATGCTAAAGGTCTATACCTTTTATTTGACCATCCGAAAACTGAAATATTCTGAAAATCAAACGTTTCTTTGGGTTCCTTTTTGATCACAATTTAGGCGATGTCTGACTATTCAGGGAGACTTTTGGCTATTTTTGAACACATGTTGGGTGACTTTTGGCTATTTTCAAACACATTTTGGGTGGCTTCTGGCTGTTTTTGAACACATTTTAGGTGGCTTTCAGCTATTTTTGAACACATTTTAGGTGACTTTTGGCTATTTTTTTATCAACCACTCTATTTTTAATAGTCATAGACTGGGTGATGCGCCAGACAACAGAGGGCAGTCCAAGAGGAATAAGATGGACAACATTTTCTACATTGGAAGATCTGGAATATGCAGATGACATTGCACTACTAGCACATTCACATCAACACATCCAGGAAAAAACGGATAGACTTAATAAGTTTAGCCAGCAGGTGGGCATGAACATCAATTTAAAGAAGTCTGAGGTCATGACGCTCAATGTGAGCAACCCTGAGCCCATATCAGTAAGGAATAAGCAATTGGTACAGACAGATACCTTCACATACCTAGGAAGCATAGTAACACCAGACGGCGGGGCAGGCAAAGACATCAACATCAGAATGAATAAGGCAAGAACAGCCTTCTTTAGCCTAAACAACATCTGGAAGTCCTCCCAATACAGCACAAGCACAAAATTAAGATTATATCAGAGCTGTGTGCTTTCTGTGCTTCTCTATGGTGCGGAATGCTGGAGAGTTACAGAGAAGGAAATGTCGAAATTGTCCTCTTTTCACACAACATGCCTAAGAAAAATTCACCGAATCTTTTGGCCGAATACCATCACTAACCAAGATCTGCTTACTCGTAGCAAGCAAGAGGACATGCACACCATCATAGCTGGCAGACGCTGGAACTGGGTTGGTCATGTCCTCAGAAGAGACCCCGATGCCATCACAAGAACAGCTGTGCTTTGGACCCCTGAAGGAAAACGAAAAAGAGGCCGACCAAAAACAACCTGGCGGAGGACTGTGGAGGCTGAGATGCAAAGAATGAAACAGAGTTGGGGCACTGTACGAAGGATGGCCACCGACCGAGCAAAGTGGAATCAATTTGTTGTTGCCCTACAAGACGCCATTAGGCGTGATGGCCACTGACTGCTTTGACGGTCGGTGGCTAAGGATCAAAGAAGTTGGCTATTTTTGAACACTTTTGGCTATTTGTGAACACATTTTGGGTGACTTTTGGCTATTTTTCGAACATATTTGGGCAACATCTAAAAACTGGAAAAAAAAATCCGGTTTCCAAAATAAGCTGTCCCCGATTATTTCGGAAAAAAAAAAAAAAGGATACAGACAATATAAAACATGATAATTTCAGTGTGTCATAAATATTACTTAATTAAAAACAAACTGCTACAGAAACCACCTCCAAAAAGCGGAAAAAAAAACAAAACAAAAAACATAATTTCAGTGTGTAATAAAAATTACATACCTCAAATAACAAAACTCAATCAATACATATCAGACATCACATACAAACTGCATACCTCAGATAACAAAGCTCAATAAACACACCCCAGATAACCAAAAAAAAAAAAAAACATAATTTTAGAGTGTTACAAATAACAGATCTCAAATAATAAAACTCAATCAACACACCTACAAAAATACAAAACAATTCAGTGTGTCAAACTTATTACAGACCTCAAATAACAAAACTCATACAACAAACCTCAGAACAAAACAATTTCATTATGTCACAGCAATCAATCATATTCAACGCACCTCACAAATCATAACAAAACTATTGCAGTCCGCATATGCCAGAGTTATCAGACACACCTCAGGTAACAAAACACAAACAACCACTGCAGCGTGCCAAAGCAGTCACGTACATTAGATAACTTGACAGCACACTTCATTTAACAAAATTCATTAGTATACCACACAGTTGTCTATGGACAACTGGCAGATAACTGCAGGGTCTGGTTCCATTCTAGTCCTCAGTCCTTCAGAGATTGTCTAATGTTGTCCTCCCAGCGGACTCTGGGTCATCCTGGAGGTCTGGATCCCTGGCTCTTAGCCTCCCATACCTGCCGTGGCAGTCGATCTTCTCCCATTCTGCAGACATGGCCAAACCATCTTATGTTATGAAAGCACTAGACATAAATTCAGCATCCTGGGAGGACAAAGCTGCTACAGTGCTGCCTCAGAATCGGCGAATATAAGCTCTTACAACAAACAGAAGAGAAAAGGCGTCAGGAAGAACCAGCAAAATGCAGCTGAGGATTATCTCCCCATGGTCTGTTATGACTGTAGGAGGCTACTATTACCACAGACATTATCATCATTCAAAGCCACTCTAGTGTCATGTGAGGCAAAGGCATCAAAGATAAATCAGTAAGGAACAATGAATTCTCTTCTTCTTCTTTGATCCTTAGCCACAGTCAAAGCAGTCAGTGGCCATCATGTCTGGTGGCATCATGTAACAACAAACTGCTTCCAATTTGTTCGGTCAGCAGCCATCTTTTGTACAGTGCCCCAGCTCTGGTTCTCCGCCAAGTTGTTTTTGATCAGCCTCTCTTTTGCTTTCTTTCAGGGGTCCATAGCATAGCTGTTCTTGTGATAGCATCGGGGTCTCTTCTGAGGACGTGGCCAACCCAACTCCAGCTATGATGGTGTGCATGTCCTCTTGGTGACTCCGAGTAAGTAGTTCTTAATGAATCTCCTGTTGTCCACCGTATCTTTTTTCCTTAAATATTTTTGTTATCACAACATATCCCAGCTTTCCTCTTCTCAAAATAATGCCCCAAAAAAGTGAACATGTCTAACAGTTATTTGTTGTTGTTATCAATCCAGCGGCACTTGGGCTCTCTTACTTACTTAGTCGTTTCCCTTCTACCGTGAGGTGTAGAGGTTTGGAAGAGAGAGCACCAGACTATCCTATCGGCTGTCTTCCTCCTGGCCTGGTTCCATTCTAGTCCTCGGTCACTTGGGCTCTCACACACAGTTATTTTTTTTTTTAAACTATTAATTTGCCAAACCAGCTCGGACGTCTATTAACCTCTTTACCATTACATTTATGAATTGAGGCATATCTGGAGTCATCCTTATATGACCACCAGCTATGTACAATGCTACAACATATGTACGTGGAAGTGAACCTTTGTCTGTGAGGCTAATTACATCCTCATTGACTCTTGAAATCATCCACACACTTCCAGGGATTCCCTCTGTGGTGAAACTTGTTGAGAACCCAGTACTGCACACTAAGCTTGGAGAAGTCACTTGAGCCCCATCCGTAATTCTTTGGCTTTGACTTGGTTGACTGCATGCAGAAGGATCTCACTATAGACCCAGTGATAGAGAGGGAAAGTTGAGAAGTGGCTCTTGTGCAGGACGTGACAATTCCTTGGGAGAGCCCAGAACCAGAGTACAATATGTTAGCTCTGCATTGTTGGAGAGCCCCCTTGGATGGTGGGAAATGCACAGTATACCACGCTCTTCATACTCCTAGCTTGGGACCAGATGTGACAATCCTTTAATTGCAGCCAAGCTGGAGAAACTGGAGCTCATGACTTCAACTCAATACGATTCAGAATGGCAGAAAAGCCACAGGAAAAGCCCAGATCTACAGTGTAGATAATACCAAGGAGTCTTCAACTTGGTATTGGCTGCTAAAGAGCGAGAAGCTCAGCAGCCCTAGTTAAACAACCACAACCATTACATTTCTTTTTCTTCAATTCTGTTTACATTAATTTTTAAGGACACAACCCTGCAACACAATTTACCTATATAACAGGACCATTTGTATGTTTTATACATGTCTAGGGGCCCCAATACATTATTCTAAGCAGCTATTTATAGATAATAAATGGATAACATTACTTTCTTATAAATGAGTCACAAAAGTCAAGTGTTCATACTGACGTTGGATGATTATAACAATAACAAAAGGAAGAAGAAGACGAAGGAAATCTCGATGATCAAATAATCAGCTACGACCATCCTGGTACTCCTGTAAGAATGCTTTCAGTGTTGCCATGTCCAAAGGAACTGTAAGATGTTCAACCCCTTCATAATTCTGAAACGTGAAAGATTAAGATAAAAATAAATTAAGATTATTTATGATGTTAAAATGTTGGAGTATCATTAACATTTAGCCACTAAGCACAATGAGAAGATAGGCTCAATTTTAACTTCAGCAATGTAAGTATAGCCCCATGTCCTCCTGTCGTCTGCCGTCCACTTGAGGCCTTACCATATCTTCTTTATCCATTTCATTTGTCTCCAGTTCTCTTCTTCATACATTCTTTGGTCCACCTCTGCCTTTCTTACCCTGTGGATTCCAGAACAAACATTACCTTGTAATACCATCAGCAGGTATCCCCACTGCGTGTTCTATCCATCTCCAGTGCCTTCTTCCCATATGTTGTTCCACTGGCATTTGATTCTTGTCAGCAGTTCCACTGGCATTTGGTTCTTGTCAGCAGTTCCACTGGCATTTGGTTGCTGTCAGCAGTTCCACTGGCGTTTGGTTCTTGTCAGCAGTTCTACTGGTGTTTGGTTCTTGTCAGCAGTACCACTACGTTTGGTTGTTGTCAGCAGTTCCACTGGTGATCTTGTTCAAACAAAACCAGGTGCCAAATGTATACTTATATTATTTAGCTTCATCGTTTTCCTGTGTGCTCCGTACATGCCGCTGGTGCCCTTGCAAGAAGTCTGCACCAAGACTTCACATGCTCCTACAGTGGTGGTTTCTGTGACAATTTGTCTTACATGATGAGCCCCCCCCCCCCCAATCACCTTGTATGACATATCTGAGAATGTAGTAGTCCTATTCTTTCTTTCTCTCTTCAGAGCCCCTGTAAATGTTACGGAGCTTAAGAGACTTTGATATTTAAATTTAAATTTTTCTGATATCAAAAAATAAAGATCACGTGTGTCAGCAATTTAAAATATATCTATTTAAGTCTGTCTATTCTCAACACACACTAAATTACAAATATATGAGAGCTGCGTAATTTCTGTACTTCTGTACGGTGCAGAATGCTGGAGGGTAGCAGAAAAGGAAATGTCCAAATTGTTCTCTTTCCCCACAACCTGCTTCAAATTTTCTGGCTGAACACCATCACCAACCAAGAACTGCCAACTCGAAGCCACCAAGAGGACATGCGGACAATGATAGCGGGTAGACGCTGGAATTGGGTTGGCACATCCTCAGAAGAGATCCTGACACAATCATTAGAACTGCCATGCTATGGACTCCAGAAGGAAAGCGAAAGCAAGGATTGCAAAAAGCCACCTGGCGGAGAACTGTGGAGGCAAAGATGCTGAGCGTGAACTGGAGCTGGGACACCACATGAAAGATGGCTGTCGGCTGAGCAAAGTAGAGACAGTTTGTTGCTACCTTGAAGACGTCACTATGGGTTGATGGTCGCTGATTGCTTTGTCAGTCAGCGACCAAGGACCAAAGAAGAAGAAAAAGAATTCTCAACACAAAAACAACAAAAAAGTTACAGACATTCATAAATCAATGCGTGCGTAGAATAGAAGGATTGAAATGGTATGACAAAGTCACAAATGTGGAACTGATGACAAGAACCAGACAAATGCCTTACTTACTTAGTCGTTCCACTTCTACCGTGAGGTGTAGAGGTTTGGAAGAGAGAGCGCCAGACTATCCTATCGGCTGTCTTCCTCCTGGCCTGGCTCCATTCTAGTCCTCGGTCCTTCAAAGATTGTCTAATGTTGTTCTCCCAGCGGACTCTGGGTCGTCCTGGGGGTCTGGATCCTTGGCTCTTTGTTTCCCATGCTTGTCGTGGTAGCCGATCTTCTCCCATTCTGCAGACATGGCCAAACCATCTTAGTTGGGACTGTTCTACTTGGGTCTGCAGGGGGTGGGATTTAAGGCCTTGACGTATCGTCTGGTTGCGTACCATGTCTCTTCTTGTTACTTCAACCACCTTCCTCAGATACCTCATTTCTGAGGTTTGGATCTGGCTTTTGTGGGTTGTAGTCATTGCCCATGACTCGCATCCATATGTCAAGACTCAGACAAATGCCAGTGGAATAAAAGATGAGAAAAAGACACTGGCGATGGATACGACACACATTGAGGAAACTTGTTGAAAGCATTACAAGCTAGTTCTTGTTCTGGATTCCTCAGGAAAACAGAGGCAGAGATAGACCCAAAAACACACGGCGAAGAGAACTGGAGACAGAAGTGAAAATGATAAGGAAAACTAGGAAAGAACTTGAGCTGATGGCACGGGATAGGAGGACTTGGCATGTGTTTGTTGAAGGCCTATACTTCTCGTGGAGCTAAAGGGTATTGATTGACTGATTATTCTCAACACCTGTTCTACAGTTTTGAGTGAATTGCATTCCTGCAAATAATCTAAAACTGAGATTCTATGTTGTTCATATATTGTGTTCTTCTTTTAAACCAGTGTTATCCTCATAGTGATCATTAGTAAATATTGTGTGCTTTTGTATAATAGAAGGATTGCAGTGGTATGACAAGATCACTAATGTAGAACTAAAGACAAGAACCAGACAAGTGCCAGGGGGAACAAGAGATGTGAGGAAGATGGATAGGATACACTTTGAGAACACCTGTTGATAGCATGACCAGAGAGTCCCAGGGTAAGAGAAGTAGAGGAACACAGGGAGATGAAGAAGACATAGAAAGAACTTGAGCTGATGGCACAAGACAGGAAGACTTGACACATGTTTGTTGAAGGCCTATGCTCCTTGGGGAGCTAGGAAGTGATGACTGAAGGTTTGGGATAAAACCAGGAGTGAAGATGCCACAACCAAGATGGCGTTGATTTGATTCTCTGTGAAGGCTGTAAAAGACAACAGGAGGCTGACATTTGAGAGTCATGACTTCTCCGTTATACAAGGTGAGCCATAAGTTCATGACCTTTTTGCTTAAAACTTGTGGCTTTAATATGTAATGGCATGTGTAAATCAAATACACCATAACAATTACAAAACAGTACAATTATTTATTGATAAAAGTTATTTATCTTTCAAAATGGTGTCTATAAGCACTCACACATCGCATTTGCCTTTTTTCAAAAACTTCCACAAACTCTTTGACATAAATCTTGGTCACTTCTTTGTAGGGATGTACCGAATAATGTTTTGTACTACTCGGCCAAATACAAATAGAGGCCTTTAACTATTCGGCCGAATACAAAAACGAATAGTGAGTGAACGTTTGGCATTAAAAGTTGTGTTCAATAAGTATACTGACATTTTTATTAATTATAAAGTAATCAATTACAAGCGTGACGTTTCCAGAATTGGGGCAAATATCTTGGAACTATTTAATGCTATTAACTAACCACTAATCAGTTTTTAAATTAAGTTCAAAAGTTACTGCTGCATGAAATGTGCATTCGCTTTAAAAAAAAAAAGTCTCTCAACATTCTCTGCCAAAAGACGACATTTGTTGTCTGAAAACATGTTGCCAACTATTCGTATTCGATTGCAGCGTATTATTCGGCCAAATACGAATAGTTCATTGAATGCACTATTTGGCACCGAATCGAATATTCAGTGCATCCCTACTTCTTTGATACTTTTCTGTTTTGAGATCCTCCAAGGTTTAAGCTTTCCAATCATATACCTTGTCCTTTAAATATCCCCATGAAAAAATAATCTACTGAGTTAAATCAGCAGATCTCACTGGACAATCAACTGGACCACGTCTTCCAATTGAACTGTTAGGGAATTTTTCATCAAGAAAATTCCTGACAATAAGGGAATTAAAAAAAAAGGATTAGGAGGGGTAGGCATGATATACTTGAAATGTTAGGGAATCCTGCAAAAATTTAAAAAAAAATTAGGATAATCCACAACACATTTCTTTTTTATTTCGCTTCGTAGTTGTTTCCTCTTCTACCAGTGGGTGTAGAGGTTTCCCAGACAGCTCATTATCTCTCAGGGTGAACATGCAATCATACATTAAGACAAACAGGTGATTGGTCTGTTGTGTCCGGACTTGCCCTCTTATAGATTGCACTATATCGCTACGAAACCTTTGATCCTTCTGGGTTCCATTCCAGCCTTTAAACAGCTTTCATTCTTCTTCTACCCAAAGGGGTACAGATTGGCCGGAGAAAGCATCATCTGAACTTCCTCTTCTTCGTTCACCCTCAGATGTCAACTTGAATATGTTCAAAGAAAGCAGTGGTCAGTCTGAGGCCGCTAACATCTCCATCAAGCCTCTCCAATACGGCACCTGCGATGACCTTATGCGCCCTCTCTGCTCCTCACATGCTGGGGTACCCCTGAAGTGTCATCTGACCAGACACCCAACCACAGCCTCACTACCTGAAACTGGGAGGGCCCATTGCTGGGAACACCCCGCACAGCCTTTCAAGGCAATGTTCGCCTGCGCTGACCACAGTTCTTCATACATAACATTTTGAAACAGTAAGTGACTTAATGGCTCACCATGTATAACTATTTCCCTACATACCTTTTTTGACCGAACGAGCCGATGATCCTTAAATTCCACAAGCTGAGCTTGAAGAGTCAGATCACTGTTAACCAGGAATGCCTCTCGGCACTTGTGGTAAAGATTTTGAAATGACATGCCTGGGGATAATGAATGCATTAATATTTCAGAATGATCCTAAAGCAAAGAAGCACAAGCAACAATGAAAAATAGCAGCAGGGGTAGGATGTTCTTCAGAGTCATGATCACCTATGTCTGAAGCAGTTTTTTTAACAAAAATACATAAAGACAGTCCCACAGCAAATACTGCCTTAGGGGAGTGAAGTGTCAGAGACTTCACCATACTAGGTTCAGCTGTGAGGTGGCGAGTTCCCTTCCCCGCTGCCTTCACCTTCCCAAACTCAAAAGCAGAGCCAGGTACCCATTTACAGCTGGGGGGGGGGGGGACTGGAGCATGATGCTATGAGGTTGAGCACTGGAACCTGGTAACTTCATGGTGAGAGGAAAGCACTCTAGCCACCTAGCCTATTGGACGCAAGACGGATAAATACAATAACAAATTTACGTACACGTCAGTTGTTTTTTTCTGCTTCGTAAGAAATATGGGACCACTAGTGCGAATAGCATCTTAAAAAAAGCCTGTGGAAAAAGCATTTCATAAGCTTTGCAATGGTGGTTTCTGTAACAACTGTTTTACGTGATGAGGTTTGTTCGTCCCAAGCATAACCTCATCTCATGAATGTCAGGAGCAGAGTTGGAAAATGTTAAGTACAATCTGGAAAAAAAAAAAATTCACCATACTAGGTCTCAGCTTTATGAGGTGGCAAGATCGGTTCCCTTCCTCATTGCCTTTGCCTAACTCAACAGCAGAACCAGGTACTCATTTACAGCTGAGTAGACTGAAGCGTGACCCTACCAGGTTTCAAACCCAGTAACATTACCTTCAGAAGCAATGAGATCTGTCAAGTGTTACATATACTCTTCACTACTGTACGGTGTAGAAACATGGACAATGAACAAGCTATTAGAAGAAAGAATTGAGGCCTTTGAGATTTGGACAAATAGAAGGATGGTGGAGAGCAATTTAAGGAAGAAAAGAAAAAACAAATAAAGAGATCACAGAAAACCTAGGAATGAAAAGAGAAATAATCAAGAAGATCAAAGTTAATTTAATTATTCTGGTCACATAAAAATACATATCTAACTGAAGACCATAATGCAAGGAAGAGTTGAAGGCAATGTGTAGAGAAGTCTGCACTATTAGTGGGAGGATAACAGGAGGCAGCCAGCACTGTTAGTGGGAAGATAACATGAGGAAGTCTGCACTGTTAGCGGGAAGATAACAAGAGGAAGTCTGCACTGTTAGCAGGAAGATAACATCAAGAGGAAGTCAGCACTATTAGTGGGGAGATAACATCAAGAGGAAGTCAGCACTATTAATGGGAAGGTAACAAGATGAAGTCAACACTATTAGTGGGAAGATAACATCAAGAGGAAATTAGCACTATTAGTGGGGAGATAACAAGAGGATGTCGGCACTATTAGTGGGAAGATAACAAGAGGAAGACATCACTGTGAGTGGGAAGATAACAAGAGGAAGACAGCACTGTAAGTGGGAAGATAACAAGAGGAAGACATCACTGTAAGTGGGAAGATAACAAGAGGAAGACAGCACTGTAAGTGGGAAGATAACAAGAGGAAGTTAGCACTATTAGTGGGAATATAACATCAAGAGATGGACAGGAAAGATCCTTTTGGAGTGTACCATCAAGACAAGAGACAGAATATTTTCAAGATCCATCGTAGCCGGACTTTGATGCGAAGATAGATGTTGATCAGATCAGACCATAACAGAGAGATAATTATGTTCTGACCAGACACATGAATGCCAGCACGAAGATGTCAGCTGAAATGCCAAACTTTCACTCAATGAAAATCTACGACTAAAAGTTATCTCACCTCCATAGTGTGGGCTATTTCCTTCCTGTATCTGATACTCTGCAAGCAGGAGAAAGACTTGTCGTGCGTTAGGAGTCAAGCTACGCATTACGTGAACAATAGAACTCAATGCCAGTGTCCCAGACTGCTGGACCATCAGCGAATTCTCGTAACTGTTTTCAGCTTTGTAAGGAAGAAACGTCGGGGTTTCATACCACAACCAGCGGAAGCGAAAATATCTGTTCTGGTCCCACACTGGATTAAAAAAAAATCATAGGTTAAGATTAATACATTAATGTTAAGATAAAAGGAAATATCTGTTCTGGTCCCACACTGGATTAAAAAAAAATCATAGGTTAAGATTAATACATTAATGTTAAGATAAAAGAAAATATCTGTTCTGGTCCCACACTGGATAAAAAAAAAAATCATAGGTTAAGATTAATACATTAATGTTAAGATAAAGGAAAATAACTGTTCTGGTCCCACAATGAATTTTAAAAAATCCATAGGTTAAGATTAATACATTAATGTTAAGATAAAAGGAAATATCTGTTCTGGTCCCACACTGGATTTTAAAAAAATCATAGGTTAAGATTAATACATTAATGTTAAGATAAAAGAAAATATCTGTTCTGGTCCCACACTGGATAAAAAAAAATCATAGGTTAAGATTAATACATTAATGTTAAGATAAAAGAAAATATCTGTTCTGGTCCCACACTGAATTTTAAAAAAATCATAGGTTAAGATTAATACATTAATGTTAAAATAAAAGAAAATATCTGTTTTGGTCCCACACTGGATTTAAAGAAATTATCTTAGGTTAAGATTAATACATTAATGTTAAGATAAAAGAAAAAATCTGTTCTGGTCCAACACTGGATTAAAAAAAAATCATAGGTTAAGATTAACACATTAATGTTAAGTTAAATTAGTTGCTTATCCTTTACAGGACGTGGCAATCAACCCCAGCTTTTATTGGCTGTTTGTCATTTTTCTAGGCAATTTTTTCATTCAGTAGTTTGCCATTGCTTTCTGAACGGTACAGCGCTTATACCATTGTTAAAAATCCACACAAAGCGATCTGCTACCAAACCGCCTGCAGCAGGTTTCGAACCTGGTATATCTGGATTATGAAACTGCGTTCATATCCATTAGGCCACAGATGACGACAAAAGGCTTTGGATAGGAAACACACTGACAAAAACTGCTGATAGTATTACAAGTCAGTTCCTGTTCTGAAATCCCCAGTGCAAGAGAAAGAACAAACTTTATTTTCATAGAGTTGAAAATTGAGCAGACAGGTCCATCTAGCATTCTGCCCTTCCTTTCTTCTCTCATCTTATAAACAGTATCCAATTTTTCTCACATGCATTTTAAATATTAATGTTTGGGGGGGGAAAAAAAATGTAAAAGTACAGTAAGAGACATTCACATTTACAGCATCTAATTGTAATCAAGGCATAAAATATATTGACAACAGCAAAAAATCATTTAAAAAAAAAAAAAAGAAACAACTGGCGATACACATGAAAGGTATAAAGACGGCATGAGAAGACACATAAAGGATGGCACAGGACAGTGAAAATTGTCTGAAGGCCTATCTCCTTAAGGAGCTAAAAAGTGCTGTATTAAGTTTTATTATTTAACTACCTTAATAAAAGAAGCAAAAATAGCCTACAGTGTCTATAGAACTATTGTCACCGTTCAGCAGTGAATCTATTTGCAACATAAAAGATATCTGATGTCAGCAGAAGTCACATCAGCGTACATTGTTGTGTAGCAGGTGTCTTATAATTATCTTTATGAATGTTATTATGTGGTAACCGACTGGTTACTCTGGCCAAGACAGTTGCTAAGGTTGCACATAGAGACCACAGCACACAATCCACATAAATTGCCGTGGCAAAGTCACTAAGGCGAAGTCTTTGACGTTCAGGATTTCTAGACTGTCCATAGTTATTGTTCTGTTGAGAACCTCTGTTATTGTAATTATTGTCCTTATTCCTGTAGAATGACCTTTGCCCTCTGCCTGATCTGAAATTATATCCACCTCTGTTCCGATCCCCATTAGATCTGAAAGATGATTGTTGAGGAAAATATCCATCATCATATGAGTAATAACTTCTTTGAGAATGTTGTGATCTATTATTGAAATTATATCTCCCCCTGAAAGAGCCATTAATAGGCAATGACAGGTACTTAACTGTTCACAGTATGACAATTTACGTAAAACTATTTTTAATGTAAAACTATTTTTTTATGCAAAACTATTCTTTATGTAAAACTTTTTTTTTTTTTAATGTAAAACTATTTTTTTTTAAAGTACACTCAATCCTTGCTAGTCGCGGGGGTTAGATTCCTTGAAAACCCTGTGAATACGAAACCATTGATCCTATGGGTAAAAGGGGGTTAGGTTCCTGCTGGACCCTGTTCACCATACACTTTTGCTACAGATTACTATAAACTCATCATTTCGTGTACCTTTCTTGTAAAAAAAACCCATCTTATTTATTATACTGTGCATTGTATATACGTACAAATATTATACAGTTTTCTTTGTAATAGTGCAGTAAGTACAATCTTTTGGTGTAACAATACTTACTCACCTATTCACTCACACTGTCACTACTCATACACACATCCACACGCAACACACACACGTAATTTTTGCACTCTCTGGTGCCGATTCACACACAGCTCTATGTGCATCTTCTTCCTTATGGCAGATCGACCGGATGGTGGATTTATTCACACCGAATTCACGGCCAGCGGATGCTACAGACATCCCAGAACGAAGTTTATTTGATACAATAACTTTATCCCTGAGGCTCATCACAGCCTTCTTGCGCTTAGGCATACTTGCCAACACACTTGCACTATGCTTGGATGCAATTATTAATTTAAAAAATGATCAAAAACAGCGTAAAACTGCAAAAACATGGATGAAAAGATGCTCGACAAAGACACATGTAAACACAATGAAAGCCGTGAGAACAAGGAGGCAGCCTCTCCTTGCTGGATCTCATCTGTGATGCTGCGCGTCTCAAGTTTTTGCCCACTGAGCATGGCCGCGAATCCGTGCGAGGTGCCCGCGAATGGCATAGAATGGGTTACACTTTATCTTGCTCGAATGAGCGAATCTGCGAACATAGAACATGCGAATAGCAAGGATTGACTGTATATTATAGTATAGTAGTTTCCTCCAGTCATAATTGACTAAGTGGATGATGGGCCCTAGAGGTGATAGCCCCCAGCTACTTTTTTGGCCTAGTGTTCCTTTTCATCGTGTTCTTTTCTCTTCTGCTAGTTGTAATAACTTCTTTTCACGCAATCTGAGGGCACGCCGTAGATAGCATCTCCAACTAGTGTGATCGGCAGGTTCGTCCACTCAGGTTGCTGGATTTATGTCCAGAGCCTTCAAGTCTCTCTTGCACACATCTCTGAATCTCAGATGCGGTCACCTGGCTGTTATTCTGCAATCTGCCAGTTGTCAGTAGAAAATGTCCTTGAGGATACGCTCATCTTCCATGCGGCGGACATGGACAAGCCAGCATAGTCTGCAATGTCTAAGCACGTGACAGCACAACACTTGTCACTTTGTCCTCCCACAAAATACCAAGGATGTGGCATATACGCCGTACATGGAAGGTACTGAGCCTTTTATCTTGCTTAGCATAGGTATTTTACAGTATTATCTTACTTACTTAGTCGTTCCCCTTCTACCGTGAGGTGTAGAGGTCAGTATTATCAATAAAACAAATAAAATTGTGTCTGTGAAACTATTTTTAAAATCTTAACAGTAAAAGACAGCGGATTGATCAACCGCTTGCTTGTCACATTGATTACGGAAACAACAATTAATATTCTGTTGTACCAATAAACGCCTTTATGCGTAACGGAACAACGGATAATTTCTTGTTGCCCTAAGACGCCGCAAGGCGTAATGGCCACAGACTGCTTGGTCGGTCTTCGGCTAAGGACGGAAGAAGAAGAAGAACAGTAAAAGAATTTTAAATAGTTATCTGTAAAACTATACAAAGCATATTCTTTTAAAAATTAAAAAAAGTGTAATCTTTAAAAGTAATCTCAAAGCAAAGTGTAAATCTCTGACAAGAGCAGATGGGCCAGCAAGAGTCTGTCAGAGTGTACCATCAAGACAAGGAGAGATGGAAGTTGGAGGTCCACTACAGCTGACCTCTGATGATAAGATTGCAATTGCTCAGATCAGATAGTAACAAGAGAGATAATTCAGTTCTGACCATACAGATGTCAGTTGCAAAACTATCAGAATCATTGTACTGGAATGGGATGCAAAGGAAGTCATGCAGCTTGAATTCCAGGATTCAATCTCTAACAAAGGCTCTGAGGCACCTCCATGTGGTGCATCCTGGAAACAGGCAAACTTTGAATTGCCTGGCCAACGCTGACCGTCACTTGAGTAGCCCAACATCACGATTCCCCTTGCAATGAATGCTGATAACTCAGCCCTGCACATTATGCTTACTGCCGTCACAGGTGCCTATACCTCTATACCTTGAAGCGGTAAGGTGGCTTGAGTACCCTGATAACCCCCAGTGCTATGCCAGCGGGAGTTTTACTCCTGGTAGGTTCAACCAAGATGGACAGGTCTGCGCGGGTAGAGATCAGACTAAAGCTGGCATCCTGGTCCTCCAGGTTTGGGGTTTTAGTACAGGGCCGACACCTCTATGTATTTAAAAAAAAAAATTAATTAGTTACAGAAACAGCAACAAATGAAAGCGCTTTGATGTTGGACGGACATCCGGAGTCTGAGGCTCGTATAAATGACAGTGGTGAAAGCTGGCCGAGATGCTAAGAATAAACCAGAGCTGGGGCACTGCATGAAGGATGGCCACCAACTGAGCAAAGTGGAAGCAGTTTGTTGCTGCCCTATAAGATGGCTACTGACCACTTTGACAGCCAGCAGCTAAGGATCAAAGAAAGAACATTATGCTGGGGTGTGGTGGGGAAGGGGGGTGGTGTGTGTGTGTGTGTGTCACTTAAACTCCAGACTTAATTGTGGCTTTTACCTGGTTGGCTGAATGCAGGAGGATTTTGCAATGACTGGATGGCAGGCAATGGGAACTGAGAGGTGGCTCTGTACGGAACCTGACAATTCCTTGAGAGAGCCAAGAACTAGAACACAGTATTTTAGCCCTGCATATCTGGGACAACCCCTATGGATGGCTGGGAATGCAAAGTATGCCACACCTTCTCCTTCTATCTTGAGATGTGAAGATCCATTACATGTGTGCCAAGCCAGGAAAGAATATCAGTGAAAAAGGCTAGAGCTCAGGACTCCAACAAGTTTCAGAATGGCAGAAACGTTACAGGACAATCATAGATCTTCAATGTAGACCATGCCAACGATTCTTCAATTTGGTGTTTGCTGCAAAACAGCAATATGCTTAGAAGCCCTAGTTAAATGACAGCAACTTCTTGTAATAACCTACTAACTGCCTTCACCATTATCAACCTACTTTCCGCTGACTGAACACCAAAGATCTTCATTCCTCTTTTTTTTCTGAGGTCTTCTAGACACAGGTTTTCAATCAGCAGCAGATAGCTGGTTCACTCAGGTGTTTGAAAATTATACGTTAAAAAACAATGTGTTAAAACTTAAAAGACCATAATCAGATCACTAACAAAAGGTAGGGAAGAAGCTCCCATATAAATGCATGCTGAAGTCGGATGCACTAGGACGCAAGGTGAGCAACATAGTGCAACGCGAACCGCCTAACGATGACTAAGGGACAGAGAACACCCGGGTCACATAAAAGATGATGCCTATCATCAGCTATCTGGGCGAGACCAGGCCATCCTTTTCCGCTTACGTACTGGTCACAATAGGATGAGGTACCATCTATATCACAAGTACAGGATTGGTCCAACAGAGAGGCTCCTGTGACACCAGCCCCATAACAACCGAACATATGCTCCAGTCCTGCCCAACTTACAGCAGTGAACGGAGTAGCATATGGCAAAACCCACTTCTCTCAACGAAAAACTGTTTGGAGATGTCAGGAACCTTGAGCTGACTACTGCTTTTATTAGAGTCATTAATGTAGAAGTCTGAGGGCAAACGAGATGTCAGGAACCTTGAGCTGACTACTGCTTTTATTAGAGTCATTAATGTAGAAGTCTGAGGGCGAACGAGATGTCAGGAACCTTGAGCTGACTACTGCCTTTATTAGAGTCATTAATGTAGAAGTCTAAGGGCAACGAGGAAGATCATCACTAACTGGAAACTCTATACAGAGTACTACAACAGGAGGCAATCTGATCATCAGAAGTAGCCTCTATCAGAAAAGTGTTTCTACTCTTTAATCCCCTTTACACTCTAAGGGGGCAGGCCCACTTGGGTCATGACTCCCAAGTATCAGCCTCCTGTTGACTATTTACACCTCCGAAGGGAATGAAACCAATTCCCCCTTGGTTGTGTCTTCCAAATTTGCCCCTGGTTTTATCCATGCTTGAGGCAATTGTGAAAGTAAACAAAGGATATGGCTTTCATAAAATTTGTTTTCAGATTTTATCAAAAACTAAGTGTCAAACAACAACGACCGTCAGCCCAGATGATGATCAATGAAGTCACACAACAATGACTGTCAGCCCAGATGATGATCAATGAAGTCACACAACAACTCTCCTCAAGGTTTTAGTTTGGATTTGGTTTTAAGGACTATCTTCATTGCACATAAACAACTTCATCCGTATTCATCTGATCACACAAAGGAGGATCTCAGCACAGTTCACAAACTCTGCAGCACCAGTAAGAATCCCAATGTGTGTATATAAGAATCACACTCTATAAATATTTTTTGTGGTGGGTAGGTTTCTAATGTTTAAATGTTGCCAGGGCAGTGGCCTTATGGCCTACTCTTTACGATTTCCAACTGCCATGGGATTTTTAACATGCACATAGAATCTCCTATTTATCGCCCTTATCCAAGAAGGCTATGCTTCCAGGAAACCGGGGGGGGGGGGGGGGGGTGACATCATTAGGACCACTGGTTCTGAAAAAAAAAATAATTCCCAAATTATATTCCCTCTACTGGGAAACGAACCTGGCACCTTTAGAGCTCGAAGTGGATGCCATACCTCTTAGCCACTCTGACCCTTTCTCGAGGTTTCAAAAGACTGCCAACATCATGTGAGGAAAGTGTCAAGGATGAATCAGTAATGAACAATAAATTACTGAGAGCTGTATTTAAGTGGTCCACTATATCATCATTCATCACTCTAGCTGGTTTCCTTGCAGGAAGCCTTCCCCAAGCATGCACACCCTCTTGCAGCGATAGTTTCTGAAGCAACCTGTTTGACAAGATGAGGCTGCCAGTGTCAAACACAACCTCATGTTAGCCGCCGTGTAAGACATATGTGAAGAGCAGTAGTTCTGCATGGGGCGGACCACTACAGCAGGTGTGTAAAACAATTCACTTTCTAAAAGATAATTTATTCAGGATGGGGTTGGAATGGCTCAGAGGTATGGCATCCGCCTCATATTCAAGAGGTACTGGGTTCAAATCCCAGGGATGACATCATTAGGACCACTGGTTCTGAAAAAAAAAATAATTCCCAAATTATATTCCCTCTACTGGGAAACGAACCTGGCACCTTTAGAGCTCGAAGTGGATGCCATACCTCTTAGCCACTCTGACCCTTTCTCGGGGTTTCAAAAGACTGCCAACATCATGTGAGGAAAGTGTCAAGGATGAATCAGTAATGAACAATAAATTACTGAGAGCTGTATTTAAGTGGTCCACTATATCATCATTCATCACTCTAGCTGGTTTCCTTGCAGGAAGCCTTCCCCAAGCATGCACACCCTCTTGCAGCAATAGTTTCTGAAGCAACCTGTTTGACAAGATGAGGCTGCCAGTGTCAAACACAACCTCATGTTAGCCGCCGTGTAAGACATATGTGAAGAGCAGTAGTTCTGCATGGGGCGGACCACTACAGCAGGTGTGTAAAACAATTCACTTTCTAAAAGATAATTTATTCAGGATGGGGTTGGAATGGCTCAGAGGTATGGCATCCGCCTCATATTCAAGAGGTACTGGGTTCAAATCCCAGTTGAGGGATTATAATTTACTGAAATATTATTTTTCAGAACCAGTGGTCCTAATTACGTCATACTCCCCCCTGGTCTCATGGGTACTGAGATCGGATGCCTAGCCTTCTCGGACAAGGGCGAAAAAATAGGAGATCCCGTGTTCAAGTTGCGCACGTTAAAAATCCCACGGCAGTTGGAAATCGTAAAGAGTAGGCTTATCAGGCCACTGCCCTGGCAAAATAAAAAAAATTTGGAAACCTACCCACCACAAAAAATATTATAGAATGTGTGATTCCTATACATTATACACACACATTGGGATTCTCGACGGTGCTATGGAGTTCGTACACTGCGCTGAGATCCTCCTTGTGTGATCTAAGGGAGGAGATCAGAGCACTGATGGTGATATCCGTGTGCAATGAAGATAGTCCTTAAAAACCAAACCAAACCAAACAAATTTATTCAGGACCGTCTGCAACTGTCAGACAACCAGAGAAAGTAGACACAAAAGATGAACCTACAAAGAACTACTTACTGAGCACAGCGTTTATGTGGTCCACCGAAGCAACAAAGTGAAATCCCTCTATTTCTGACAGGTGACTCAGGACTGCCTGGGACTTGTCAGAACGAAGTAACACCCCATCAATGTTGTGAATAACCAAGTAAAAATCTTCATCTGAAAACAAATGCATGTGTCCAGTTACAGACATAAATCTTTCAACATATTTTATTCAGTTCATTTAGAACAGTGGTCTTTAAACATATTAGAGGCACTGCACCCCTATATAGCATTGTAAGAAGCCCCCACACCCCTTTACATCATCATTTCAACTCTTCTATTCTATGCAAGCACCCATTTATAGAAGTCTGTAATTTATTAGTAGTTTTTTTTTTAGTTCATTGTTTTTTACTCGGATTAACCAAGAGGACATGCAAACCATCATAGCTGGCAGATGCTGGAGTTGGGTTGGGCACATCCTCAGAAGAGACACTGATGCCATCACAAGAACAGCTATACAAATACTGGACAATTTGATATCGCTGCATGGAATGAAGTCAACAACAGAACTGAAAATTGTACTGGAGACAGGAAGTTGTGGAGAGGCATGATCGCCTATGCCACTAGGCATGGTACTTGAAGAAGATGAAGATACCAGTTAGTTAGTTTGCTGCTAAAAAAAATATACTAAATTTCACCCATGCATTATCTCCTCTTACCTAGTCCCTTGAAGGTGTCCCGAATAAACTCAACTTGGCTGTAGATGTTTGAAAACCCTTTAGAGTTTCCTAAAATTTCTTCTGTGATAGAATTTAGGATCTGAAGATACAAGAGCGAGATAACAAGAAAATGTAAGCATTAAATATTACAATTAATATTAAAAGGTCAAGGTTGTCCCATAGCAGATACTGCCGTACGGGAGTGATGTATTACATCCTTCACTATATTAGGTCCAGCTTCGAGAGGCGGGGTGACCAGATCCCTTCCTTGCTGACTTTTCTTTCCCTAACTCACGAGCAGAGTCAGGTACCCATTTACAGCTGTGTAGGCTGGATTGTCACCCGTGTGTTGCCGGGGCCCGAAAGGGGAGCAAAGAATAGTAACACTGCACCCTACCACGCATGTCGTAAAAAGCGACTAAGGAGGGTTGGGCATGGGGCTGTTTACCCCATCCCGTAAAAACTTCGCACAGTGGGCTGATCACCTGCTTGCCAACCAATCTGATTACGGAAACAACGATAGATTGTTTGGTCTGTTTCTTTTCCACAAAGACGCCACTAGGCGTGGTGGAAACAGCGATAGACTGATCAATTTGTTGTTGCCCTAAGACGCCACTAGGCGTACTGGCCACATACTGCTTTGCCGGTTGGTGGCTAAGGATGGAAGAAGAAGAAGAAGGCTGGATTGTGACATCACCGTGTTTTGAACCCGGTGCCTTTGCCACCAAAGACCAGAGCTGTAGCCACACTGTCAATCGGACACTCACAATTGATATTAAAATCAATATTTACATTAATTTTGAAATGTTAAGAAGAGTGATTGATGTTGCCATGAGAGACAGGATCAGAAATTATGACATCAGAAAAACTGCAGGAACTACATCTGGCTTTAAGTACATACGGAGACTGGAAATAAAGTGGTCCGACCATCTCATGAGATTGGAGCCCAATCAATTACCATGATGTGCTTACAACAGTAGAAGATCTGGTTTTAGAGCGTGATAGCCCCTTCCGTCAGAAATGACTATGGGAATGCGCCCCTCAGGTGACAGCCCTCAGCTGCTTATTTTTCTGGTGTTCCTTTCGATGTTTTCTGCTCTCCTCTGATTGCCATGAGAGCTTCTTTTTGCCCTTTCTGAGGTGGCGCTGTAGAGAGCATCGCCTTGCAATGCACTTTTTTTTTTGGGGTGCAAAATTGGCTGAGCATCTTTTCACGATGTACTGTCACAGCAAGGCGTTGGCGACGTTTGGTTGGTCCTAGGTTCGATTCCCGGTAAACCTATCACTTATATTTTCTTTTCTGTTGTCTAGTGTCATCCTTTATGTCCAAAGAGTGCCTGTTAATTACCTTTATTTATTTATTTACCAACTTATATACTGTTCACGGGACTCAAGGTTTCCTCCATTATTTGCTAAAGTAACAACACCCCAGACCAAGTGTAAGAGGCCTCTACAAGTGCCTTTATTTCTCTGAGCCAGCAGTCTGTGAGCCTAAAGATTGGCGTAAGTTGTACATTTTGAATTCTATATTTTCTCATTATTAACATGTGAACTAATACGTATATATAGTGACATGTGAATATTAATATGTGAAAATTGCTAGTGGATGTTCAAGTCACTTGAGGCTGGCAACCTCAGCATACAGAACGATGATTTCATGAACCATCATTGCCAGGGCTAGTGACTGCTTTATTGCGAGTTTCTTATAAAGAACCAAAAGCAGAGGTAGTCCCAAGTTCCACATGGAGCAGGAAGGGAATGATGAAAGAAATGATGTACATAATTGTTATATTATTAACCTTTTGAACTAGTGTAAATGTAAACATATTCACTCTAAATGTAATGAAAAGTTTCAACCTTTTCAACCAGTGTAAAGGGGATATTCTGAATGACTCACAGGGATGATTCTGAATGACTCACAGGGGATAATCTGATTGACTCACAGATTCTGAAAGATTCACAGATAATGATTCTGAATGACTCACAGGGGATGATTCTGAATGACTCACAGGGATGATTCTGAATAACTCACAGGAATGAATCTGAATGACTCACAGGGGATGATTCTGAATAACTCACAGGGATGATTCTGAATAACTCACTGGGATGATTCAGAATGACTCACAGGGATGATTCTGAATGACTCACGGGGGATAATTCTGAATGACTCACAAGGGATGATTCTGAATGACTCACATGTTTAACAGTCAAGCTGGGGAAATAACCATTGACCACAAGGTGCGTAAATTTTGCCAGATGTTGTTCCCTAAATTTCTCCAATAATGCCCTTTTTGACCCCAGACCATGCACAAGAATATTGTACCCGCAACTGTAAAATACATAAAAAGAAATACAAATGATTAACACAAATTATATCTAAACTCTGATTTTTATTGAATTTTATTATTGTTATTGTTGTTCAGAATCGACATCATAGCACTCCAGTCAAACCCATAGGTACTCAACCTCCCTCAGCAAACGTCGAAGGGTATGAATGCTAGTTGTTCCTGTTGCGCACTTGTATATACGTCAGATGTACCCTCTCATATGTCCATCTCTGCTGGTCTTACGTTTTATGCCAAACTCCAGCAATCTCAGCCTTGATGATTCATCGGTTGCAGTGTCTTTCTGTTATAGGCAATCATTAACTGTCCTCAGTATCTCTCCCTTGTCCATATCCAATGCACCTACCATAGGTGTTCTTGAAGCCAGTCTATCAGCTCTTTAATTGCCGTGTACCCCTGCATGACCAGGACAGTAGATCCACACCAGTCTTAAAGATTCGAGGCTTGTACAGAGGTTTTCCATTCATGCCGTAGCCATTCATTTTAGATCTTCTGAAGCATGGACTCACAGTATGATACAATAACTGCCCTTGTTAATGAAGTTTCAGACAACCAACTTAAAGCCGCAGTAGCTGCCTCTACCTCCATTCTCATGCTGGAGGTTGTTGTCATGTCAGCCCCTTATGTTTTAAGAAGTACAGGTCTGCAGCCGTGTATCCAAACTGCCCAAAACCAAAATATTATGAAAACTTAAAGTATCTTTGTCTGACTTTGGGAAATTTTTGAGTGCACCTTGGGCTATTTTGGGAGACCTTGGGCTATTTTGCGTGACTTTTTAACGCGATTTAGGCAATATCTGGAGACCGAAAAAATCCGGGTTTCTGAAACAATGCCCCCCCCCCCCTCCCCCAGATTTTGGATTAAAGGATATGGATCTGTATTTCCATGCATGGATACAAAAATAAGAATTATGGCATACAATTAACATCTTCTTGGATCCTTAGCTCTCAACTGACAAAGCAGTCAGTGGTCATCACGCCTAGTGGTGTCTTGTAGGGCAGCAACAAACTGTCCCCAGTTTGCTCATTCAGTGGCCATCCTTCGTGCTGTGGTTCATGCTATGCATCTCAGCCTCCACTGTTCTCCGCCAGGTTGTCTTTGGTCTGCCTCTCTTTCACCGTCCTTCTGGGGCCCATAGCATAGCAGCTCTGGTGATGGTGTCAGACTTACCTATCCTAGGTTAGCTTTCTCTGAACCCATCTATATTTCTTGTCTTTGTTTCCCGTTTGTCACTCTGGCTGAGGAAGAGGACCTGCAAAGTCCTGTGTTTTGAGCAGGGCTGTGGAGCCTGTAATTTTTTGGTGTAATCCAGCGGTTTTCAACCTGTGCGCTGGGGCGCCAGGACTGACGGTAAGGGGCGCCATGGTTTTTTTTTCCTATTTAGCTGTAAAGAAAACACAGAGCTGTGGGAAATTTCGTTTTTGGTGTTTGTCAACCTGCGTGACCCCGGAGAAATTTCACTTTTGATGTTGGCCAGCCTTTGAAGTCCCGCTCCCCCGACCCGCCTCTCAACTCAGCGTTCATTTTGAAAAATACTTTCCTGAAAACTGTGACAGGTTTCAGTGGGTTCAAAATCTCTTCAGTAGTGATGCTCCTTCGGACTTCAGTACTGCAGAAGAGGAAGAACTGATAGAACTTTCATCAGACTCTTCACTACAAGCGAAGCTTCCATCCATGGCATTGCCAAAATTTTGGTATTCAGTAAAACAGGAGTACGCAAGCTTGAGCAAGAGAGCACTGAAGATATTAATTCCTTTTGCAACCTCCTATCTCTGCAAGGCTGGGTTTTCAGCAGTGGCTGTCATAAAAACCAAGACTTGATGTGGAGAAGGAAATGAGGGTGGCTGTATCTCAATTGGTGCCAAGATTTGACAAGCTGTGTAACAACAAGCAAGCTCAAGTTTCACACTGAGGTGACTGGTACTTTATTCATCATATTTTTAAATTTAGTTTTACTGTACAAGTGTTTTGTTATGGAGATTGAATCATGAGTGCAGTATATCAGTGAATGATTTTCAGACAAAAATTTAAACAAAATGTTAGAAAGAAACTACTTTATCTGTTTTCAAATTGCACTTTGTGTAGGCCTATATTTTTTCTTGTACATGTAATTTTTTCACAGATTGTCCAATTGCATTTTTTTTTTAAAATTACATTATTTAAAAGCCTCTCCAAAGCTATCCTGCTCAGAAAAAGTTAGGCTAAATGTCGAAACATAGCTAAAGTTTTTACCAGTTATCACACAGGGGAGCCGCAGAAAGAATGTGGTTGGTCAGGGGAGCCATGGACTCAAAAAGTTGAAAACTGCTGGTGTAATCGATTTTTTTTAAAAATGTCCGGACTCTGACTGCAAATTTTATGCCATTTGACTAGTGAAAAAAACAAACTGTAGTTTAACTGGTTGTAGAGTTGGACTTCTAAAATTTCAGAAGTAGGGAATTTTTGACCGACTACATAACCCTGGCTTTAAGTGTATCGTTCATTTGTAAAATTAACTCATTATCAATTTTTAAACAAATTATATCAACTGGTTTCTTCCATGTGTTTCTTATCCAACACTAATATCTTTTTTCTCACCTCCTGTTCATCAACCGAACTACGTTGCACTGTTTCTTCGGCATGTGGCCCAGTACATGCAATTTCAACAGGCATTTCTGTGGGGTTGCCTTGCACTCTCCTCAGCCTGCTTTCCAAGGCAGCAGGTTTGTACCTCTCTTTGTCTGGTCCCTACCGTTTGACCTGTCTAGCATGGGAGACCCTGCTGGTAGCATCTGCTACCACCAGTACAGCTCTTGGGATCATGGGGTCACACAAGCTGTCTGGTTTCAAGCAAATAATGAAACTAAAAAGGGTAGTCCTATAGTAGATACTTCAGAAGGGCAGGAGGTGAGTGAGGAGGTTAGAGACTTCCCCATCTTAGGTCTCAGCTTTATAAGGTGGAGATGACCAGCTCCCTTCCTCGCTGCCTTTGCCTTCCCTAACTCATTAGCAGAGTCAGGTACCCACATACATGTAGATAAATTGGAAAGTGATGCTTCCTGGTTTCGAACATGGCAAATGTGTCTCAATAACCAGGCTCTCTAATCACGCTGCCACTCATAGACATTTATAAAAAGAAAAAAAAAGTTAGACATGAATTGAATCAATCGATACCCAAGAAGCATAGGCTTTTAACAAACACACGCCAAGTCCCTCCTGACAGACGTGAAGTAAAAATGTCTTTAAAACATCACAAACAGGACGAGAAGATACACTCACCACATGTTTAGCATCCATTTATTGAACAGCCCAGCATGACTATCCATAAGTGTGTCCATCTCTTTCTTGTGACCTGTATCCACGTGCTTGAGAATCTCACGGATAGCATCCACGTCCATTCTTGGACCATCCAAAGCTGACATAGTTCGGTCAGAGGTTAGTGGGGTCATTGAGTGAAGGTCAAAATATGCTTCTGCCGTGGCAGCCTAGAATAAATGGAGCATGTTAGTATATACTCCTGGGGGGGGGGGGGGGGGGGGGCTCTGATAAGACAAAGAAAGAATAGGCCAACAACTCAGGCATGTCCTACATGACGACTAATATGAGGTTGTGCATGGTGCTGGCAACCTCACCATGTAAAAAAACAATTTGCTACAAAAGCCACTGCTGTAAAATCACATGATTGTTTACAGGCACGTTTTCCCCACAAGGGGGAGCCAGCTACAATAGGGGCTCCATGCTCTGGCTAGCAGCAACAAGAAAAATTAGGATAATGATGATGAGAAAATGTGAAGCACCACAATCACTGTCCTTTCTGCTCCTTACGGAGCATGAAGTTGGCTCCCTTGTGGGGAAACGTGCCCCAGAAACATTCATGAGCTCTTGCCAGGTTGGTTTCTGTGGCATTTTGTGTTACATGATGGAAGTTGCCAGCCCCAAAGTACAACCTCGTATTGGTCATCTTGCACGAGCCCCAAGTACAACCTCATATTGGTCATCTTGTACGAGCCCCAAGTACAACCTCATATTGGTCATATTTGTACAAGCCCCAAGTACAACCTCATATTGGTCATCTTGTACGAGCCCCAAGTACAACCTCATATTGGTCATCTTGTACGAGCCCCAAGTACAACCTCATATTGGTCATATTTGTACAAGCCCCAAGTACAACCTCATATTGGTCATCTTGTACGAGCCCCAAGTACAACCTCATATTGGTCATCTTGCATGAGCCCCAAGTACAACCTCATATTGGTCATCTTGTACGAGCCCCAAGTACAACCTCATATTGGTCATCTTGCATGAGCCCCAAGTAAAACCTTATATTGGTCATCTTGTACGAGCCCCAAGTACCTTATATTGGTCATCTTGCATGAGCCCCAAGTACAACCTTATATTGGTCATCTTGCACGAGCCCCAAGTACAACCTCATATTGGTCATCTTGCATGAGCCCCAAGTACAACCTTATATTGGTCATCTTGCACGAGCCCCAAGTACAACCTCATATTGGTCATCTTGCATGAGCCCCAAGTACAACCTTATATTGGTCATCTTGTACGAGCCCCAAGCACAACCTTATATTGGTCATCTTGCATGAGCCCCAAGTACAACTTTATATTGGTCATCTTGTATGAGCCCCAAGTACAACCTCATATTGGTCATCTTGTATGAGCTCCAAGTACAACCTCATATTGGTCATCTTGTACGAGCCCAAAGTACAACCTCATATTGGTCATATTGTACAAGCCCCAAGTTCAACCTCATATTGGTCATCTTGTACGAGCCCCATGTACAACCTCATATTGGTCATCTTGTACGAGCCCCAAGTACAACCTCATATTGGTCATCTTGTATGAGCCCCAAGTACAACCTCATATTGGTCATCTTGCATGAGCCCCATGTACAACCTCATATTGGTCATCTTGTACGAGCCCCATGTACAACCTCATATTGGTCATCTTGTATGAGCCCCATGTACAACCTCATATTGGTCATCTTGTATGAGCCCCATGTACAACCTCATATTGGTCATCTTGTATGAGCCTCAAGTACAACCTCATATTGGTCATCTTGTACGAGCCCCATGTACAACCTCATATTGGTCATCTTGTATGAGCCCCATGTACAACCTCATATTGGTCATCTTGTATAAGCCCCAAGTACAACCTTATATTGGTCATCTTGCATGAGCCCCATGTACAACCTCATATTGGTCATCTTGTATGAGCCCCAAGTACAACCTCATATTGGTCATCTTGTATGAGCCCCATGTACAACCTCATATTGGTCATCTTGTATGAGCCCCATGTACAACCTCATATTGGTCATCTTGTATGAGCCCCATGTACAACCTCATATTGGTCATCTTGTATGAGCCCCATGTACAACCTCATATTGGTCATCTTGTATGAGCCCCATGTACAACCTCATATTGGTCATCCTGTATGAGCCTCAAGTACAACCTCATATTGGTCATCTTGTATGAGCCTCAAGTACAACCTCATATTGGTCATCTTGTACAACATGCCAGATGGTGCAGTGGACCTGTTCTTTCTTTGTCTCTTCACAGGCCCCCAGGACCTACACAGGGCAAAATGTGAATAGTTAAGACTATATTTTTTTGTTTGGGCTACCAATATTACCTTGTTTTGGCAACCAATATTACTCTGTTTTGGCTACCAGTATTACTGTTTTGGCTACCAATATTACCTTGTTTTGGCTACCAATAATACTTTATTTTGGATACCAATATTTCTTTGTTTTGGCTACCAAATATTACTTTGTTTTGGCAACCAATATTCCTTTATTTTGGCAACAATATTTCTTTCTTTGGGCTACCAATATTAATTTATTTTGGCTACCAATATTTCTTTGTTTGGGCTACCAATATCACTTTGTTTTGGTTACCAATATTACTTTGTTTTGGCTACCAATATTAATTTATTTTGGCTACCAATGTTTCTTTGTTTTGGCTACCAATATTACTTTATTTTGGCTACCAATGTTTCTTTGTTTTGGCTACCAATATTACTTTATTTTGGATACCAATATTTCTTTGTTTGGGCTACCAATATCACTTTGTTTTGGTTACCAATACTACTTTGTTTTGGCTACCATTATTACTTTATTTTGGCTACCAATATTCAGATAACTATTCTTCTGCAATTGATGGTTTCAATTTATATTAGAATTTGTTCTTTTTAAGTCGTGTTTTTTGTTACTTTATTGTTTTTCCTTATATGAGTAGTCAGTATTTTTTTTTAAACTTTTTTTAAACTTAGTGTGTGGTTCCTTTTTTTAAAAGGTTTGTTAGTTTTTGTTTATTAATTATTATTAGTTTGAATTGTTTTTCTGAAGTAGTATTATTATTGTTATTATTATTACTAATATTGCCACTGTTATTAACCTTTTATGTTTTCCTTTGTTTTGTGTATATACCGTTTTAATATCAATTGGGCTTCCCCTGGGGCATCTATACATAACACCCTATCACCTGTAATGTCTATATTGTGATTTCTAAGGTACAGTTTCAATTCATGCCTCTGTTGCTCGTATATTTGGCTGTGTATCAGGTAGTGATCTATATTATTTTCTTCCTGGCACTCTTGGCAGTGTGGTTCCTCTATCATAAAGTAAGCTGCATCTAGACGGGGACGCCACAACTTTCTGTTCAATGGCACCTTTAGTTCTACTGGCACGTCCTTGTTGGTTCTTTCAAAAGTTTGAATGCGTGTCTCCCTTTACTACTTTCCTTCCATGTTGTTTTCCATTCCTCATTTATAGTAAGCTTCACTTGACTCTTAATCTCATAGGTAGATCTTTAGTGAGCTAAGGGTTTATAACGTAGATCCCGACTTCTGAATTAGGGGGATGCTTCTGCTAAGCAGACTAAAATAAAAGTTAATAAACACCGTAATAAAAAGAATAGGATAACATATAATAAAACACAGGAAACTTAAAATAAAAACATGAAATTTCAAATTTTAATGAACTGAACTCCATCGACAAGAGAGTTATCTCAGTAGTAGCGATAATTAAAAAAATTTTCCCCAGCTTGCATTATTTCAAACATACTTAAACTGTGATAACACAATACCATGATCGTAGTGTGTAGGGTACTTTGGTTAACAGAGATTTAACCACATTACAGAGTTATCTGTAATTAGATGTTGCCATATGTCACTTGAGTTTCAGCTTTATTCTGGCTAACAGAAGATGGTGACCTGAATATTACATCTGCTCCCCTATATACCTTAACATCGTATTAAGTTGATGAGATGAACTTCTCGTTAGTGCATATATGACCAGTCCGATTTTCTATCCTGTTGTCTGGTGATATCCATGTTGCTTTATGCATTTTTAAAATTGGAAATATGCTTCCTCCTATAAGTAAGTTGATTTAAAGCATGAAAGTTTACGGATATTTCTCCACTTTTATCCACTGTCCAACATCCCATGATCCCTTCAAAGCTACTATTGTCTGTTCGTAAGTTTGCATTTAAGTTACCCATCAAGACTGTAATATCTTTACTTCTTTTTTTTAAATCAACCATATTTTGAGGGATCCCGTTACACGCCCACTGAGGCATATTGGGAATATGGTGTTAGCCCATATTTTCTTGACCATCAGCACACTAGGGGTGATGTGATAAGCATCATGCCAGCCACCTTAACCTTCCCAGAGTTACTCTGGCAGGTACCCAATTCATGAGGCTGGGTCAACCCCGGAGCCATTTGCTGTCTAAAATATCCCACCTCAATTGGGGATCGAACTTTGGCCCACTGAGCTATGAAGCCAGCGAATTAACCACTGCACTACCGTGGCTCTAACCACATTTTGAGGTCTCATGTAAAATTATGTTTTCACTTATTCTTCTTGGTCATTAGCCGTGCACAACATTGCTTGCTGTTAAACTTTGTTTTCCTACTGGCAATTTTGAATGTTGCTGACACCAGTCTTGAGACCCAATGTGTCCCATCTTGTAAGCGCCTTCTCTGTTATCTTCAACAGCCTCAGTGCTACACTTTCATTATCAGGTGCATTCTTCTTCATGTCCTGAGGTTAGCATTATTTCTCTTGTTTTCAGTTCTCTCTGACCTATTTATCTTGTTTCACACAGTCTTAAGATGTCAATTTTAGTTTACATTTCTGCTGCCTCCTATGTTGTTCTTCCTTGATGTTTAGAGCTGCTGTGCGGTGCATAGCAGATTACATTTAGTAATCATGGTTGTGGTTTTGCACCGCAAGATAGCGTAAATATGCGATGCGTTGTGAAGTATGACGTGATAAGGGTTGCCCTGGGTTCTTTTCCAGAGTGTGGGCCTTGAAGGCAGACGTATGTGTTAACTGTCTGAGGACTTATTGTCCTGTATTATCAGCCATAGTGGCAGAAGGATGTGTTCCAATCAAGGAACTGTTAGTAATTTGTGAAAGCCTTTGGAGGCAGAGCATTAGGTGCACTGTTAGAGAACTGGACGTTCTCTGTGTTCGCCGTTGATGCAGTGATGTATTCCTGACTAGTGGGATTGCTAGTCGTTTAGGTCAGTAGTCAACTGACTGTACATGTCTAAAAGCCATGATGAATATGGACCTAGTTTAAACGTCTTGATAGAATATGAACTTGACTGGGAGCTGCGTGCCTGCATTTGATAGTATGTATCCATTGAACTGTCATAATAATCTTGAGTATCTTCCCAATAAACGTGAAAAACCGTTGGCCAATTGTTACAGACTTCTCAGTAGAGTTGAATCGAGTTGCCACATTTACATTGTGTTTTACAACCCAGTTCTCGTTGTCAGATCAAGTTGAGTGACATGAAATGTACAAGCAGTTAAACCATAACCGCACTCGAGACATTTGCAATAATGAAAGTATGAGCCTGGAGAGAGCTGAAGATGACATCTGATTTCTATAACATCTAGAATCACATCGTTCATTATCACACACACCCAAAGAAGCTTGATCTTTTAGTGTTTGAAGATTCCAGATGCCTAACTTGTAGGTTCTCCTAGGTGAAAGGAAGTGAGTCAGCAGTCCAGACTCCTTTCAGCGTTTTCCATGCTGCATCATTAATGATTACACTCAATTGATGAAGATGGATCTATTTCCAACCTGAAAGGCTGAGTTGTATTATATGAACTACTTGCTATGGATGACTTGTTTGTCTTTCTGATCAAAGAATCTGTGGCTCAAGTTTTTTGCTGATCTCATACCCAGCCCTTGTTAGTTGCCTTTTATGACATGCATAGTAGGGTAAGTGAGGCGGAGGAATCTAAGATCAACGGCTCGTAAAGCGGAACAGCAAAGTGCGTGGTGCACTAGAGGCATGTCAGGCATAGAAAAAGACAACGGCTCGCCACCGTGGAAGAGATTGGGGCCTTATCACGTACATCCTACAGAATGTAATGAGATCACAACCAAAAGATAAGAACCGATATGTAGAGAACTCTCTGTCCCCTGGGGACAAAATAACAGGGAAGAGGCAACTCCTCTAATGAGTAAGGAAGTATATAATGATGAGTGTTCCTCAAATTCTGTTGAAAGGGAGCATTCTGAGAAAGACCACCTAAAAACTAGCAGGAGGAGCCTAAAAATAGGAACATGAAACGTTAGAACTCTAAATGGAGAAGGAAAGCTTGACAATCTAATATTAGAGGCAACTGACATGAAACTTGATGTACTGGGAGTTGCAGAGGCAAGACTATTGGGTACAGGATACATAAAAAGAGACCAATACACGCTTATACACTCAGGAGGAGAAAATCATGAAAGAGGAGTAGGAATGTTGATAAAGAAGGAGTTAGAAAAATATGTATGTGGATACTGGACACACAATGACAGAATGATGTTACTAAAGATGAGAGCAAAGCCATTCGACATATCAATTTTACAAACTTATGCACCAACTAAAGATCATAGCGAGGAAGAAATAGAAGAATACTATGAAGAGCTACAACACACACTTAAACCAGTAAAATCTACAGATGTGTTGAAAGTAATGGGTGATATGAATGCAAAAGTAGGAAAAGGAAAATACAAGAAAATAGTAGGACAGTATGGATTAGGGACAAGAAATGATAAAGGAGACAGACTTATCCAGTTCTGTGAAGAAAACCAGCTGGTCATATGTAACACCTTTTTTGAACACCGCCCAAGGAAATTATACATATGGAAAAGCCCAGGAGATGTAACAAGAAATCAAATTGACTAATATCATGATAAAACATAGATTTAAGAACAGTGTCACAGATGCAAAGACACATCCTGACATAAATTCAGATCACAATCAGGTCGTCATCAAAGTAAACATAAAGCTGAAAAGAACTGGAAACAGAAGACAGAAGGAACCCCAGAATATAGAACAAAAATATCTAATAACATGCAAATGCAAATTTACCTAAAAAGGAGCCTAAAAAAAAATCAAATTTGGATGACAGATGACATCTTGAATGAAATGGCAGAAAGAAAAAAAGCAAAAAACACTCCAGAATATAAAACAATAGACAATGGCATACGTACTATGTGTAGACAATACATATGATACAAAAAGAACAATCAGCAGGCATGGACAACATAAAAATTGAAATGATAGAAGCCCTGGAGAGCTTTGGTATAGATACAATCACAGATCTATGCAACGATATATACAATACAGGATATATACCACACGACATGAAGACATCCGTCTTCATAACATTGCCCAAAAAACCGAACGCAACAGAATGTTCAGACTTCAGAACAATCAGCCTGATGAGTCATGCAATTAAGATACTGCTCAAAATCATACAGGAAAGAATAAAAAGTAAGGCAGGCAGAGAAAACCAAGAAGAACAGTTTGGTTTTAGACGGAACAGCGGAACACGAGAGGCAATATTTTGCCTAAGAATATTAGCAGAAAAATATACAGAGGTCCAAAAAAGTATGTACATGTGCTTCATTGACTAAGAGAAGGCTTTTGACAGAATCCATCATGAGAAAATAATTGAATGCCTCGAAGACATAGGTATTGATGGAAAAGATATAAGAATACTCAGTAACCTGTATTGGGAGCAACTGCCACAGTAAGATCTGGAAGGAATTATTCACCATACATAGACATAAAAAGAGGTGTCAGACAAGGTTGTGTGCTGTCCCCCTGCCTATTTAATCTATACACTGAAAAAATGTTCAAACAGATACAGGAAATACTATGACTGAACATCAGTGGAAGGTCAATAAACAACCTTAGATATGCAGATGATACTGTGTTGTTAGCTGAAAGCGAACAGGAGTTACAAGAACTAGTGAAGCAAGTGAACAGTATAAGTCATGAATATGGACTGGACATTAATAGTGAGAAAACAAAAACTTTGATAACACTGGACAACAAATTTTGACTTTTTGTGTGTATCTGAGATTAAACCAAGTTACCTTAATGTTGTTTGGGCTGCTGAATATGAAAATGGCCGTTAAAACACCAGATTAGCTCTAGTTTTTTAAATATCTGTAAAACAAGTTTTACACATTTGTATATACATACCATATGATAATAATGCTCATAGTGGAAATGATTCACAGCGACGCCTTTTTGTCTGTCGCTTGTAATGAGTTTCTGGAGCATCTTTCACAAGGTTCCAACAATAGTCTGCTAGCATTGCTGCATTTCATTTCCCTTGGTAACTTTTTTCGATGGTAGTAATGTCCTGATGAAATCGTTCCCCATGCTCGTCGCTGACAGCACCGCAGTTAGCAGGGAAGAAATCCAGATGAGAGTGTAAAAAGTGTAATTTCAAAGACATGTTGCCCCCTAGTCTCTCGTAGCACTGCAAGAGGGTTTCTACAAGCTCCTGGTAATTGTCAGCCTTATTGTTTCCTAGAAAGTTTGTGGCCACTTGCAGGAAAGCATTCCAAGCTAACTTTTCATCACCTGTGAGGATATCATCAAAATGCTGATCTCTTAAGAGCTGATGTATCTGTGAACCAACAAATACACCTTCCTTGATTTTGGCCTCACTAACTCTGGGAAATTTATCAGAAGGTATAAAAATCCTGCCCCATTTCGATCCATGGCCTTTACAAAATTCGTTATTAGTCCAAGTTTGATGTGGAGAGGAGGGACCAAGATCTTGTGATAAAATGTTACCATTATGGAGCAGCACAGCTTTTAAGCTCAACTTGGATGAATCAATGAACAGCCTCCAATCGTCGTCTTTGTAGTTGATGTGCAATGCTGCCATCAGACCCAATATACCAACGCAAGCAATGAGGTTATCTGTTACTTTGAAATATGGAAGCAGACCTTTTTGCCGAGCACGAAACACAGACACATGCACATTCTCTTCTAGAAGATTCCATTGCTGCAGTCTGGACCCCAACAGCTCTGCTTTATTTTTTGGCAATTCCAGATCTCTCAGTAGATCATTCAATTCACTCTGGGTAATTGTATCTGGCTGTACAGACTCTTCAATAGGCACGAAATCAGGATCTCTTGATGTAGATGCTTTCACGGGTGATGGATGTCCACTGGCCTTATTATCTTCTTCATCATCCAGAGTATAAGATTCTGGTGGGTCAGGAACAGGAAGTCCTTCCCCGTGAGGCACTGGCCGCATAGCAGAGGGAATACTCGGATAGGCCACAGACTGCTTTTTCTTCTTAGAAATACCATGTCCAATTGGAGGAGTCATGCAAAAGTAACAATCATTAAGATGGTTTGTTGGTTCCTTCCACACCATTGGAACTGCAAAACGCATCGATCGTCCTTTTCGGTTCAACCAGCAGCGCAGATTCGTTGCACAGGATTGACAACATATGTGTGGGGCCCAATACCGGTCCTGGTCACCGATCTCACAACCAAAATAAAGGCTGGAAGCTGTCTTTAACCCCCCCCCCCCCCCCCCCCCCCCCCCCCCCCCCCCGAGAGGCAGATGTTTTAACCACTCTGCAGATGCTTATAAAAAGAAAAAAAAAAGTCCACAGCTTGATAGACTGGAGCATGACACTGTCAAGTTTTGAACCTAGTAATTTTGCCATGAGACAAACACTCTAACCACTATGCCAATTGCACACCCCATTAACACAAAGGCGATGGTAAAGTTAAACATACATGTCAATAACATGGAGAGAAGAAAAAAAAAAACATACCATATTCATATCCTTAACCCCAGTTGACCCCTTGCTCTGTGGTTTGACTTCGTCTTTCTCTTCTTCTTCTTCTTCTTCCTGATCATCAGAGGATTCATCAACACTATCATCTGATGACGATGCTAGTGAAGAGCAAACAAATAAGAATATACATGAATCATTAAAAGGCCAAGATATCTTTCATCATTTGTCATTGTTTGGTCCCTGTGGAGCACAGTATGCCAATGTTGCTCACCACCGACTTCTACTTTTGTTTGTCATCTTGAAATCCACACATAGGTTCCAGTTACTTTGGCTTCCTGTTCTACTGTTCCTCTCTAGGCTATCCTTGACCTCATCACTTCTGCCCTTTTTTTTTTTTAATTCTTTCATTCTTGATTATAATTAGATATTGTACATTTGATTTTTCTACTTTTACATTCCTTAAAATGTAGTCCTTAAAATGTAGTCCTTAACATTACTATTAGTTGTTGGCTCAGGGTTTGGTTTGGTTTTTTAGGACATCTTCATTGTACAAGGACAACTCCAATCAGTGCTCCAATCTTCTCCCGTAGATAACACAGAGTTCGGATGCCCAGCCTTCTCGGATAAGGGCGAAATAAATAGGGGGCCACAGTAAGATGGTAAAGTACCTTTTTTCCAGCTAATAGTGACTATTGGAGGGGATGGGTGTGCCCACATAGGTAAAATGAGGTTCAGGGGGGGGGGGAGAGGCATAAGCGAAAACAGGTTGAGAACCCCAGGCTAGAGTGTTGATTCTGAATTAACAATAACAATTATGTGATAAAAAGGTAGTCATTTTAAAAATCCAGGTCCTACGGTTTTTTTTTTTAAAGACAAACACAACCAGACAGACATACACACACACCCACCAGACAGACATACACACACACAAAATTATTGTAGCTGTTAAATACACACTGGATAATGCACATATATTTGTCATATAGACATCACAACAGTTAGATTCACAGTTATACATATCATATTCAATACTGCTGAGTACTATAGTACTAATCATTAACACATCTAAAATTTGTCATTTGTACAACACTTTTCAACTGGTTATTGGTGGTACATGTACAACACTTTTAAACTGGTTATTGGTGGTACATGTACAACACTTTTCAACTGGTTATTGGTGGTACATGTACAACACTTTTCAACTGGTTATTGGTGGTACATGTACAACACTTTTCAACTGGTTATTGGTGGTACATGTACAACACATTTCAACCGGTTATTGGTGGTACATGTACAACACTTTTCAACTGGTTATTGGTGGTACATGTACATTTCAACCGGTTATTGGTGGTACATGTACAACACATTTCAACCGGTTATTGGTGGTATAAACTATCCTAAACTTGTTATGTGAAGTGGTGGCTTCTGCACCAATTTGTTTTATACAGTGAAGGTGAGTCCCATGCACAATCTCACAATAATAAGCTCTTACAACATCCATGACAGCGCCATGAATCAATGCCCTTTAGCTCCCCAAGGAGCATAGGCCTTCAACAAACACATGTCAAGTCCTGTGACATCAGCTCAGGTTATTTCCAGGTCTTACGTATCATTTTCACTTCTGTCTCCAGCTCTCTTCTCCATGTGTTTTTAAATCTACCTCTGTCTCTCTTTCCCTGGGAATTCCACAACAAGCACTGCCTTGTAATGCTATCAACAGGTTTCCTCAATGTGTGTCCTATCCATCGCTAGCATCTTCTTCTCATCTCTTGTTCCGCTGGCACTTGTCCAGTTCTAGTCATCAGTTATACATTGGTGACCTTGTCATACCACTTCAATCCTTCTATTCTACGCAAGCGCTCATTAATGAAAGTCTGCAGCTTGTTGATAGAGTCGTGACAATGTTCCAGAGGGTCCTTTCTCATAACATCTCCACATTACTAACTGTCTTACTGAAACATCAATGACACAATCCCACCAGCTTTTGGGGAAATTAAGGAACAGTCACGCATTGCAATATGAAAGTAGAATCGAACACTGATTAAAATAACATGCCTTTTATGGTGCACTGTTCAGTGTGTTAGAAACATTCACATATTGTTTTCATGGTGCATTGTTCAGTGTGTTAGAAACATTCACATATTGCTTTCATGGTGCATTGTTCAATGTGTTAGAAACATTCACATATTGTTTTTCATGGTGCACTGTTCAGTGTGTTAGAAACATTCACTTATTGTTTTCATGGTGCATTGTTCAGTGTGTTAGAAACATTCACATATTGTTTTTCATGGTGCATTGTTCAGTGTGTTAGAAACATTCACATATTTTTTTCATGGTGCACTGTTCAGTGTGCTAGAAACATTCACATATTGTTGTCATGGTGCACTTGACCATTGACCATAAGTTATGAACAGTCTGACTACAAAGACTCAACTAGCAAGCCTATTCTCAAACTGCCTGATTTGACACAGGACTTTGTCTTAAGAAACCGATGCAAGTAATGTAGGATCGGAGGGGCCTTTGTTGCAAAGATTCATCTTCACCTGATGGGGAACTGAAACCAGTCGTTATGCATCCAATGGAAATGGAAATGAATGGAATGAAGCGACCACTTGAGAATTAGTGTCGTCATGGGGACATGCAGCAGACATGGCATAACATAAATATTTCCCATCACGTTTTGGCAGGCTACTTCTTCTTCTTCTTTGATCCTTAGCAGCCGACTGTCAAAGCAGCCAGTGGCCACCACGCCTGGAGGCATCTTGTAGGGCAGCTTCCACTTTGCTTGGTAAGCGGCCATCCTTCGTGCAGTGCCCCAGCTCTGGTTTATTCTTTGCATCTCGGCCTCCACAGTTCTCCGTCAAGTTGTTTTTGTTCAGCCTCTCTTTTGGTTTCCTTCAGGGGTCTATAGCAAAGCTGTTCTTGTGATGGCATCAGGGTCTCTCCTGAAAACGTTGCCAACCCAACTCCAGTGTCTGCCAGATATTATGGTGTGCATGTCTTCTTGGTTGCTCAGAGTTTTGGCGGGTTAATTGCTCGTATCCAATAAAAATTTACTGCCTCATTCTGATGCCCACAATAGGCTTCTGTTGCTTCTAAATGTATGTCAAACACTGTTCTTCTTAGCTGTTCATGGGATTCCCAACACTATTCTGTAACACCAAATCTCTGTGGCCTCTAGTAATGTCCCCCCAATGTATGATGTACCCCCATATTATAAGATCAGCTCTGTGTAACAATGAAGATGTGCCTTAAGACCTTTTTTGTTTCTACTGTCATATTAAGACCTTCCTTGCTTCTACTGACATCCTAAGACCATGCTCGATTATGCTGACATTTAAGACCTTTCTTACTTCTACTCAACTGTCATTTTGTAAGGATTTTTCTTGCTTCTACTGACATTTTAAAAGACTTCCTTTGATTCTATTTTTAATGCTTGCTCTACAGACACAGAGTAGTTGCACAGGATGTTTTTAGTCTTCAGCTATGCTCGGGCTATTCTATTCTTTATTTGAGGGTGTACGTTCCATTCGTGCGTATGGACCTATTTCATTTACTCTGAGTGTGTTGTCTGAAGAATATTGCTTCTTTGATACGACCATTACTTTTATCCTTATACTATCCTTAAGACGTATTTCTATATCAAAATTATAAGCTAAAATAAAGATACACTGAGTTTCCGTATGTACAGAAGTTACAATGGAAAAAAAAAAACCGTGACAATATGAGTCCCGTTTTACATGTCAGGGCAACGGAGAGGGGGAGGCCAGTGTGTGCGAATGGGACCATCCCGTGAAAATGGGACGTCCGATCACCCGACACTAAGCCCTTTAAGTATTAACTGATATATTCAGCAAATTTTCGGGCACACTTTACGTGCTTGAAGCGCATACCATTTTCACAAGAAAGACGCTTTTTGTTTTTTTTAAAGCGTACTGCTGCGAATTCAATGGTCTTTTTGAGAGCTCGTCTTCGTTTATGATACCCAAAAGACGAGTATATATGGGGGGGGGGACGGCGAAATAAGGGGTTATTCACTAGCTGCTCTAGATCTATCTATTCGATATCTTTTTAACCTACATAATGTGTATAATTGAATATTTAAAAATAAATAGGTTAACTGTGAATATAATATAATTTTTTTTCGTACGATTTCAGTTTTAATACAATAATTTTGTTCCGTGAGTGGTTATCTTTCCAAATTTATCGATCTTCTGTATACAAACATGGCTGCCGTACATTTTTCATTGGAGAAATCGGGTAGTGTTCAGTTTCAGAAAACGTTGAACATCGTACGCCTTTCAGAGTTCTAGAAAAACGTTAAGTAAGCTAACTATATAAATTCTACTGCTTCACTTATATGCAAAGGCAGGATACATTTTTCTAACAGAGGATCAGCAGCTGTTACTGCCTCAGTGAGTCTAACTGGTCAGTCGCTAACAGGTAGCCTACTCGCACTGACTGCCGGCTGTGTTAAACGGTTGTCAGTGTTACTGTTGGACAAACTGAACAGAATTAATAACGAGAGCCTAAATTTAAATAAACATTACAAACTGAAGTTCTTTATGATCTGCATTGCCTTTTTTTTTTTTAAACCGCGTATATCCTTAGTGTTCGTCTATGATGATAGCACTGGTTTAAAATATGTAGTACACGATATATGAACAGAGAATCCCAATATTAGATTGTTTGGAGGAATGCAATTCACCCATAACTGTAGAACAGGTGTTGAGAATAAATATACTTTTAAAAAAAAAATTAATAAAGAAAAATACCCCGTTCAACCTCTGATGGGTTATAATTAGGATATATATTGTTTTCAATTCCAAATAATATGAACAACTGCCGATATGAAAAAGTGGCATCACATTTGTCACATCATTGTAAATAGGGACAATCACAATTATGCTTATACGTTAAATAAATAAAAAACAAACAAAATCAAGAAGAAACTCTGAACAAGAATAACATTAAAGTGGAGGGGTGTAAAGGCCTGGTGGTTCCAGTTATATAACGGACTTTAACAGATATTTAATTGACTTTCATCTGTTAAAAGTCATATGCATTGTAAGAACAGCATCAGACCTTCACATTCCCAGCCACTATATATTAACATTTGTTTGTGTTAAATATTGTTTGACTATATTATGCAGTTCCCTAGGTCTGTCTATTCTTAACACCTCTTCTATATTTATAAGTAAGTTGGATGCTTGCAAAAATATACCTTAAGAACTTTATACAATACAGTAATAGTGTATATAGCAAGACCAAAAATTAATGTATTAATTAAGGATTAATGAGGGTCTGGTGAGGTTCTTGTAATGTATGATACTGATGATAACATAGAATAGTGAAGTGGGTGTCATCCCAAACACCTCCGGGCGTTTCCACCCTACTCCTTCTTACATGACAGGTATGAGAGTGTACCATTATGAGACAATGGAAAACACACATTCAAATAATTTGACACTTTTAAGTCAGTCTATTTAGACTAATTGGAAAGGTGAAATAATACCATTATCAAATATAGTAATTGGGAAGGTGAAGGTCTGATGGTTTACTTTTTATTTGTTATTTAATGATGAAAAATATCCTGGTCAACCTCTGATGGGTTATAATTAGGACATATAATTGTTTTCAATTCCAAATAATATGAGCAACTGCCATTATGGGAAAGTGGCACCACACCTGTCAAATCATTGTAAACAGGGCAAATCGTAATTACCAATTATGCTTGTATGTTTAAAAAAACAAAACAACCCCAAACAAATAAAAATGAGATAAAACCTAACAAAACCAAACAATAACATTTAAAAAAGAATTATATTAAGGAGAGGGGTGTAAAGGACTGGTATTTCCAGTTACATAACTGATTTTAATAGATATTTAATTGACTACGTAAACCACAGTATAGCTACTGTATTTAGAGTACTTAAAATTCCCATAAATTAAAGAAGAAAAAAAAATAGACCGTAACTGGGAACAGGCTATTTCAGAATAGAGGAACCTTACTATGGGGATGGTCTGCAAGACAATAATACAAGGCATTTCCGACTTGGACGTGGGGCGTACGACCAACAGTACCAGTATCAGATTATTCACAAGCATGCACTTACGAGGGGCGTTCAGAAAGTAATGCACCACATTGTTTTTCTCAGGAGCTGTTTATTCAAAAAGCATGAAATTTATATACAATATACATGGATATGTCATGTAAACATCGGTATTATTCAACATAATCCCCATCAACTTGTACGGATTTATGCCAGCACAAAACAAGTGCATGTATTCCTAGCCCGTACCAGATTTTGTCTTGATTATGTAGCCATTTCTTCACTGCATGAATCAGTCCTTCATCATCTTCAAACCTTGTCCCACGGAGTGCATCTTTTTTAAGTGGACCAAATAGATGAAAATCAGAGGGTGCCAAATCGGGACTATAGGGTGGATGGGGTAGTACAGTCCAACCCAATTTGGTGATTGCTTCCCGTGTTGCCAGACTTGTGTGAGGTCGCGCATTGTCGTGAAGGAGAAGCAGGTCTGCTGGATTCTTGTGCGGCCGAGCTCTGCGAAAACGTTGATTGAGTTTTTTCAATCTCTTAATGTAAGCTTGCGAATTGATTGTCTCTCCTCTTGGCATAATGTCCACAAGAATCACACCTTCAATGTCCCAAAAGACAGTGATCATGACCTTTCCAGCTGAAGGAATTGTCTTGAATTTCTTTCTTCATGGTGATTGCGGATGATGCCACTCCATTGACTGTCTTTTTGTCTCAGGTTCAAAATGATGTGCCCAGGTTTCGTCACCTGTAACGATCTTAGCCAAAAAGTTCTCTCCATCAGCATTGAAATGCTCCAACAATTCAGAAGAAATTGCTTTCCTTTGCAATCGGTGGTTATTTGTGAGACTTCGAGGAACCCATCTTGCGCAAACCTTAGAAAATCCTAGTTTTTATAACTGCATTTGCACTACTAATGCTGACTGACAGCTGTAAGGCCAATTATTGAGTAGTGATTCGCCTATCAGTAAGAATAATGCCCTCAGAGCATTTCAACATTTCTGCGTTGGTGGCTGTGGCAGGACTTCCACAGCGCGGCCGATCAAGCAACTCTGTATCTCCACTTCCTGATTCTTTGATTCTCTGAACCCAGCGACTGACTGTACTCCTGTCGACTGCAAAACTTCCATACACATCACATAGACGCTTGTGAATGTTCACAACAGTTTCCTTCTCTGCAACGAGAAATTCTATCACAATTCGCTGCTTATAACGCAAGTTGCTAACACGCTCCATTTCAACAGTTTAGGGCAGCCGTATTATTTGGCCGGTTGCGGTGCAATTTGGTGCACACAATTGGCACATGCCATATTTGAAGTGTGCAAAATTTCATGCTTCTATCTTCATTATTAGCTGAGAAAAACTATGTGGTGCATTACTTTCTGAACGCCCCTTGTATATCCACTTGAGGAAACACCCCTACAAGATGTAGAATCATACATGTATCTTGGCAGCAATACAGACACTGTTGGAGGAACAAAAATGAGAATTTTCAAAACAAAATCAGAATCTTCAACTCAAATGCCAAGTCAGTCCTATTATATGGCTCTGAAACATGGCGAACGACAAACCAACAACCAAAAAGCTACTTTCATAAATGGGTGCTTGCGTAGGATAGAAGGTTTGAAGAAATATGACAAGATCACCACTGTGGAATTGATGATAAGAACCAGACAAGTGGAGACAATATATGAGAAGAAGGCACTGCAATGGATAGGATGCACAAACAGGAAACTTACTGATGGCAGCAGTCCTTGTTCCCGAATCCCTTGGGTAAAAGAACTCAGAGGACAACAACAAAATGCATAGAGAAGAGAACTGAAGACAGAAAACACATGCAAAAGAGAATTGGACACAGAAAAACAGAGAGAAGAGAACTGGCGACAGAAAAACATATGGAGAAGAGAACAGGAGACACAAAAACACACGGAGAAGAGAACTGGCGACAGAAAAACATGGAGAAGAGAACAGAAGACACAAAAACACACGGAGAAGAGAACTGGTGACAGAAAAACACACGGGGAAGAGAATTGTAGACAGAAAAACACACACAGAAGAGAACTGGCGACAGAAAAACATATGGAGAAGAGAATTGGAGACAGAAAAACACACGGAGAAGAGAACTGGCGACAGAAAAACATATGGAGAAGAGAATTGGAGACAGAAAAACACACGGAGAAGAGAACTGGTGACAAAACATATGGAGAAGAGAACTGGAGACAGAAAAACACACGGAGAAGAGAACTGGAGACAGAAAAACACACGGAGAAGAGAACTGGAGACAGAAAAACACACGGAGAAGAGAACTGGAGACAGAAAAACATATGGAGAAGAGAATTGGAGACAGAAAAACACACAGAGAAGAGAACTAGCGACAGAAAATCACGGAGAAGAGAATTGGAGACAGAAAAACACACGGAGAAGTAAACTGGCGACAAAACATATGGAGAAGAGAATTGGAGACAGAAAAACACACAGAGAAAAGAACTAGCAACAGAAAATCATGGAGAAGAGAACTGGTAACAGAAAATCATGGAGAAGAGAACTGGGGACAGAAAAACACACGGGGAAGAGAACTGGCGACAGAAAAACATATGGAGAAGAGAACTGGCGACAAAACATATGGAGAAGAGAATTGGAGACAGAAAAACACACAGAGAAGAGAACTAGCGACAGAAAATCATGGAGAAGAGAACTGGTAACAGAAAATCATGGAGAAGAGAACTGGGGACAGAAAAACACACGGGGAAGAGAACTGGAGATAGAAAAACATATGGAGAAGAGAACTGGCGACAGAAAAACACATGGAGAAGAGAACATAAGGCAGAAAAACACATGGAGAGACCTGGAAATGATGTCACAGGGCAGGGAGACTTGACATAAGTTTGCTAAAGGCCTATGCATCTTGGGGAGCTGAAGAGGATGATGATAAATTTGCCCATAACTGTAGTGCTGGTGTTGAGAATAGACAGACAATGAGACATAGAGCGCACTGCATAATATGGTCAAACAGTCTATCATTTTCCTCATTTTCCATTGTGCTCCTTAGGGAGCATGGAACCACCACTTCAGCTGGTCCCCTTGCAGGAAGCCTGCAACAAGCAGTCATATGTTCTTGCAGTCGTGCCTATGTGGCAATTTCTTGTACATGATGAGTTGTCAGCCCCATGCACAAAACAGTACAGAACAAGAAGAAAAATTAACATTTAGTAAGAAGAAAAATTAACATTTAGTAAGAAGAAAAATTAACATATAATATAGTTAACTGACTATGGGGATGATGCACACTTGAGGTGATAGCACTCAGATGCTTTATTTTGCCTGGTGTTCCTTTCGGCGTGTTTCTTTCTCTTCTGCTTGTTGTAAGAACTTCTTTGTGCCCAATTTGGGGTGGCGCCATAGGGAGAATTTCCACTTGGTGCTGTTGGCAGCTTCGTTCTCTCAGGTTGCTGGATTATGTCCAGTGCCTTCATGTCTCTCTTGAAAATATCTCTGGACCTTAGCTGTGATGGTCTGGTTGTTCTTTTGCCATCTGCCAGTTCTCCGAAGAAAATATCTTTGGGGATGTGACCATTTTCCATGTGTAATCAGTGCTGTCTAAGCAGTGTATACATGCTTTGAAGGCCAGCGCGTCATAGCATCTTGAGATGCCACTTTGTCCTTCTACAGAATACCAAGGATGTGACATAGACATCATAGATGGTAGCATGCGGGTGATGCTGGCATCATATACCAGTTTAGGTCTTCATTGTGAGTTTGGAGTTTCCCGCGTCATCAGGCGGGCACAGATGGTTGTAGCTTTGCCAATGTGGCTGTCAAGTTCTGTGTCCAGAGAAAATTTGACATTGATGATGGATTCCAAGTATGTGAAGTGGTGCACCAACGGCGAATTCACAGCTATCGATTGTGAAAACTGGTGCAACATTCACATCCTGACCCAGCTCATTTGTTTTCTTTAGCCTTGTTGTGAGACCAAAGCCCTTGCATGCTTGAGAGAAGTGATTCATCAAACAAACATATAACGTTTAGCCGAATGCAGTAGAATAAATACAGTGTAACAGATTATCATACGAGGATCCTCTAAATATATTTTTTTTTTAAACCATCAACAGCTTAATTTTTTTTTAAAGTTAGTTCATTTGGGGAAACACAGTTTCATTAAGTACCTATCCTTATTTAAAGCCATTAAGATATTTTTTGACAAGCACTTTTGCCCCCTTAGTCTCAAAGCTCCTGTTTGTTATTAGTGCCCTTTAATCAGTCTGTTCTGAGAGTCACTTAGTTTGATACCTCCTGTATTATTCTGAGAGTCACTTAGTTTGATACCTCCTGTATTATTCTGAGAGTCACTTAGTTTGATACCTCCTGTATTATTCTGAGAGTCACTTAGTTTGATACCTCCTGTATTATCTGGGTGCCCCTTAATCCGATACCTCTTATCTTGTTCTGGTTGTGCCTTAATCTGATACCCCCTGTCCGTTCTGAGTTAGTTTGACGCCTCCTATTCATTATGTGTGCCCCTTATTCTGATACCTTCTAGCTATTCTTGGTACCCTTCAGCTTGATACCTTCTATCTGTTAAGTATAAACAATTAGTGTGCATGTCATTTCCATTCTTTCTATGCTGTTGAAGACAAAGTGACAAATGTCGAGGTGTTGTCAAAGCATATATACACTGCTTAGACAGCGCAAACTACACTGGCTTGGCCATGTCCACGCCATGGAAGATGGTCACACTCTGAAAGATATCTTCTATGGACAACTAGCATATGGCAAAATAACAATTGGGCGACCACAGATGAGGTTCAAAGATGTGTGCAAGAGACACATGTATTACAATGAATGATTCCACTTACTTTTTTTTCCTTTCCAGCTAACCTACATATGTTACAATGAATGACCCCACTTCTTTTTTTCCTACACCAGATGACCTATCTATGTTACAATGAATGACCCCACTGAAAATGAAGACTTTTGTACTAATTCGAGTATGAACACAAACGAGTTCATAGCCAAACTAGAAAAAGCAGCCACACTCTTCCTAAACTTGCTTCAGATAAGCACATTCTTTAAAGCTCGGCTGTCTTCAATCTCCGTGGTGTGTGAAGTGGCTAAGTTCATTCAGTCCCACACTGACCTGGGACATGTCTGCTCTAAGCACGCCAAAGAACAGGCAACCCCAGCACAAATTCCTTGTCATGATAATGACAAACTATGCCAGAGAACAACACAACTTAGTGAACCAACAGCTGTCAGTGCTATAGCAATGGCCGTTAAAAGAAGGAGAGAAAAAAAGGTACAGCAGACGGTAAATAGACCAACAACACGGAGTAAGACAAGGAAGAGAGCACCAAAACTGAGCACAACATATTCAAATGCTGCCCCGAGGAGACAGACCACACGATATAATGACGCTGAAGAGAAGGATGATGCAGAAGATGATGTGCCAGAGACTGTGACCCAGCATTCAAATGACCAGCTCGACACAATAAAACACACTGAGGATGTAAACTTGGACTTTTTACCAAAGCCAGACCAACTTTCAGCTTTCCAGTGCTCATATTGTTACAAAGAATTCATCGACAGAAGAAATCTCAAGTCCCACCTGTGGGTCCATGAAAGAGAAAAAAGCTTCCAGTGTGATATCTGCAAGAAGCTCTTTCTGCGCTCCCACCAGTTGACACGCCACAGACGTGTCCATACAGGAGAGAAGCCCTACCCATGTACTGTGTGCATGAAAGCATTTGCAGACGTGTCCAATCTGAACACTCACAAAAGAAAAGAGCATCCAAATCATGCAACTCTGCTCCTTCGATGTGAGCAATGTGGAAAGGTTAGTACACAATTAACAAATTAGTTGGCAGGGAGGATAGTGTAATTCGCTTCCATAAATAAGCGGTGTTGCCGTTAAGATGGTCCTTGGGGTTCGATTCTCTGGCAAGAGTATCACTTCTGTTGTTTTTCTGTTGTCTAGCTTTCTATTTCTCACAAGTGCCTGAAACATACCTTTATGTGTGTAATATTTATTTGTATACAATTAACACATAATTTGAAGAAGAAAAAACCAAAAACAAGAGCAAATAGAAAAGTGAATGTATTAAGAACTTTTCCCTGAAAGAAACACTGAAAGTACATTTTTAGGATTGCTTTGTTTTGCTATCAACAGGTTCCTCCATGTGTATTCTGTCCATCGCCAATGTCGTCTTCTCATTTCTTGTTCTACTGGCACTCGCCTAATTCTTGTCATCAGTTCTACGTTAGTGATCTTGTCATACCACGGAAACAAATAACAAGCAGAGCATCCAGACCACACACAAAATGATGCATATTACCAGCTCAGCAGAAGAGAACAAGTGGTAATTTTCAGACTCTGCACGGGCCACAACAGGTTGGGATACCATCTACTCAACTAACTAAAGATAGGAACTACTGACGAGTGTAAATGTGGCATAGATAAAATGACTGCTGAACATCTGCTTCAAAGATGCCCAACATATGAGGAACAGAGAGCACATATGGCCGTCACCAGTACCATTCCTGGAAAAACTCTATGGAGATACAAATAGCCTCAAACTGACCACTGCTTTCTTTGAAAATATTCAAGCTGACGTCTGACAGTGTACGAAGAAGAAGATGATACCAATTCAACCTGGTATATTAACATTTATTTTCTAAGCTCATACTCAAAAATTTATTTTCTTCCTAAATGTCCATCTCCTTTCCCTGCAGGAAACATTGCTTTTTTCTTTTAAATAAATAGGAATGCCAAACCAAAAAAGACCTCAAAGTTCATCTTGCAGCCCATGAAGAGGAAGACGCAAGAGAGGAATTAGGAAAGGAAACGTCAGACTTACAGGAAGGCTCAGCGCAAACGAAACTAATGCTGCGCTTGCGCAAAGTGTGTCCAGCAAACAGAAAAATACAAGGGGGCAGGGAAGCTTTTCTGTGTCAGATCTGTGGAAAAGTAAGTGACATAGCACTCGTAAATTTCCCTTCATGTCAGTTTTACTTTACACTAGACATAAAGAAGGGACAATCTTGTATTACTTGACATTAGACATAAAGAAGGGACAATCATGTTTTACTAGACATCAGATATAGAGAAGGGACAATCTTGTTTTACTTGACATTGGACATAAAAAAGGGACAATCTTGTTTTACTTGACATCAGACATAGAGAAGGGACAATCTGATTTACTTGACATCAGACATAAAGAAGGGAAAATCTTGTCTTACTTGACATTGGACATAAAAAAGGAACAATCTTGTTTTACTTGACATCAGACATAAAGAAGGGACAATCTTTTTTACATGACATCAGGCATAGAGATGGGACAATCTTTTTTACATGACATCAGACATAAAGAAGAGACAATCTTGTTTTACATGACATCAGACATAAAGATGGGACAATCATGTATTACATGACATCAGACATAAAGATGGGACAATCATGTTTTACATGACATTAGACATAAAGAAGGGACAATTTTGTCTTACTTGACATTAGACATAAAGAAGGGACAATCTTGTCTTACTTGACATTAGACATAAGGGACAAATCTTGTTTTACATGGCATTAGACATAAGGGACAAATCTTGTTTTACATGACATTAGACACAAGGGACAATCTTGTTTTACATGACATTAGACATAAGGGACAACCTTGTTTAACATGCCATTAGACATAAGGGACAATCTTGTTTTACTTGACATTAAAAATAAGGGACAATCTTGGAGGTGTATATTTATTCTATGGCATTTGTATCATATGCCCTCTATAGTAATTGTATCATAGCCTCTATATGGTAATTGTATCATAGCCCCGTATAATTTCCGGGGAGACAAGAATAGGCTTACTGCAGCATCAGGCATGTCATACGAGGTGACTAATATGAGATTGGCAACCTCATTATGTAAAACAAGTAGCCCCATAAACCACTGCCACAAGAGTACGTGACTGCTTGGTGCAGGCTTCCTGCACTGGCTCCATAAGAAGCACAAAGGAAAATGACTTGGATCATATGCATCCAATTGGCTAATTAATAGAACGCTTTCCTCTCACGGCATGGTTACCTGGTTCCATGGCCAAAACTAGGGTAGCATCATGCTTCAAGTCTACCCAGCTGTAAATGGGTGCCTAACCCCTGAGTTGGGAAAATTAAAGGCAGCAAGGAAGGGAACTGGTCACCCCATCTCATCAAAAAGCTGGACCTAGCATGGTAAAGTCTCTAACACTTCACTCCTCTACAGCAGGTTCTGCTATGGGACTGCCTTCCTTTGATTGGATCATACACAACAGCCAACACTTTACAGATGCATTCATAAATGGGTGCCACCAATAAAATGACTGCCGAACATCTGCTTTAAAGTTGCCCAACATATGCAGAACAGAGAAAGCGCATATGGTTGACACCCAGTACCATTCGTGGAAAAGCTCTACGGAGATGCAAATAGCCTCAAGCTGACCATTGCTTTCTTTGAAAACATTCAAGCAGATGTCTGAGAGTGTATGAAGAAGACAAATGGGTGCATGTGTGGAAAAGAAGGGTTAAAATGATTTGACTGCAATCACCAAAGTGGAATTAATGGATATGACCAAATACCAGTGGAGGAAGAGGTAAGGTAAAGATGCTAGAAGTGGGTAAAACTGACACTGAGGTAGTCATCTAGTCCAGGACAAATGAAATACTGGAAGACCAAAAAAAAAACTCTAAAGTGGGTGCTTGCATGAAATAGAAAGAAGGATTGGGGAATGCTTTATCTCCGACAAACATATATTTTATAAGTCATCTAGTCCAGGAGATGAGAAGTGGCTCTGTGTAGGACACTAGAATTTCTTGGGAGAGCCCAGAACACAGTATTTTAGCTCTGCATATTTGGAGAGTCTACATGGATGACAGGGAATGCACAGTATGCCATGCACTTCCTCCTAGCTTGGGACCAGATGTGATGATCTTTTAAATGCCAGCCAAGCTGGAGAAACTGGAGCTCATAACTTCAACTCAACATGTTTGGGGATGGCAGAAAGGCCACAGGAAAAGCCTAGATCTACAGTGTAGATAATACCAAGGAGTCTTCAACTTGGCACTGGCTGCAAAAGAACGAGAAGCTCAGCACCCCTAGTTAAACAACAACAGTCCAGGGCAGAAGAAATATAGGAAGACCTAAAAATTTCATAAATGGGTGCTTGCATGGAATAGAAGGATTGGAGAATGCCTTATTTCCTAAAAACATATATTTTGGAAGTCACCTAGTCCAAGGCAAAAAAATTACTGAGAGACCAAAAAAACTTCATAAATGGGTGCTTGCATGGAATAGAAGGATTGGAGAATGCCTTATTTCCTAAAAACATATATTTTGGAAGTCACCTAGTCCAAGGCAAAAAAAAATTAATGAGAGACCAAAAAAACTTCATAAATGGGGGTGCTTGCATGGAATAGAAGGATTAAAGAATGCCTTATTTCCTAAAAACATATATTTTGGAAGTCACCTAGTCCAATGCAAAAAAATTACTGAGAGACCAAAAAAACTTCATAAATGGGTACTTGCTTGGAATAGAAGGATTGGAGAACGCCGTATTTCCTAAAAACATATATTTTGGAAGTCACCTAGTCCAAGGCAAAAAAATTACTGAGAGACCAAAAAAACTTCATAAATGGGTGCTTGCATGGAATAGAAGGATTGGAGAATGCCTTATTTCCTAAAAACATATATTTTGGAAGTCACATAGTCCAAGGCAAAAAAAATACTGAGAGACCCAAAAAATTTCATAAATGGGTGCTTGCATGGAATAGGAGGATTGGAGAATGCCGTATTTCCTAAAGACGTATATTTTGGAAGTCACCTAATCCAATGCAAAAAGAATACTGAGAGACCAAAAAAAATTCATAAATGGGTGCTTGCATGGAATAGGAGGATTGGAGAATGCCTTATTTCTTAAAAACATATATTTTGTAAGTCACCTAGTCCAAGGCAAAAAAATTACTGAGAGACCAAAAAAAACTTGCAAGTGGTTGCTTGCATGGAAGAGAAGGATTGGCAAATGCCTTATTTCCTAAAAAAATATATTTTGGAAGTCATCTAGCCCAGGGCAAAAGAAATACTGGGAGACCAAAACAATATGATAAATGGGTGCTTGCATGGAAGAGAAGGATTGGTGACTGCCTATGCACCACAGGGAGCTAAAGGGCTATGACGATGCTGTTTCTTGCCAGTTTTCTTTAACTAATTCTTTCAGATTTGTTTCATATAGTCCATCAGTTTTTTTTTAAATTATTTATTACTGTTTTTTTTTTCCTGTTTGGTCTCAGTTCTATTGTTCACTTAAAAAAGCATTCACTTATACTTCAGAGCCTGAACAAACGGGCTGCACTTCTGGCACATATGAAGCGACACATTCGCAAGAAAGACTTCCGCTGCGAGTTCTGCAACAAGGTATATCCAGAATTAAGAGAGCTGAAAATTCACCGCCAAGAGCATAGTGGGGACAGACCATACAAGTGTGATAAATGTGGCAAGGGGTTCAAGTCCCAAGGAACCCTGCGGTCACATATAGGAGTTCACTCTGGTAAACATGAAATTTGTATGCTGGTTTATGTCTTGGACAGCCCCCACGGCTGTTTGTGCCCTATACTAGAGCGCTCTTTTAGTTTCAGTGACCGGACTTCTGACACCGGGTAATAAATCTTCCTTGCACCGTAAAAGATTACTGCGGGTTTTGGCGGGGAAAATCAGCTGATGTGTGTGTAAAATCAGTAAAATATAAATCATTACACACTCGTTCTGGATAAACACAGCGCTAAAATTCTTTTGTGTACTATAACTTTGTTCTGTGTTCTATGTTAGATTGCATTTTTATTTGTTTGAAATTATATTTGACGGAGTTACAGACTTTTGAAAACAGCGTCATCATTTGAGGAAATTCATAACAAAAGTAATCTATTTATTAATGTAATATCTAAAAATCGGCCCATTCGAATGAGTTTATAATTATAAAGATTTCTCGAAGGGAAGCTAAAGATTATTTCCACATACTGTTTTTTTTTTTGGTTTCATATCTTGATAATGTGTGGTAGTCAGTTTTGTGAGTTTGGCATTACAAGAACAAGCATATTGTCACCAGATTTTATAACATTTAAATCACTGTAAACGCATTCCTGATACTCGCAAATCTTAAATAAGGTTGTAAAAAATAACTTTTTGTAAAGCGCCATCTGTTTTTGCATTTTCATTCATTTATAATGATATTTAGCTACGTATATAAGCGTCAGAAAACATGTAAAGCTATAGATAGATTCTTCCACATACTTTGATCTATCTTTCAAGTCTTGTTAATCTTGTATTTATAATATGAATGTCTTTTTTTTATTGTGTGTGAGATAAGGACGGTTCCATTAGTGTTCTTTGGTAGACAATCCTGTGCACACGACGGATGCCAAAGAATTCTAAGTAACTGTTTGTATATCTTCTTTCATTCACAGTTCAAAGTTACAATGCAGGTAGTAAATTTAGAGAAACCAAATTCTAAATCTAATACCATCCTTTTATCAATGGCTAGAGTCAGAGATACATATGATAATTTAGAAATATTTATGAATGGCATGAAAGCTCAGATAGAATCACTAAAAGATTTAGTTGGATGGTAAAAATGTTGTTTTCTTATTCGGGGATTATGACTTTTTGATGAAAATGTTTGGTTTGTCTGGAGTTTAAGGAACATACCCAATGTCTGTGGTGTCTCCAGCAAAACAAGGAAATAAAGACATCCAGAGAGCATACAACTTGCAAACCAAGAAGTTTGGCCATGTTGATAAGAGATTACAATAGATATATGGGAAAGGGAATGAAAGGCAAGTGGCACGTTACCATAATTGTTTACACAAACCAATGTTAGAGATTGAAATTGAAAATGTAGCTCCTCCTTACCTTCATATATTTAGGCATTGTTTTGAAACACCACAGACTTCTAGAACAGGTAGCCGATACAATAGACGCAAAGATATTTGAGAATCCGCAAGAGATAAATGCAAACATTAGTCCTATTAAGAACTTGAAGAAATTTGGTAGGAACTGGAAACAGGCAGAAGAATTAGAAGCTAAAATTGAATTTTTTTCAGGCAGGTATTGAACTTTGTGAGGATAAGGAGGAGACAGATAGTTTTAAAGTTAAACTTGAAAATGCACAAGATGCGCTGGCCAAACTTCAGTTTCAAGATCTGTGTGCTAGGTCTGGTCCAGTTTGCTTACACCTGGACTAGCCAAACACAAAATCATACCACAGGCTTATCATAGCAGAGAATTCATAGGGAATCACTGCCACAGATATCTCACACAAAAAGTTTATAAAGATCTTACAAGAGCAATCATTACACAAACAATGAAAATTACAAACAAACAAGATATAACTGACATAGCTTTTATTGCCTAAGAACAATTCAACTCACTGAAAGAAGCATTTGAGAAAGTACACAACAAAATATCACACAGTAAACCAATTAGTAAAGAATCAATAACAGCATTAATAGAGACTTATATGTCTTTGTTCAGAAAGCTATTCCCCAGTGAGACAATTCCTAAACAGCACATATTAGAAAAACATTGCGCAGACTGGATCAGAACTCATGGCTTTGGAATGGGCATGCATGGAGAGCAAGGAGGAGAATTTGTACATTCCACTATTTCCAAAATTGAAAGACGTGCCAGCGGTATTAAAAATATAAATTCACAATTAAAATTTATAATGGAAACTCATTTGTTACAAATTTCTCCATCTGTGGATGTACAGATTCATCCTATGAAAAAAAAAGGAAGTGTGAATGATAATTGGGCGAAATTTTGGGGCTAGAGCAAATTATGGCAGTTGTTGCGTGAGAGTGACAGAATTAACATAGTGTGGAAATCATTTAATAGATGTATTTATTAAATACACCTATTTATCTATTAAATTGAACATTTCGTGTTACTCATGACCATACTCATTTTTACATGACCATCGTGATGTATGATTGAGATAATTTTTAGCTCTCATGTTTTGGGGACAATTGGGTGTGTTATTTTAAGGTAATAAATGTGGACTTGCAATTTAATGTTTCAATAATTAATGTTTGACGCATGAAACCAAAACAAAACTTTGATATCCATTTTCTGCAGGTTTTCTACTTTTGATTTCTGTAATTTGTTATGCATGTTGATTGTGATCGTTGTAGTGTAAATTGCATTAGAAACAAACCATAACAAATTATTTTAAAAAAACGTAAATTTTTCACTATTTCAGACTATTATATCTTCTGTTCTAATTGTGATAAAATGTTTGTTCTTGTTCTAAAATTTACTCTAACATTTCTAGTCTAGCTTTACGGTATTTATAATAATAAAGTAGCCTAAAAGCATTAATTAAGCCCTATCAAAAGTAACCACTGCCACATTTTTTCCCCGTTAGGAAATTGACCACGTGACCTCTGTCACGATAGCTATAAATAGCGTGGTCAGGGAAAACTAAAAGATCGCTGGCAAACAGCTGTGCCCCGTGTTGTTCCCGGAGGTCTCTGAAGAGGCAAAGAAAGAATAGGACTACTGGGTCAACAGGCATGTCATACAAGGCCACTAATACTGGATTGTTAACAGGGCTGGCAAACTCATCATATAAAACAAACTGGAACTGAAACGACAGCTACAAGAGCATATGAATGCTTGATGCAGGATTCCTGCAAGGGGACCAGCAGCAGAAGTGCCTGCATGCTCCATAAGCAGCCCAAAGGAAAGTGATGATGATGACATCTTGGACAGAGAATTAGGACACTTGACTTAATGTGTATCAAGAACACAGGCTACAGAAAAGTGTTCAATGATAATGAGAATTGTAAACTTTCCATATATGTATTACAGCCGTCATGTTTCCCTTGCTCTGCATAGAATCCACCTCCCCCTCATTTCTTTGCCTTAGCAAACAGATACCAATGCCCAAAGTTGTTAAGTTAGAGGGTGCGGAAGTAGATGTGGAAGAGCTGTGAAAAGGCAGGTGAAAACATGACTACAGTGTATGCTTCCAGATTAGATAACAGGGATTGTAGGTAAACAACATGACTACAGTGTATGGTTACGGATTAGATAACAGGAATTACAGGTATACAACATGACTACAGTGTATGGTTACAGATTAGATAAGAGGGACTGTAGGTAAACAACATGACTACAATGTATGGTTACAGATTAGATAACAGGGATTGTAGGTAAACAAAATGACTACAGTGAATGGTAACACTGGACAACAGCCAAAATGTATCCCAGACAAAAGTAGCTATGTTTAACTAATTTGGACATGCTGATCACGAATATGAACTTAAAAATCGCGAATTAGCTCTAGTTTTCAAGATCGGGGGGTGTGGTGGTGTTCAGTAGGCTGGTGGCTTCACCTTCCCGACGCGAATGACCCAGTCCTTCTCTTTTCTATAACCCTGGCGCGTGATTCCCCACGAAACGGATAGCCTTCAGCGCCAATCTGTAGCAGTCATTGCAACCACATTTTCTCCTTGTCATCATTTGTGTTGTTGGATTTTGTGAGTGCAGACTTATCGTTCAAGATGCCTCGTGAATGTGTGAACAGTGCGGATTATTTTTGCTATATTTGTGGACAAATAGCTTTGCTATCACAAAGGCGACCCATTACACAGATGATAAAGAAAGCTTACAGCCTTTATTTTGGTTGTGAGATCGGTGACCAGGACCGGTATAGGGCCCTACACATATGTAGTCAATCCTGTGCAACGAATCTGCGCTGCTGGTTGAACCGAAAAGGACGATCCATGCGTTTTGCAGTTCCAATGGTGTGGAGGGAACCAACAAACCATCTTAATGATTGTTACTTTTGCATGACTCCTCCAATTGGACATGGTATTTCTAAGAAGAAAAAGCGGCCTGTGACCTATCCGAATATTCCCTCTGCTATGCGGCCAGTGCCTCATGGGGAAGGACTTCCTGTTCCGGACCCACCAGAATATAATACTCTGGATGATAAAGAAGATAATAAGGCCAGTGGACATCCGTCACCTGTGAAAGCATCTACATCAAGAGACCCTGATTTTGTGCCTATTGAAGAGTCTGCACAGCCACATAAAATTACCCAGAGTGAATTGAATGATGATAACTTCATTGCTTGCGTTGATATAGTGGGTCTGATGGCAGCACTACACATCAACTACAAAGACGACGATTGGAGGCTGTTCATTGATTCGTCCAAGTTGAGCTTACAAGCTGTGCTGCTCCATAATGGTAACGTTTTACCATCTGTTCCACTCAGGTATGCAGTCCACATGAAAGAAACGTACAACAACATGAAACAACACAATCAACTTTGACAAGTATAAGTGGCAGATTTGTGGTGACATGAAGGTCATTGCCATCTTGATGGGGCTACAGCAGAGTTACACAAAGTTTTGCTGTTTCCTCTGTCTGTGGGACAGCCGTGCCAGGACTTCCCACTATAAGAAAAAGGATTGGCCCCAATGACAATCACTTGAACCAGGGAAAAACAATGTACTTAACGAACCACTTATAGAATCCCACAAGATCTTGCTCTCTCCTCTCCACATCAAACTTGGACTAATGAAGAATTTTGTAAAGGCCATGGATTGAAATGGGGCAGAATTTTTATACCTTTGTGATAAATTTCCAAGACTTAGTGAGGCCAAAATCAAGGAAGGTGTATTTGTCAGTCCACAGATACGTCAGCTCTTCCGAGATCAGTGTTTTGATATCCTCACAGGTGATGAAAAGTTAGCTTGGAATGCTTTCCAGCAAGTGGCCACAAACTTTCTAGGAAACACTAAGGCTGACAATTACCAGGAGCTTGTGGAAACCCTCTTGCAGCGCTACAAGAGACTAGGGTGCAACATGTCTTTGAAATTACACTTTTTACACTCTCATCTGGATTTCTTCCCTGCTAACTGCGGTGCTGTCAGTGACGAGCATGGGGAACGATTTCATCAGGACATTACTACCCTCGAAAAAAGGTACCAAGGGAAATGGAATGCAGCAATGCTAGCAGACTATTGTTGGACCCTTGTGAGAGATGCTCCAGAAACTCATAACAAGGCAAAAAGGCTCGCTGTGAATCATTTCCGCTATGAGCATTATTATCATATGGTATGTATATGCAAATGTGTATAACTTGTTTTATAGATATTTTAAAAACTAGAGCTAATCTGGTGTTTTAACAGCCATTTACATATTCAGCAGCCCAAACAAGATAAAGGTAACTTGGTTTAATCTCAGATACACACAAAAAGTCAAAATTTGTTGTCCAGTGTAATTGACGAGGCAATCATGATTTTGTCTGAAAAATCGCACAACAGCATTGAAATCCCACGAAAGTTACAAGTAGAAAAGTCAACTCGGCGTGGACGTCCGAGAAGGAAAGGGTTAGATCTAGATTTGGTATATAAGCCTGCTCAGATTCAATTCTGGACTCTCAAATTTTCATAGCTGAAAAGACGTCCAGTGGACTGACACACGCGTGTCAAAGCCACATAGCCACAGCCCATAGCTGAGAAAAGCAAAGCTGAGGTGCTTGTGAGCAGACTTGCAACAGTGATAAGCTCAGATCCGTAATACTGTGTCTGAAAGGTATGTTAAACTTATATTAATCGTTGGGTTACACCGATGTCTAACACACGAGTGACGCGCTACAAAACAAACTTTTTTGGTTTTCAGAGCTTTTCGAGTTTCGGATAAAAGGTTGTGGGCCTGTGTAAATGGAACAGCACAAAGCAGATATCACAAACAGATAACACATTAGACAAGGCAAAGCCCCCATACCCCCCCCCCCCCTCCCGGGTCTCCTATGATACAAAGAAGGAATAAGACTTTTGCTCCATCAGGTATGTCGTACAAGGGGACTGATATGAGATTGTGCATGGGGGGCTAGCAACCTCATCAGGTAAAACAGATTGCTACAGCCACACTGCTGCAAGAGGATGTTAATGCTTTGTGCAAGCTTCGTGCAAAGGGGCTAGCTGCAATGTAGGCTCCATGCTCCACAGGCAGCGAAAAAGGAAAATAATGATGAAGAAAGCCCCTCCAGACAGTGCTCGACAAAACTGACACTGGCAGCTGAATGCTCACTTAAAAAAAAATGCTGTAATAAACACTGAACCACTACTTTCTGTATCAGGGGAACAACCTTACAGCTGTGACGTGTGCCAAAGAACGTTCTCACAAACCTCAGGTCTCAACCAGCACAAGCTTAAGCACACAGCAGACGAGGAGAGGACGCTTGGAAGCAGCACAACAGACAATCAGCACAGCTGTGATATTTGTGGAAGGGTGAGTGTAAGAACTGATAATGCTCTAGATCAGTGGTTCTCAATGTGGGGCCATATGGCCTCCCCCAGGGGGTCACATAGGTAAATGAGGGGGGGGGGGAGCAAAAAAAAAAGGTTGAGAACCTCCTGCTCTAGATGACAATATTACAATGTAAATGTAAGCCGGCTGTCAACGGTGTAATCGTAAGTAGAATAGGAAATCAATTATGTTTCCTCATCACCCTTTTTGTACTCTCTGGAGAATAGAGCCACCACTGCAGGAAGCCTGCCCAAAACATTCACATGCTCTTGCAGCCAAGGTTTCTGTCGCAATTGCCAGCCCCTTGCAGAATCACATATTAGTCGCTTTGTACGACATGCCTTCTATGTCTCATAACTGACCTCTGGCAACTACACGAAGCCAAATGTGTGTCCGGTTATATTATAATTACCTTGTGTGTTTTCTGTGGGGGGTCTCATAGGACATACAGAAAGAATAACAAGGTGGTCCAAAAGTCTCCATACATAGGGAAAATTATCAGTTCTGTAACAAACTGTCACTTTAGGTGGTCTAAAAGTCTCCACACATAGGTAAAATGATCACTTCTTTAACAAACTGTCACTTTATTCACAAAACATGCTCTACATAATTGCTATCACTTTGAAAACACATAAAAAAGAAAAAGAAGATTTATTCCCTACTTATGGAGACTTTTGGACCACCCTGTAGAATCACTGTCATTGAAAGTCAATAATGTGAAGATGTTCAATGGGGCTGGCAACATGAGGTTACCAGCCCCCCATCCACAACCTCATGTTGCAAGGCCCCCCATCCACAACCTCATGTTGCCAGCCCACCATCCACAACCTCATGTTGCCAATCCTCCTAATGTTGTCAGCCCTATCCACAACCTCATGTTGCCTGCCTGCCCCCATCCACAACCTCATATTCCCAGCCCACCAGCCACAACCTCATGTTGCCAATCCTCCTCATGTTGCCTGCCAGCCCCTCATCCACAACCTCATGTTGCCAGGCCACCCACAACCTCATGTGTTGCAAGCCCCCATCCACAACCTCATGCTGCCAGCCCCCATCCACAACCTCATGTTGCCAGGCCACCCACCCACAAACTCATGTTGCAAGGCCACCCACCCGCAACCTCATGTTGCAAGCCCCCATCCACCTCATTTTGCCAGCCCATACATCCAGTCCTTGTTCTGGAACACCCAGGGTTAGAGAGGCAGAGATAGACCCAAAAAAAACACATGGAGAAGAGAACTGGAGACAGAAGTGAAAATGACGAGGATGACGCAGAAAGAACCTGAGCTGATGGCACTTGACATGTGTTTGTTGAAGGCCTATGCTCCTTGGGGAGCTAAAGGGGATTGATTGATTGATCTACAATTTATTTATCGTGTGCCCTACAGTGCTACAAGACCAAGTTCCGCCTGCAGCTTCACCTCCGATCACATGACAGTAAACGAGATGTATCATGTGACTTCTGTGACAAGAAGTTCCAGACAGCCCAGGACCTGGCAGTCCACCGCCGTTCCCACACAAAGGACAAGTACTCGTGCCGTGTCTGTGGAGCTAGTTTCAAGTCCAGAAGTGTCTACTACTTTCACACACGAACGCACCAAAGTAAGTGCAGGCAACTTGTTTCATCATCATCATTTGGAGCCACCACTGTAGCTGGTCCCCTTGTATGAAGCCTGCACCAAACCATCACATGATCTTGCCATAGTGGTTTCTGTAGAAGTGTGTTTTACATGCTGAGGTTGCTAGCCTCATGGCAACTTATTTGGTTTGCACATATTTCCCAGATAAAACTCTGTAAACAGCATTTTTCAAACTCCAAATTTTAAACCAGCATGCCTTCCTCATTAAACCAGGCAATTTAGAAAACAACGTAAGAGTTAAAAGTGACAAATGTGAAGATATTTGGTTTACAAATGCCTCAAAGTGGTAATTCACAACATAAGCAGTGGATAAAAGAAATTAGATTAGGAAAATTTGCATTTTCTTGTACTTCCCTCATGAGTATTTTCATTACTAGAAGCAGTCTTGGTGAAGATGGTAATTTACACTACAGGTCTGTATTATTTAATCCTAAATTGTCGGGGACAGCTGTGTTTCCAATGTCACCCATTCAAAAGTAGATAGCCCAAAACAGCCAAAAGTCGCGCAAAATGTCGGAAACCGTCCAGGCTCCCCCTCATAAGAACTTTTGATTTTCAGAATATTTCGGTTTTCGAGTGTTTGAATACGGACTTGTATAAATAAATCAGTCAGTTAAAAAAACAAAAAACTATTTTGGTCTAAAATAAAGTTACGGACTATTTAACTGTTTTAGTTTAATCAACATCACCATCATCTCCATTTTCAATCCTTATAGCATCAACAAGCCACCACTGTAGATGGCCCTTGAGGAAGCCTATGCAAAGGCACAAACTCTTACAGTATTGGTTTCTGTAGCAGCAATTAGTTTTACATGATGAGGTTGCTAGCCTATATTCACATCCTCAAGTTAGTCACAGCATTATCCTTTCTTTGTCTCCTTACACACCCCTGAACTACGCAAGATATTTTAGCTCCATGAAAATGAATATTTTTCTTTTCAGTCGACAGACCATACCTCTGTTCTACGTGTGGCAAGTCATTCATCAGTGCGAATGACCTCAACGCACACAGGCGTCGTCACACCATGGAAAGCATCCTCAAAAAGTCACATGAGCAGTTTATTTGCAACGTGTGCGGGAGAGTAAGTTACAGTTTTTAGACCAAAAAAAATTGATTTAAAAAAAAAAAATATTGGAAACAGACACGAAGAAGACATGGAAGGGGCTAGCGGCAACATAGGCCCCATGCTCCGTAGGAAGTGAAAAGGAAAAGGTTGATGAAGAAAGATGAGGAGCTGATAGCAAGGTACAGAAAAGACTTAGCATCAGGTTGTTAAAGGCCCTATGCTCCTTGGGGGAAGTTGATGTATGATGATGATTATTATTAATGAAAATAATGTAACGAGCAGATGAAGAATACCAACGGGCTGATCACCCGTTTGCCAGTCACTTCGATTACGGAAACAACAGCAAATGGATTGATTTGCCGTTGCCCTAAAGACGCCAATAGGCGTGATGGGAAACAATGGCAAAGAAAACCTATCTGCTGTTGCCCTAAGACGCCACTAGGCGTAATGGCCACTGACTGCTTTGACGGTCGGTGGCTAAGGACGGAAGAAGAAGATGAAGAATGAGAAGATTAATGGGTATTCGACAGATATCTAACAATAACTAAACAAGAATAAATAGATTGATATGGTACGACAAGAGGTTATCAACAATGGAGTATGACATGCCCCCCCCCCCCCATCTCATGGGTAGTGAGATCGGATGCCTAGCTTTCTCGGATAAGGGCGAAAAATAGGAGGTCCCATGTGCAAGTTACGCATGTGAAAAATCCCTTGGTAGTTGGAAATCGCAAAGAGGAGGCCATACGGCCGCTGCCCTAACAAAATGTACTTAAATTAGCGAAACCTACTAGTCACAAAAATATTTAAAGAATGTATGATTTCTGTATACACACATTAGGATCCTCCCCGGTGCTACAGAGTTCTTGTACTATGCTGAGATCCTCCTTGTGCGATCAAAGGAAGAAGATCGGAGCAATGAAGATGGTCCTTTAAAAACAAAAATAAGCAACTGACGACAAGAAATGGTGTAAGTTATCGGGGCCTGAAAGGGGGAGCAAAGAATAGTAACACTGTTACCTACCATTCATGTTGTAAAAAGTGACAAAGGAGGGCCGGGCATGGGGTCAGTTACCCCATCCTGTAAAGGTAGTCCCATAGCAGATACTGACGTAGGGGAGTGAAATGTTAGAGACTTCACCATACTAGGTCCAGCATCGAGAGGATGGGTGACCAGTTCCCTTCCTCGCTGCCTTTTCTGTCCCTAACTCAAAGAGCAGTCAAGTACCCATTTCCAGCTGGGTACACTGGAGCGTGTCGGTAGCATGATTCAAACCCGACACCTTTGTCGTGAGAGACCAGTGCTGTAGCCACTCAGTCAATCGGTCACGTATAAATGTTAAAACCACAAAAACTTCAACAAACAACATGGGCAGACCAACTAAAAAAGATAACATTCAGCCGTCCAAGATAAGGAGAAGCTCCTCTTGCTAGGAGGCCCATAATACAATAGTGGAACTGATGAAAAGAATCAGACAAGAGCCAGTGGAACAAGAGATGAGAAAAATTTGCTGAAGATGAATAGGACACATAATGAGGAAACCTACTGATAGCACTACAAGACAGTGCATATTCTGGAATCTCAAGGGCAAGAAAGGTAGAGGGAGACAATACACAAGGAGAAAGGAAATGAAAGGGCTAAAGAAGATATAGAAGCACCTAGTTGGCACAAAACTAGGATTGGAGGATGATGTTAATATGTTGAAGGCCTATGCTCTTGAGGCAGCTGAAGGGTAAAGAGTGAATACCATTAGTTCATGCCAAGCTCTCCTGTCTTGTGCCTACCATTCTGGTTCTTTTCATATCTTTTTTTTCCCATTCTTCTTATGTCTGTTTTGAGTTTTAATTTCCATGTGACATTCTTCAGTATAAGACATGACATGCAGAGTTCTTCATGAAGGACAACTTACAGAACCGTTTAGGATTAGAATGGGAGTGAGACAGGGATGCCTCTTGTCTCCATTTCTTTTCTTACTAGATTGGGTTATGAAAACATCGACATAACACAACAGAAATGGAATCCAGCGGAATCTGACTAAACAGCTTGATGATCTGGATTTTGCAGACGCCTTGGCTCTTCTGTCCCATAACCATAATTAGATGGAAGAGAAAATGAAAATTCTCAATGAGAGATCACAACAAGTGAGCCTGAAAATACACAGGGAAAAGACAAAGATTATGAGAATAAATGCAAGAAATGATAACAAGGTTGAACTTGAAGAAACACCACTAAAGGATGTAGAATGGTATACATATTTTGGCAGTAATATAGACAGAGTTGGAGGGACAGACATTGATATCAATATAAGAATACAAAAAGCAAGAGGAGAAATCAATTCCAACATGAAAATAAGAATCTTCAACTCAAATTTCAAGTCAGTCCTATTGTATGGCTCTGAGACTTGGAGAGCAACAAAAACAACCAAAAAGCTACAGACTTTTATAAACGGGTGCTTGCTTAGAATAGAAGGACTGAAATGGTATGACAAAGTCATAAATGTGGAATTGATGACAAGAACCAGACAAGTGCCAGTGGAACAAGAGTTGAGAGGAAGGCGATGGATAGGATACACATTGAGGAGACCTGTTGATAGCATTACAAGGCAGTCCTTGTTCTGGAATCCATAGGGAAAGAGAACGAACGAACAAACTTTATTTTCAAAGGGTTTAGAATTGGGCACACAGGCCCGTCTAACATTCTGCCCTTCCTTTCTCTCGTCTTCCATACTAAATCCATTAATTCTCACATGTATCTTAAATATTACTTAAATAAGAAAATAACATACAATAAAATAAAATAAAATCCCAACATTGTAACAGTACAATAATAGTTACACAGATTTACAGTACCTTATCATAATTAATACTAAACAGGACAATGCCAACAAAGGCCTTTTAAATTTATTTATCAAAACCTACATATGATGTTATATAATTATTTAAGAACGTAACTAAATTAGGGTGGCATATAATCTGCACTCATGATGTATTTGAAAAGTCTGTGATTGAATGAATATGGACTAAGCGTGTTTTTTAGGTCATGTGGAAGATTATTCCACAGATGAGCAGCAGAAAAAGCTAAACTTTTCTTGAATAAGTCGAGCCTAGGCTTGGGTATGTGTAATTTATTTAAGCGTTGACTGTGTCTTCCGCTGTATTTTAAAATAGGCCACAAATACTTTGGAGCATTCTGTGATAAGATTTTGTGAATAAATTTGGCTTTGTTGAAGAGAAAGCGCTGTCTTAGTGGTAATATGTTAAGATATGTATATGGGTCCACACACTGTGTGAGGTTTTTGTCTGAAACTAGGCGCACTGCACGTTAGCAGAGGTAGACCAAAAACACAAGGAGAAGAGAACTGGGTACAGAGGCAAAAATGATGAGGGAAACATGTAAAGAACTTGAGCGGTTGGCACAGGACATGAAGACTTGGTATGTGTTTGCTGAAGGCCTATGCTCCTCGGGGAGCTTAAGGGTATTGATTGATTGATTCTTCGGTATAAGAAAAAGCACCCACTCATATAATCACCTCTCTCCAGTTTTCTTGATACGGTCAGTCATTCAAGAAATTTGTTCCAAATTTACTTCCAGATCTACCAGATGAAGAACAGCCTGGTCATTCATATGAAAATTCATCAAGGCATCTTTGATCACCCCTGCGACTTCTGTGACAAAAAGTTCAAGTCTCATGCAGAGCTGCGTCACCACAGACGTGTGCACACACAGGAGAAGCCCTATGTGTGTGAGACATGTAGCCATCGATTTTCACGGCACAGCACCCTTGTCAACCATCGCAGAACCCACTCAGGTATTTAATATCCTCCTTCAGTACTCTGAACCTTTTAGGTATGTTCACTGTCAACACAATCCTTTTAAATTTCTTTATGTTCTAATAACCTATGAATACTTCCCGGAACAGCACCTATGTCAACCATCACAGAACTCACTCAGGTATTTCACATTCGTATCCTTCTTCTCACTCTCAACCTTTTAAGTAGTTCAGTGCCAACAAAGGCCTTTTAAATTTATTTCTTCTTAATGACCTTTGTTCAATTCCTGGCACAGCACCTTTGTCAACCATCACGAAGCTCACTCAGGTATTTCAAATTTATATCCTTCTTCTCAGCTATGAACCTTTTAAGTTGGTTTAGTATCAACACAGTCCTTTTAAATTTCTGTTTTTAATCCTTTGTTCAATTTTTGTCACAGCTCAATCATCACAGAACCCACTGAGGTATTTTACTTTCATATCCTTCTTCTCTGTTTTGGACCTTTTAGATGTATTCACTGTCAGCAGTCCTTCTTAGCTTCTGTCTTTTCTTAATGAAATTTGTTCAGATCTTTCAGATCCATTTAAGCGTTGTCTGTCAATAATGTTAAATCTCTGATGGCTTATAATTAGGATAATATATTCAACTGCCAATACCCGCTTAAGGCATTCTCCTTCTTTGCCAGTTAATCAATCAATTAATCAATACTCTTCATGTTGCCCAAGGAGCAATAACCACATGCCAAATCCTTCTGTCACGTGCCATCACCTCCAGTTCTTTCCCCATCTTCCTCATTATTTTCTCTTCTCCATGTTTTTTTTTTAAATCTACCTCTGCCTCTTTCCCTGTGGACTCCAGAACACAGACTGCCTTGTAATGCTATCAACAGGTTTACTCAATGTGTGTTCTATCACTTCATGTATAGAGGGCAAATGAAAATGTCCACTGTATGTGTTTTTTCTTTCCTTTGTCTTAAAAAATATATCGCCATCATCCTCATGGTACTGTACTTTTCATTATTTTGACAAAGACAAACTCCAAAGACCAGGGCTGGGGTTTTTCATGGTGTGAAATTCTCATTGCCTCGAAGTTCATGGCCAATAATTTGGACCGCACTGCCCAGTTAGAAAAAAAAAATGCAACTCATCGTGTAAAACATATTGTTACAGAAACCACCACAGCCTTAAAGGACATCTGCAGTGGTGGGTGATCAATGCTCCAAGAGGAGCAAAACAAATATATATATATATGATAGTTGTTACGAGAGGATATATGATTTGTAGCAACTAGGTAGTGAGCTCGGATAAAATTTGCACATTTTAGTTGTTGAAATACAATAGAGATATATTATAGTTTTTGCGCTTCTTGGTGTTGAAAGCGAGGAGTATAATTTGCTTAGTTTTAATGTGACGTGTCACGTTGATAAGGTAGCACGTGATGACAGTGTAATTGTACCCATATTTTGTTGTACTTGGTCCTAGACGGACGGAAGTTTGAAGTCTCCCAGTAGAAGGATATTTATATCAAGGATTTTTTTGATGAATAGGTGTTTGGGTCAGCCTATAATTTGTGGATACAATATTATACCTCAGTGATGAGAGGGATTATGTTTTGAAGTGGTGAATATATATTAGGGAGCAAAATTTATTGAAAGTATCCAAGAAGGTCACCTTAGTCGCGTAAGTTGAGTTGTTCAATACCGGATTGCCAATCTAGGAATCACGAGTAAATAGCTTGACCGTACCACGACTTAAGGAATATGATTCAAGTGACGAATTATGATGTATTGATTGAATTCTGATGAACTGTATTTACTTGGATGTGATGTGCTATTAAATTGTATTTGTTCGGACTCTGAACCCCACGGACTTATCAGTTGATATTATTGAAAGTTCAGACCGTTACCCCACTATTCGTGTTTGTCAGCACGGCATTAGAAGCTCTACCATTTTGAAGTATTTCTAAAATCAATAATACAAACAAGACAGTGGTCAGAAACCGGCACACATAGAAGTTAGCTGAGAATACAAGAATAAAACTGGCAACAACAAAAATGGAACAATAAAGCACGATATAAATCTGTGTCAGTTGTGGGAATAAGCTTTGTTCATCGGCTGGAAAATCCGATTTAACAATAGTGAATGGAAGGTTATGCATTGGTCTAGCCATCTCACCAGTTAAAATAAAGTGCAGCATGGATGATCACCACACGAGCATAATAAAGTATTAAGCTTTAGGTGTCCCCTATACGAAGCTCAGCTGCAGTCTTACAAAGCAAAAATGTTTAGCAAGAAGAAGAATACCAAACTGGGCTGACAGCGTTCTATATTGCAAGACAGCATAATTAACATATGACATGTCTTACTTTCTCCAGGAGAACGTCCGTATATGTGTACGACATGCGGAGCTGCATTTAAACTATCCTGCACACTGAAGAAACATTCCAAAATTCATATCAGAGAAGCTCAAGGAGGGAGGGCACGGTCAAGCTCTGGTTAGTTCTCTGTAGTGATGGAGGCTAGTGTATCATACCAGATAGTAGCACAGTCTAGTATTCATGCCATATAGTGGCACAATCTAGTATTCATGCCAGATAGTGGCACAATCTAGTATTCATGCCAGATAGTGGCACAATCTAGTATTCATGCCAGATAGTGGCACAATCTAGTATTCATGCCAGATAGTGGCACAACCTAGTATTCATGCCAGATAGTGGCACAACCTAGTACTCATGCAAGATAATAGCACAATCTAGTATTCATACCAGATAGTGGCAGTCTAGTATTCATGCCAGATAGTGGCACAATCTAGTATTCGTGCCAGATAGTGGCACAATCTAGTATTTGTGCCAGATAGTGGCACAATCTAGTATTCATGCCAAATAGGGCATAAGCTAATGTATCATGTCAGATAGTGACACAAGATGCAGCAATAGAGAATGCAGTCAGCGACCCATAGCTTGATTGCTTGCATCAGGATCAGCGAACCAGAGCTGGTCAAGACCCTACTCAACCTCCACGTGGTGGTCCTGGAAACAGATTGCATCACTGCAGTCTGGCTGAGCGAGTAGGGATCGCAGTGGGAAGGCAAACCTGGTCCCAAAAAATGCCGTGCAGAAGTCGGATGTGTCGACCAAAAGGTGCAGATATCACAGCTTAGGCGTAAACAGACACAACGCAACCACCGTCCTTTTCAGGACGAACGAGGAAGAAGAAGAAGATAGTGACACTAGCTAGTGTATCATGTCAGGCATAAGCTAATGTATCATGTCAGGTAGTGACACAAGCTAGTGTATTATGTTATATAGCGACGCAAGCTAGTGTATTATGTTATATAGCGACACAAGCTAGTGTATCATGCCAGGTAGTGACACAAGCTAGTGTATTATGTTATATAGCGACACAAGCTAGTGTATTATGTTATATAGTGACACAAGCTAGTGTTTCGTACCAGATAATTGTAACAGCTAGTGTATCAAGCCAGACAGTGGCACATAAATCAGGCAGTCCTACTTATATCCATAGTTGGACTCTTAATTCTCTTCTGACTCCACAACCCTAGTTTAGTATGATCTTTCTCACTCTTACACCCTCTGATCCAACTTTTCTACCCCTATACTTCAGGAAAGATCAAGCTGCCAAACCAGGAATCAGTGCCTCTGTTAACCACACAAGAACTTCATCAGCATCAAATACAACAGCAGGAGGAACTGCAACACCAACAACAGCTACAACTGCAGCAGCAGCTGTCATCACACTCCTCTCTACCACTATGCCTTCCAAACACTGTGTCAGTTGCAGTGCCACAACTTCTGCCAAAAGCTGCACCAATGCTACAGGACAACAGTGAACAAACCCCCATCATTCATGAACTTAAGCCGGTTACTAGCAGCATTATGCATCTGGACAATTCAAGTCTTATCCATGACACAGGCAACATATTGTTAGATCCAAGAAACACTGCTTCCAACCTGACTCAGCAGTCAGTGAGAGAGGGCGGAGTCAGTGAATTGAACGAAAGAGAGACGACCAGAAATCTGATCGACATGCAGAATGTGGTGCCGAATCCCATTCAGTACAATCCAGGAAATAACACTTTCACTGCATACTATTATTATTAAAAAAATTATTCGCACTAAAACTACCTCACATTATTTCATAAAATGAAGTAGAAGCTTAACCCTTCAACTGTCAAGTGCATTTGTGCTGTGGTGTCATGGCTATTTTGAGAATTTTGATGAGTTCCAATAAAATACCAGAAACATGTAGAAGATGAAGTCAGAGGTCCATATAAGTATACATTTTCTGAAAGTATATTGGATAAGGAATCATATGGTACTAATTTCAAGGTATTTGAGCATTATGTATGGTGACCTTGACCTTTACACAGTGAATAAAATTATTTATGTAACTTTTCACCTGCCTTCAACCTACCCCCACACTGACTGTTTGGTTCTATTTATCATCTGAATAAGTTTTTCAGACACTGCAAACAATATTATTTCAGAAAATGTATAGTTATATGGTTTTATTATGAAAACTGTAATTTTGGTGAATTGTTTTTCATTCTTGACCTAAAAAAAAAGTCTTTCTACCAGCACCCAAAAATGACAAAACAAAATCATATGTTTCAACTGACTACTACTTTTTCTCTGCGTTTTTCTTCAAGATATGGACAAAACAGATACAGATAGAGTTACTTGATGTTATTCTTTTTCAATTTAGTCCTTGATCAGTCTTGTGAACGAGGTTGAGTTCACAATGTTCATGACACACAACTTTACATGCCGGACACCAATGTCGTGTTTTTTTTCTGCCTTTACTGCTTTTTTGTCCTTGCTTCTGTCACTGCAGACAAAGCAGTCTTTTTCTTTCTTTCAAACTAAAATAAATAGGTGATGCAATGATGTACCAGCCTCTGGCATGAGCTGCCGAACTCGAGGCTGAACTGTTGTTGGCTGCCGAGATTCAGGATGATTGCTGCAGAGATATTTCACTATTGTCAAAATCTATTTAACTCTCAAGTCTTTTGTTCTGAGCCACAGTCAAGTTGTACAAAATCCATGAGTTCAGAATAGACACATCTATTATATTCTGAAAGATTTTCTTCCAGTAGCAACTGGTAGACCTTTCAGAAGCTAAGTGGCATATCTGCTTGTCACTTATGTCCACCCCACCCATGTAAGAATTGTAGTCAAAAATGGCTGATGGTTTTTTTTTTTGGCCTTCCCTCTAATGATCTTTTCCTCAACTACTGCATTGTGAGCTGTAGTCAGTAGAAGCACTGGCTTGGTTTGAGATTTCTCTGAATGAAAGGCACAACATCTCTCCTTTGCACCAAAATTTGCATTCACCAACTTGAAGCTTTGAGGTCTTTTCCTCAGGTAAGCCTCTTGAATTGACTCGTACTGTCCCTGTCAATAATGTTCTTTTCTCTAGAAGAATATTTTGGGAGCTGTAAGGATTTCTTACAATAAAATTTGGATCAGATCATAGTCTACTGCTTTCACTGTCCACCTTTTGCCATCCAAATTGGTCAGTGACAACACTAGATCATTATTTGAAATATTTCAAATGGAAAATAGTGATTCCGACAATGACTTTGTAGACATCACTGTTGAGGGAATAATTCTTTTATTTGATGGATGGTGCAGATACTTGTTCCCTCTCCAAGTTCATTAAGAGTATTTGTAGTAGCTGGACCCTGGTGTCCTGACGGTCTAGGGTTGATTTTATTATACAGTCCGACTTGCAAAGTTCACACAAACGTAAGGCTAGTTTTCAGCAGTAGGAAAAACTTCATAAGCCTGATTGATGTTTAACAATATAGCTACTTTTAATGCACGAAACGAAGCTCCTCAATAATGCATCCATTAATTTGACACTGGCAATCTCTAGCCAGTCCATAAAGTAAGTCTAACGTCATGTAGACTACAGGAACAATGTCAGAGTCATCTTGCTGAAGTATTTAATATATATTATTCACTCATTCCTCTCCTTTCAGTGCTGACAAGTCCGTACAAATATAATCGAGCTTAGGCTCCAAACGTAGGACGACCTAGCTGATCTGAAGAAGCTCGTGCAAACACGACTTTCTCACATGGAGACACACAGCTAAAGAGGCCGAACTAACGCTCACATGTTCAATCTGAAACCGGCAAGGATCGTCTGCTTAAAATTAGCAGACTATGTGACGTACTTCCGGGGTAGTCCTAGTAACGCTTGTCAACAAGGAAGTCAGTACACAAACCAAGTTGAGAGCGACCAAAACTGTTATGAATTTAGTCATAACAATCACACATGCCAGTGATGAAAGTGGATCGAGTAATATTGAAGATGAAGCCGAATCTATATAACATAATACACTAGCTTGTGTCGCTATATAACATAATACACTAGCTTGTGTCACTACCTGACATGATACACTCGCTAGTGTCAAGAGAAATCGGATCCAACACAAAAATAAGAATGTTCAACTCAAATGTGAAGTCAGTCCTACTGTATGGCTGTGAAACATGGAGAACAACAAAAACAATAACCAAAAAGCTACAGACTTTTATAAATGGGTGCTTGAGTAGAATAGAAGGATTGAAATAGTATTACAAGGTTACCAATGTGGAAACAAAAATAAGAATGACAAGAAACCAGTGGAAACAAGAACAACAAAAACGATGAGACTTTTATAAAGTAGGAAGGATGAAATAGATAAGATACAAGAACCGCTGCGATGGATAAGAACACCTGAGGTTGATAGCATTACAAGGTAGTCCTTGTTCTGGAACCCCCCAGGTTAAGAGAGGCAGAGGTAGACCAAAAAGCACATGGAGAAGAGAGCTGGAAACAGGTGAAAATGATGAGGAGAACGTGGAAAGAACTTGAGATGATGGCATGTGACAGGAGGACTTGGCATGTGTTTGTAGGAAACCATGGATCTAAACACATTCTAGATCTAGATGCTGCATCTTATGATTGCTTCACTTTGTTTATGAGCGAAGAATGTTATCAAATGTGCTCAATACAAACAAGGAAGAAGCAGCAGTAAACAACAACTTATGCAAATGCATTAAAAAAACCCGATATTTTGTTTTCTCAAAGAACAAACCAAACACATCTTCTGGGCGTTCTGCAGAGACTGTTTATGACTGCCCAGTGTGCAGAATTCATTGTAACATTCATTACATCATGAATATTTATGTTTCGTTAAATTAAAATGAATGTGTATATCTTTTGTGGTAATGAATTAGCACAACATTCAAAATTTAAAAAAATATTTTACATTAATGAAATTGTGATTCTGCAATACTAATATATACTGTTATTAAGAATACTTCTGACGGTACATGATTCAATTCTGTGTATTTAAAACTAATAAATTTAATTGTAGCTCGGTTAGTTTTTTTTTTTTTAATGAATTGTTTAGACTGTCACTGTGTTAGAAAATAGAGTTGCTCTCCTTGCCTTGAAATTTAAGATAACATTATAGTCAGCTGGACAGGATAGTAAAGGGTTAAAAAACTCAGAACAGCAGATGGAGTCAGGGCCTTATAATGAAAACAATAAACACAGCAGCAGATGTTTACAAATATCAGTTATGTAACTCAGAACAGCAGGTGCAGTCAGGGACTCGTTAAGAAACTCAGAACAGCAGATATTAAGAGGTTTATAAAGATAACAAACTCAGAACAACAGATGTCAAGAGGTTTATAAAGACAACAAACTCAAAACAGCAGATACTGTCAGAGGCTTAAAAGATAACATTAAGAAACTCTGAACAGCACATGCAGTCAAGGGCTTATAAAGATAACATTAAGAAACTTGAACCAGCAGAGGGTGCCAGAGGTTTATAAAGAAAATGTAAGAAACTCAGAACAGCAGATGTCAAGAGGTTTATAATAATAATAATAGCCCCTTCAGTCATAACTGACTATGAGAATGCGCCCCTGAGGTGACAGCCCTCAGCTGCTTATTTTCCTGAGTTCCTTTGGACGTTGTCTCCTCTCTTTCATGCGGCGGACATGGCCATGCCAGCGTAGTCTGTGCTGCAAGTGTATACATGCTTTGAAGGCCAGCAAGTGACAACACCTCGACATTTGTCACTTTGTCTTTCCATGAAATATTGAAGATGCCGCATAGGCACCATATATGGAAGGTATTGAACCTTCTTTCTTGCTTAGCATAGGTTGTCCATGTCTCGCCAACATATAGAAGTGTGCTTGTGACACAGGCGTTATATACCTCAGCTTTGGCCTTCATTGTGAGTTTGGAGTTTTCTCAAACACGTGCTGTGAGGCGGGCAAAGGTAGATGCAGCTTTGCCAATGCGGCTGTCAATTTCTGTATCCAGAGAGTTAGTCGTTGATGGTAGACCCCAGGTATTTGAAAAGGTTTATAAAGATAAATTCAGAACAGGAGATGCTGTCAAGGGCTTATAAAGATAACGTCAAGAAACTTGAACCTGCAGATGGTGCCAGAGGTTTGTAAAGAAAACTTAAGAAACTCAGAACAGCAGAAGCTATCAGATGGTAATTACTGAACTCAGCAGACATATAAACAAAGAACTTACCTGCATGTTCCAGGTCAAGGTTACGCTTTCGCAGTCTGTAAGGTGTGCTTGATTCCACACGTTTATGGTCTCGCAAGGTAGCAACACCACGAGCCTGTTTAGGTGAGAACTGACCTGACACTGTCAAAATAAAACATGAATTACTATTTCCAGAGCCCAAAAAAAAAAAGGAAACTCCAATAATATTCAGTGAGTGAACAGCCAAATAACACAGACATTCCAGTAACACCTCACGAATATATGTACACACATTTTTAACAGCCAAATAACACAAGACACTCCAGTAACACCTCACGAATATATGTACACACATTTTAACAGCCAAAAAAACAGACAACTTAATAACAATTAACATTATATAGACACTCCAGTAACAGCCTATGGATACATGTACACATATTTTTAACAGCCAACAAAACAGACACTCCAGTAACAGCATATGAGTATATGTACACACATTTTTAACAGCCAAAAAAAAAAAAAAAAAACCAGACATTTCAGTAACATTATATAAATATATGTACACATACGTTAATAGCCAAACAACACAGACATTGCTGTTTATGAGTAAATGTACAAATTTTAATAGCTAAACAACATAGATACTCCAATAACACCATATCAGTATATGTACACACATTTTTTAACAGCCAAACAACAGAGACACCCCATTAACAGCCGATTAAGAATTAAGTTCCTTTGTTGGATTTTGCAAGTTGTTTTCATCTTCATACATTACACTTTTGTCATCTGCACACATTTTTGCATATATATTTTATTACACAACAAAAATATGTAATGATCTATTCATCACCACCCTTCAGCTCCCAAGGAGCATAGGGCATCAACAAACATACGCCAAGTTCTCCTGTCAAAGCTACATACTTTCATAAATGGGTGCTTGCACAGAAGGATTGAAATGGTATGACAAGATCACTAATGTGGAACTAATGACAAGATCACTAATGTGGAACTGATGACAAGATCACTAATGTGGAACTAAGGATGGGTATGAAAAAAAATTGAAAAAAAGGTGATTCGTCTTACGAGGACAAAAGACAAAGAAAGGACTACTTTCTTTGTCTTTTGTCCTCGTAAGACGAATCACCTTTTTTCGATTTTTTTTCATACCCATCCATTGTACTCCATGTCTTACCGCAGTTCCCCTCAACTTCCTCGATAATGTGGAACTAATGACAAGATCACTAATGTGGAACTAATGACAAGATCACTAATGTGGAACTGATGACAAGATCACTAATGTGGAACTGATGACAAGATCACTAATGTGGAACTAATGACAAGATCACTAACGTGGAACTAATGACAAGATCACTAACATGGAACTAGCGCCAGAGGAACAAGAGATGAGAAAAAGATGCTGGAGATGGATAGGACACACATTGGGGAAACTTCTTCCCCGTTCGCCATCAGATGTCAAGTTGAATATGTTCAAAGAAAGCTGTGGTCAGCTTGAGGCTACGGATATATCCGTAGTTTCTCCACGAATAGTCCTGGTGATGTCCATAGGCGTTTTCTCTGTTCCTCATATGTTGGGGCACTTTTGAAGCAGATAGTCTGCCCTCTTGAAAGCATTACCAGGCAGTTCTTGTTCTGGAATCCCCAGGGTAGGAGAGGTAGAGGGAAACCAAAGAACACATGGAGAAGAAAACTGGAGACAGACATGGAAAGGCCTTGAGCTGATGGCACAGGACATGAATGATCTAATATGTTCACAGAAATACTCACCAGCACCTGAATGCTTTTTATCAGACTTGGGAGTAGTAGCAGCAGCCTGGGCTCTTTGACCTGGGCTCTTAGACGTGCTCTGCAGTGACCTGCGTGTGCTGGTTTGTTTTGTTTTGGGTGTGCTTGGTGAGCAACAATCCTGGGCTGCAGATTCAAAAAAGTTTACATCAGTGAAATTTTAGTTTAGCTACACTGTTGAAAAATATACATAGAATCATTACTGCGCAACATTGTTCTCTTAGGGACCATTAAATACAAGCAAGACATCTAATATGCAATTAAACACGAACAAGAAATCTTGGAAAACAACTACATACAAACAAGACACCTTCGAAAACAACTAAATACGAACAAGACATATAAGCATATTACTAGATACAGTGAAGTCTGCATAAGCAGAAGTCATTGGAATCATCTAAAATACTTCTACAAACAGAAATTCTGTTTGTCAAAAGTTTTCTAAAAAGATGGATATTTACGGTTAGAATCAGAAGTAAAGGTTGCTGCAATTATTTTAACCAAATACAACTCTTTCAATTTTTAATTAACATTTCTGCGTCTTTTCCAATCTTCAGAAGCAATTTAACGAAGCCTAAATTGTAGCGTCAATTTATTTGCTAAGTAGTACCATAGTTCGAAAAACATTCACTATTCTAAATGTCCTAACTGACTAATCTTGAATCCTGTCCTTAAGCGGCCTGATTACTAGAGCGATAACCGTTGAAGGACGGGTACACAGTTGTAAGAGTTACTGCTCCTGATGCGTGTGCTTTTTTGCTGACTGGTGTTTTCCCCTCTTGCTTTTTTATGAATGCCGGCCACACATTTGTTTATGTTTTTTATTTGCTATCCACAGGACTCTGGTTTCCCTCTTTGTTTATTGTGAAATCTTAACTGCATAGTCCTGTTCCTGTCGGTACAGCTTTTCAAGACTTTATAACAAAATTAAATAACACATCATGCAGTCTTCTTCTTCTTGGATCCTTTAGCCCTGACTGACAAAGCAGTCAGTGGCCATCACGCCTAGTGGCGTCTTGTAGGGCAGCAACAAACTGTTGCCATTTTGTTTGGTTGGTGGCCATCCTTCGTGCCGTGCCCCAAATCTGGTTCATGCTTTGCATCTCAGCCTTCACTGTTCTCCGCCAGGTTGTCTTTGGTCTGCCTCTCTTTCGCGGTCCTTCTGGGGTCTATAGCATTGCAGCTCTGGTGATGGTGTCAGGGTCCCTTCTGAGGACATGGCCAACCCAGTTCCAGCGTCTGCCTGTGATGATGGTGTGCACGCCTTTTTGACTGCGCCATGTAAGCAGTTCTTCGTTATAGATGGTATACGGACAAAAAAATTCAAAGAATTTTTCATAGGCAAGTACATCATGCAGTGAAGCACGCATATTACCACCCTTCGTGAATGACTTTTCTCCTTCAACCATCCACTTATTACAGTATAAATAAACACTGTCCTTAAATCACTTATTTAGGCTTACATTGAGAAGTTGATGCATGTTAATACCACCCCTGCATTACTGCAATACAGTATTATTTCATTGTAGATGTTTCTTGACGTTATCTGTTTAAAGGTACCAGAACAAGTTGCGAATCAACATTTTCCTGTCCTTGCATAATCCCCCTAATCCATTCAATGAAAGTGATCTGGCCTTATTAAACACTTCTGCCAAAGGTTACAATATACACCATCCACAGTTCACATCAAGCCTACTGAATGTTGGGGGGGGGGGGGGGGGCGTCGACATGCGGCAAGTATAGGCCTAAACCAAAATTTTGAGCTAAATGATTGCCTTCCTCAGTTGGTGCTGCCATTATTATTTTTCGACATCACAAGCAAATTACTAGAGCAGAAATGAATCATTTTCTGTAACAAAAAACATCAGATAAACAGTGTCAAATTTGACTTCATTACACTGCACCTAGACAGGCATTATGAACCCATGACATCGTGTACTTAAAGACTGGGTTGAACAGTGAGTTGAAATGAAGTGTTAAACCTGATTAACCCTTTACCATCCTGTCCAATTTACTACATCTTTATCTTAACGTCCAAGACAAGGGGAGCAACTCCATTTTCTAACATAGTGACTGTCTGAAAAAAATGTATTTTTTAAAAAATACACATAATTGAATCATGTACCATCTGCGGTCTCCTTAATGACTGTATATATTAGTATTACGCAATTGCAATGTCATCATTGTAGCAAAAAAAAACGTTTGTTGCGCTAATCCATTACCACAAAAGATATAAACTGTCATTTTTATTAATGAAACATAACTACTCATAATGTGATCAACAGATCAGTTCATTGCAATGAATTCTGCACACTAGGCAGTCATAAATAGTCTCTGCAGAATGCCCAGATGATGTGTCTGGTTTGTTCTTTGAGAAAATAAAACACTGTTTTTTTCGCATTTGCATTCTCGTAAGTTGTTTACTGCTGCTTTTTCCTAGTTTGTATTGAGCCCATTTGGTAAAATTCTTCACTCATAAACAAACTGAAGTAATCATAAGATGTAGCATCTAGATCTTGAGTGTGTTTAGGTCCAGGGTTTCCAACAAAGTCACAAATTTCAATTGAAGTGTGCTTTGTTGACAAGTCTCTTTCGTTTGATCTGTGGTTAATATGTTTACTACTTTCATTAGAAATCAATTTTGGTGTCAGGTGTCTAAATCGGGTTAGTTTTGTATTCAATATCCACATCTGATTCGGCGGCATCCTCATCTTTTCGATCACACAGAATGTTATATCTCATCTTCCGAAGCAAAGATTTCACTGCCCGCAAAGCCATGACTTTAAAAAAATCCCCTCAAAAAATCAAAATATTGATGGATTTAGAAAATAATTTAAGAAAACTAAAGCTTCCCTTGTTACCTGAAATCTGCGCACAACTCAGATCTTGTTTAATAGTGACATGTCGTTGCAGTATGGCAAGGAACGACAACAATGGTTTTGCGGGCAGTATTGGCCATTTCGGACAGGACCTTAGTCTTTGTGCGCGAGCGATTTTGGGCATTTTAAACGGTAAAGAGTTAAGCAACTGTGTCCAGAAACATCTTACCTTTCAGGACCATCTGACCAGACTTTTTTGGTGTTTTGAACTGGAACATTTCCTTCCCAAACAAGGACTCTGTCTCTTCACTCTGTACAGCTGAAAAAAAAATAAACAATTACATTCAAATAAAAAAAGGTAGTTCCATTGCAGATACTGCTGCAGGGGGAGTGAAATGTTAGAGACTTCACAATACTAGATCCAGCATCGAGAGGTGGGGTGACAAGTTCCCTTCCTCCCAGCCTTTTTCCTTCCTTCAAGTGCAAAGTTAGGTACTCATTTACAGCTGGGTAGACTGAAGTGTGTTTGATACTGTGAATCGAACCAGACACCTTTGCCGCGAGAGACCAGAGTCCTAACGACTCTGTCAATCGGACGCTCACATTCAAATAGCAGAATATAAAGGCTGTTCCCGACTTCTAAAAGGTAAAGGTAATCTCACAGCAGATACTACCAAAGGGGAGTGACGATTTTGAGATTTCATTTACAATAGGTAGCAGCTTTATCAGGTGAGAAGAACAGGTGTCATCCTCACTGGCTTTGCCTTCCCCAACTCAAGAACAACCAGACACCAATTTTTAAAGCTGGATAGAATGAAGCGTGATATGACCTGGTTTTCAAACCCAGCCCCTTTGCCATGAGAAGCAAGCACTCTAAACACTCTGCCGCTTGGATGCTCAGCTGACTTCACATGTTTAATGCAAAGAGTATGTTGACAATTTAAAACAGGTACATAAAATTTGGAATGCATAAAGTTCTGAAATATGGCACTATTTGTCAGTCATTGCAAAAACTATACTGACAGGCTAATTTCATTCACAGGTTTGATAATCGCTGAAGTCAAGAGGTTCAAAACCATTTCTGGATGGCGATATATTTTCCTCAACCTGTATAATTTCATGATTTAGCACCTAGGGCAGTGCTTCTTAACCAGGGGTGCATGTTCCCCCTTAGGGATGCGAGACCCACTTTCAGGGGTGCGAGACATGCCAGATATTATAGAAGGCGAATCATTATAAACACAATATCATGACGGTGTACTCTCCATAGAAAAAAAAAAAAAAAGCGAGTTGCGTGATACTGTGGTTTCCGGTGCGCCTTCTGGCCCAGTATCTATGACTTTAGCACCTGTTCAATGGGAGAGTGGGCTCATCCCTAATCTGTTTATGTTCCCAGTAGTAGACTATTCGCAAGCAGCCTGGGGGTGTCACTGCTCTGCGCGGACCTTGTTTACCGAGGCGGCGTCCGAGCTCGTATGGTGAAAATATGGTTGTGTTATCTTCAAAATAGCCCTGTCTTTCCCATGGCTTTTCTGCCATCCTGCAACTTTGAGTTAGGGAGTTCTGAGCTCCAGTCTCTTTCCCAGGCATTTTATCCTGGCCTGGCACGCATACAGAGGACCCCACTTCTGGTTCTAAGTTAGCAGTTGGGGATAGGTGGGGTAGCACACTGTGCATTCCCCGTCATCCAGGGGGCTCTCCAACTATGCAGAGCTTGCACAATGCTGTGCTCTGGTTCTGGGCTCTCCCAAGGAATCCTCACGTCCTGCACAGAGCCACTTCCAGATACCCACCACCTGCCAACCCTCCATTGTAGAAATCTCCTGCATGTGGCCATCCAGTCAAGAGCCAGTATTAAGTCTGGTGCCCAAGTGATCCCCCCAAGCTCAGTGTGCAATGCTGGGTTCTCATCATGCTGCAACACAGGGGGGATTGTGATGCTCAGCCATCTCTCTCAACTCTGCACCGATAAGTGACATCGGGGACTTAACTGTGCCTCAGTACTGGGAGGCCCCGTTTCCGGGTACACCACACACAGCCAATTGAGGCAACGGTCGCCGTGGGCGTGTCTTCAGTGGGGAAGTTGTGGAGTGTTCCTGTCCATGTTCTTGCACATCCTAACACTGCCCGCAAGACATCAGAGGTTTGGAGAGTGGCCTTCTCTGCTTTTTTTGAGCCGGGGTGGGCTCCCCGGGCAAGTCTCGATGGGGATCGGGACGTGTCCACGCGCCAGTGGGCCCAGCATCGGCCGCATCTGATGGAGGACTTGCTCTGCCAGGTTTGATGTGGATTTCCTACCCGGGTAGAAGCCAGAAGTGTACTGTGCCAGCTCTGGGGGAGATAAAGGGGGTGTTTCTGCGTCTCCTTGTGATACGTAGCCAAGGTAGGGCTCACAGTGCTCTTTCCCCGCCACCAAATTGCCTGCTGGTTACGCCGAGTTCTCCGAGGCTCTAGGCATGTGACCAAGAGTTGAAGGCAATAGGATCGTCAAGTCCTGAGTCTCTGTGCCTGTACGATGGGTTCCGATCTTCAGGGAGCAGTCCACACTCGTTCCCACTCCCAAGACTTGTTCAGTATCCATCTGGCTCCTTCCCACCCACAGAGGGCGTGTACGGGGTAGTGCACCGGTTTTATTATCGAGGTTTGCTCCTCTAGATCCGTTGTGTTTAGCCTGAGGATTCGCACCCTCAGTTACCAGGACTACCTCGAGGAGGGTGTGGCTCTTCACCACGCACAACGATCTTGGGGTATGAGAGGTTTTGCTAGGCCAAGAGACTAACACCGCAATGGTCGCTCCTTTCATGAACAAGAATTCACTAGGCCTAGGGTGAAGCAAGGGGGGAAACCCACTACCCACAACACCAGCACATCATACCCCCTGTCTGTAAAGACTTTGCCCCTCACAATATCATAAAACTCAAATGTATTTGTACAAATATAGAATAGTGACAACACGACTTAGATACCGAATCTTAGTCACATTTAGTAAATAACATTTTCTCACAGCACACCCTTATATCTTGTTCTCACGTCTGGCATAATCTGGGAGTAAGAGGATAAAGGGGCGTGAGGCTTCTTTAGATGCTGTAAAGGGGTGCGAGGCTTCATACTTACTTAGTCGTTCCCCTTCTACCGTGAGGTGTAGAGGTTTGGAAGAGAGAGCGCCAGACTATCCTATCGGCTGTCTTCTTCCTGGCCTGGTTCCATTCTAGTCCTCGGTCCTTCAAAGATTGTCTAATGTTGTGTTCCCAGCGGACTTTGGGTCGTCCTGGAGGTCTGGATCCCTGGCTCTTTGTTTCCCATGCTTGTCGTGGTAGCCGATCTTCTCCCATTCTGCAGACATGATGTAATGGGGGGGCGGAAGATAAACAATGGAATGCTGGAGTGTAACAGAAAAAGGAAATGTAAAAAGTATCCTCTTTCCACACTACCTGTCTAAACAAAATTCGCTAATTTATTGGTCCAATACCATCACTAAAGAACTGCTTACTCAGAGCATATCATCACAGCGGACACAAGCTGGAACTGGGTTGGCCATGTCCTCATAAGAGATTCTCGCTAGGGTTGTGGAGTTCATGCACTGTGCTGAGATTCTCCTGGTGTGATCTAAGGGAGATCGATGCACTGATGGAGTTGTCCATGTGCAATGAAGATAGTCCTTAAAACCATATGAGACCATCACAAGAACTGCTATGCTATGGATCCCAGAAGGAAGGAAAAAGAAAAGCTGACGGACAACCATAAAGGCCAAGATGCAAAGCATGAGTCAAAGTTAGGGCCCTGCACAAAGGATGGCCATCAACCAAGCAAAGTGGAGATAGTTTATTGCTGCCCTACGAGATGCCACTAGGCGTGATGGCCACTGACTGCTTTGTCAGTCAGTGGCTAAGGAACCAAGAAGAACAGATAAACAATAAAGCAAGAACTTACCTCGTGACAGTTCATCCATCTGATAGCAGCCCTGCTCATCATCACTGTCAGAAGTGTCACTATGTGTTTTTGTCCTCTTTTTCAGGTTTGGACTTGCAGTATATTTTAGATCTACAGCATCTAAGTGTGTGTAACAAGTAAATACACAGGGTTAGAGATTGTAAATAATAAATATTACAATGGTAAACTTATTTAGTCGTTCCCCTTCTACCATGAGGTGTAGAGGTTTGGAAGAGAGAGCGCCAGACTATCCCACCGGCTGTCTTCCTCCTGGCCTGGTTCCATTCTAGTCCTCGCTCCTTCAAAGATTGTCTAATGTTGTCCTCCCAGCGGACTCTGGGTCGTCCTGGGGGTCTGGATCCCTGGCTCTTTGTTTCCCATGCTTGTCATGGTAGCCGATCTTCTCCCATTCTGCAGACATGGCCAAACCATCTTAGTTGGCACTGTTCTACTTGGGTTTGCAGGGGGTGGGATTTTAGGCCTTGACGTTTCATCTGGTTGCGGACCATGTCTCTTCTTGTTACTTCAACAACCTTACTCAGATACCTCATTTCTGAGGTTTGGATCTGGCTTTTGTAGGTTGTAGTCATTGCCCATGACTCGCATACATATGTCAAGACTGGGACATAGGTGGAGCGGTATACAGCCATCTTCATTTTCTTACCAACCTCTCTTGCTGAGGAATCCTCGATTTATGGCCTGAAAAAGTCTCCCAGCTGCTGCTTTTCGAGTGGCCAACTCTTCTTTGATGCCCCCCTTTCAGTCTATAATAGCTCCGAGGTATTTAAAGTGGTCGACCTGCTCCAGGACCTGTTCTCCCAGCTTAATCTGATGTCTTCTTTCTTCTCGTGATATCACCATGGATTTTGTTTTAGAGCTTCTTCAGCTCTTCCTTCCAGACTTGCAGGTTGGATTGGAGATGTGCCTCTGATTTAGCAATCAGGACAACTGTTACGGGCCTCGGGACCCCAGTATGCTCTGGGTGCTTCGATGACTTCTAGTATTTGAGGATGACCAAGTTATTATATGCGTATTCAGTTTATAGAGTCAAAGTCCCTCGGGTTCTTATCACTTTTGTAGGATTCCGTAATACTGTTCGTTGGTATCGATAATGTCTGCTTTAACCCTTGTGATGCATTATGTGCTGAACATGTTTCATATTGAATATTAAATATTCGACCCTTGACTGACCTGTATTAGTCTCATGTCTTATTGATTATATTGGCAGTGTGAGATGCAGTGTGTTAAGACATTAATCATCACTGGTCATGATCAGTTGAATATTAACAGCATTTAACTCAACTCCAAATACGACAGTTGATAAGACCGTGATTTTGACGACTCAAAATATTTAATTAGTAATTTCATACCATGAGCAGACACCAACTACATGGGAACAAAAGTCACATCACATTCATGTACGATCTGTAAGAGTTCTCATTATTTCAATAACACATGTTCACAATCTCTATCTAGAGTTCTGGTTCAAGGTCAGTTCCTTTTAACAGCCAATGTCCTTTGGCATAAATTCAGAGGCTAACTAGACTTACTCCCGTCGCTAGTTTATACAATAGCCTTTTGCACTAGACTTAACTATCCTGCTAGTTTTGCAATACACTTATTATGCTAGGCTTACGTCTACTGCTAGTCGTTTAATATCCGTTACACTAGGCTTACGCTTGCCGCTAGCTGTACAATATCCATCTATACTAGTCTTACACTATTGCTAGTACCGTAATGTTCCTTTGGCATACCACGCCAGGCTAATCTGCCATAATTATGCAAACTGCGTTATTCATACGACGACTTACGTTTGGTTCAAGAAATACACTGCTCAATTGGCTTCCCAGCCACACAATTAAAAAACACTTTCCAAGTGGTTATACCACACAGTATAAGTGGCAATGGCCACACTTCTGAAACACACTGCCGTTCGGGTCAAAACCCACACGTCGAATGACCTTACAAAGACATACGCGTCATGCATAGTGATATGCATACTACGTCGTTAATATATATTCAATTGCGATGTTCCATCGTGCAGCAATCCGAGTTGGCCAAACTCAAATGCTTGCACACATGCAACAATCATCGATATCGGTCGCGGAGATATATCTCTATTCGATTGAGGTGTTCCATGATACAGCCATTCGGATCGTGCACAAATCCAAATGTCTGTAATCATGAAACAATCCTCAACATCATCCCCCTCACTTCCAAACGTGACACTTGTGGCACGGATGATAGTGATGGAGAAGACGCTCGTCTCCCGAATATTAATATTAGTACTACCTACTTATAAACATCATACTCATTAAGTAGACATATTAAATTTTATAACATTAATAATAGCACTTGTCAACATGGTGACTAAAGAGTTAATTCAATTTCTTCTCAGAGAAGTTGCGCGATAAAAGATCTGCCAAGTTATTGTCTGATCCAGCAATAGGCAGAATCGTAAATGAAAATTCTTGAATCAACAAGTACCATCGGTGAATTCTAGCGTTACGCATTGTCCTAGCTGTTATGTAAGTAAGAGGACTATGGTCTGTCATAATGTAAAAGTGCGTGCCGATGAGATATCTTGACAGCTTCTCCAGGCACCAGACCATCGACAGGAGCTCACGTTCACCTGTCGCATACTTCTGTTCAGCCGGAGTCAGTTTCCTCGACACATAGAAACATGGATGGAGTGTTTCCTTGTAACATTGCAGCAAACAGCCACCCATGGAGTAACTCGAGGCATCTGATTGAAGTATGAATGGAATACGTATATTCGGTAATAACAAAATAGGTGCATTACTAAATAATTTCTTAATTGTTACCAAAGCGCTTTCGCAATCTTTGTCCCAACGTACCTTATTAGGACTACCTTTGGTCAACAGTGCGGACAAAGGTGTAGATAGTTGAGCGAAATGCGGGATGAACTTATGGTAATAGTTTATCAAGCCTAAAAGGCTTCTAACTTGTTTCTTAGTTGAAGGGGTAGAAATCTCTAGAATTCTTTTGACTGTATTGTCGTCAGGATACAGTTTGTCATATGTAACGTATGTAGAAGAGAAGTTAAACCATCAATATGGTCTTCCCACGAGTCATGAAATAGGCAGATGTCATCGATGTACGTGATGACATCTTTACGATCGCCAAGAAGGCGGCGCATCATGCGCACAAACGTCGCTGGCGCATTCACTAACCCAAAACACATATAATTCCATTGGTAGAGCCCAAATGGAGTTGTGAAAGCTGTGTAAGGTTTGGCATTTTCGGCAAGAGGAATTTGCCAGTAGCCTTTAGAGAGATCTAGTTTGCTAAAGAAAGTAGCATTAGATAATTCTGACAAAAGATCATCTAAAAGAGGCATAGGCTCACCGTCTGTGATTGTAATTTTGTTCAATCGCCTAAAATCAATACAAATACGTAAAGAATCATCCTTCTTTTTTAACTATCACCATTGGGAATGCATATGGTGATTCCGAAGGAGATATCACACCTAAACGTATCATCTCTTTTAACTCTTTTTCTACCCATCTTTGTGGTGTAAAGATATAGGATAGGGTCTAAGTTTGATAGGTTTATAATCAGTAAGAGTAATATCATGGGATATAAGCGATGCTGACCTGGAAGGTCGGTGAGAACATCATTGAAAGAAATAAGAATATCCCGAACTTGATCTTGTTGTGACGAAGATAGTGAAGAAGAAATAGTCACGTCTTTCCAAGATTCCGATGATTGCAAAGAAGGTAATTGGAATTGTAAAGGGATAGACGAAGTGGTATCTTCTTCATGAACAACTGCAAAAGAAGCAGTATGATGTGAAGAATCATCAATAGAGTTAATGACAGGAATTAATTCCTGTGGTCTTTCAACTGCTAATTTTAGCATGTTGACATGGAAGGTTTTGATTTTACCTCTAACGTTCACCGAGTAGTCAACATCTGTGACTTGTTTGATAATATCAAATGGACCTTGCCATGATATCAGTAATTTGTTATCGTTATGAGGTAGCAACAACCAAACTTTTTCCCCTGGTTTGAAGGATCTTAATATTCTCTTTTGATTATGTAATAATCTTGATCGTTGAGTGGCTGATTTTATACTCTGGGATGCATACGTGAACGCATCAATGAATCGCTGTCGGAGATCAATAACTAACTCGTAGCTGTTTCGAGTGGCTGTATCAATTGATGCTCCAATCAACAAATCCTTGAGTATCATCATTGGTCCGCGAGGATTCGAACCATAAACCAATTCGAACTGAGACCATCCCGTGCTTTCGTGAGGCACTTCACGAAAAGCGAAGAGGGCCGCCGGCAGAAGCCTGTCCCATTCACGAGGGCATTCCTCAGTTATCTTAGATAACATCTGTTTTAGAGTGCTATTGTAGCGCTCGCACACACCGTTTGATTGGGGCCTATACGCACTACAAAACGAGTGGTGAACAGATAACATGGATTCTAAATCCCTCATAATGTTGGAAGTAAATTGTGATCCTTGATCTGACAATATATCCTCCAGAAAACCGATTCGACAGAATATCGAAAATAATGCATCAGACACGGATGCAGTTGTGATGGTTTTCAACGGTATGGCTTCTGGCCAACGCGTGCAAAGATCTACGCAAGTTAAAAAATAACGAAATCCATTATTTGAAACAATTGATAACGGACCCACTATATCTACTGCAATCTTTTTGAAAGGTCTTTCAGGCACGTCAGTAATCTGTAAAGGTGCCGTATGGAACCTGCCCTTACGTGCTATACCTTGGCATGTTGTACATGATTTGCAGTATAACTTTGTATCTTTATTAACCCCAGGCCAATAAAATTGTGACGTAACACGAAACAATGTTCTTTTGATCCCCATATGTCCTGCCATAGGGGAGTCATGACCTGTTTGTAGGACCAATGGTCTGTATTCCTTAGGTACTATCACTTGATGTATAATTGTTTTGCCATCATCATAATATCTAGTGAGTATTGATTTCTTTATCTTGAACCATTGTTTAGCCCCTCTTGTGTATTTAATCGTTTTTTGTTCTGCTCGGCTAAACAATCCTTGTAAAGTTGGGTCACTCTTCTGTTTTTCTGCAAAAACAGAAGGTGTAATAGTGCCAACTTGAGACATAATTGTATCTATTATAGGAAGAGGTGGTGTAGCCATGTCCGTAGCTAACTGTTGTGCTCTCGTTACAACAGCATTTGCCACCTGAGGGTGAGATTCAACCCACATTGCAATCTCCTCAGGAGTGCAATCTTTAACTCCTGGTATGTTTCCTATTATAATTTCAGTTATGGGTGCTTTCAAGCCGCAGGCATAGACAGTGCCTGTGTAAAAAGGAGTATCAATGTATACTCGTGCCACAGGGAAAGTTTCTATATTCCCACCAAATGTGACACACTTAACTGATTTGCCTGTAAAAGCAGAGGGCTCGATAAGCGAGTGCTTTATGCCTATCGTTGAGGACCCAGTGTCACGCAAAACTCTCACTACCTTACCATCCAATATTCCGGGATGAAATGTAAGATAACCGACTGTTACGTACATTTATTACCTAAGGGGGTAGTCTTCGGTCCTGCCAAATGTACGCACCAGTCTTGATATAGTTATATTATTTGTGCGGTCGAATGATTCGCGCACTGACGTGCACGAAGCAGTGAGTGTTGCTTTGGGACGCACGGGTAACCTAGTTGAGTAGTTTCTGACGTCATGATTTGAAGGGCAACATGGAACTTGTTTATGTCCATGATTGTTATATTATATTTGTATTCAATGGCATGTTTATGGAAAGCCATTTATTCTAGTGATCTGTATTGGTCTTCAGGTCGAAACCAATAGCAGCAATGTCACGTAAGTTATCGCCCCACTTCTTATTTAAAGCTGTATTATAAGGCCGCTCTAATACTAGTCTAGCGGGAAGATGTTATTCCTAGAATGGATCTACAGAGTCGTTTGCCTTTAGGATTTGTATCGTAGAAGAAGGATTCCTACGAGTGGAAGAAGTTATTGATTACCTTATGCACATGTTTTAATATGATGTTACAACAATGCCAGAAGCGTGGCATAGAATGGGAGAGGTTAGCCAACTGGAATCTCTAACCTGTTCGTATTATCGTGTATGACTTTGTTTGAAACTATATGCTATCTAACGTTATGTTTTGGAGAACGTATGGGATTGTGAAGTATGATATGGAAGATTTTATCCTGGAGTAGGAATACGTTACCATGATAGACGTCCTTGAGAGAAGGTCAACGGACTTGAATGAGAAGAATATTATACGGTAACAGTTTGTGATCCTTAGTCACTTGAGTCAGAGGACTTTATGGTAGAGAATCTTCAGGAACTTTAAAAGTAATTACCATTATGCTGATGTATGATCTTTGCGCCTGTGACGATGTTAGTCTTGTCCACTCCGTCTGTGTCATGTTGAATAAAATCGATGTACAGTCATCACCGACTTATGTACTGCCAGTACTTGCCCAGTTCACTACTTGTTGAAGTTCGTTGGAAGAATATTGTTGACATTCGTTCATTTTTAACCATTCGCGTTTGAAGCTACCTCTTCACCAGTATAAACTGTACTCAACCATAAAACGAACTCAACACCGACATTTACACATGCCGACATTGTAGGCATACAATGACCACAATCCAGTGTAATTGTAGACTTGAATCTGTTTTTCGATTGACACTCATAACATGTATCATTCATTACCATACATGTGTTCGCATGATCATTATCATCATTACCTTTCTCCTTTTTGACACTGCAATTATTCGCATGTCTATGTTTATTTTTGTCTCTCGACGGAGATCTGGCATTACCTTTGTTATTATTGACTGACTTTTTATTGCTATAATAAAAATCTGTAGAGTCATCCTTCCTGGTATCTCTACCATAAGATGATCTCTGTTTATAGTATCCTTTCTGATGTGAACCATCATAATCCCTGCCTCTGTGATACCCACGATCATGAGGTGAATATCCTCTATAACCTCGTCGATATGAATTTGAAGGAGAGCGATGACGACGGAAGTTATAAAAACCTCTGTCGGATTGATAATAATCTGAATGACAACGTCCATCAAAGCTCTTCGATCGAGGTCTCTGATCGTGGTGTGCCGCGCACACAGGCATAGGATCTCGAATAGTCTATGAAGATCTTTATTCTGATGTGCGGTCTGATACTGTCTTCCGAGTTTTTCATACTCATCGATAGAATTAGGATGTCTTTCTTGTAAAAATGCTTCTAATTCAGTGCTGCATGCGGATAAAACTTTATCTCGCAGCATGAGATCTATAACACCTTCATATGTTTTATTTATACCAGATAGATCAATCCATCTGCTAAGGAAATGTTTAATAGATGCAATGAATTCACCAAAATCTGCATCCTTGCTTGGCTTAGCCGCATGAAAGCGATCTCTGAATCCAGACTCAGTTAACTGGAAACATCTTAGTAATACCTCTTTTACGACATCGAAATCGCTTCTGCTCTTTTCATCAAGACTCATGAAACATTTAAGTGAGTCACCAGTCAAAAAATCAAGTAAAAGACTGCTCCATCTTTCCTTGGGTATGTTCAGAGCTGTGACCTTGATGATGAATCTAGATATGAAAGAGTCAACACAATCGCGAGTTTGGTCAAAATGTGGCATTTTTAACTTAGGATAGAAAATATTTGTACCGGCCGCAGTCTTAGTCTGTTCAGACTGCACTTTAGCTAATTCTAAAGCTTTTTCTTTTTCTGCATGAAGTTTTAATGTTTCCATTTCCATGGCATTTTTATGGGCTTGATCCAGTTGAATATTAACAGCATTTAACTCAACTCCGAATACGACAGTTGATAAGACCGTGATTTTGACGACTCAAAATATTTAATTAGTAATTTCATACCATGAGCAGACACCAACTACATGGGAACAAAAGTCACATCACATTCATGTACGATCTGTAAGAGTTCTCATTATTTCAATAACACATGTTCACAATCTCTATCTAGAGTTCTGGTTCAAGGTCAGTTCCTTTTAACGGCCAATGTCCTTTGGCATAAATTCAGAGGCTAACTAGACTTACTCCCGTCGCTAGTTTATACAATAGCCTTTTGCACTAGACTTAACTATCCTGCTAGTTTTGCAATACACTTATTATGCTAGGCTTACGTCTACTGCTAGTCGTTTAATATCCGTTACACTAGGCTTACGCTTGCCGCTAGCTGTACAATATCCATCTATACTAGTCTTACACTACTGCTAGTACCGTAATGTTCCTTTGGCATACCACGCCAGGCTAATCTGCCATAATTATGCAAACTGCGTTATTCATACGACGACTTATGTTTGGTTCAAGAAATACACTGCTCAATTGGCTTCCCAGCCACACAATTAAAAAACACTTTCCAAGTGGTTATACCACACAGTATAAGTGGCAATGGCCACACTTCTGAAACACACTGCCGTTCGGGTCAAAACCCACACGTCGAATGACCTTACAAAGACATACGCGTCATGCATAGTGATATGCATACTACGTCGTTAATATATATTCAATTGCGATGTTCCATGGTGCAGCAATCCGAGTTGGCCAAACTCAAATGCTTGCACACATGCAACAATCATCGATATCGGTCGCGGAGATATATCTCTATTCGATTGAGGTGTTCCATGATACAGCCATTCGGATCGTGCACAAATCCAAATGTCTGTAATCATGAAACAATCCTCAACAACAACATCATCAGCAAATGCCAGCTCTGAAATACAGACCTGTCTCATCTTCCAGTACCCCACTGAATACTTTCTTGTTTTCTCCTTGCATGCCTTGATGACATCGTCCATGAGTATGAAAAGATTAGGTGACAGGATATTACCTTGTCTTACACCTGTGGTGTTCCTGAACTCTTCTGACTTATGGTTTGCTGTCCTCACATAATTTCTGCAAGACTTGTAGAAGCTCTGTATAGCATGAATCAGAGGTGCTGGAATGTTCTTCCTTGCCAAACAGTCCCAATGTTTGCTCCAGAGGACCCTGTCAAATGCCTTTTCCAGATCTATGAAACAAAGATGGATCTCACTCTTATACTCAAGGGCCTTTTCATTCAGCTGTCTGAGTGTGAAGATTAGGTCTTGAGTACTTCGGTTTGCTCGGAATTAGCACTGGACCTCATCCAATTACAATGGCATCTGCTAGCTTACAATTCCCAGCTCGTTTTAGGTTTATTTCTAATGCTCTTTATCCTAATTCTTGAAGAACATGTGCCTGGGAAATGAGCGCTAAACAAAACAGCGCTCTAAGGAAATATTTTAACACAGCATACATGGACATACGTCCTATTATTTGAATACATTTTTAAAGGAAATATATATATATATATAGTACTGTATAGTATTGTAACCCCTTCAGTCATAACTGACTATGGGAATGCACCCCTGAGGTGATAGGCTTTGGTGGGTTCTTCTCTCTTCTGCTTGCTGTGAGATATTCTTTTCACCCAACCTGAGGTGGTGCCGTAGGAAGCATCCTCACTTCTCATTATTTTAGAAATACTATTATAATAACCCCTTCAGTCATAAATGACTAAGGGAATGCACCCCTGAGGTGACAGCCCTCAGCTGCTTTTTTTCCTGGTGTTCTTTTCGACATTATCTTCTATCTTCTGCTTGTTATGAGATGCTTCTTCTTGCCCAATCTGAGGTGGTGTCGTAAGGAGCAGCCCCACTTAGTGCGATTGGCAGCTTCATCATCCCAGGTTGCTGGATTTATGTCCAGTGCCCTCATGTCTCTCTTGCACACATCATGAATCTCAGCTGCGGCCGCCCGAATGTTCTTTTGCCATCTGACAGTTGCCCATAGAAAATATCTTTGGAGGTGCAATCATATTCCATGCGGTGGATATGGCCAAGCCAGCATAGTCTGCACTGTCTAAGCAGTGTATACATGCTTTAAAGACCACCACATGATAGTACCTCCAAATTTGCCACTTTGTCCTTCCATGAAGCACAAAGGATGTGGCGCTACTGTATATTATATGGTACATAAAGAATACAACAGTGCACCATTAATAATTAATGTAAAATATAGAATACTCTTAATTCGTCACTCACTAAAACGCCTGACATTACCTTGTGAAGTCAGTCCTATTGTATGGCCCTGAGACATGGAGAACAACAAAGACAACAACCAAAAAGCTACAGACTTTCATAAATGGGTGCTTGCGTAAAATAGAGGGATTAAAATGGTATGACAAGGTTACCAACGTGGAACTGAGAACAAGAACTAGACAAGTGCCAGTGGAACAAGAGATGAGAAGAAGACGATGGCGATGGATAGGACACACACTGAGGAAACCTGTTGATAGCATTACAAGGCAGTCCTTGTTCTGGAACCCCCAGGGCAAGAGAGGCAGAGGTAGACCAAGAAGCACTCGGAGAAGAGAGCTGGAAACAGAGGTGAAAATGATGAGAACGTGGAAAAAACTTGAGATGATGGCATGTGACAGGAGGACTTGGCATGTGTTTGTTGAAGGCCTATGCTCCTTTGGGAGTGGAGAATTATGATGATGATGATAGAATACTGTAGAAAATAACAGACATCTGAAGATTGTAGTTCCCAAAGGTTTCTGAAAAGACAAAGAAAGAACAGAACTTCTGCTCCATCCGGCACGTCATTCAAGGTGACCTTATGAGGTTGTGCATGAGACTGGCAACATCATACGTAAAATAAACAACGACAGAAACCACTGATGCAAGAGCAGGTGTGAATGCTTGGTGCAGGCTTCCTGCGGGGGAACCAAATGCAGTGATGGCTCCACACTAGAGGTGGGCAAATCGACACACTCCGCTGTTTCGAGACAGTCGGCTCAGTGATTTAAACTGTGTCGAAACAGTGTGTCGACACAACTGCACTATTGCCCGTATAGGGGAGAAAGAAGTCTCTAATAGACAGTATACATTACTATACATGAACTGTTTTTACTTGCGCGCTACTGTCGTGTGTGAAAATCTATGGCATTTCGTGTGACCACAATTCAATATTTTTACACAAGTCTTCATTATGATGAAATAAAACGGAGATATGATGATAGCTGCAGTATATGTGAAAATAATAAAAAACAACAATAATAATAACAGTAATAATAACACATGATATCAAACTAGAGTAAGCTAGTTTTGGTAGACAATGATTCAAATCCACACCGAGTACACAGATATCAGCAGAGCTAATAAAGTGTCCATTACATTTATACGAACACATGGACACTTTCAACTTTAACATAGTGCCTAAAACATTGACAACTGCAGCACTGACACAATTTCCAGTGTCTATAACTTCTCAGCAAAAATAATATCACTTGTAAAATCAAGTCATCATAACACATCCCTGAAAAATATGACATGTTTGATATTCCATACTAATGTTGAACAATGTTCCGAACGGTTGATTCAAATTTTACAAAGGCCCACGGAAGGTGAGACAGTGTGTCTCTGCAAAACAGCGAGGCAGACAGGAACTGAAACTGTGTCGAAACAACAAGCAGGCTGTGTGTCGAATCTTTCAGACTCGATGCTGTTTCGAAGCATTGTTTCGACACATACACACAGTAGCCATCTCTACTCCACCCGCCATGAGAAGCGAAAAGGAAAATTATGATGAAACATAATGTAGGGCTATTTTCATTCTTCTCTATCCTTCATGGCTTCTCCTCACTTTACAGCACAGTTCTTTCTAATGCTGTTTATATGGGTTGAACTGAAGCACAGTGGGGCATCTTCTGTGATGTCATCCCAGTGAAGTCACTAACGTCATTAGGGTTAGGATACCTAAACCTAACCCTTAGGCCTACCCCCTTTTACTGCATCTCTGAATTCTTTTTTAAGGCTCTATTGAACAGATGACCCACTGTGCTTCATTTCAACCATCTATATGTAGGCTATTATTCTAGGGCACATCTTTGGTTTTGTGTCTTTGGTTTCCTGCCCTTCTGTTAGCCTTCATTGTTTCATATCTCCCAGCAATCTTGGTTGGGGTTGAAATGAAGCACAGGGAGGTCATGTTCTTTGACATCACACAATAAGTTAGAGACATCATTAGGGTTAAGATTAAGTTTAGGATTTCTAAACCTAACCCTTTCTACTGCGTCTTACTACTTTATTTTGAAATTAAATCAAACCACGTTTCCTATTCTCTCTCTTCCGCTCAGCATCACTATTAATTCGGACACATTTTAAAATGAAAATTCATAGCTAATATATATAGGCCCTATTTAATGTCACTTACCAATTCGTATTTTTGCCGTTTTTAATGGTAAAATATGTTGAACTATCTGGTCACAACCTATAACAATAACGCTTGTAGACTTTTTGGTCGACGTGGCCATGGCGAACCTTCTTTTTTCTTAACCTGTCAAATGCTGCCTTGCAAATAAAGACAGATCGTACGGTTCATGAACTAAGATTATGGTTATTCGTCTAATACCTCCCTCGGCCACTTAGCAATCCTAATTATAACCCATAAGAAGTTGAACAGGATATTTGTCTTAATTAAAAGAAAAAAAAATATGAGAGAAATGCTGTTTGATTACTTACGAGCCTGAAAACTTGAATGACACGCCTTTTTTTTTTTTTGGCTTTCATATTACTGCATCGATGAAATATGAGCGCATTGCGTCCACTGGCCTGCCTTCTGCCCGAAGGTAGGCTCCTAATTGTTAGTTTACCATTAGGCTATAAAAATATTTCCAGATGCAGTTCAAGTTGCGTGAGAGACTGTTGTTTTTGGGACAGGCGGATGGCACATTCACACGCACACAATTTGGCACTTTTGATTTACTTTGTTTGGACTGATGCCATATTCAGATATCGGAAATCAGAGTTATAATCTTGTATTAGCAACGCTATATATCCTAATTATACCCAATCAGAGGTTGAACGGGATATTTTTTCTTCATTTAAAAGGGGGAAAAGGCGTTCAAGATCACAACAAAAACGTGTCAAGTATCTAGAGAACTAAAAATTCCCAGCAATAAGAAACTACTTAGACTACAACTAGGAACTTGCTGTTTTAGAATAGAAAAACCTTACTCTGCAGATTGTCAAAACAAACGGACAAAAAAAAAATAGATAAAAGTAGACCCATTACAGAGAGGCCTAATGCTGTAAGGGAATACATTGTTAGAGATTTCACTACACTATGTCTCAGCTTTATGAGGTGGTGTGACCAGCTCCCTTTGCCTTCCCTAATCAAGAGCAGAGTTTACAGCTGGGCAGACTGGAGAGTGACATTACCAGGATTCAATCCCACCAACTTTCAGAACCAGTAGTCCTAATGATGTCATACTCCCTCCTGGGCAGTGAGATCGGATGCCTAGCCTTCTCGGATAAGGGTGAAAAAATAGGTCCCGTGTGCAAGTTGCAGACGTTAAAAATCCCACGGCAGTTGGAAATCGTAAAGAGTATGCCTATCAGGCCGCTGCCCTGGCAAAATGTAAAAATTAGAAACCTACCCACAACAAAAATATTTATAGAATGTGTGATTCCTATATACACACATTGGGATTCTCGCCAGTGCTATGGAGTTTGTGCACTGTGATGAGATCCTCCTTGTGTGATCTAAGGGAGGAGATCGAAGCACTGATGGAGTAGTCCGTGTGCAATGAAGATTGTCCTTAAACCAAACCAAACCAAACTTTGCTGTCTATAGGCAAGTGCTCGAACTGCTTAGCGAAAAATGCCACATTTACTTTCTTTTGAAGTGTTTGCCTTATTGTGGTGAGGTACGCTTCTTTCAACCTAGACAAAAGTTCTTCAATTATGTCGGAGTGTAATTGCCAGTCAAAAAAATGGAGAACTCTCGATAAATACTAAGCCCTGAACAGTTCTACTAGTATCCACAAGCTAGGTAAGCCCTGATAAGGGCTAGTCCTGATAATGACTGCTAGCTATGTTGGCAGCTAGAACTGCTAACTTGTGTTTTCTTCAGAGGTGTACACTTAGGTCAGGTTGCAATTTGCAGTAAATGTTCAGGGCCACTTTAGTATAATGAATTGATGCCCTCTTTGAATAAGAGGCCCGACCAAATGCTATTTCCCACCAGTGTGATAGGACCTGCTTAGGTAAGAACAAATACAGGTTCATTAGCCTGTATCTGAATTACAGTGAAATCCAAAATGAATTTTGAACACCATGATGTTATGAGTGGAAACCATGAAAGAAAGGTCATGGATGATAACCAAGGCATTCTTATATCAAAGTAAAGTTATTTTTAAAAATAGCATTGTGGCAACAGTGAACAGAGCTGTCTACCATCCATAGTGCCTACACCTTGTCGTGGTCTGGCAGCTTGTATACCCTGACAACCCCTCCAGCTATGCCAGTGGGAGTTTTACTCCTGGCAGATTCTGCCAAGCTGGACAGGTCTGCGTGGGTAAGGGTCAGTCTAAAGCAGGCACCCCAGTCCTCCAGGTTGGGGGTTTTAGCACAGGGCCGACACCCCTCTCTATGGTTAAAAAAACACAAACGTAACGGAGACATCAACAAAGGAACAAGCTTTGCTGTGGGATGGAATCCAGAGTCTGAGGCTCATATGACTGCCAGTGATGAAAGCCGAAAGGAAGCCACTGACATTAAAATGGACATCCTGACCGCCAAACATGAAACCAGATTAGGATTTTGGAATGTATAGTGAAAGTGAGGTCGGCCAAAAGCTACCTGCGGATTGCTATGGGGGCAGAGATGCAAAGCATGAACCAAAGCTGGGGCATCACACAAAGGACCGAGCAAAGTGGAGACAGTTTGTTGCTGCCCTACAAGATGTCACCAGGCGTGATGGTCACTGACTGCTTTGTCAGTAAGTGGTCTAGGACTAAAGAAGAGGAGAAAGAAGAACAGAGCTGTGAACATGTAAAGTTTCCAAGAAAGAGTTTACTATGAAGGATGCTCTCTATACCATTGCAAAGGCGTGGAGCAATGTTATGTAAAGATTAGTTCATTGTTACATATGAAAAAAAGATTTATGTCTAACATGCTGACAAATGCACTATCGAATATCATAAACAAACTGGAAGAAGTGGAATAAGAAGTTTTCAATATGCTGCAATTGTTCTTTGAGTGACTGGTGGTTGACTAGATATTGTGCATCTGAATCAATTTTTTTTTTTTTTTTTTTTTTCAAAGAAATAATCTGTTGTGGTTGATCAGTTGATAGCCTATGACTACACTGTATATAAACAAAATACACAGCAACATTACCAACTGATAAACATACACAAAAATTAAACAGCAGAATACTTCTTTCTATACTAGTTCAAACTGCCATCAATGGTACCTATACCTTGTAGCGGTATGGCGGCTTGTGTACCCTGACAACCCCCAGAGCTATGCCAGTGGGAGATTTACTCCTGGTAGGTTCAACCAAGCTGGACTGGTCTGCGTGGGTAGGAGTCAGACAAAAGCTGGTACCCTGGTCCTCCAGGATGGGGGTTTTAGCACAGGGCCGACACCCCTGTCTATGTAAAAAAATCGCACATGTTATGGATACAGCAACAGATGAAAAACTTTGATACGTGATGGACATCCGGAGTCTCAGGCTCATATGACTGACAGTGGTGAAAGCTGAAAGGAAGCCATTGGCATGAAAACGGATGCCCTGACCACAAAACACGAAACCAGAATTGGTTTTTGGAATGTCAGAACTATGAATGAGGCAGGAAAGCTGAGACAAATCACAGCAGAGATGAGGAACTACAAATTACATATCCTGGGAATAAGCGAGAGCAGATGGACAGGGATGGGGAGAATAAAAACAGCTACAGGGGAAACATTACTTTATTCTGGTAGAGAGGATGGTCAGCACAACGAAGGTGTAGCCATTATCCTGAAGAAAGGAATGGAAAGGTTTTTACTGGAATGGAAACCCATCAACAACAGACTGATAAGAGCAAGACTGAGAGGGAGATTCACCAACACCACAATTATACAATGCTATGCACCAACAAACAACAGCAATGAAGAGATCAAGGACGAGTTCTATCAACAGGTACAAAAGGAAATAGAAACTAGAAACTGCACCCAGCTACGATCTTATTATAGTAATGGGAGACCTAAATGTTACCAACGGGCTGATCACCCGTTTGCCAGACACTTCGATTACGGAAACAACGGCAGATGGGTTGATTTGCCATTGCCCTAAAGACGCCACTAGGCGTGATGGGAAACAATGGCAAAGAAAACCATCTGCTGTTGCCCTAAGACGCCACTAGGCGTAATGGCCACTGACTGCTTTGACGGTCGGTGGCTAAGGACAGAAGAAGAAGAAGAAGAAGACCTAAATGCGAAAGTTAGAACACACAATAATTATAACGAAAGAGTAATGGGGAAATGCGGCAGTGGAACAGTAAATGAGAATGGGGACAAGTTAATAAGCTTCTGCAGTATTAACAACCTGGTCATTGGAGGAACACTTTTTCCACACAAAGAAGTGCACAAGTTAACATGGGAATCACCAAACGGACGAGACAGAAACCAAATAGATCACATAATGATAAATGGCAGATGGAGACATGCACTACAAGACGTGAAAGTAAGAAGAGGCGCAGATGTGGGAAGTGATCATCACCTAGTAGTAGCAAGACTGAAGGTGAAACTCAGAGCTGCTCGACCAGTTGCAGTCAAACAGAAAAGATATAACATCACGAAACTTAAGGACCCCCTCACCAGAAAAGCTTTCGTGGTCGACGTAAAGAGACGATATCAGATTACCAAAAGCCAGGAAAGAACAGAGACCGATGATGTCGACCAGAAATTCAACACCATCTCAACAATATACAAGGAAAGCAGCAAGTCATGCTTGGGATTCCAGGAAAGAAAGAGCCAAGACTGGATAACACCAGAAACGCTAAACACCATAGCGAAGAGAAAGGAAATGAAAAGAAAGAAAACAGAAGCTAAGTCTCCCAGGTTAAAGGCAATATATGGTGAACAGTACAGTCAGCTGGACAAGGAAGTTAACGTCAAACCTGTGCTAACAAAAGGACATTTCTGGATGACCTTGCAAGACAGGCAGAAGAGGCAGCACTGAGAAATGAACAAAGCACAGTTTATAAAATAACAAACTATCAGTGGAAAACGAGGTGCAAACAACATAACGTTAGTAAGAGACTAGCAAGGAAATCTCATCACCACAGCACAGGAGCAGGAAACAAGATGGGCAGAGCACTTCAGAGAAACACTGAATAAGGAACCACCAGAGACTCAGCTGAATGTTCCTGAGGCTGAAAGTGACTTAGACGTAAATACAGACATCCCACGAAAAGAAGAAATCATCACAGCTATCAAAGGGTTAAAAATGGAAACGCGCCTGGTCACGACAATCTAAATGCTGAGTTATTCAAGGCAGACCCTGAACTAGCAGCAGAACTATTAGAACCACTATTTGCACAAGTCTGGGAAACTGAGACAGCACCAACAGAGTGGAGTAAAGGAATAATTGTCAAATTGCCCAAGAAGGGCGATCTTGCAGACTGCAACAACTGGAGAGGAATTACTCTCCTCTCAGTTCCCAGCAAAATACTAGGCAGGATAATCATCCAGAGAATTTCAAAAGCAGTTGACCATAAGCTGAGGAAAGAACAAGCGGGCTTTAGAAAGAACAGAAGATGTGCAGATCATATATTCACCCTCAGGAACATTATAGAGCAGTGCTCAGAATGGCAATTAACTTTGTTGATTTTGAAAAGGCTTTCGACAGCATACACAGGGACAGCCTATGGAAAATACTGAGGGCTTATGGAATTCCCATCCGCATTGTTTCCATCATAAAAAGCCTATATTCTAGCTTTACGTGCAGTGTCGGATTGAGTAATGTAACTTTCGAAGTGAAAACAGGAGTACGACAGGGATGCCCCTTATCTTACTTACTTAGTCGTTCCCCTTCTACCGTGAGGTGTAGAGGTTTGGAAGAGAGAGCGCCAGACTATTCTATCGGCTGTCTTCCTCCTGGCCTGGTTCCATTCTAGTCCTCGGTCCTTCAAAGATTGTCTAATGTTGTCCTCCCAGCGGACTCTGGGTCGTCCGCGGGGTCTGGATCCTTGGCTCTTTGTTTCCCATGCTTGTCGTGGTAGCCGATCTTCTCCCATTCTGCAGACATGGCCAAACCATCTTAGTTGGGACTGTTCTACTTGGGTCTGTAGGGGGTGGCATTTTAGGCCTTGACGTATCGTCTGGTTGCGTACCATGTCTCTTCTTGTTACTTCAACCACCTTCCTCAGATATCTCATTTCTGAGGTTTGGATCTGGCTTTTATGGGTTGTAGTCATTGCCCATGACTCGCATCCATATGTCAAGACTGGGACATAGGTGGAGCGGTATACAGCCATCTTCGTTTTCTTACCAACCTCTCTCTTGCTGAGGAATCCTCGATTTATGGCCTGAAAAAGTCTCCCAGCTGCTGCTTTTCGAGTGGCCAACTCTTCTTTGATGCCTCCCTTTCGGTCTATAATAGCTCCGAGGTATTTAAAGTGGTCGACCTGCTCCAGGACCTGTTCTCTCAGCTTAATGTGATGTCTTCTTTCTTATCAACAACATTATTTTTGACAGCCATAGATTGGGTGATGCGCCAGACAACAGAGGGCAGCCCAAGAGGAATTAGATGGACAACATTTTCTACACTGGAATATGCAGATGACATTGCACTACTCGCGCATTCACGTCAACACATTCAAGACAAAACCGATAGACTGAATAAGTATGACCAGCAGGTTGGCCTTGAACATCAATCTGAAGAAGACAGAGGTCATGACACTAAATGTGGGCAATCCTGAGCCAATAACAGCAAGGAACCAGAAGTTAGAACAGACAGACACATTTACTTACCTAGGATGCATAGTAACACCTGACGGCGGAACAAGCAAAGACATTAACAACAAAATGAATAAAGCGAGAACAGCCTTTGCTATTCTCAACAACATTTGGAAGTCTTCCCAGTACAGCACAAACACCAAATTAAGACTGTATGAGAGCTGTGTACTTTCTGTGCTTCTCTATGGTGCGGAATGTTGGAGAGTAACAGAGAAGGAAATGTCGAAACTGTCCTCCTTCCACACAATCTGCCTAAGGAAAATTCTCCGTCAGCAACCAAGAACTACTAATTCGGAGTAACCAGGAGGACATGCACACCATCATAGCTGGCAGACGCTGGAGTTGGGTTGGCCACGTCCTCAGAAGGGACCCTGATACCATCACAAGAACAGCTATGCTATGGACCCCCGAGGGAAAGCGAAAGAGAGGCCGACCAAAAACAACTTGGCGGAGAACTGTGGAAGCCGAGATACAAAGAATGAACCAGAGTTGGGGCACTGTACGAAGGATGGCCGCTGACCGAGCAAGGTAGAATCAATTTGTTGCTGCCCTACAGGACGCCACCAGGCGAGATGGCCGCTGACTGCTTTGACGGTTGGCGGCTATGGATCAAAGAAGAAGAAGAAGAAGATACCAGTTCAAAACAAGTGGTCTTTTAGGAAGTGTTCACATATTTTTAACCAGCTTATGGCCAGATATTTTCTAATTTATTCAAATTTGGGCTTGTATCAAGTGGGTGCACCATACAGCCAATTGGTAATTCTTTAGGGCAACCTGGTGCACCATACAGCCAATTGGTAATTCTTTAGGGCAACCTGGCGCACCATATAGTTCTTGGGGTTAGAATGAGTTAAGTAGACAGAATACTGTCTTGTTTCTTTACCAAAATATTGTATGACTACTGGATCTATTAATACCATAGTTTGTATTTCAGGTCCAAAAATTGCACTGGTCATTCTTAATCGCCCCATTGATGTTCCTCTACTGACAAATTTATGGAAGAAAAGTAAGTAGTGCCAAAAAACCTCTTTGATAATCTTTCAACATATGAGAGTTATCATCATCATGATTTCCCTTTTTGAAATACTGATAACAGCAACATTCAAAACTACTAAAAGAAAAATAAAGATGAACAGCTTTCAGTGTTCTGTACCAACTAATGACAAAGAAGAATCTGTGAAACAAAAATATTGCACCATGCTTAAAAATATCTTCTTCTGCGTTCGTCCTGAAAAGAACATTGGTTGCGTTGTGTCGCCGTTTACAGCAAAACTGCGATATCTGCGCCTTTCAGCCCGACACATCCGCTTTCGGCACAGCATTTTTGGGACCAGATTTGCCTTCCCACTTCAATCCCTACTCTCTCAGCCAGACTGCAGTGATGCAGCCTGTTTCCAGGACCACCACTTGGAGGTGGAGTAGGGTCTTGGTCAGCTCTGGATCGCTGACGCAAGCAGTCAGCTATGGGTCGCTGACTGCATTTATCACTGTTGCTGCGTCTTGGGGTCCCAAAAATATCTTGAATAAAAGGAGAAGCAAACAGTCTTAATGTGCAACCTAAATGCAAAAATAGGAACACACTACAGTGGCTTTGGAGAGACCATGGAAAAACATGGACTTGGGACTTCTTCTTCAAGTACCACGCCTAGTGGCGTAGGAGATTATGTCTATCCACAACTTCCTGTCTCCAGTACAATTGATCAGTTCTGCTGTTGACTTCTTTCCATGCCATGATGTCAAACTGTCCAGTATTAGCTCTCTTTATCTTCCCCTATCTCTTTTTCTTTCAATCTTACCTGTTGTTACGATATATTCCAGCTTTCCTCTTCTCATAACATGCCCAAAAAAATAGAATTGCTTCTTTCTAGCTTGTGAAATAAGTTTCCTTTGCGCATTGGCCTCTTTCGTGACATCCTCATTACTGTTTTTGGCTGTCCATGGTATTTTTAACATTCTTCTGTAAAACCACATCTCTGTGGCCTCTAGTGCCTTCCCTACTTGTTTACTAATTGTCCATGGCTCACTCCCATATATCAGGATTGGTTCTATATAACACTGAAGAACACTCTTTCTTACTTCCAGTGACAAAGAATTGTTGCATAAAATACTCTTCATGGGACAGTGAACAAAAATTGACAAGTTTTCATAGACTTCTGTGCTTTGAATGAACTTGCGGCAAAAGAAGCATATTTCCACACAAAAGAATACATAAAACAACATGAATACGACTAAATCACATAACAAAAAAACCAGATTGATCATATATGTATAAACAACATATATGTATAAACAACATATATGTATAAACAACATAAATGTATAAACAACATATATGTATAAACAACAAGTTTAGATCATTCATTTCTTATACATTTGTTTCCCCCTGGATTCATTCATTTGTATGAAGTTTTTAAGTCATCTTATTTTACATGATGAGATTGCCAGCCTCATGGGGTAACCTTCAGATAAATTGCCTCTTATATCATGTTTAATGACGCTGTGGTTCTGTTCTCTCTTTTTCTTGTCAGACGCCGCCAGAAACCAGACGTATTGTTATGAACAGAATTATAAGTGAAATTTGACTGCACTTACCTTATCAACATTTCAGTATATGCATACTGCAATATTTGGCCATACTGTATAAACATTAAGCACACAGGTTGCCATTTAGGGAAAAAGGGTAAGAGATCCCGTTACACGCACATTGAGGCATATTGGAATTATGGTGTTAGGCCCATATTTTCTTGACCATACAGCACACTGGGAGCAAACTGCCACAGTAAGATCTGGAAGGAATTATTCACCATACATAGACATAAAAAGAGGTGTCAGACAAGGTTGTGTGCTGTCCCCCCTGCCTATTTAATTTATACACCGAAAAAATTTTCAAACAGATACAGGAAATACCAGGACTGAATATCAGTGAAAGGTCAATAAACAACCTTAGATATGCAGATGATACCGTGTTGTTAGCTGAAAGTGAACAGGAATTACAAGAACTAGTGAAGCAAGTGAACAGTATAAGTCATGAATATGGACTCAACATTAATATTGAGAAAACAAAAACTATGATAATTAGCAAAACAGACGATAAACCCACATTAAAGATAAGCTTAAATGGGACAATCCTGGAACAAGTCAAGAGCTACGTATATCTTGGTCATATAATAACAGAAGATGGCAGATGTGAAACAGAAATCAAGAAGAGAATAGGAATGGCCAAAGCTACATTCAACAACATGAAACATATACTGACATCCAAACAGTTATCTCACAAATTAAAACTGAGAATCATAAAGTGTTATATATATTCTGCATTTCTGTATGGTGCAGAAACATGGACGATGAATAAGCATTTGGAAGAAAGAATTGAGGCTCTTGAAATGTGGATATATAGAAGAATGGGGCGTATCTCATGGAAAGAGATGAAAACAAATAAGGAGGTCCTAGAAAATCTAGGTATGAAAAGAGAACTAATGAGGGAGGTCAAAGTTCGGCAGCTAAAATACTTTGGCCACATGAAAATGCACAACACCTTGCAGAAGACCATAACAGAAGGGAGAGTTGAAGGCAAACGTGCTAGGGGAAGACAGCGCTATAAGTGGGAAGATAACATCAAGAGATGGACAGGAAAGAGTCTATCAGAGTGCACCACCAAGACAAGAGACAGAAGACGGAGATCCATTACAGCCAACCTTCGTTGTGGAGATGGCAACTGATGATGATGATGACAGCACACTAGGGGTGATGTGGTCAGAATCACGCTGGCCGCCTTAACTTTCCCAGAGTTGCTCTGGTACCCAATTCATAAAGCTGGGTTGACCCTGGAGCCGTTTGCGGTCTAAAATAATCCCACCTCAACTGGGGATCGAACCAGGGCCGCCAAGCTGGGAAGTGTGTTGCATTGGCTGGTGTGAACCTGTGCTATTGTAGTATTTCTGTGATATTGTCCATCCATCTTCCCCTTGGTCTTTCCTGTGCCCTACTATTATTGCCGCATAGCAGTAATTGATCGGGCTCCATTTTCACGCGATGGCCAAACCACTTTATTTAACTGTCTCTCTGTATATATGATGCCGGGTGTAGTTCAATTTTCTGACAGAGCTATTCTGTGTAAAACAGTTTCCTACATGTATATCTGACCTCAGGCATCTTCACAGCCGTTACAGATGGGGCGGTCAATCATCTTCACCATAGCCTCAAACAACAGAAAGATGACTATATACCAAACATCATCACTGGTGACTTTGATTCTGCAGACCCGGCTACACTGGACTATTACAAACATAAGGTGATGTATAGTACAAAAACAGACATTTGTTTGGTTTGGTTTTAAGAGCTAACTTCATTGCACATGGACTACTCCATCAGTGCTCCAATCTCCTCCCTTAGATCACACAAGGAGGATCTCAGCACAGTGCACAAACTCTGTAGTACCGGCGAGAATCCCAATGTGTATATATAGGAATCCCACATTTTATAAATATTTTTGCGGTGGGTAGGTTTCAAATTTTTAAATTTTGCCAGGGCATTGGCCTTATGGCCTACTCTTTATGATTTCCAACTGCCGATATTTTAACGTGTGCAACTTGCATACGGGACCTTCTATTTCCAAGAAGGCTAGGTATCCGATCTCACTACCCAAGGAGACTGGGGGACGCTGGCTCTGAAAACAATTTCCACAAATTATATTCCCTCTACTGGGAATCGAACTTGGTACATTTTGAATTCAAGGCAGATGCCATACCTCTTACCACTCCAACCCCCCCAAATTTGTTATTGCTGTCAAATAGAGAAACATTTGGTAAGGCAAGAGGGGTCTGGAAGAAGTTACTAAAATAGAAAAAAAAAAAAACAAGGTTAAAATCAAGCATAGTTGAAGTCAGTAATTTCTGAAGTGAGAAGATGGCAGATGTGAAACAGAAGTCAAGAAGAGAACAGGAATGACCAAAGCTACATTCAACAACTTGAGACAGATACTAACATCTAAACAACTAACATAAATTAAAACTGAGAATCATCAAATGTTATATGTATATTCTTCATTATTGTGTGGTGTAGAAACATGGACAATAAACAAACAAGCAATTAGAAAAAAGAATTTAAGTCCTTGAAATATGGATAAATAGAAGAATGGGGCACATCTCATAGAAAGATAAGAAAACCATTAAAGAAATCCTAGAAAATCTAGGAATGAAAAGAGATTTAATGAAGAAAATTAAAATTAGCTAAAATATTTTGGCCATATAAAAAGAAATAACACTTTGCTGAAGGCTATATTGGAAGGAAGAGTTGAGGGCAAACGTGCAAGAGGAAGACAGCGCTATAAGTGAAAAGATAACATCAAGAGATGAACAGGAAAGAGTCTATCAGAGTGCACCATCAAGACGAGACAGAAGACGCTGGAGATCCATTACAGCAAACTTTCCTTATGGAGATGTCAACTGGTGATGATCTCTGAAATGAGAAATAAGAAAGGAAAAAAAAAGATATACAGGACGACAGAGATAGAGAGAAGATGCTGGGCAGTTTGACATCATGGCATGGAAAAAGTCAACAACACAATTGATAAATGTTGTTGTTTGCGTTCGCTCTCAGCCATCTCTCTCTCTTACAATGCTGGCCATTAGGTTTGAGCGGTAAGTACGTTGTATCGTAGTTTACAGCTAGGCTGCAATATCTGCGCCTTTCGGCCCGACACATCCGATTTCAGCAAGCAATTTTTATGGGTTTGCTTCCCCGCCGCCTCACGTCTATATGTATGCTATACCTCATGTCCATTTAATAGTGCAGTGAGGTGGCTGCACCAGTGAGTGTCATCGGAGCTGACACGCAACTCTGCCCCAGATCTGGGAGGCCCTGTTTCCAGGAACACCACACACAGCCAACTGAGGCACCATTCGCCGTTTGGAAATACAATTGATAAATAGTACTGGAGACCAGAAGTTGTGGAAAGACAAGATCATCTACACCACCAGGCATGGTACTTGAAGAACAAGAATGTCTGAAATATCATACTTTGAGAAGTCTGAGTTTAATGTTGAGCATTATACAGTAGAACCTCTGTATTCGGATGCACCTGTATTTGTAAAATCCAGTATTTGGACAAAAAATTTGAAGAAAAAAATGTACCAATATTCGCAAATGTCGCTATATTTGGAATGGCTTGGAAGAAGATTTGATTGGAGAATACAGCTTCATTAAAACAAAATTTTTACCCCCTAACACCACCCTTCTAATCCAACCCACGGATCAGCAGGTCATTGCTAACTTTAAAATACTGTACACAAAATTCCTGTTTCAAAGATGCTTTGATGTGACATATGCCTCAATTTCTTACCCTCAAAGATTATTGGAAACACCACTTCAATATCCTCCATTGTCTGAGGATAATAGATAAAGCATGGGAAGAAGTTTCTTTGAGGACACTGAACTCTGCCTGGAAGAAATTGTGGCCAGATTGTGTGGAAGGCAGAGACTTCAAGGGTTTAGAGCCCGAGGGTGTGGTGGATGAAATTGTGCAAATGGGCACTCACTTGGGATTGGAGATGAACAATGAAGACGTAGAAGATAGAAGAGTTGTTGGAGGATCACAGGCAGGAGCTCACCACAGAAGACCTGCAAGCCGTGTACAAGGAGCAGCAAGCAGAAACTGTAGCTGAGATACTTTCTTCTTCAGATGATGTTGACAAGGGATCCAAGGTTTCCACTGGGGAGATTAATGAATTGCTTTTTCATTGGGCTAAAACACAGAACATAGTGGAGAAATGGCACCCTAACATTGCTGTAGTGAATAGAAGCAACAATATGTACGATGACAATGTGATTACACACTTTAAACAAATTTTGAAAAGTGGGGAGAAACAGTCAACACTCGACAAGTTCTATACCCCAGCAAAGAGGCAGAAAAGAGCCACAACATCTGAAGGGCAGTTACCTGATGTTTTTATGGAAGGTGACTCTCCTTCCAAACAATAATCTCCCTCCTCCACACCATCATCACTCCTTAGTAAAGGTAAGGTTCATCCTAAATTTTCATTTTTATTTGTACAATTTTTCATTATTAATGTTGTTACACGGTTCATGTATGATTTTTTGCTTGTACATGTTATTTTACAAATTTAATTAACCAATATTCTGACTTAAAAATGGTTTGTGAAGAGTAACTTTCAGGGTCTGGAACGAATTAATCCAATTTACATTATGTCATATGCAAAAAAATTGATCCAATATTGAGAAAATTCAATATTCAGAGCACTCTCAGGAACCAGTTAATTCCGAATATAGAGGTTCTACTATATCAATATTTCAGAATTCAATATTCAGAACACTCTCAGGAACCAATTAATTCTGAATATAGAGGTTCTACTATATCAATATTTCAGAATAACTCAAACACAACTACAGTTTGTTAGCCTCCACCAGTTTCTGTTACTAGCCAAAGAGGTTCCGGTTACTTTGACTCCCTTTTCTGCAGTTTTTCTACATTTTCTGTTTAGCCATCCCATTTTTCTTTTCCCTGTGGGTGTCAGTCGAGGAAATGTCTGGCCATACTGGATAATAGATTAGTGCATCAAATGTGCCAGTTGAGCAATATTTGAAGTACTGAATTTTGAAATGCTTTTAAAATTATGGTGAATTTTATTTGCATTAATTAGTGAGATCTATTTTTGTGTTTTCATAAATTTTATGTTTTGTTTATTAATAGGCTGTGGATATTATTCCCACACCTGATCAGGATGAAACAGACTTCACGAAGTGTTTGAGGATTGTCTGTGAACGAATGGATCATAGTGCGGTAAGACTGCCAAATCAGACTTTTATATTATGAACAGTTAATCAGCTGTCAGTAACACTTGTAGCAGTAATGGCTATAGCTACTGAAGTAGTTTTTGTTGTAGATGCACTTCAGATTAGAACTTTGATATGCATGGGAGAGTCTTATCTTGACTTGCCACAGGTGGAGATAACTATCACTGTCGTGTTACTTTTTTTAGTTGTCTACTCCTGCTGTGAAGTCATCATGGCTTACCGGGAGGCTGAAAGTGAAGCAAAGAATAGTAACACTGTTCCCTACCATGTATGTCATAAAAAGCAACTAAGGAGGGTTGGGCATGGGGCCATTTACCTCATCCTGTATGCATGGAGGCATATCTGGAGTCATCCTTATATGACCACCAGCTATGCACAATGCTATAATATATATGTGGAGTGAACCTCTCTGGCTGTGAGGCTAATTACACCTTGGCTCTTGAAATCATCCACACACTTCCAGGGATTCCCCATGTGGTGAAACTTGTTTAGAACCCAGCATTGCCCACTGAGCTGGGAGGAGTCACTTGAGCCCCAAACAAATCTCTTTGGCTTTGACTTGGCTGACTGCACGCAGGAGTATCTCACTGTGGACCCAGTGACAGGCAGGGGGAGCTGAGAAGTGGCTCTGTGCAGGATGTGACAATTCCTTGGGAGAGCCCAGAACCACAGCACAGTATTTTAGCTCTCCATAGTTTGAGATCCCCCTTGGATGGCCGAGGAATGCACAGTATGCGCTTCCTCCTCCTTGCTTGGGACCAGACGTGATGATCCTTTAAATGCAAGCCAGGCTGGAGAAACTGGAGCTCAAGACATCAACTCAACATATTTCGGAATGGCAGAAAAGTCATAGGAGAAGCCTAGATCTACAGTGTAGATAATACCAAGGAGTCTTCAACTTGATATTGGCTGCTAAAGAGCGAGAAGCTCAGCAGCCCTAGTTAAATAACAACATAAACCACAAAACTTCAACAAACAGCTTGATACGTTTGTCGAAGGCTTATGCTCTATGTGGAGCTAAGAGTGATGATGATGATGATGCCGTGAAGTGTTGTCTAGGGCTGAAGTTTTATTCTTGAGTGTGTTGCATTGGCGTTAGTGAGCTTAAGCTGTTGTAGGATTTCTGTAATATTGTCTATTCATTTAATATTGTCTATTCATCTGCCTTGTGGTCTTCCTCATCCCCTAAAACCAAATCCTGTACTGTTGTAGGCACATAGTGCTAACTGATTGGACTTGACTCTCATGAGGTGACCAAACCACTTTATTTTCTGTCTCTCTGTATGTTCGATGCATGGGAGAGTACTGGCACTAAAAGTTTACCCCAGGTCAGAACTTTTAGTTCTGCTTCCAGACCAGTTACAGTAGCAGATGTAGGATTTCCAGGAACTAAATGAAGGGTGTCAGTCTGTCAGATCATTCAGCCATCTCACTCACCATCCATGTTTTTCAATTTTTAATCCTACAGCAGTTGGAAATCGTAAAGAGTAGGCCATAAGGCCACTGCCCTGGCAAAATTTAAAAATTAGAAACCTACCGAGCACAATTATATTTATAGAATGTGTGATTCCTATGTACACACATTGGGATTCTCACCGGTGCTATGGATTTTGTGCACTGTGCTGAGATCCTCCTTGTACGATATAAGGGAGGAGATCAGAGCACTATTGGAGTTGTCCGTGTGCAATGAAGATAGTCCTCAAAACCAAACCAAAGTTCCATGCTTTGGTGCATCAAGTTGGTCTTTTAGCATATATACGGCATCATTCTTGAACCAAACTGTGAACCATGGTGGTATCATTTTTAATGTGTAGTGATATCATATATGATGCATTGTGGTATTATTTATAATGTGTAATGGTATCATATTTGATGTCTAGGGATATAATTTTTAATGCATAGTGGTATCATGTTTAATTATATCATTTTAAAAGAAATTTTTTGCCTTGTATTGGCGAGGCATGCGACCCATTTAACCTAGACACGGGTCCATTGGTTATATTAGAGCACAAGTCCAAATACAAAAGACCGAAGGGAGTATCATGTTTGATAGAATCTGACACTTTAGCACATTTCTTCTCTAATAATTTTCTAGGTATGTCTGCATTGTACCAGTGCTAAGGAAGGAAGTCATTAAAATAGTTAAGACCTAAAAAGCCACATGTACCAAGCAACACTTGTGGTTTCGCTGTTAGAATATTTGCTTTCTAGGCATTCAGTTCCTGACAGAGATTTTGTTTGTTAATTCAGTTTTTAGATTTTAATTTCTTGGTGGGTTACTAACTAGTACAGCATAATGTTTAGTTTTAAACTCCTTTTTTGTTTTCTTTATTCACAGACAGACCAGGTTGTAGCCATGGGAGCATTTGGAGGGCGAATGGATCACTGTATGGCCAACATTAATACACTTTACACGGCCTTGACCCTTTCCAAAGCTCCGTTATATCTATTCTATGATAATTCAATGGCGTGCTTGTTGGACAAGGTAATACACTTTTAATTATATTGCATGCATAAACCTGCCTCACCCAGGCATCCCACATACAAAATGAAAACCAAACACAGTTTCATCATCATCATCATCTCCTTTATTTGCTCCTTGTGAAGTGTTGGGGCGCATCATGGGGCGGAGCAGTCTTGATAAAGTTATATTTAGAGAGATTGCTACGCACCATACTGAGCCTCAACAAACCGCTAACAGTATAGTTAGTAGCTATGACAAAACATGGTAGCTAGGGATGACGGTATGGGTCCATGATGACGTCAAGGAGCATTCCGCAATGTCCGCTTATGTGGCAGGGTCCACAAACCATGTGTAGAATAATCTACGTGTATATAGAATGTGTCTGAGTCTGGATTGGACTCGGAATTAAGTGGAAAGTTAGAATTCCATGTGTTAAAATACTGCGATTGGATATAGAACATGGATTTGGCAAGATTTTCAGGAATATGTGTGCAGACTTTATAAGGTTAGTAATCTTCGAATAGGGATAAACGTTTATCGAGTGTATCGAGGAGTATTTAAGGAAAATGTTGTGCGGACGAAAGAAAAATATGGATTTAATATGAGAACACAGAGTGTCTATAAATGACTGGGAAGATTTAATATGAAAATACTGAGTGTCTATAAATGACTGTGAAGACAGAAAATTACGGATCTAGAAGAAGTGTGCGAGAGAAGCACAGGATTAATATTTCAATTAACAGAGGGACAATGATAGAATTGTTGACATTATGTAGAAAAAAAATATGTATACGTAGGGATCGACTACGTGTATGTTATACTGTTGACACTTATCAGAGCAATGTGTAACTTCATTCAAATATTATGTTTGAATAAATGAGAGTTGTTAAAACTCAAAGTAATCGAGGCATCTATGAGAATTTAAATTTCTTTATTGATTCAATTTGACAATTTCAAGGTTTTCACTTGGGTGTTATAAACGATTACAGATTTCAACAGAAACGATTACACCAACCAGTTTTTGATAACAAGTTGGGAAAAATACAATTACAGCCTTTGATGAGTTAAAAAGTAACAAGTTTATTGAAGCAACACACGCATATAAGATATGTTAAACAGAAACCTATACAACCACCAGAGGATAAGAAAATATGCTTGTAACATGAAGCCTAAAGCCAACATGGCAGATGGCTCCCTTGAGGAGGCCCATGACAAAGTGCAAACTTCTGCTGCTGTGGTTGGTTTCTGTAGCAATTCATTTTGCATGATGAGGTTGCCATCCTCATGCACAACCTTGTATTAGTGACCTTTAATGACACGTCTGAGGGGGCTGCAGTCCTATTCTTTATTTGTCTGCTCAAAAAGAAAAACCCCTGGGGGAACTACAGGGGTATTCATTAGTAACTACAGGGGTATTCATTAGTAACTACAGGGGTATTCATTAGTAACTACAGGGGTATTCATTAGTAACTGCAGGGGTATTCATTAGTAACTGCAGGGGTATTCATTAGTAACTACAGGGGTATTCATTAGTAACTACAGGGGTATTCATTAGTAACTACAGGGGTATTCATTAGTAACTACAGGGGTATTCATTAGTGACTACAGGGGTATTCATTAGTGACTACAGGATATTCATTAATGACTACAGGGGTATTCATTAGTGACTACAGGGGTATTCATTAGTGACTATAGGGGTATTCATTAGTAACTACAGGGGTATTCATTAGTAACTACAGGGGTATTCATTAGTAACTACAGGGGTATTCATTAGTAACTACTATGGTATTCATTAGTATTCCTCATCTGCTCTTTAAGAAACTTAGTGATCTATCTGTGTATTGATGTAGGTCAAGGTAGTCCCACAGGAGATACTGCCATAGGGGAGTGATGTGTTCAGAGACTTCACCACACTATGTCATGGGGTGACCAGTTCCCTTCCTCACTGCCTTTTCCTTCCCTAACTCAAACAGCAGAGTCAGGTACCCATTTACAGCTGGGTTAGATTGGAGCTATACTAGGTCCAGCATCGAGAGGCGGGAGTGACCAGTTCCCTTCCTCACTGCCTTTTCCTTCCCTAACTCAAACAGCAGAGTCAAGTACCCATTTACAGCTGGAGCGTGTTGGTGCTGCGATTCGCACCCGGCACCTTTGCAGCGAGAGACCAGTGCTCTAACCACTCTGTCAATCGGACGCTAGTGATGTACATGAGTGTAATGATAACACTGACAAACAACATTTTTCTTTCTTATATAAGAATAAGTGTTCTTAGGTCAGTTTCTTGCGCTGATTTCAAATTTGAAATCCGTTTATCTCTATCACGTCGGGTTCTTAAGATATTTGTGAATAAATATATTTTTGGGAAACCGTTATTTGCTCCGTTTCATTTTTACTATATAACTTTTTTAAAATTAATAAAATGCAAAATAATTCTACTTTTTATACTGCTAAAAGATGCATAACATATGTTACGTTATATTTCAAATAGTTACTGTATTTTGAAATAATTCTGAGTGAAATATGGCTTCTAGAAGTTGTAGAAATTCGGCTGATCTGTTCTGTTACGTGTGCGGATATTTTACCGATCGTGTTCACCAGAAAAACTTTACACCATTGCTAAAGAAAGCATATGAACTTTATTTCGATTCGAAAGTTGATGATGCAAATAAATCTTGGAAGCCAAATGCAGTTTGTTCGACTTGTGCAAATACATTGGCAGGTTGGTTACGAAAATCGCCGAAGCATAAGTCAATGCCTTTTGGAGTTCCAGTAATATGGCGTGAACCGACAAATCACGCTACTGATTGTTACTTCTGCTTGACAAATATCTATGGTTTCACTTTTAAAACTAGAAAGTCTGTGGTTTATCCAAATATTGAATCGGTTTCGAAACCAGTGCCTCATGATCCAATCACGTGTCCGATCCCAGTTCCACCATAACAATATCCGTTGGACGTGAATGAATCATCAGAAAGTTATAGTTTACCTGCTTTAGAAACTAATTCTGACTCGGATTATATACCGGTGAATGATGGTGTTCACTTAATTAACCATTCAGAACTTTCAGATCTAATACGTGATCTCGCTCTCACCAAAGGACAAGCGGAATTACTCGGTTCGCGACTCAAAGAATGGAATCTTTTAGCGCCCAATACTCCGATATCTAAATTTCGTTATAGACACAGAGAACTTGTTCAATACTTTGAGATGGATGATGACATTTGCTATTGCAAAGATGTAAAAGGTCTAATGGTGCACCTCGGTCATGAGCACATAGTCAACGAATGGCGACTTTTCATCGACTCTTCCAAGACTAGTCTAAAAGCCGTGTTATTGCATAATGGAAATTTATTTTCATCAATTCCAGTCGCCTACTCTGTTCATATGAAAGAAACTTATGACAATATGGCTATACTTTTGGCAAAAAATAAAGTACAATGACTACCAATGGCGGATTTGTGGAGACCTAAAGGTCATTGCAATTCTCACGGGCATGCAGACTGGGTATACTAAATTTTGTTGCTTCCTATGTGAATGGGACAGCCACAGCAGACAGGAACATTATGCAAGAAAGGTGTGGCCTATCAGGGATCGTATGCAGCTCAGGCATAAAAATGTAATACACGAGCCATTAGTTAACAAAGACAGCATCATTTTACCACCGTTACATATAAAGTTGGGGCTCATGAAGAATTTCGTAAAAGCGTTAGATAAAATGAGCAAAGCTTTCACTTATCTTCGAGAAAAGTTTCCGCAAATTAGCGATGCAAAGATAAAGGAAGGTATCTTTGTAGGACCTCAGATTAGGAAAGTTATTGCAGACAAACAATTCGAGAACTTGTTACATGGTAGTGAACTTCGCGCATGGATGGCATTCAAATCGATCATCGATAACTTTCTGGGAAATCACAAATCTGTCGACTATGTGCATATTGTTAAGCAGTGCATAGATGCATACAGAATTATGGGCTGTAACATGTCCCTCAAAATCCATTTGCTCGATTCACATCTTGACTTTTTCCCTGACAACCTTGGCGAAGTCAGCGATGAACATGGAGAACGATTCTATCAAGATATCGCCGTAATGGAGTCACGTTATCAAGGACGGTGGAGTGTGACCATGCTTGCCGATTATTGTTGGATGCTTCATCGCAATGTACCACATGCCATTCACCGACGAAAGTCGACTGCAAAGAAATTCAAGCCTACATAACTGTTATACTTCTTGTACAAATGATGTTGTAATACTGTATGCGTTGTTAAAAAACTTCAATTGCGTATTTCTAGAGATCCCGACCTGATAGAGAAAAACGGTTTGCAGATTTAAAAACAGCGCATTAAAATTGACCAGAAAAACACTGAAATGTTAGAGAAAGAAAAAAAAAATTTTTTTTTTGTTAGCCAGTGTAATTTGTATGTTGCAGGGTGAGCACACACTGTACTGTGACACAGGACTTGAAGGTGACTGGGTTGGGTTGGTGCCAGTGGGAGAACCGGCCAACAATGTCACAACCACTGGTTTGAAGTACAATCTTAGTAAGTGACTAAACCACACCGTATGGGGAGAAAGGGGGGACGGGGCTGTGAGGAGACATAGAAAAGGGTTACTACCTCAGGCATATCGTAAGAGGCAACTGTTGTGAGGTAGTGTAATGAGGCTAGCAACCTTATCACGTCGTAAAACAGATTGTTACAGAAGCCTTCACTGCTTGAGAACATGAAGTGTTTCAGTGCAGGCTAGCAGCAGATGCCAACTGCAGTGGTATAACCATGATCCTTAAGGAGTAAAAGAAAAAGGAAGTCTTTGTGTCAACTTATTTTTAGATCATATGTGCTGTCTGCAGTTTGGTTTGGTTTTAAGGACTATCTTCATTGGCTACGAACAACTCCATAAGTGCCCCAATCTTCTCCCTTAGATCACACAAGGAGGATCTCAACACAGTGCACAAACTCCGCAGCAGTCTGCAGAAGATGCTGGAAATGGATAGAAATGATATAGAGACAACTTACGCAACGGCAAAGACTATTATAAAGGCTACATTCAAGTCCAAATGGGAAAGAGAGCATCCAGGCCATTTGAAAAATGATGCATATCATCAACTATCCAGGAAAGAACAGGTCATCATTTTTCGGCTATGCACTGGACACAACAGATTGAGATACCATCTATACCACAAATTCAAGATTGGTGCAACAGATCTCTACACCTGCGGTACCAGCCCGATGACGGTCGAACACCTCCTGCAGTATTGCCCAGCCTACAGTAATGAACGGAGTAGCATATGGCAACAACCCACTTCTGTCAACGAAAAACTGTTTGGAGATGTCGGGAACCTTGGGTTGACTACTGCCTTTATTAGAGTCATAAATGTGGAAGTCTGAAGGCGAACGAGGAAGAAGAAGAAGAAATGGATAGAACACACACTGAGGAAACCTATTGATAGCATGACGAGACAGTCCTTGTTCTGGAATCCCCAGGTTAAGGCCAAAGAAGATATAGAGAAGAGAACTGGAGACAGAAATAACACAAGGAAAAACCTTGAGCTGATGTTATTGCTTATTCAGATCAGATCAGCTACCTTCTTTACGTGCAAGGTCAGCTGCAATGAATCTCCAATGTCTTCTGTCTCTTGTCTTGATGGTGCACTCTGATAAGAGTCTTTCCTGTCCATCTCTTGATGTTATCTTCCCAGTTATAGTGCTGTCTTCATCTTGCATGTTTGCCTTCAACTCACATTCCATTATGGTATTCAGTGAGCTGTTTTGTCTTTTTATATGACCAAAATATTTGATCTGTCTGAAATTTAATCTCTTCCATGACTTCTGTTTTTGTTTCTATTGAATATAATATTTGATATAATTATGAGTGTAAACGTTGGCATCTGTTTTTAATATTAAGATTTTTTCATGACAGCTGTGAACAGTTTTGTGTGTGTGTGTGTTGTTCTCTAAAGCAGAGGTTCTCAACCTTTCTTTTGCTCATGCCTCCCCCTCTTAGCCTCATTTACTTTTGTCCCACCCCCACCCCATAGTCGCTGCTAGCTGGAAAAAAGGTACTTTACCATCTTACTGTGGCCCCCTAGAAATATGGCATGACCTATGCTGAGAACCACTGCTCTAAAGCATGAAACTCTGGTATGAGTAACCACTGAAAACCTTGCTGTCCTCAGGCAATCACAGAATGGCTTTTGGCGAGCTGATCAGCACATCAAACTCACTCGCTGACAAGGTTGTGAAGGTTACCACAGATCAGCCTTTGCTCTGGATCATGGGTTATGAACTGCCTTAGGCAGCAGTGCAAGAAGGCAAGCATTGGTAGAAGCACTGACACAAGGCTAACACTCTAAACATTTCCTTCATTGACCACCAACCTCTTTGAGTGCTCAATACTTGACGATGTTCGAAACATGCTTCTTGTTCCTAATCCAGATAAGCAGAACACTTTATATGTAACAAAACAAAAGCATGCAAACACATGCAGAGACTAGAACTTGGCATTAGGCCAAAGGGCAAGAACCCAAACAATGCTGGATCAATAACAACAGCATATTGTATTTAGGTCACCCATCAAGATTGTGATGTCTTCTTCTTCTTACTCTCAGACGTCTGCTTGAATATTTTCAAAGAAAGAAGTGGTCAGCTTCAGACTATTTGCATCTCCATAGTTTTTCTGACAATGGTACTAGTGGCGGCCATATGTGCTTTCTGTGTTCGTCATATGTTGGGCATCTTTGAAGCAGAAGTTCAGCAGTCATTTTATCAGTGCCATATTTACACTCATCAGTAGTTCCTGTCTTCAGCTTGTTGAATAGATGATATCCCAGCCTGTTGTTGCCTGTGTGGAGTCTGAAGATTATCACTTGTTCTCTTCTGCTGAGCTGGTAATATGGATCAATTAGTGTGTGTCCTGGATGCTCTGCATCCCATTTGTTTCTGATAAAAAATTTTTTGCCTCTTCGAAAGTTATGCTTGTATCAGGCGGAGGTAACTTTCCACCTTCCTTTGCCAATCTGTCAGCTTTTTCATTGCCGGGGATATTATAATGAGATGGGATCCATCTTCTCATTTTATCCTTTATATTTTATAGTCGGGTGTAAAATTATTTTCATGGATTCTTCTTTGTTATTAGTTGATGCATAATATTGGTTGATGATAATTTTTTTTCTCCTTTTGGCAGTTTTAAATGGTGCCAATATTAGTTGGGTCCCATTTATCACCAATATGTAAGTGCCTTCTGCGCTTTCTTTGATAGCATTACGGTTGCTTCTTCACTACGGAGTGTTCTTTTGAACCTCATGTCCTGGCGATAGCAGTATTTCTACTATGTTCATTTTCTTTTCTGTTCCCCTTCCATCTTGTTTCACACAATGTCATTCTTATATTTTCTCACTTCTATTGCCACGTGTGCTGTTCCCCATTCATTAAGTGTTCAAACATTCCAGGTGTCCAGTCTGGAACTCTTCCTAGAAGCAAGAAGGTGAGTCCTTATATGAAATAAAAACAGGGAATTCATGTGAAAATCTTAATATATTCAGAAATTATTGCCGTTATTTTTCTCCTACGACTACTTCTGTGATACATCTTTTCCAATTTGGACCTGTTGTGTGTGAAACCAGTCCTGTTCCAACCTATACTCCTGCTTTCTCTGAACTACTTCATTAACCTCCTTGATAGAGGATCTTCTTTCTTCTTTGGTGGCTGAGTTGAATTCCTTCTTCGTGTATGACTTGCTCATGTTGTTGCGGTTAATTTTTATAAGTTTCTACAGGAGAGAGGACCCCATTCCCAACCCTCCTTTTAATCACTTTCTATGCAATGCCTGGTAAGTCCTCATGGAGTCAGTCAGTTAGTTATTTCATGTCAGATGGGCCTGCATACCCCATTCTCAACCCTTTGAAAATAAAGTTTGTTCGTTCGTTCCCTCGGTGCATAGATGGGCGATTACATTCCTCCATATATATATATATAATGCTGCTCTTAATACAGTTTCATCTAATGCTGTTATGTTTATAGTTGTCACGGTTTTCTTTGAAACTTTGAGAACCATTATAACACAACCTAGTCTTCATAATCCTGAAGTTGCATAGAACAATTACTTTACCTAGGGGTATGAATATGCTGTTTATAGGAGAAAAAAATTTATCATTATCTACATTTTCAGCATTGCAAGCCCTTGATTTTCATCCATGCAAGGACATCTTCTGCTTGTTCTCCATTGTTATCTCACTCTAATTCTGACATTTCACATTATGCAGACCTTGTTTTATGATGTGTATCTTTCTTCTCCAAGACTGCCTTATTTGGCATGGATTTTCAGTATGTTTTATACATACTTTGTTTCATATTTTTACTTTTCTCAATGATAATGTAAACAATATATACACCATATAATACTGTATAGCACCAAATATACTTTTATGTTTAAGTCAGTATGCTATAGACACATTATAACATGAATAGTGGGATCCAAACGTTAGCACTGCATTATAAGTCAGTCATAGTTCTATCGAATTTCCTTATTTTGATATAAATTTATCATTTGACAGAAATGAGCAACCTGAAGGACGTCTGGCATAAATACAAATGACTATCGTCACGTGTGAATGAGTGAAAATAAATAAAAGATATATTAACCCTTTCGCAACGACAGGTTTTTCATTCCCCATTACGACACTATTTTCAGCTTAGTTCATTCCCCTGAACGACAGGATAATTGTAATTTTTGGGGTCATATTTTTAATTTGACTGCATACAGTTTATCGTAAAAGGAAACCCATTGAAAGTATAATTAGGGCTAGCCGCCGGATATTGTCGAAGCCCGGGATTGAACCAGGGACCTTTAGATCATCAAACGCTCTCCCAAATGAGCTATTTCGGGCCAACTGAGAAAGAGTATAAAACAAAGTTTCAGAATATGCTTTTCAAGGCCAACATAAGTCAAGGTTACAGTGTCTTGTAGGTGACGTTCTTTCTCATCAATGTTTTTTTCATTCCAGGGTCTAGATCTTGACATTTTTGTTCCTTGTGCAAATCTTGTCTTCACTGCCTTTCCTGTTCCTTTCACTGATGAATTATTGTGATCTAATCTGAGTGAACTAGATCTAGATCAAATGTTACAACTATCATTCACTTTCCTCGTTTTAGCAAGCCTCTCACTATCACCTTGTTCCAGATCTAAATCTACATCACAGTCTGATTCTGAACCAGACAACACATACTCTGAATCTGAGTAAAAAGAGTCGGCAGAATCATGAGTTTTTCAATGCTGAATCCGGTTATGCCCAGCAATTGCCGATACGCGTGTAAACAGAAGAGTTCTGGTGCTTTTAAAATAGGACGTATGCCGTACGTCATATAGGTGAATGGGAATGAGCAATCGCGCTACTTTCATGACCTACGCTTAACGGCATAGCGACAAAAATTGTGACGATTTATGGCGTACATCATACTGGTGCTGAAAAGGTTAATCATGTACATCTGTTATTCTGGATGCTGAAAATTTCACTCAGATTGGAAATGTGCTGGATCAACTCGTCAACTGTTCAAATTTGAAGCACATGAAAGGGGAGCAGTTGGGAAATTTGAGATCCAACCTCTAACTTCAGTATAAGCGATCCTGGATTATATTGAGCCACGTTATATCATATCTACAGTGTACTTGAACAAATATATAATCCTGAATGATACGTTTTCAGTTTTGCTTCTTGTTATGTCAGACATTTAAACAATTGTGATCAGCCCACTTTAGTTATTTAATACAGTAAAGATCTTATATTGCCTGTGGGTGCTATAGTATTTCCAGTGATTCCACAATGGGTGGGTAACCACTGAAGGGTATTAGTTGATGCCCTTTGGATAATGTTCAGCTCAGATCTGATCATGTTTTCATTTCTGGTGTTCTGTATTGACTCCAGCAGTGATCTACAGACAGTAAAAATTACTATCTTAACTGGTGGCTGCTGTTCTGATCCACTTTAGTCAGTTCCTATGTTATGCCTAGTCGGTGGAATGGGCCCATCATTCGTTCCACTGTATCAGGGCCCAATGTGACGCTGGGGAGGGGGTGAAAACTTGAGTTATTTTTAGTTTTGCATTACAACCCAACTCTCATAAAAACTTGTGTCAGTTGAATTAAAAGAAGCTGACATCAGACTCAGCATTTCTGACATGTTGCATATCTGTGTTAATCTAAATAATGGAATGTTGTTTCATAAAAGTGCCTTTTATGTTATTCAGAAATAAACTTTGTTGCAGGGCGTGATAAAATTGTTCTTTTTTTTTTCCTTCTTCACCTTTAGGCTCCCAAAGGACCATAGACGTTTTATTTAACAAACTTATGCCTAATCTTCCTTTATCCCCGTGCCATCAACTCAAGGTCTCTTCATGTCTGTATCCAGTTCTCTTCTCCATGTGTTCTTTGGGCTTCCTCTATCTCTCTTACCCTGAGGGTTCCAGAACAAGGACTGTCTTGGTAATGCTATCAACAAATATATATATTACAATTTATCAGGGAGTGGTGAAACATCATTTCCCTTTCTGCTCCCTATGGAGCACACAGCAACTACTGCAGCAGTACTGTAGCAATCTGTTTTGCATGATGAGGCTTCCAGCCCCATGCTAAACCTCATAATATAGTCGCCCCTTATGACATACCTAGGAGCCGCGGTAACGCAGTGGTTAGCGCACTGGCTTTCTAGCTCCATGGTTCAATCCCCAGTTGAGGTGGGATTTTTTAGACCGCAAATGGCTCCGGGGGTCGACCCAGTTTCATGAATTGGGTACCAGAGCAATTCTGGGAAGGTTAAGGCGGCCGGCGTAATGTTGACCACATCACCCATAGTGTGCCAATGGTCAAAAAAATATTGGCCTAACACCATATTCCCAATATGCCTCAATGGGTGTGTAACGGGATCCTTGTGACATACCTGAGGTAGCAGCAGTAACAGAGCTGGCTTGTGTACTTCTGACTTAAAAATATAAAAAAAACACAGCTAAACAGCTTATGAAAGATTATTTTTAATGTACTGTACACAAACAGCATTCATAACCATTAAGATAATGGATGATCATAACGAAGGAATGCAATATACAAGTAATGACAGCAATAATTAATGACCACACAAACGAACATGGTGACATATGGAGCAGAATTACATTTCTCCGCATTCTGTTATTGTGACAGGAATTTTGGGTTTGTTGTTGGGCCCAACTGGCACGTTTTCAATCTTTCGCAGTACAAGGTGGCCATCAATGATTTTACCTGCAGACAAATAAAAAACGGATATGTTAATTAGTGTAGCATGTTTTGATGGATACAACCAATGGAATTCATTTATCATGGCTTTAGGTGTCCTGGCCACATGTAATTAATAAAAACTAACAAAGACAGTAAATATAAAAAAGATAAAATAAACCAGTTGTCTCAAGTACAGACAATGATATCAAAATAAGAATATACAAGGCCAGAGAAGCTTTTATCGCAATTGGAAATATATGGAGAACAAAAGAAATCAGGTACAACACAAAAATCTGAGATTTGGAATTCAAATGTCAAGTCAGTCCCATTGAGTGGCTCTGAAATGTGGAGAACAACAAAAACAACAACCAAAAAGCTACAGGCTTTTATTTTTTTTTTTTCCTTAACCAGCGGCACTTGGGCTTTCAGCCCTTCGGCCCAATGACATGTCATTGCGAGGCTGGGGAACCTGAGGACTTTCCTTCCAACCCGGTCAGGAGCTTCGTTTCTTCCCATACATAGAGGGTTTATCACAGGAGCCGTTAAGGTTATTTAGTCAAATTTCCGGCCGTAAACATTTCTTCAAACGCTGACGCCCGGGTTTGAACCATGAACACCTGGTCGCCAGTACAACGCCGAAGCCATTACACCAGCGCAGCTCCCGACACACATGGATGCTTGTGTAGAATAGAAGGATTGAAGTGATAACTAATGTGGAACTGATAACAAAAACTAGACACGTGCCAGTGGAACAAGAGATGAGAAGAAGAAGCTGGAGATGGATAGGAAAACCTGTTGATAGCTCAACCAGACAGTCCTTATTCTGGAATCCCCAGGGTAAGAGAGGTAGAAGAAGACCAAAGAACACAAGGAAAAGAGAAAAATTCTCTTTGGCATCACGACGGCCGCCTTAACCTTCCCAGAGTTGTTCTGGTACCCAATTCATGAGGCTGGGTCGACCCCGGAGCCTTTGCGGTCTAACATGGACCACCGAGCTAGGAAGTCTGTCTCGACGTGAAGGGAATGAAGAAGACATGGAAAGACCTTGAGCTGATGGCACGGGACAGGAAGACTTGGCATAAATGTGTTGAAGGCCTATGCTCCTTGGGGAGTGGAACAGTGAAAGAAGAATAAACTGACAGATTCATGAAGTTGGGAACTACAAGCGTGTGGAAAAAGATATAACAGAGATGGGTCTATAATGAGATATATACACTGCCTCAGATTGCTAAATCAATAGACAAGTAGCATATTGTAGAGGGGAAATATATTTGGTTGGTTAGTCTGGTCTAACTTCTTCCCTCCTCCGAGTTCTTTTAGAGTCATCAAGTAGCCGGATTCTGGTTCCCAGCTTGTCTAGGGTATAATTATATATCAGGCCTTTCAGTCCAACTTTTTAACAGCCTTATAAAATGTGTGAGTTCAACAGTCAGGAAACTTCATAATGCCAGTTTGACGTGAAGAACAATATTCATTTTTATTACAGTACGAAGCTCCTTATATAATTGCATCTATATAATAATCAATGGCATTCACTAGCCAGTCCATGAAACACGTCTATCGTCACGTAGACTAAGGACAAGATGTCTGCGACATATTGCTGAAATCTTTAATATAGTAGTTCCACACTCACTTCATTCATCTCAGCATTCGCTTATCCAATAAAATATTATCAAGCATAGACTCCATAATGTAGGACGACCTAGCTGATATAAAATTCACAAGTCTCTATCACAAGAGTACACTTTCTGGAGCTCGTCAAAAACACGTCTTTCTCACACAGTGAATACACATCGAAAGAGAACGATTCCCAGCTCAAATTTGCAACGTAGAACCGGCAAAGAATCATCTGCCCAATATTAGCAGACTATGTGACGTACTTCCGGAGTAGTCAGAGCAACACAATATCAACAAGGAAGTATGTATACAAACCATGTCGAGTGCGATAAAGCCTGTTATGATTTTACTCATAACACATATCTGTAAGCATCACCTTCATTAGTCATTTCCTTTTGCACTCCTTGGAGCCACCACTGTAGCTGGTCTCCTAACAGGAAGCCTGCACTAAGCATTCACATGCTACTGCAGCAGTGGTTTCCGTGGCAACATGTTTTACATGATAAGTTTGCACAAACCTCATACTTGTCACCCATCACGCCTGGTGGCGACTTGTAGGGCAGCAACAAATTGATTCCACTTTGCTTGGTCGGCGGCCATCCTTCGTACAGTGCCCCAACTGTGGTTCATTCTTTGCATCTCAGCTTCCACAGTTCTCCGCCAAGTTGTTTTTGGTCGGCCTCTCTTTCGCTTTCCCTCGGGGGTCCATAGCATAGCTGTTCTTGCGATGGTATCAGGGTCCCTTCTGAGGACATGGCCAACCCAACTCCAGCGTCTGCCAGCTATGATGGTGTGCATGTCCTCCTGGTTACTCCGAATAAGTAGTTCTTGGTTGCTGATGGTGTTTGGCCAAAAGATTCGGAGAATTTTCCTTAGGCAGATTGTGTGGAAGGAGGACAGTTTCGACATTTCCTTCTCTGTTACTCTCCAACATTCCGCACCATAGAGAAGCACAGAAAGTACGCAGCTCTCATACAGTCTTAATTTGGTGTTTGTGCTGTACTGGGAAGACTTCCAAATGTTGTTGAGAATAGCAAAGGCTGTTCTCGCTTTATTCATTCTGTTGTTAATGTCCTTGCTTGTTCCGCCGTCAGGTGTTTACTATGCTTCCTAGTGGTAAGTAGAATGTGTCTGTCTGTTTCTAACTTCTAGTTTCCTTACTGTTACTGGCTTCATGATTGCCCACATTTAGTGTCATGACCTCGTTCATCTTCAGATTGGATGTTCAGGCCAACCTGCTACCGCTCGCTCCACCTATGTCCCAGTCTTGACATATGGATGCGAGTCATGGGCAATGACTACAACCCACAAAAGCCATATCCAAACCTCAGAAATGAGGTATCTGAGGAAAGTGGTTGAAGTAACAAGAAGAGACATGGTCCGCAACCAGACGATCCGTCAAGGCCAAAATCCCATCCGCTGCAGACCCAAATAGAACAGTCCCAACTAAGATGGTTTGGCCATGTCTGCAGAATGGGAGAAGATCGGCTACCACGACAAGCATGGGAAACAAAGAGCCAAGGATCCAGACCTCCAGGACGACCCAGAGTCCGCTGGGAGGACAACATTAGACAATCTTTGAAGGACCGAGGACTAGAATGGAACCAGGCCAGGAAGAAGACAGCTGATAGAATGGTCTGGCGCTCTCTCTTCCAAACCTCTACACCTCACGGTAGAAGGGGAACGACTAAGTAAGTAAGTAAGTAAATATAATCTTTCGCCAATCTTTAAAGTTTTTATATCTATAAAATGAGATATTCTCTTGTAACTATCTATGTTCATTGCTTGTTTTAAAACATCCCCTGTGGGGTGAATAAAGAGATATTTTGGTTGCCTTTGGTTCTGGTTTTTAGGACCATCTTCACTGACACGGACAACTCCATCAGTGCTCTAATCTCCTCTCTTAGATCACACAAGGAGGATCTCAGCACAGTGCACAAACTCCATAGCACTGCGAGAACCCCAATGTGTGTATACATGAATCACACATTTTATAAATATTTGTGTGGTGGATAGGATTCTAATTTTTAAATTATGCCAGGGCAGCAGCCATATGGCCTACTCTTTACAATTCCCAACTGCCGAGGAATTGTTAGCATACGCAACTTGCACACAGGACCTCCTATTTTTTTCTCCCTTATCCGAGAAGGCTAGGCATCCGATCTCACTACCTAGGGAGATCAGCAGGTAGTATGGCTTCATTAGAACCCACTGGTTATGAAAAAAAATTTACATCAAATATATTCCATGTACTGGGAACGAAACCCAGCACCTTTAGAATTAGAGGCAGACGCCATACCACTTAGCCACTCCGACCCCAACCCACCCCCTTCCCGATAAACTTATTCCTGGGACAGAAAGAGTTAATAGTTACAAATAAAAAATAAATATTAGCATGCTAGATATGAACTATGGGTAATATTTCCAGGTGCTCATGCTACATGCAATATTAGTATATAAACCAATAAAACAGTATTGAATCAGTTCTACAAATTAACGGTTCACGTGAAACAAGGGACGTTTCGGGTTTTACCCTTCATCAGCCACACTTACAAACAGGTGACAAGGACAAGAATTACATATAGATACTACAAAAACATACGATGATGAGAAACATACAGAAAATGAGCGATACAAGCAGATGGAAAAAATAAACAACCACAGTGATGAGCGAAAAATGAACAATAATAATACAAGAAAATCGTAATACCTGAAAGAAATACCGAAACAAGAAAAAAGAATGAACAAAACTATCGAACACGTAAAAGGTCACGTAGCTAGATCGGAAAATGCTTGGAATAAAACACTGAGGAACTTTATCAAAAAAATCCCGTATCAAAGGAAATGACGTATAAGAACGTGACAATAAGATACGAAATGAACCAAAACAAAAACATAAGAAGACAGATTGGAAAAAACAACGAATAACGAAGAATGAAAAAGAGAGAAAAACCACCAGAATTTATGCAAAATGATGTTGGATATTAAGCCCTTTTGGAGTTAAACAGCCCATTTGAAAAATAAGACGTATCTCCAATGAAAAGCGAGTCCGGTCATCACCGACACATGAAAGGAGGGCAGTAACATGAATATCGGAATTACCTGAATGGTCAGGCCTATTGAAATGAAGGGCCACCGGTAAATGTTTGTCGTGATAGATGTCATTTAAGTGCATTTATTTACTTACAAATAAAAAATAAATATTAGCATGGTAGATATGAACTGTGGGTAATACTTCCAGGTGCTCATGCTACATGCAATATTGTAGTTATAACTCTTATATATTTGGACGTGCGACTTAATTTAACCAACTGGGTTGAACGGGGCGCGCCTTGCCAAAACAAGGCAACATTTTATTTAAAATAGAAAACAGTTATAATACACTACCAAAGAAGAATACAACAAGAAAGTTTTGCTTACTGAAAGACATCAAATTAACATCAATTTTTCAACAATAAAACAAATCACTTTGGTCATAAATGGATCTGGTTCAGCTCGGACAAAGAAAATTTCTTCGCTGGAGCTCTATCATGCTCAGACCATATGGTACTGCTATTTCTATGAATTCCCTGACCTGCCTCGGTAATGACTTTGGACCTCTGAAACAAGGACCTTCCCATGGCTCCCATTTGCTGAAACTCGTCGGACTGGTCAACATTCTCCACCTGAACATGTGCACTAGCAAGTTCTCGTTGTGTGAATCCCCAGTTGCTTGCCTGAAGCATCATTGGCTGATGGGCTGTTCTTCCTCGAGGTGGAAGTCTGGGTCGGAAAGACTTTCCCAGCTCTTCATTTGCTATTAATCTGCAGGGAAAAAACATGAAGAATATAAATGAAGGCTGATTTAGCATGAAACACCACATGCATGGGCACATCCACACAAATGATACTTTTAATTTACTCTACTCCTTTCATTTATTATTCTTCTTCATCCTCTTTCAACTCCCCAAGGAGCATAGGCCTTCAACAAACTTATGCCAAGTCTTCCTGTCCCGTGCCATCCGCTAAAGGTCTTTCCGTGTCTTCTTCATCCCCTTCATGTCATCCTCATCATTTTCACTTCTGTCTCCAGTTCTCTTCTCCATGTGTGCTTTAGTCTTCATCTGCCTCTCTTACTCTGGGGATCCCAGAACGAGGACTACCTGGTAATTCTATTAACAGGTTTCCTAAACATGTGTGTTATCGGGGCCCAAAAGGGGAACAAAGAACAGCAACAATGTGACCAATCATGCATGTCATAAAAGGCAACTAAGGAGGGTTGAGCATGGGGCCAGTTATCCCATCCTGTAGATATTTTAAAACCACAAAATACTCCTTTCATTGGAAAGTAGAAATGATACCACGCACCTGTCGAACATATTATCTGGAATTAAAGATACTATATCATCATCATCAGCTGCCATCTCCACAACGAAGGTTGGCTGTAATGGAGCTCCCAACATTTTCTGTCTCTAGTTGTCTTGATGATAAGGAAGAGGTAAAGGATCCCGTTACATGCCCATTGAGGCATATTGGAAGTGAACCTGTGTCTGTGAGGCTAATTACATCCTCACTGACTCTTGAAATCATCCACACACTTCCAGGGATTCCCCCTGTGGTAAAACTTATTAAGAACCCAGCTTTGCACACTAAGCTTGGAGAAGTCACTTAAGCTTTGACTTTGTTGAATGCATGCAGAAGGATCTCACTGTGGACCCAGTGATAGGCAGGGGGGGCTGAGAAGTGGCTCTGTGCAGGACGTGACAATTCCTTGGGAGAGTCCAGAACCAGAGTACAGTATTTTAGCTCTGCATAGTTGGAGAGCCCCCTTAGAAGGTGGGGAATGCACATTATGCCACACACTTCTTACTCCTAACTTTAGACCAGATATGACAATCCTTTAAATGCAAGCCAAGCCAGAGAAACTGTAGCTCATGACTTCGTCTCAACACATTTCAGAATGGCAGAAGAGCCACAGGAAAAGACTAGATCTACAGTGTAGATAATACCAAGGATTCTTCAACTTGGTATTGACTGCTAAAGAGTGAGAAGCTCAGCAGCCCTAGTTAAACAACAACTCTCTTATACCGGAAATAAAAGCAATTTTGCATATTATGTCATGGTGGCTATTTAGACAGAGTGGTATACTTCATATTTATTTTCTCATATCTCACACTTAGCTCTTGCCTTCTTTCCTTCCCCTGATGAAGGCTTTGTGGCCACAACGTAGTAAGATGCATTACCATGACAAACACGGGAAACCAAAAGCTAAGGATCCAGACCTCCTGGACGACCAAGAATTTGCATGGAGGACAACATCAGACAATCTCTGAAGGACCGAGAACTGGATTGGAATGAAGCCAAAAGGAAGACAGCAGTCTCTTTGGCTAACCTCTGCACCCCAAGGTAGAAGAGGAGCAAATAAGTAAGTAATCTGCACTACACTTTTCTACTTTGTTTGTTTGTTTGTTTTTTCTTAATGAACACACCCTCGTACCTCTGTACAGGACTTCCAGACACCAGCCTCTGTTTCACAATGTTAAGAGTTTCTTGTGTTCTCAGGTCTGTCACAGATCGCCCAGCAGCAAGCATGGGATGTACCATTGTCTGTCCAAGGTATTTCATCAGAGTGCTATTGGTAAGATCTGTTTGTAACAAAAGACAAACTGAATCAATAAACACTTGAATGCTATGGCAAAAAAAAAAAAAAAAAAAAAAAAAAAAGGAAAAAAAAAAATGTAATGGTGAAAATCACAAAACACATTCATCATCATCATTGTCTATTTCGATCCTTGTGGAGCATGGAGCCCCAACCACATGCAGATGGTCCTCATGTAAGAAACCTGCACCAGGCATGCATGTGCTTTTGCAGTGGTGGTTTATGTAGCAATGTGTTCTTCATAATGAGGTTCCCCCCACCCCCCCCCCCCCCCCATACAAAGACAGATTACACCCCTGGAAAAAATCCCCACAATAAACACAGCAGAAATCTTGGAAATCTGCAATCTAAAACAACAGAAATCATAGAAATCTGCAATCTAAAATGGCAGAAATCACAGAAATCTGCAATCTAAAAAAGCAGAAATATAAATCTGCAATCTGAAAAAGTAGAAATCATAGAAATTTGCAATATGAAACCGCAGAAATCATAGAAATCTGCAATCTAAAAACAGCAGAAATAGAAATCTGCAAAAGTAGAAATCATTGAAATCTGCAATCTAGAAAACAGCAGAAATCAAAATCTGCAATCTAAAAACAGCAGAAATCATAGAAATTTGCAATCTAAAACAGCAGAAATCATAGAAATCTGCAATCTAAAATGGCAGAAATCACAGAAATCTGCAATCTAAAAAAAGCAGAAATAGAAATCTGCAATCTGAAAAAGTAGAAATCATAGAAATTTGCAATATGAAACAGCAGAAATCATAGAAATCTGCAATTTAAAAACAGCAGAAATAGAAATCTGCGAAAGTAGAAATCATTGAAATCTGCAATCTAGAAAACAGCAGAAATCAAAATCTGCAATCTAAAAACAGCAGAAATCATAGAAATTTGCAATCTAAAACAGCAGAAGTCAGAGAAATCTGAAATCTAAAATGGCAGAAAATCATAGAAATCTGCAACATAAAAAAGCAGAAATCATAGAAATCTGCAATCTAAAAAAGCAGAAATCATAGAAATCTGCAATCTAAAAAAGCAGAAATCATAGAAATCTGCAATCTAAAAAAGCAGAAATCATAGAAATCTGCAATCTAAAAAAGCAGAAATTATAGAAATCTGCAACCTAAAAAAGCAGAAATCATAAAAATCTGCAATCTAAAAAAGCAGAAATCATAGAAATCTGCAATCTAAAAAAGCAGAAATCATAGAAATCTGCAACCTAAAAAAGCAGAAATCATAGAAATCTGCAATCTAAAAAAGCAGAAATCATAGAAATCTGCAATCTAAAAAAGCAGAAATCATAGAAATCTGCAATCTAAAAAAGCAGAAATCATAGAAATCTGCAATCTAAAAAAGCAGAAATCATAGAAATCTGCAATCTAAAAAAGCAGAAATCATAGAAATCTGCAACCTAAAAAAGCAGAAATCATAAAAATCTGCAATCTAAAAAAGCAGAAATCATAGAAATCTGCAATCTAAAAAAGCAGAAATCATAGAAATCTGCAACCTAAAAAAGCAGAAATCATAGAAATCTGCAATCTAAAAAAGCAGAAATCATAGAAATCTGCAATCTAAAAAAGCAGAAATCATAGAAATCTGCAATCTAAAAAAGCAGAAATCATAGAAATCTGCAATCTAAAAAACAGTCCAACAATCAATCAATAAAACAAAAAGAACAATAACCTTGCCCATGTGTTCCCCTGGCAGATGGTCTCATGATAGTCATTCCCAAGTGCTTGTCACTAGAGGGTGGGACAAGTGGCGGCTGCGTCATGGCACCAGCATCACCAGTCATCGGAATCTTCAGCACTTCCCTGATACGCCTGATAGCATCCTCGCGGTCTTTCTTCTCACTAGAAGTGCTTTCTCCTTGGCGTTTGCTGTTAGAGGTAACCAAAATAACCACAATTTTTAATCAGATTATTACTGCAGTAAAACCAACTTCTTAAATGTGTTTATTTATGTAGGTATCTGAGGAAGGTAGTCCAAGTGACAAGAAGGGACAGGGTCTACAACCAGATGATACGTCATAGCCTCAAAACCCAGCCCCTACAGACCCGAGTGGAACAGTCCCAGTTGGCAATAGTTTGGTCATGTCTGTGGAATTGGGAGAATATTGGCTACCATGACAAATATGGGAAACCAAAAGCCAAGTATCCAGACCTCCAGGATGACCCAAAGTTCACTGGGAGGATAAGATCAGACAATCTCTGAAGGGCAGACGACTGGACTGGAATCAGGCCAAAAGGAAGAGTCAATAGGGCAGTATGGCACTCTGTCTGTATAATCTCTACACCACAAGAGGAACAACTAAGTACGTTAGTTATTTATGTAGAAAAAAATTTCCTCTTAAACCTCTGAGGAGGTGTAATTAAGATATATCTTCTTCTTCAAGTACCATGCCTAGTGGCATAGGAGATCATGTCTCTCCACAACTTCCTGTGTCCAGTACAATTTATCAATTCTGCTCTTGACTTCTTTCCATGCCACAATGTCAAACTGTCCAGCATCTGCTCTCTTTGTCTTCCCCTCTGTTTCCTTCAATCTTACCTGTTGTTACAATATATTCCAGCTTTAATCTTCTATAACATGCACAAAAAAGTGCATTGCTTCTTTTTAACTTGTGAAATAAGTTTCCTTTGCACAGTGGCCTCTTTCAGGACATCCTCATTACTCCTTTTTTGGCTGTCTGTGGTATTTTTAACATTCTTCTGTAGAACCACATCTCTGTGGCCTCTAGTGCCTTCCCTACATGTTTACTAATTGTCCATGACTCACTGCCATATGTTAGGATTGGTTCTATATAACACTCTTTTTTACTTCCACTGACAAAAAATTGTTGCATAAAATTTAAGATATACAGTGTTGCCAATTCAAGATAATATACTGTTCAAAAAAAGAAATGCATAGCTATCTGAGGGCGCGTTTTTATGAGTTTGTAAGTAAAATTTGGTGCAAGGGTATATAAAAACCAGCCTCAAATGTTCTTTACAGTGTCAAATGCACGTGTTGACCTGAATTGCGTTTGTTTTTGTAATCGTTACAACACAGTGGTCAATAGTGTTTATGACGCAATTTTTGACCACAGCTCATGTTGCGCGCACGTGAAAGCAACAAAATTTGGGGTGAACACTATTCACTGACTACGCAACTGAAACCCTATAAAAGGATAACGCTACACACAAAAAATCAGTTCATTTTCAAGCAGACATTTATGGCGTCTCTATCGATAAATTTAAGGAACATTGCTATTGGCCGACTGCATGCAGGCGAAAGTCAAAGTCAGGTTGCCAGGCATCTAAATGTGCATCAGAGTACCATCAGTCGACTCTGGCACTGGTTCCAAGCCACTGGCTCGGTTGAAGACCGGCATCGCAATGGACGACCCAGAGTGACAACAGCAGCGGAGGATTGCTTTATTCGGCTTTGTCACCTCAGAGACAGGTTTACAACAGCTTCCTCAACTGCCCAGTCATTGCCTGCAGGACGTCATGTGTCTGATCAAACTGTCTGGAATAGACTGCACGACGCTGGACTTTGGGCACAACGACCTCACCGAGGACCTGTCCTTACGCGCCGCCATTGCCAAAATCGACTTCTTTGGGCCAACCAGCATCGTCCCTGGGCAGCTGACAATCAATGGAGACGTGTCTGGTTTAGTGACGAATCTTTCTTTTGTTGCAGCGTCATGATAGACAGCGTAGAGTCTACTGTAGGCGAAATGAACGTTTTGCCCAAAATTGCATTGATGAAGCTCCGCCGCATGGTGGTGGAGGTGCAATGGTGTGGGAATGATCAGTTACAACGGAAGGAGTCAATTGGTGCACATTGAAGGAGGCTTGAATGCGCAAGGATACATCAATGAAATTCTTTGACCCCATGTCCATCCACTTTCGGCTGCCCAAAGGTCTGTGTTTCAACAGGACAATGCCAGACCCCATTGTGCATGGTTGACCACACAGTTCCTGACTGCCAACAACATTCCCACCCTTCCCTGGCCATCCCTGTCTCCAGACATGAGTCCGATTGAGCACCTGTGGGATGAGCTGCATAGACGTGTTTGTCGCCGAGACGTTGCTCCAGCCAATCATCGTGATCTGTTCCAGGCACTCCAGGAAGAGTGGGCAGCCATTCCACAGGACCACATCAGACGTCTGATCGCATCCATGCCCAGGAGATGCCAGCCGCTGATCGATGCAAGAGGAGGCCACACACCATACTAATGGGAAAGCCTGTACGCCAAAAAACTCTCGTGACCCAGATGCAAAACAACTGTCAATTGATTGGTTAAACCCTAAGGTATTCTTGTGTGCAATTTGAACAATTAACTCATTAAATTAAAAAAGTTATTGAATGTCAAAATTATGGCTATGTCTGTGCCTTCAGTAGCTATGCGTTTCTTTTTTTGAACAGTATAATTTTGATTGCTGATTTTCTGATCACAGTATCATTTCAGCTTTTCAATTAGTGTAAATAGTGTAGATTAAAAGTGTCAAATTGGGTGGATGTACGTATGTGTGTGTTTTCTGTGTCCCAAAATGATAGTCTCTGATACCTGTCATATTGTTAATAAGGGGGAGGAGGCTGGGAAAGCCTACATAGGAGATGTCAGTAAATCTAATATAAATATTAACAAAAAAATTAAATTAAAACAGGGTGCCTGTGTAGAATAGAGGGACAGAAATAGTATGCCGAGATCAACAATGTAGAAACGATGAGAAGAATGACACAGGGGCCAGTAGAACACGAGATGAGAAGACGCTGATGAATGATAGGACACACAATAAGGAAACATGTTGATAGCATTACAAGGCAGTTCTTGTTCTGTAATCCCCAGGGTTAGAGAAGTAGAGGGAGGCCAAAAAAGATACGGAGAAGAAAACTGGTAACAAGAAATGAAAGGGATATAGATGTTACAGAAAATAACGTAAAAACTCAAAGTTGTAACATAAGTCATAGTTTTCTAAGCCAGTGCTTCTGAACCTTTTAGACATACCGCACCCTTTTAAAGCATCATAAGAAGCCTCACACCCCTTTACAGCATCGTAAGAAGCCTCATACCCCTTAACAGCATTGTAAGAAGCCTTGCACCCCTTAACAGCATCTTATGAAGCCCCCTCACTCCTTAATAATATTTTAAGAAGCCTGGTACCCCTTTAAAGCATCTTAAGAAGCCTCGCAACCGATTACGGCATCTTAAGAAGCCTCGCACAGCTTAACAACATTTTAAGAAGCCTCGCACCTCTTTACAGCATCTTATGAAGCCTCAGTATCTCTTTAGCTTCTAGCTTGTAAAATAGGCCAGATATGAGAAAAAGAGTTAAAAGTATATTTTGAGAAAATGTTATTTACAAATTGAGACTAAGGTTTGGTATCTAATTCACGTTGTCACTGTTTGTACACATACGTTTGAGTTATGTGAATTATACTGCGTTTATGATGATTCACCTTCTAAAATATCTGGCTTGTCTTGTGCCCCCAGAAGGTAGGTCTTGCATCCCCAGGGGGGTGCACATGCACCCCTGGTTAAGATGCACTGTCCTAAGCCATTCAGAGTGGCACTTGATAGTGATGATACCATTCCTGCTAACATTTTCAATGAATTTAGATCATTACCAGAGCAACTCTGGGAAGGTTACGGAGGCCAGCGTGATGCTGACAACATCACCCCTAGTGTGCCGATGGTCAAGAAAATATAGGCCTAACACCATATTCCCAATATGACTCAATGGCCGTGTAATGGGATCCTTTTTTCCCTTTCCTTAGACCATTACAGATCCACAGATGTGCACACATTTTTATAAACAACCACGAATAAACTAATCTATGGTGTCTACTAATCCATCAAGCTCTCCTCCCTCAAGTGTGGCAAGACAGTTAGGAAATTCCCCAGTTAAGTTTTGCTTCCAGTGGAACAAGATAAAAGAAGAAGGTGCTGGAGATGGATATCTTCCTTCTTCCTCGATCGCCCTGAAAAGGACGTTGGTTGCGTTGTGTCCGTTTTCAGCGGAGTTGCGATATTTGCGCCTTTCGGCCAACACATCCGACTTCAGCACAGCATTTTTTGGGATCGGGTTTGCCTTCCCCCTTCGATCTCTACTCTCTCAGCCAGACTGCAGTGATGCAGCCTGTTTCCAGGACCACCACTTGAAGGTGGAATAGGGTCTTGGTCAGCTCTGGTTTGCTGACCCTGACACAAGCAGTCAAGCTATGAGTCGCTGACTGCATTCATCTTGTTTGCTGCGTCTTCGGTCCCGGAGATGGATATGACACCTACTGATGGCATTACCTGGCAATGTGCAATGAAGATTGTCCTTCAAACCAAACCATACTCTTTTTTCTTCAATCCTTCCCACTGGTATGATACATTCCAGCTTTCTTCTCATAACATGCCCAAAGATAGTGGACAGCTTCCGTCTTATAGAAGCAACAAGCTTCATTTGCATCTTGGCTTCTTTCAGAACATCATCATCATAACTACCTTCAGCTGTTCATGATACACCAGAGACCTACATATCTTCAACAATAAAGATACTTACCAAACCCTAATCTCTGTTATAGCAAGAAGGTGCTGCAAAGTTCCCATGCGATGAATGAACATTCCAACCATCTGAATCAACAGCAAAAGCAGCAGCAAGAAGACAAAGCCCATACCCAGAACGCTCTCCTGAAAATACAAACATAGAACAACCACACATGTTTTGAACATGCAGCAAACTAAAAAAGAAAGCACATTTACATGAGTGTGCCTTCTACAGAATTTCCTATTGTGCTTAAACTGTCATGAGTTTAGACAGCAAACGCTGGTTTAAATATTATCTCCATTTCTGAAGATCTATCAAACTTTCATTAAACAGTGGAATATCAGTGTACTGATCCTCTAGCTACATAAAGTGGCAACACTGTGATGATTCTAGATTAAGGTGATCAGGGCTGGATTAAGGCCGACTGATGCCCTCAGCACAGCCCCCCCCCCCCCCCCCCCCCCCCATCCCCATAATGAACTCTAGGTCTATGTCTGACACTTTCAGTCACTCACCATACCAAAGAAAACATTTTTGTTTTTTTTAAACAATTCAGATTAAAGTCGAACACCGCAGATAGTGAAAATTACAAAAAATTCAACTAAAGACGACTGTGGCAGTGAAAGAGATGAGAGTTAAGGGCATGATAGCTAGAGGGAGAATTCTGTGGTGCCCCCCTTCCCTTGGTGCCCTAAGCACATGCTTATTTTGCTTAATGGTTAATCCAGCCCTGAAGGTGATAACAAAAGACATCATCATCATTACCCTTTTAGCTCTCCAAGGAGCACAGGCCTTCAAAAAACCTATGCCAAGTCTTCCGAAATTACAATATTAGTCCACAAGACTTTTCTTCTCTTGCGGGCTAATATTGTAATTTCGTATCATGCAATGTTATTTCTTCTGTCTTTCACTGAGTATCGTTTTATGCTGCAACAATGGATTCATTTTTCGATTTTCAGATATTTGAATGAAAACGTTCAGTCAATAAACTTCATCACGTATTTATATTTCATTGTTGTAGTATTTCTTTCAATTTCTTATTGATATGACAGAGTTATATTATTCTGACCAATACGTTGAAGGTCAACGGTCAATTTTACATAACAGTCTGAACTGGAACTTTCTGAACAACTTCAAAGAATAAGTCTCGTATGGACGACTTACACATAATTTAATAATTCTCCATATTTACAGCATGAGTTATCGACAGTAACATATTTTCCACATTAGAGGAAACTTGACACATCACAGTTCATAAGTATACAGTTCATCAGACATTGTGTGTCTGTTATTTTACCGTCATAATTATTGTCTATTATCTTTGTCCAAAGGCTTGACACAATTATCATAGTTACGCAGCATTAATACATTTCTGCTAACTGTTCCATTCTTAATTAGGATCACTGCCTAACATTCATGTCGAAACTCTGTCTACATAATAAACTCAGTTTGGCATCACTAGCCAGGCTATAACAGCCATTATACATTAACTCCGTGTTCGTATTTCTCGAATATCGCGTATAAGAATTATTGCATGTTAATCCTAACGCCTTATATAATTCTGGACTCACGGGTCCTTAAACCATATTATTACATTAGCTTTAAAAGCAACTACATCGACGGTTATACACATTAGTTAGTGGTTCTACCACATAATTCAAAAACACTGTCATATGCCCAAAGTCTACACTCCTCTTGGTTAATAGGCCTAACGTATCATCTAACATTTTACGCGTACCCTATTATTCTATTTAGTAGAGGTGTTGCATGGTGCGACCATCCGAATCAAGTTAAAACCAAAATGCTCGCAAACCATGCAACAATTACCCTTTTAGCTCCCCAAGGAGCACAGGTCTTCATAAAACCTATGCCAAGTCTTCCGGTCCCACGTCAACAGCTCAAGGTCTTTCCATGCCTTCTTCATTCCCTTTTCAAGTCTGTCTCCAGTTCTCTTCTCCATGTGATCTCCTTCTGCCTTTCTTACTCTGGGGAGTTCCCGAATAAGGACTGTCTGGTAATGATATCAACAGGTTTCCTCCCCGTGCCTCCCATCCGTCTCCAACATCCTACTCTCATCTCCTGCTCCACCTTAGATAGTATGTTCAATTGCTGTTTTTTGATCATGTGGTCGTTTACTGTATTTGGGGTAAATGAAAATTTCCAACTGTTTTTTTTTCAAACCCAAAATACCAGATTCTTCACACTTGTTATACTGCTTAATGTCTGTGTTTTAAAAAAAAAGTAAAAAAGGGGGAGGGGGTGGTTACTGATCAGAATTGTAATCATCACACTCTGGGCAAACACGTAGGTACTCAGTCTCCCTCAGCAAACGTCAAAGGGTTTGAATGCTAATTGTTCCTGTTGTGCGCTGGTTATATACACAGCTGATGCATCTTCTTATATGTCTATCCTTGTTAGATCTACATTTAATGCCAAATTCCAGCAGTCTTAGCCTTTTTGATAAATGAATTGCAGTGTTATTCTCAAACTGGCGATCATCAGCGGTCCTTAGTATCTCTTCCTTATCCATATCCATATAAGCATCCGACTGACAGACTAGTCAAAGCGCTGGTCTCTCATAGCAGCAAAGGTGCCGAGTTCGATTCACGATACTGACACAGTTCAGTCTACCCAGCTGTAAATGGGTACCTGACTTTGAGTTAGAGAAGGAAAAGGCAGCAAGGAAGGGAACTGGTAACCCCACATCTCGATGCTGGACCTAGTATAGTGAAGTCTCTAACACTTTACTTCTCTATGGCAGTATCTGATATGGGAACTTTTTTTATATTATACGTATAACCATATCTAATGTCCCCACTACGGGTGTTCTTGAAGCTCGTCTGTCAGCTCTCTCATTGCTGCAGAAGGGAGGAGGGGTGAAAGTTCGAGGCATATATTTAATTTACTCTCCACCTGATATTACTAATATGCATTACTAGATCATTATTAGATCACGTATTCTCATTATACTTTTATTATTATGTATTAATTTTTAATGGGATGCACAGCACCCAGGTCACAAACAAAATGATGCATAATACCAGCTCAACAGAAGAAAACAAGTGGTAATCTTCAGACTCCGCACGGGCCACAACAGATTGAGATACCATCTATTCAACAAGCTAAAGATAGGAACTACCGATGAGTGGAACTGATAAAATGACTGATGAACATCTGCTTCAAAGATGCCCAACATATGTGGAACAAGAGAGCCCATATGGCCGATACAAGCAACACTTATGGAAAAGCTCTACGGAGATTCAAACAGCCTCAAGGTGACTATTGCCTTCTTTGAAAACTTTCAAGTGGACGTCTGAGAGTGTACGAAGAGGAAGAAGATATTAATTTTTGTTCTTGTTATAAACTGAAACAGAGGTGAAAATGATAAGGAGAACATGGAAAGAACTTGAGATGATGGCACGTGACAAGAGGACTTGGCATGTGTTTGTTGAAGGCCTATGCTCCTTTGGGAGTGGAGGGTTATGAATGAATGAATGAATAAACTGTTTAACTACATAACTCACAACTTGTTCCATACCCGCCGTGTTGTTCCCGGCTGGGACTACAAGAAAGAAGAGAACTACTGCATCCTCAGGCATGTCATACAAAGTGACTAACATCATGTTGTGCATGGGACTGGCAACCTCATGATGTAACACAAACTGCTACAGACACCACCACTGTAAGAGCATGTGACTACTTGGTGCAGGCCTCCCTGCAAGAGGACCAACTACAGTGGACGCTCCATTAGGAGTACGTACAAATTAAAATGATGAAATATTCCAATGCCGGAATTCTAATTTTTTTCTGTTTTTTTTTTAAAAGGAGCTCAGCCACATTTCATAATGAATATGTAAGACAAACAACACATGAAAGGCTCAAAGTTCAGAAACACAGAAAATATTCACCGATCAAATAACATTTAAGAGTGACTGACCTCAATTTTATTGTTTCCGTTATTGCCGTACTTAATGCTGAATCTGGCAGCATTTGTGTACTGGAACATAAAGTTGACAGCTATCCACAGTAGATTGATAATGATCATACCAAATGTTGAGGCGTTGCGCAACTCACGGAGGCCGTCTGCTATCTTTTTCTGTTTGTAATAATCATGAAGGAATGATCAATGTCGCACATGTCTAAACATAAAGGCTTTTCATGTCACATTACGACCTGTGTAGCTTTCGGGAACCTTTGATGAGGCATACAAAGAATTGGACCACTGCTTCCTCAATACTTCTGCTTCTTTGGTCCTTGACTGCTGACTGACAAAGCAATCAGTGACCATCACACCTGTTGGCATCTTGTAGGGCAGCAACAAACTGTCTCCACTCTGGTCCTTGACTGTTGACTGACAAAGCAATCAGCGACCATCACGCCTGGTGGGGTCTTGTAGGGCAGCAATAAACTGTCTCCACTTTGGTTCATGGTCGTTGACTGACAAAGCAATCAGTGACCATCACGCTTGTTGGTATCTTGTAGCAAACTGTCTCCACTTTACTCGGTCGGCAGCCATCCTTCATGTGGTGCCCAAGCTCTGGTTCATGCTTTGCATCTCAGCTTCCACAGTTCTCCGCCAAGTAGTTTTATGGTCGGCCTCGCTTCCGCTTTCCTTCTGGAGTCCATAGCATGGTAGTTCTGGCGATGGTGTCAGGGTCTCTTCTGAGGATGTGGCCCACCCAATTCCAGCGGTCTACTCGCTATGATGTAGTACGTCTTCTAGGTGGTTCTGAGTCAGCAGTTCTTGGTTGGTAATGATGTTCAGCCAGAAAATTCAAACAACTCAGTACAAGGCAGCTAATGTAAGGTTGTGCATGAGGCAGGCAACCTCATCATGTAAAACACATTGCCACAGAAACAACTGCTACAAAAGCTCATGTGAATGTTTTGGTCCAGGATTTTTGCCAGGTAGTCAGTCAGCTGCAGTGGTGGCTCCATACTCCATAGGCAACAAACAGGAAAATGATGATGATGTCACATTATGACATAGATGAAGCCAACAATAAACATCCAATCCAACTTTCTTGTAACAATTGCTAACTGCTGCAGAGCTATCTATGTCTTTCACAGTGCTATTCATTTAATTTATAGTCTTTTCATGGCAGAAGAACAGTTGGGCGACCGCAGCTGAGGTTCAAAGATGTGTGTAAGAGAGACATGAGGACACTGGACATAAATCCAGCAACGTGGGAGGATGAAGCTGCCGCTCGCACAAGCGGCGATGCTATCTATGGTGCCACATCAGACTGAGCGAAAGGAAACTCACACAACAAGCAGAAGAGAGGAGAAAACGTTGAGAGGAGCACCAGGACAATAAACAGCTGAGGGCAGTCACCTCTGGGGCGCATTCCCATAGTCAGTTATGACTGAAGGGGCTATTATTATTATAATCTTTTCTTACATTCATTACAATAGAGCTGCCTGAGGAGCATAGGTCATCAACAAATTTATGCCAAGTCTTGTTCTGTTTAGGCTCACAGTTTTTCCATGTCTTCTGTATCCCCTTCATTTCTGTCTCCACTTCCCTTTTTCATGTATTTTTTAAAAACAGAATGTATGCTTCCTATCTACACACACTGGGATTCTCGCCGGAGCTACAGAGTTTATGCACTGTGCCAAGATCCTCCTTGTGTGATCTAAGGGAGGAGATCGAGGCACTGATGGAGTTGTCCGTATGCAATGAAGACAGTCCTTAAAACCAAAACCAAACCAAATTGTTTAACTACACTGTCTATTCTCAAAACTAGTTCTGTCTATTCTCAAAACTTGTTCTACACCCCCATGTCATTCCCAGGGGTCTACAAGAAAAAATAAGATTGTGGCATCCTCTACTTCTATTACCCTGGGGATTCTAGAGCAAGAACTAACTTGTACTGCTATCAACAGGTTTCCTCCACCCGTGTCCTATTCATCACCAGCATCTTCTTCTCATATCGTATTCCACTGACACCTGTCTGGTTCTTGTCATCAGTTCCACATCTGTGATCTTGTCATAACCATTTCAGGCCTTCTATTCTATGCAATTCATGTTGTTTCAGTTCATGATTATACAAGCAATATTACGACGGTAGTTTCCCGTTAATTTGTGTATGGTCCAATGGCAAAGGAAACTTATTTCACAAGTTAGAAAGAAGCAATACTCTTTTTTGGGCATGTTATGAGAAGAAGAAAGCAGGAATATATTTCGTAACAACAGGTAAGATTGAAGGAAAAAGAGATAAGAGAAGACAAAGTGAGCGAATACTGGACAGTTTGACATCGTGGCATGGAACGAAGTCAACAACAGAATTGATAAATTGTACTGGAGACAGGAAGTTGTGGAGAGATATGATCTCCTACGCCACAAGGCATGGCACTTGAAGAAGAAAAAGATTCTATGCAAGTACCTAATTAAAGAAGTTTGTTACTTCATGGTTGCCATTATTGTTGTTCTTCACATTTCAGAGTCATGTAATAAGACATTAGAGTTGAAGATTATATGAATTCTGTGTTGGACATGATTTCCTCCCACATGCCTCCAGCTGGCAGAAAACAGGAGTGCAGTTGAGAGCTGCAACCAAGGTGGAGTGGGTTCAATTCTTAGCACAAGACAACAGGAGGCTGACACTTGGGAGTCATGACCCATATGGCTCGCCCCCCCCCCCCCCCCCCCCCCCTCCCTAGAATGTAAAGGAGATTAAGAGACTGAAACACTTGATCAACAGGGAGACCTACTTCTGGTGATCAGACTGCCTCATGTTGTATAGCTCTGTACAGAGTTTCCTATCATCATGATCTCTAATAATCCTTCCTGGCTCAATTCTTTTTATTCTCTTTTTCAGCACCAAAGTGAGCATGTGACCACACTTAGCCGCCCACGGAAACTAATGCCAAAGCAGTTCCCATTGCCTTGCAGTGCTGGTTCACATATCAATTTGTATTACATGGTGAGGCTGCTAGCTCCATCGGAAACCCTCTTTAGTTTCTTCTAATGGCATGTTGAAAGGGAACTGTGGTCCTGCTCTTCAAGTCCCAAAATCAAACCCAGGAATACAAAATGGCAAGATTATTTTAGCTGTAATACTTATTAACTTGTAGGGCAACAACAAACTGATTCCACTTTGCTCGGTCGGCGGCTATCCTTTGTACAGTGCCCCAACTCTGGTTCATTCTTTGCATCTCAGCCTCCACAGTCCTCCACCAAGTTGTTTTTGGTCGGCCTCTCTTTCGTTTTCCTTCAGGGGTCCATAGCATAGCTGTTCTTGTGATGGCATCGGGGTCTCTTCTGAGGACATGGCCAACCCAGCTCCAGCGTCTGCCAGCTATGATGGTGTGCATGTTCTCTTGCTTGCTCCGAGTAAGCAGATCTTGGTTGGTGATGATATTCAGCCAAAAGATTTGGAAAATTTTTCTTAGGCATGTTGTGTGAAAAGAGGACAATTTTGACATTTCCTTCTCTGTAACTCTCCAGCTCTCCGCGCCATAGAGAAGCACAGAAAGCACACAGCTCTGATATAATCCTAATTTTGTGCTTGTGCTGTACTGAGAGGACTTCCAGATGTTGTTTAGACTAAAAAGGCTGTTCTTGCTTTGTTCATTCTGTTGTTGATGTCTTTGCTTGCTCCGCCGTCTGGTGTTACTATGCATCCTAGGTATGTGAAGGCATCTGTCTGTTGCAGTTGCTGATTCCTGATTCCTTACTGATATGGGCTCAGGGTTGCTCACATTGAGCATCATGACCTCTGTCATAATGGCCACTGACTGCTTTGATGGTCGGCGGCTAAGGATCAAAGAAGAAGAAGACTTATTAACAAAATAGCTTTGTATTTATTCATTTTCCGTTCAAGTCTCTGTGTAACTCAGCCCTATAATCAGCTCATGCAAAATTCCTTCTCCAACTTTGTGCCATCCCATCAAGTTCTTTCCATATCTTCTTCATCCTTTTAAAGTCTGCCTCCATTTCTCTTCTCTTTGTGTTTTTTGTCAGTCACCCTCTACCTCATTTACCCTGGGAATTGCAGGACATGGACTTCCTTGTAATGTTATCAGCAGGTTTCTCAGTGTGTGTCCTCTCCATTGCCAGCATCTTCTTCTCATCTCCTGCTAAACTGACACTTGTCTGGTTCTTGTCATACCAATTCAATCATTCTATTCTACGCAAACATCCATTATGAAAGTCTGTAACTTCTTTGTTGTTTTTGTCACTCTCCATGTTTCACAGCCATCCCATAGGACTGAAAACAGCTTTCTACATAAAGAGATAAAGTGTGTGACATACATTCAAACTCCGCCTATGCCGGTCCCAAGCCCGGATGAAAAAGGAGGAGGGCGGCCTGCATGGAGGCCGTAAGGAGGCAGCCCCTCCACCATGCAAAGGCACAACAGGCCAATCACCTGTTTGTCTTAAAAACTATGATTACGAGCAATACAAGAGAGAAAATCGGACTGATTCTAAAGGCGACGAACTGGAACGGACTACGGACTACGACTTATGGAACTTGGAACACAAGAAGTATAAATGGGAAGGAAGAGGAGCTGGTGGAAGAGATGAGGAAAGCAAAACTAGAAATCCTGGCTATAACGGAAACAAAGAAAAAAGGACAAGGAGTCATGGATCTCGATGGCAACACGTTGCTCTACAGTGGTGTACCCATATCTGAAAGAGCTAAAGGGGGCGTGGGTTGCATTGTGGCCCAAAATCAAAAAGATAGTATCAAGGGATGGAACTTTGTCTCGGAGCGCATTATGGTTGTAAAACTAAAAGAAGGAGAAACCATAGTCAACCTGGTCATAGTGTATGGGCCAAATGAGGATGAGAGAGCAGAGGTCAAGGAGGAATTCTTCGAGCTGCTTCAAAGGACAGTGGATGACTGCCTAGATGAAGTTATCATGCTCGGAGATTTTAATGCCAGAGTTGGAAATGACCATGCTAGATGGGGTGGAGTTATCGGAAGATATGGAGAAGATACTCTCAATGACAATGGAAAGCGACTCCTTAGATTCTGCAGTGAGCAGAATCTGATCATTACAAACACAAAGTTCCCCCATAAGCGCATACATGCATACACTAGATGTGAACCAACCAAGAATGAGAAGTCAGTGATCAACTATGCCATTGTTCGGAGAAGCTCATTCAGATACGTCTGAGATGCAAGAGTCTGGAGGGGGCCAGAGATTGGAAGAGATCACTACCTGCTAACAATCAAACAAACAACTGAAAGAGTTGCTCAGCCTAGGAACTGCCCAACATCACGCAAGAAACCAAGTAAACGAGCAGGAGAAATGAGCATTAGGACCTACAAGCTGAGAGAGCCAGAAATTAAGACCAGATATCAGGGGCTTATTGCTACAGCAGTGAGCAACACAGAAGAACGACCTGATGACTTGGAAACCCTCTGGAATAAATTCAAGGATATCATAAAGACAGCTGCTGCAGAAGCATGCGGTGAAGTCCGACTTGGGAACCAGAGAAAGAGGACACCTTGGTGGACAGAGGAAGTCAAAGAGAAAATAAGAGAGAAGAAAATGGCATGGAAACAATACTTAGGAGCTAAAAACACAACAGGACAAATGGAAAAATATAGAGAATATGTGACACTCAGAACAGAAGCAAAGAACAAAGTGCTAGCAGCAAAACAGAAGTCCTGGGAAGAATTTGGAGAAAAGCTAGAAAAAGATGCACAAGAAAACCAGAAATTGTTCTATAAGACCCTAAAGAACATGAGGAAGGAAAAACAATGCCCTCTCAAATTTATAAAGGACAAGTAAGGCAAATTGCTTACTGCCCCGAAGGAAGTAATGGAAAGATGGAAAGAATATTTCTCAGAACTCCTGGATGGTGAGCATGGTGAAGCATCAGAAATGATAACCACTAGCACAGAAGAGAAAACCAAAGATGGTGAAGATGACATAAAGATGGAAGAACTGAGGGCAGCACTAGAGAAAATCAAGATGGGCAAAGCAGCAGGGCATGATGGTATAACACCAGAAATGGTTAAGTACATGGGAGCATCAGGCGACCTATTACTCTTAAAGGTCCTACAGGCAGCATGGTGCAACAAGACCATACCAAAGAATTGGGAGATTGCCATCATAACACCAATTTTCAAAAAGGGTGACAATCGACAATGTGGAAACCATAGAGGCATATCCCTTCTCAGTGTCCCTGGTAAAATCTACTCTAGAATCCTAGAGCAGAGACTCCGACGCCTAGCTGAGCCACAATTGGATGAGGTCCAGTGCGGATTCCGAGCAAACTGAAGTACTCAAGACCTAATCTTCACACTCAGACAGCTGAGTGAAAAGGCCCTTGAGTATAAGAGTGAGATCCATCTTTGTTTCATAGATCTGGAAAAGGCGTTTGACAGGGTCCCCTGGAGCAAACTTTGGGACTGTTTGGCAAGGAAGAATATTCCAGCACCTCTGATTCATGCTATACAGAGCTTCTACAAGTCTTGCAGAAATTATGTGAGGACAGCAAACCATAAGTCAGAAGAGTTCAGGACCACCACTGGTGTAAGACAAGGTGATATCCTATCACCTTACCTCTTCATACTCCTTATGGACGATGTCATCAAGGCATGTAAGGAGAGAACAAGAAAGTATTCAGTGGGGTACTGGAAGATGAGACAGGTCTATATTTCGGAGCTGGCATTTGCTGATGATGTTGCCCTGATTGCTAAATCAGAGGCACATCTCCAATCCAACCTGCAAGTCTGGAAGGAAGAGCTGGAGAAGAGAGGGATGGTCATAAGCAGCTCGAAAACAAAATCCATGGTGATATCACGAGAAGAAAGAAAACATCAGATTAAGTTGGGAGAACAGGTCCTGGAGCAGGTCGACCACTTTAAATATCTCGGAGCTATTATAGACCGAAAGGGAGGCATCAAAGAAGAGTTGGCCGCTCGAAAAGCAGCGGCTGGGAGACTTTTTCAGGCCATAAATCGTGGATTCCTCAGCAAGAAAGAGGTTGGTAAGAAAACAAAGATGGCTGTATACCGCTCCACCTATGTCCCAGTCTTGACATATGGATGCGAGTCGTGGGCAATGACTACAACCCACAAAAGCCAGATCCAAACCTCAGAAATGAGGTATCTGAGGAAAGTGGTTGAAGTAACAAGAAGAGACATGGTTCGCAACCAGACGATCCGTCAAGGCCTAAAATCCCATCCGCTGCAGACCCAAATAGAACAGTCCCAACTAAGATGGTTTGGCCATGTCTGCAGAATGGGAGAAGATCGGCTACCACGACAAGCATGGGAAACAAAGAGCCAGGGATCCAGACCTCCAGGACGACCCAGAGTCCGCTGGGAGGACAACATTAGACAATCTTTGAAGGACCGAGGACTAGAATGGAACCAGGCCAGGAGGAAGACAGCCGATAGGATAGTCTGGCGCTCTCTCTTCCAAACCTCTACACCTCACGGTAGAAGGGGAACGACTAAGTAAGTAAAGACATACATTCAAAGACAGTTTTTTTTTCAGTGTTAAAATACCTTCTCTTCAGGTGTTGGACGAATCGGCAGCAGATATTTATTGACAAAGTCTGTCCAGAACTTCACTTCCTCTGTATTTCCCTGGCAAAACAGAATTATCAAGGCTACAAATGTGATCACAAATGCAAAGATTCATATGAAATCAGTAACACAAAGATAAGAGAAAGAAAAGTTGATTCATAAATACATAAGCACAAAAATAAGAACTAAAAAAAAAACAAAAAAAACCCAGTTAAAATGGGAGGGGAATGAACTAGCATCAGATCATCTATATTTGCTTTTGCTCGCCCACCATCTTGGTCTACCTACCCTGTTCAACTTAACTGTTAGTTATAATTAGGTTATTTAGTGTAATGGACAACCTATGAGACCATGGACAACCTATAAGACATGGACAACTTGAGTCATGGACAACCTAAGATGAGACCATGGACAACCTATGAGACCATGGACAACCTATGAGACATGGACAACCTATGAGACATGGACAACCTATGAGAAATGGACAACCTGAGTCATAGACAACGTATGCGACATGGACAACCTATGAGACATGGAAAAACTATGAGACATGGACAACCCATGAGACATGGACAACCCATGAGACATGGACAACCTATGAGACATCAGAAACCTATGCTAAGCAAGAAAGAAGACTCAACACCTTCAATCTACGGTGTCTCCGCCGCACCTACTTATTTCGTGGAAGGAGAAAGTGACAAATGTCAAGATGCTGTCTTGTGCTGGCCTTCAAAGCCTGCATAAACTGCTTAAACAGTGCTGACTACGCTGGCTTGGCCATGTCCACTGCATGGAAAATGGTTGCATTCTGAAAGATATCTTCTACGGACAAATGGCAGATGGTAACAGGACAGCTGGATGACCACAGATGAGGTTCAATGCTGTGTGACAGAGAGACACAAAAGCACTGGCCATAAATTCAGCAACCTGGGAGGATGTAGCTGCTGATCGCACCAAGTGGCAATGTTCCAAAAACTTGTAGCAATATGTATTATATGATGTGTTACCAGTTCCATGCCAAAAAAAAAATCTCGCAGCATTCACTACATACAACATGCCGGACGAAGCCGAGGTCCTATTATGTCATTGCATCCTCAGAGACACCCCCCCCCCCCACCCCCTTCCATGCCTTCCCCCCGGGGACTACACATGGCAATATAAAAAGATAATACAAGAACATCTGGTAATAACAAACAAATAAAGAAAAAAAAACAACCAATAAGACACACTGAAAAGATTAAAAGAAACATCTATAAACAGGCCATGAAGTCGGGCAAGAAAACACAATTAAAGACATGACTCCATCATCATCATCATGTTCCTTATGAAGCATAGAGCCACCACTGCCGCTAGGCCCCTGGCAGGAAACCTGCACCCAGCATTCACATGCTCTTGTAGTGGTGATTTACGTTGTAGTTTGTTTTACAAGAGGAGGTTGCCAGCTCTCATACAACAACCTCATCTTGTGTGACAGGCCTGAAGGTCAATAGTCCTACTCCTCTCTGTCTCTTTGGAGACTCCCTCCACTCGGGTACTCATCATCATCAGCTGCCATCTTCGCAATAAAGGACGGCTGCAATGGATCTCCAACGTCTTCTGTCTCTGTCTTGATGGTGCAACTCTTTCCTGTTCATCTCTTGATGTTATCTTCCCACTGTTGTCCTCTTGCATGTTTGCCTTCAACTCTGCCTTCTATTATGGTTTTCAGTAAGGTGTTATGTCTTTTCATATGGCGGGGCTTACATGATAACAACCTCCAGCGTGAGAATGGAGGTAGAGGCAGTTACTGCAGCCTTAAAGTGGCTGTCTGAAACTTCATTAACAAGAGCCGTTATTGTATCAGACTCACAATCCATATTTCGGAAAGTCCAAAGTGGATGGCTCCAGCACGAATGGAAAACCTCCACAGAAGCCTCGAATCTTCAAGAACTGGTGTCAATCTACTGTCCTGGTCATGCAGGGGTACGTGGAAATAAAAGAGCTGATAGACTAGTTTCAAGAGTACCCACTGAAAGCGCATAGGGAGATACTGAGGGCAATTAATGACAACCTATTAGAGAATGACACTGCAATCAATGAATCATCAAGGCTAAGACTGCTGGAATTTGGTAAGAAGCATAAGACCAGCAGACACAGACATGTGACAGTAAGCATCCAGCGTGTGTACAACCTGCGCACAACAGGAACAATAAGCATTCTAACCCTTTGACATTTGTTAAAGGAAGCTGAGCAGCCACGGGTTTGCCCAGAATGCAAGGACGTCAATTCTGATCAAAAACTACAAGAACAAAAATATATGGTCAAAACATTGTAGTTGCCTAACTTTGATCTCCTTCATTCATTCTCTTTTCATTCCTAGATTTTCTAGTACCTCTTTATTTGTTTTCTTCTCTTTCCATGAGACGTGCCCCATTCTACTATATTTCCACATCTCAAAGGGACCCAAAGATGCAACAATAGAGAATGCAGTCAGCGACCCATAGCTTGACTGCTTGCATCAGAGTCAGCGAACCAGAGCTGACTAAGACCCTACTCCACCTCCACGTAGTGGTCCTGGAAACAGTCTGCATCACTGCAGTCTGGCTGAGCGAGCAGGGATCGCAGAGGGAAGGCAAACCCGGTCCCAAAAAATGCCGTGCTGAAGTCAGATGTGTCGACCGAAAGGTGCAGATATCACAGCTCCGGCGTAAACAGACACAACGCAACCAACGTCCTTTTCAGGACGAACGAGGAAGAAGAAGAAGAAGAAGAAGAAAAGGCCTCAAGTCTTTCTTCCAACTGCTTGTTCATTGTCCATGTTTCTACACCATACAGTAATGCAGAATATATATATAACACTTGATGTACTATACTGGACAAAAAAGATACAACTGGCTACTGAAATATCAAAAACATGGTCACCCCGCACTGTTTGGAACAGAATTATAAAATAATTCCATTGTATATGTCAGTAATATGGGCTGCCCTCGTGTAGTTCCTGGGGGGTATCTTGAGACAAAGAATGATCAGGACCACTATTCCCTGAGGTACATCATACAAGGAGACTAATATGAGGTTGTACATGAGCCTGGCAACCTCATCATGTAAACACATTGCTACAGAAACCACCGCTGCAAGAGTTTGTACTTTTGGCATATGCTTTATCACGAGGGTCATCTGAAATGTTGTGCTCCATGAGCTATACAGAGCCAAAAAAAAAAAAAAAAAAGAGAGAGATGATAAATTGTATACTATGCATCCAAACTGCTACAGAAACCGAGGCTGCAAGAGCAGTGGTGGCTCCATATTCCCATGGGTAGCGAAAAGGAACATGATGATGGTGTCAGTAACTGGACCAAAAAAACAATATTTTAATTTCTACAACAAACTTACAATAATGACAGTACCACTGCCCAGACTTCTGTCTTCAGCCCAGAGTGGGTTCTTTAACTCATTCCTAGGCCTCTTTCGCTTCTTTTTCTTCCCATCTGTGAGTAGTTCAGAGGAGGCCTCTTTAGTCTCCTAATCGTAACAGAAAAAATAACAAGTGATTAAAATAATCATAACAGAACACAACACACCCAAGTAATCATAAAGAAAAAAAAGGAATAAAATAATTAATAAAAGTATTTAACAACGTTAGCAAATAGGAAATAGAGAATAAAATATGTACAAAGAAAGTTAAAAATAACTAAAACAAATGTAATATGGAAAAGTTCAGAAAATAATTATATAATTGAAGAGAATAAAATAATTCTAAAAAATAATAAACAGTAACTGTCATTACAAGTTACTTTCTTTACAGACACGCTATCAGCAACTGCAATGCTCAAGCATCAGAAAAATGCAGACCTGGATGACCTAAGAGTAATATTCCACTAACTATGCCAGCGAATCAAAAGAGTTGTATACAGTGGATCCAATCTCATTGCAAGCATCCCCGGCAATGAAGAGGCTGACAGATTGGCAAAAGAAGGTGAAAAGCTACCTCAGCCTGATACAAGCATAACTTTCGAGGAGGCAAAGAGTTTTACCAGAAGCAGATACAAGAACAAATGGGATGCAGAGCATCCAGGACACACACAGAATGATGCATACTACCAGCTCAATAGAAGAGAACAAGTGGTAATCTTCGGACTCTGCACGGGATACAACAGGCTAGGCTACTACTACCTATTCAACAAGCGAAAGATAGGAACTACTGATGAATGTAACTGTAGCACCTATATGAATGCTAAACATCTACCGTATAGATGCCCAACGTAAGAGGAACAGAGAAAGCCTATATAGCCGTCATCAATACCATCCCTGGAAAAACTCTACAGAGATATAAATAGCCTCAAGCTGACCATTGCTTTCTCTGAACATATTCAAGTTGACGTCTGAGAGGTTTTGAAGAAGAAAAAGAAGACTGAAACAATTATAAAGAAGAAAAAGTGGATATATTAAGGCCATTCTTAAGACCTGAGAGAAAATATTAATGTGTCATCTTCCCATTAAAACCTTGATGCTGTTTACCTCACCTCATTAACCTGAATAATCTACCTATCTCATCCACTGGAATCTTTCATTCATCTATTCCCTTTATCTCAGCCATTCACTAATGCAACCTCATTCAAACATTACATTTCACTCAAAAAAATCAGCTGTCATTTTTACCTCACTCGTACAGTACTCTCAGGCATGTCATACAAGGCAACTAATATGAGACTGTGTGCACTGGGCTGGTAACCTCATCATGCACAACAGACTGCTATATAAACCACCACTGTGACAGCCTGTGAATGCTTTGTGCAGGCTTCCAGCAAAGGGAGGGAGAGGGAGGGGGCAGCAACAGTCATGGGTCCATGCTCCATAGTCAGTGAAAAAGTCAACGATGAGAAAGTACTTTACCAGCAACAAAATACATACCATAGGCAGTGAAAAAGTCAACGATGAGAAAGTACTTTACCAGCAACAAAATACATACCATAGGCAGTGAAAAAGTCAACGATGAGAAAGTACTTTACCAGCAACAAAATACATACCATAGGCAGTGAAAAAGTCAACGATGAGAAAGTACTTTACCAGCAACTAAATACATACCATAGGCAGTGAAAAAGTAAATGATGAGAAAGTACTTTACCAGCAACTAAATACATACCACAAGGCATCTTATATTTGGACATGCGCCTTAACATAAACTACTTACTTTGGGTCTAAGTCGAATGGGGTGCGTCTCACTTCAGACAAAACTCCTACATTAAGAAAATCTATTGATAAGGTTGATAACGTTGGATTTTTATTCCCGTTAATGATATCCACCAAAAGATAGATATAAGTGGATGGAAGCAGACATCATCATCATCATCAGTTGATAAGATCTCTATGGTGTTGTTTGCTCCACTGTAGTGTATGGAATGTCAACTTGACCTACGCAGTGGTGTGTAGACATGGATTGAGTGTATAATGTGCGAATGATGATAAAGGTTCGTGGTGTTGACAAAAAATGTTCTTTTCTCACACTCATGTATGGCTGGAAGTCATCGACACCAACGACTGTGTACCTTTTCTAAAGTTTAATTGGACGTACACACTCGACAGCACAGATAGTGACAAATCACAGGTTGCCATAATACATCATAGTACAGTGGATAAATGGTCTTGCAATGTTACATGGGCACTCATGTAGAATAAGTGTATAATGGACTGTCAGTAGCCAAGCACTCAGTATCGCCCATACATATATCATCTGACTTCACTGACTGAGCACGTCAGCTTATAAACAATATTTCAGATGGCTTCTAAACCTAATCTCGTCTAGCGACGATTCTTCAACATAATGTTCAGCACATATTTTTCCATATAATAATATTGAACCGCTAATAACGGGTTCTCATGTGTAGCAGTGATCTCTGGACTAAACAAGCGATAATACGGGCATCCCTTTTCTCTTCTTGAAAGTCACTACATGTTTTGGTTCCAAGATGGCTTCACTCGTGAGCTGTCACTCACGTTTGGATACAGATAATGAATCTGTCCTAAAGTTAGTCATTCATAAAACATTTCATTGCTCTGTAGATTTGATCATGAACAATTGACTGCAATCTACAGGATATAGTGCTGCTAGGAATCGAAGTCGTTTTCATCGAGTCAAATATATTCTCTTAGACATTCAAATCGTAACAATCGAAAATGGTGGCTTCGATCGAGAGTTCATAAGAGTATCTTTGATTACCTTGGTAGAGGAAATATGAAACTGCCATTCCTTGGCAATACGACTAAACACTGGGGTAAAGCATACACGATAGGTTTAGACGACTATCACCTTCCCCACAAATACTGAGATCACTTTTTCCCCGGCGACAGGCCGACATGGAAAACACACAGTCCCTACCAGGACGAAGCCAAATCACACCACTCTCTAGCGACACATCCGCCGAATAGCCTTCGACCTCTCTAGAGACAACAGAACATATAGTTCGACTTAGATATGTAAAGATATACAGATATAAGACAGACTCGTCCTACTCAGACAAACAATACACATAAATTCAGGCCATAGATATTCTGAAGCAAGAACAATCTATTATTACCCAAACAACGAATAAATCGCAGTAAAATGGATTTATCCGCGGAGTTTGATCGAAAGAGCTGACACAACTTTCAAGGGAAGTAACTCAATAATGACTTTCCCTTAAGCACTAAAAAATTACCTATGTATAATATTGTAAGATATCAAAGACTGCACGTAACAGTCTTACCACACCTCCCGGGAAAAAAAAAAAATGGAACATTTTTTTTCCTTTTTTGAAATACATCTAGGAGCAACGTACAATAGGCTCACAACGCATGAATAATGCGCAGATGAAAATATCAGGAATACCTATAACGCCTAATATGAGGCTAAGTCGACTTATGGAGCGACTGGTGAGAATGTGTCTCATAAACTGAGAGAAATTATTTCTCTACAAGTATATTTTTCCAGGAAGGTGTCATCAAAGTATAATACAATTCTGGCAATTACACAATGCCTAAAAAATTCATATCATCATTTCGCATTAGATATCTTAAATTTATGATTTATGAAGAAAAAAATCATCAAAGCACAGCGGTGAATAAACATCAATGAACCGCTATGTAGTGATACAATCATTATATTATTAAATTACAAATGTGTATCTATCATGATATAGAAAAGGAACTACTATAGAACTAGACATATCAAGAAGTCTAAGCCCTAATAGTTATGTGGAATCATGTGGGCATCTTGACAGAATGTCTGCCATCACATTATCTGATCCACGAATAGCTCGCACAGAGAAATGAAAAGGTTGAAGAGCAATTGCATATCGAGTAGACCTCGAGCTCTTCAAATTCTTACTCTGTATAGCAGTAAGAGCTTTTTGGTCGGTTTCTACTATGAAATGTGCGCCTAGAAGGAATCTCTGTAGTTTGAGGATCGACCAAACCATAGCTAATAGCTCACGGTCTAAAACCGAATAATTCCTTTCTGCCGCATTAAGTTTTCTGGAAATATACATTACAGGATGCAGAGTTCCAGAGTACTCTTGCATTAGTGCCGCTCCAATCCCAGTGGATGAAGCGTCACTACGAAGAACGAATGTCTTATCTTTAGTGGGTAGCACTAAAATAGGTGGTGTTGAAAACAGTGTTTTAATCTTATCCAGAGAGCATTGGCATTCCTGAGACCAGTGGACCACATTAGGCGAACCTTTCTTTAGAAGTGTTGAGAGAGGTGCCATGATAGAGGATAGATTCTGAATGAATCTGCCATAAAATTGAATAAGACCTAACAGACTTCTCACCTGTTTTTTAGTCTTAGGGATTGAGATGTTAAGTATCTTACTAGTATTATGGTCCTCTGTCTTTAGGAAACCATGACCAACTCGGTGGCCTAGGAAAGAAATTTCGCTAAAACCAATATAGGCTTTAGAGGGTTTCGCTGTCAGGTTGTGCTCACGCAAAGTAGACAGCAATTCATCTAACCCCGAATAGTGATCTTCCCAAGTATCGCTGAAAAGACAGATGTCATCTAGATATGCAATGACATCTGACCGATAAGATAGGATTCGGCGCATCATGCGTACGAATGTAGCTGGTGCGTTCATAAGACCGAAAGGCATAAAATTCCATTGGAACAAACCTCTAGGTGTTGAAAAAGCCGTGAGAGGTTTGGCGCGTTCAGATAAAGGAACTTGCCAATATCCTTTAGACAAATCAAGTTTAGTGAAAAAATGAGATTTGGAGAGTCGAGTAAGTAGCTCTTCCAGTAAAGGCATAGGTTCGGCATCGAACTTAGTTACTTGATTCAATTTTCGATAGTCAACGCAAAGACGTATGTTATTGTCTTTTTTACGCACAATAACCATCGGCGAAGAATATGCAGAGGTGGATGGTTCGATTATTTTCAAATCTATCATCTCATCCAACTCTTTCTCGACCTGTGCTTGAAAATGTATAGGTATAGGATAAGGTCTAATCCTAATAGGAGTATGGTCAGTTAGAACAATGTCATGTTGAATGACATTCGTTTGTCCAGGGATGTCAGTGAGTACATCCTGAAATGTTTGCAACATAGTTGAAACTTGTCGCTGTTCTCCTAGAGACAAATCAGGAGAGACAGTAACGTTCTTCCATGATTCACTGGAATGAAGTGGGATCATTGGAAGAGGAAGATTTACATCTGAAAAACTTGTTTCCTCATCCTGTATCACGGACAGTGATGAGTAATGACCATGTGGTACTGGAGAATTGTCCGTTGCTTGGAAAATGGGTTGCAAATAATCCGGACGTTCATGGAATTCAGTAAGCATATTGATGTGGAAGGTTTTATGCTTCCCATCAATATCGACAATATAGTCGACATCGGAAATTTTCGATATTATATCGTACGGACCTTTCCAAGAAATAAGTAATCTGTTTTCCCTACAAGGTAGTAATACAAATGCTTTGTCACTAGGACAAAGTTGTCGTAAGCATCTCTTCTTATTGGCAAATTGCCTTGCCTTCTGTTTCGCAAATTCAGAAGAAGAAGTTGCTAATTTGCATGCTTCGATAATCTTTTGTCTCAACGCGATGACATATTCGTAGGATGACTTTGTGTCATCGTCAATATTGTCAGATGTTATGAGATCGTGAAGCAACGACATAGGGCCACGCGGACGCGCGCCAAAGACGAGTTCAAAGGGAGAAAATCCCGTATGTTCATTGGGTACCTCTCTGTAAGCGAAGAGGGCCGCAGGTAAAACTCTGTCCCAGTCCTGAGGATGATCCTCAGTTATCTTCCCCAGTAAGTTTTTAAGTGTTCTATTAAGGCGTTCGACCATACCATTAGACATTGGATGGTAGATACTACTTAAAGATCTATCTATCTGCAGAGTAGACATTACTTGAGACATGGTATCTGATATTAGTTGGGTGCCATGGTCTGACAATATCTCTCCGGGGAACCCCAGACGAGAAAATATAAGCCAAAGAGCATCTGCAATATCAGCAGTAGTAATGCTCTTCAGAGGAATAGCCTCTGGCCAACGTGTGCACATATCAACACACGTCAAGATAAACTGATGTCCTCTGGCAGACTTGATCTTAAATGGACCAATTATGTCTATGGCCATTTTTTGGAACGGCCGAATAGGAATGTCCGCCGCCTGAATGGGTGCAGCATGCCGTGGACCTTTGGATTTAACTTCCTGACATACTTTACAAGATCGACAATAAATCCGTATGTCCTTGTTTACCAATGGTCAAAAGAAAGCCGCAAGGACTCTTGACTTAGTACGGGAAAAACCCATGTGTCCAGCACACTGAGAGTCGTGAGCGTGCTGCAAAATTTTAACTCTCAAATTCTTGGGAACCAGAATTTGAGAATGACTTGACGTAATGGAGTCTTGAACCATACGTACAAGTACGCCATTCTTCTTTGTAATCCACGATTTACGACTTGTGTCTTTATTCGGATCACCTTTAGTTGCAAGAATGAAGAATTTCTTCAGAGTGGGATCATCTTCTTGCTGTTTTATAAACGAGTCACGAGAAATTACCAAGGGATTATCTTGGTTATGCACTTCATTATTTTCAATAGATGAAGTTTGAGGCATATTAAGAGCCTGAGCTCTAGTGACTACAGCGTTAGCAATCTGCATGTTTTGCCTTTCCCACGTGGAAATTTGTTGCGGAGTGCATTCTTTGACTCCATGAATGCGACCGATGATGAGGTCAGCGATCGGATTCGGAAGAAGACATGCGTGTACATCTCCTGTAAAGAAAGGAGTAGCAATCCTAATGATAGCAGTAGAGTATTTCTCTAATGTGCCGCCAAATGTTACACATTTGACTACTTGTCCAGTGGCACGGGAAGGATCTACGAGTGACTGCCTAACACCAATTGTGGTGCATCCAGAATCAAATAGCACAGAGACTGGATTGTTATTCACTAAACCCTTATGTAAGACAAGAGAACCTCTTCCATCATGCGCGACTGATGCCGGAAGAGCAGGAAGAGGATGGCCACAGCTTAAAGTAGACACTGTGGTTGGCTCAAATAGCGTTTTGCATTGGGGGCACTGAGATGCTCTCCCAAAATCAAAAGCGGCACATGCCATATTACTAGCATCATTATTATCTTTACTCTGTTTATAGGCTTCATTGGACTCTTGTTGTGCAGAGTTTGCCTGAAAATGTGGTTTATGTCTTTTGTATTGAGATCTACCTCGGTTATTATCACCTCTGTAGTTATTGTTACCTCTATTGTAACCCCTATTTGGGTTTGAGTCATAGTTCCCTTGGTTACCATTATCATATTCATTATAATGAGTATCTCTGTAATTATGATCTTGTTGACTCCAAGACGGATAACCCTGATAGTTTCTATAATTACTTCCTCTACGGAAATTCCTATAATTATGACCACCCCTGTGTCGAGAGCTATCAGGTCGTCTCCAGTTCTTTGAAGAAGAACCCTGAAATGATTGGTTACCTTGGTTTTGATAACTATTATGGTTACCTTTTTTATCAAATCTGTTTTGAGGTCCCTGAAATCTGTGTGAATAATTGGGATTGTATGGTGTTGCTGAAGCAACTGGCATACTCTCCTTAATCTTAGTGTTGCCAAAAGTCACGTCGGGGTGTGCAGTGACATATTGGGAACAATATTCTTCCATTTCTTTTAGAGATTTGGGTTTACGCTCATGTATAAATTCAAGGAAAGGTTTGTTCACACATGACATAATCTTATCTCTGAGCAACAAATCCATAAGTCCTTCATACGTTTTTTCTGTTTTGGAAAGCTCAATCCAACGATCAACTGTGAGACGTGCCTTTGCAGTGAATTCTGAGAATTCTACACCCGTCTCAGGCACCATCGTTTTAAATAAAAGGCGATAGCCTTCCTCACTTAGCTGATATTTTTTTATCAAAGCCGCCCTAATGACATCATAATTATCCTTATCTGCTTCTCCTACAAGGCATAATCTAGTCAAAGATTCACCTTTCAAGTTTTCTGATAATTGATTAGCGTATTGTGATTTATCCACATTATGTGTACGACAAGAACGTTCAAATCTATCCAGCCAGAATGTAATATCGTCACTGGACTGATTGAACGGTGGAACCTTAACCTTGTAAGTAGAAGGTTTACCATTACCACTAGATGCCTGATTAACATTACTCATACTTGTCAATCTCAATTTCTCTAACTCAAATTCATGTTCTCTTATTGCTTTTTTCTCTTCAGCATCTAATCTTTTTTGTTCAGCCTCCCTGTCTAATCTTTTTTGTTCAGCTTCCCTGTCTAATCTTTTTTGTTCAGCTTCACTGTCTAATCTTTTTTGTTCCGCAGCAGCTTCTCTTTCTAATTTTTTTTTGTTCAGCTGCAGCTTCTCTTTCTAATTTTTTTTGTTCAGCTTCAAATCTCCTTTCCTCCACCTGCATCTGCAATTTCTTTTGTTCAGCAGCAGCCTCAGCTTCTCTTTCTAATCTTTTCTCTTCCGCCATAGCTTTTCTTTCTTCTGCAGCTAATCTTTTCTCTTCTGCAGCTAATGCTTTGTCATATTGAGCAACTGCCCATTGTTCTAATTGTTGACCAGTCTTATCAAGGGCTTTCCCTTGTGTAATGAAGTATTCTAATGTAGCCATGATGTCTAACAATAATACTAATCACCTGAATCAATAATAATACCACAAGTTCTCAATGACTTGATTAATCAGTATACTATCCCAATATCTGTGGGTCACAAGCCTTTAATAAGGTCTTGTATAATAGTAATAATAATCAGGTACTGGTTTATACCATAATCCAAGTGCAGTGCACAGGCAATTGTGTCTTATGAAATATACCTATATAAAACATATGTCAACCAACAGAATACATAAAGTACAAATAGGACTGACAATACAAGAACGTTTGCAGAAATCAAAATAAATCAAATAGGGAAATCAATGAAAATAATCACTGAATCTGCAAAGAATAACAACACAAATGACGTCACAATATATGAATATAAATTGAGAATAGAACTGAAAGATAGAAAAGGTTAGACCAACAAATTACAAACAAATCAAAACAAAACTAAAGAACAAAGAAATATTACAAAAATAACAATAATTACAGACTTCACAGCTAACACAAAAGCAACAGTTGTCGCAGCAAATTTTCAATCAAGAAAATTGCACCTATAGAAAACGCCCACAACGGACCCTCTATGACGTGGGATATTCTGTTGTGAGGACGCCGCCCAACCTTAAACACAACCCGCTGACATAGAAACTAACATACTATATAAACAAATAACATGTAAACATAAATATATATAAATTATGTGTATGATAGTATGTGTTGCAAAATAGGCTCAGTTTTACAGTAATGGCAAAGTTATTTTTATGAAAACAAACAAACTGCCACTTTATTCAATTAAACATTCTGGCCTTAAATATTAAAGTTCATATATGGAAAACAAGAAGATCCATCGATGAAAATAGGACTTCTTAGTTCACTCATACTGTCTTCCTGTTAACATTGACAAGAATTGATCCAACTGTTCTGTGAAACTCTATAATGTCTAATGTAAAACTGTCAACAACGCTGACCTACATACTGCATTCACCTGACAGGTCACGTGACGAAGTGTTGACAAAGAGCAAACCAATACTGCAAGTGTGTCGTATCAGCCACAGGAAACGGTCTGGTATCGGTAATCTGTTGACTTCTGAACTTCTGCGAGGTCAAACCCAGAAAGCTGGTCCACCAGTTGATAAAGTGCACCAGAACACTCCTAGGCGGGAAGACGTCGCCTATCAACGACTGTGTACCTTTTCTAAAGTTTAATTGGACGTACACACTCGACAGCACAGATAGTGACAAATCACAGGTTGCCATAATACATCATAGTACAGTGGATAAATGGTCTTGCAATGTTACATGGGCACTCATGTAGAATAAGTGTATAATGGACTGTCAGTAGCCAAGCACTCAGTATCGCCCATACATATATCATCTGACTTCACTGACTGAGCACGTCAGCTTATAAACAATATTTCAGATGGCTTCTAAACCTAATCTCGTCTAGCGACGATTCTTCAACATAATGTTCAGCACATATTTTTCCATATAATAATATTGAACCGCTAATAACGGGTTCTCATGTGTAGCAGTGATCTCTGGACTAAACAAGCGATAATACGGGCATCCCTTTTCTCTTCTTGAAAGTCACTACATGTTTTGGTTCCAAGATGGCTTCACTCGTGAGCTGTCACTCACGTTTGGATACAGATAATGAATCTGTCCTAAAGTTAGTCATTCATAAAACATTTCATTGCTCTGTAGATTTGATCATGAACAATTGACTGCAATCTACAGGATATAGTGCTGCTAGGAATCGAAGTCGTTTTCATCGAGTCAAATATATTCTCTTAGACATTCAAATCGTAACTATCGAAAATGGTGGCTTCGATCGAGAGTTCATAAGAGTATCTTTGATTACCTTGGTAGAGGAAATATGAAACTGCCATTCCTTGGCAATACGACTAAACACTGGGGTAAAGCATACAGGATAGGTTTAGACGACTATCACCTTCCCCACAAATACTGAGATCACTTTTTCCCCGGCGACAGGCCGACATGGAAAACACACAGTCCCTACCAGGACGAAGCCAAATCACACCACTCTCTAGCGACACATCCGCCGAATAGCCTTCGACCTCTCTAGAGACAACAGAACATATAGTTCGACTTAGATATGTAAAGATATACAGATATAAGACAGACTCGTCCTACTCAGACAAACAATACACATAAATTCAGGCCATAGATATTCTGAAGCAAGAACAATCTATTATTACCCAAACAACGAATAAATCGCAGTAAAATGGATTTATCCGCGGAGTTTGATCGAAAGAGCCGACACAACTTTCAAGGGAAGTAACTCAATAATGACTTTCCCTTAAGCACTAAAAAATTACCTATGTATAATATTGTAAGATATCAAAGACTGCACGTAACATCTATCTATTTAATCTTTGCCATGTTTTGGCCAGGTGCCCTCCTACCAACCTAGACACAAGGGTCATTGGTTATATTAGGGTAAACATCAAATTATAAATGAATATATTTGATGGAAGTTTTTTTTCTTCAGAACCAGTGGGTCTTAATGATGTCACACCCCCAATCTCATGGGTAGTGAGATTGGTAGGACGTCCCGGTTGCAAGTTGCGCACATTAAAAATCCCTTGGTAGTTCTAAGTCATACAGAGTAGGCCATATGGCCACTCCCGTGTCAAAATTTACAAAATTTGGAAAACCTACCCACCACAAAATATATTTATAGAATGTGTGATTCCTGTATACACACATTTCGATCCTCACCTGTGCTGAGATCCTCCTTGTGTGATCTAAGGGAGGAGATCGTAGCACTGATGGAGTTGTCCGTTAGCAATGAAGATGGTCCTTAAAAAACTAAAACCAGACCAAACCAGATATAAATGACCTTGTGGCTGAAAAATGCTGGCATTTCAACCAAATGTCTTCATTAAAAAAAAAAAAAATGAAGATGACTATTTTAGCGAGATGAACAAACAAAATGTGCTTACTTCAGTCAGAAGCTGTTTTGGTCGTGTGGACATAGCAGATACTGATGGCTGTGGCTGATTCCCTTGAGGCTGATCTATAACCACTGAGGTCAACAAGTCCGAGTCTTCATCACCACGTTGACCTTTCTTCAACAATTGCTAGGAAGGGATGTCATTATAATATTAATATTATCAGTGCATTTCATAACTACCCTAAAGAAATACCTAAACAAATTAACACACGAGCCTAATTGCAGCAACTGTACCCATGAATTTGAGACAGTTCAGAATGTGCCGCCGACTTTCCCAGAACTCTCCACAGAGAGACGACAGCTATTGCCGGGCTCCCCAACAATCACAAACACACTATACAGCACCACTCAGAAGCTACAGAACATATGCAAAATCTCCAACTTAGCATTGGCTATGTGACGACTTGCCCAATCTTCTCTTCTTTTTTTTATTATTTACGAGCACATCATTTTTTCTCATCTTCAATGCATGATCGAGAAGCCTGTAAAATCACGGGAAATTTCACTCGTGGATATTCTCCTAGCGTTCAGTGATTTTCTCCTAGCGCCTAATACTATTTTTAGATACAACTTCATTGTTGACCCCTGACCTCGATAGCTAGAAACCTGTTTTAATTTAGGACCGACTGCTTAAACTTAGGTAGAACCAGTTTATGCCACTTTAGGAAACCCCCACGTGACTTTTAACGTTATTGATTGGAGCGTCTTTATGATGCCAAAGCCACGTGATGCACGCTTTGGATCACGTGCCCAAGCGGAAATCACCAGCTAAAAGTGCGCCAAACAAGGCCATTTATTCACTTGCCCAGGGAACCGAGACAGCTAGACCTAATCAAGATCGTGCGAATTCACGCATTAAAGCACTGAAGCCATGTGTCTAAATTGTGATTAGAGTCCATCTCTGAGTAGGTGAGTGAAAATCTCGTTAGAAAATAGTATTGTGATGAAATGTGTAGTACCTTGCAAAATCGACGCAAGATTGGTATGTTTACTTTATTCATATTTTTGTTTTACGATCACATCCAGCCACATATGATCGGGTGTATTTTATGATCCCACGGGATATGTACAAAATGTGCATAATAATGTTAACGGGACTATATATATATATTAATTTCTATATTAATTCATTTTCAACCGACGCTTAGATTACCGGAAATTAATAGTAACAATAATGTTGACAGACCGTGACATATATTCATTATAAATTACATGACGATGCGACGAGAAATGAAGTGTGATAATATTGTCAGACAATTCTAAAACACTGGTGTCCAATTATTTGTTAAATTCATCATAATTGACATGACGATTAGGCTAGAGGCACAGAACTAGAATACTGTCGCACAACATTTCTAGGATGATTTGGTGGGTTTAACTGACATTTATAATAATTCATCATGTTACGTTGATGATAAATTCTTACTAAAAGAATTATAATACTGCCACTTGGGCAGAGAAATATAATAAGAAAGGGGGGAAACTTGATTTCAAGATTAGGCTCTAGACATATGATGTTAGACACCCGTGTGTTACCGGGGCCCGAAAGGGGAGCAAAGAATAGTAACACTGTCCCCTGCAAAGCATGTCGTAGAAGGCGACTAAGGAGGGTTGGGCATGGGGCCGGTTACTCCATCCTGTAAAAAAAATTTAAACCACAAAAAACTTCAACAAATATGGACAAGTCAAATAAAGAAAATAAAACACAGCCATCCAAGACAGGGGAAGGTCCTCTCGCGGGGAGGCGTATGATGCAACACAGAGAAAGCCGAAAGGAGTCTGTGTTGCTGACTAACCTTCTTTCTTCTAGGAGAACTTCCAGATTTGGCACCTGGAATGTTCGGACATTGAACGAACAAGGGAAAGTGGCACAAGTAGCAGCAGAAATGAGGGAATACAAAATCGAGGTTCTGGGAATGTGTGAAACAAAGTGGAAGGGGGTAGACAGGAAGAAACTCATCACAGGTGAATTGGTGCTGTCCTCAGGACACGAAGACGAAAGTTCACACCACAGTGAAGGGGTAGCTCTTATGTTATCTAAAGAAGCACAGAAAGCACTCATTGAATGGGAAGCTGTGGGACCCAGAATAATAACAGCTATTTTCAAAACAGCTAAAAAGAAAATTCATGTCAATGTCATCCAATGTTATGCACCAACTAATGACAAAGAAGAGTCTGTGAAAGAAGCATTTTATACTAAACTACAGGAAATTATGGATAAAGTAAAAAGAAGAGACATCACAATTTTGATGGGTGACATGAATGCAAAGATAGGTACAGTCAATACCGGATTTGAAGAAGTCATGGGAAAACATGGGCTAGGAGTAATGAATGAAAATGGAGAACTATTCGCAAACTTCTGTGCTTCAAATCAACTGGCTATAGGAGGAAGCATGTTTCCACATAAGAGAATACACAAGGCAACATGGATATCACCAGACCATAGAACAGAAAATCAGATCGATCATATATGCATAAAGAAGAAGTTTAGATCATCATTGCAGGATGTAAAGGTATATAGAGGAGCAGATGTGGCATCAGATCACCATCTTCTGATAGCCAAAGTAAAAATGAAACTCAAGAGATATGCAACAATGCAAAATTATAGACAACAGTTTAATGTAGGACAGCTAAGAAATCAAGAAACAAGAGACAAATTTGCGGTCACAGTATCCAACAAATTCCAAGTGCTCCAACAGTTGGAAGATGTAGAGAATACAGAAGACTATTGGCAGCAGGTCAAAACGGTATGGAAGGAGACATGTGAAGAAATACTGGGGAAAAGGGAAAGACAACAAAAAGCATGGATAACAACAGAAACCATCAATAAGATAAAAGATAGAAAAAACAAGAAAGCAGAGTTAAACACAAGCAAAACCAGAAGTTCCAAAGCCAAGGCTCAAGAAGTGTACACAGAAGCAAACAAAGAAGTAAAAAGAAGTATCAAAAGAGACAAGAGGAAGTATATTGAGGAGTTGGCAAGAGAGGCAGAAGATGCTGCAGCCAAAGGAAATATGAGAGAACTGTATAGCAGCACAAAGAAGCTAACAGGGAAATACAAGCAAACAAGTTGCCTCATAAAAGATAAGAATGGGAAACTGCTCAGCAATATACAAGAGCAAATGAAGAGGTGGACAGAATATTTTGGGGACCTTCTCAATAGATCAGCTCCACAAAACCCGCCGGACATCCAGCCAGCAGAAGAAGAGCTACAAATTAACGGTGAAAGACCAACGAAGGAAGAAATAAAGAAAGCCATAAAGCTTCTAAGAGATGGAAAAGCGTCTGGACCTGATGGCATTCCAGCAGAAGCCATCAAAGCAGATATCGACACGGCTACAGAGATGTTATATAAATTACTTGGTAAAGTCTGGGAAAAAGAAGAGATACCAGCAGAATGGAAGGAAGGATATCTGGTTAAGTTGCCTAAGAAGGGAAATCTACAAGAGTGCACAAATTATAGAGGAATAATGTTACTATCAGTGCCAGGAAAGGTATTGAACAGGATTATCCTTGAGAGATTAAAGGAGTCCATAGACAAGAAATTGAGAGATGAACAAGCAGGTTTTTGACAAAACAGATCATGTACAGACCAGATAGCCACTTTGAGAATAATAGTTGAACAAAGTCTGGAATGGAATTCACCACTATACATCGGATTTGTGGACTACGAAAAAGCATTTGACAGTGTGGACAGAGAATCACTTTGGAAATTGATGAGGCATTATGGAGTTCCCCTGAAGATCATTAATTTAATAAAGAAAACCTATGAAGACATGACGTGCAGAGTTCTTCATGAAGGACAGCTTACAGAACCATTTGGGATCAGAACAAGAGTGCGACAGGGATGCCTCTTGTCTCCATTTCTTTTCTTGCTGGCAATAGATTGGGTTATGAGATCATCGACAACACACAACAGAAATGGAATCCAGTGGACTCTGACTAAGCAGTTGGATGATCTGGATTTTGCTGATGATTTGGCTCTCCTGTCCCATAACCGTAATCAGATGCAGGACAAATTGGAAACACTCGATGAGAGGTCACAGCAATTGGGTCTGAAAATACACAGGGAAAAGACAAAAATAATGCGAATAAATGCAGGTAATGAAAACAGGGTTGAACTTGAAGAAACACCAATACAAGATGTAGAATCATACACATATCTTGGCAGTAATATAGATAAAGTTGGAGGGACAGACAGCGATATCAAAATAAGAATACAAAAGGCAAGAGGAGCTTTCATTGCATTGGGAAATATATGGAGATCAAGAGAAATAGGATCCAACACGAAAATAAGAATCTTCAACTCAAATGTGAAGTCAGTCCTATTGTATGGCTCAGAGACATGGAGAACAACAAAGACAACAACCAAAAAGCTACAGACTTTCATAAATGGGTGCTTGCGTAGAATAGAGGGATTAAAATGGTATGACAAGGTTACCAATGTGGAACTGATGACAAGAACTGGACAAGTGCCAGTGGAACAAGAGATGAGAAGAAGACGATGGCGATGGATAGGACACACACTGAGGAAGCCTGTTGATAGCATTACAAGGCAGTCCTTGTTCTGGAACCCCCAGGGCAAGAGAGGCAGAGGAAGACCAAGAAGTACATGGAGAAGAGAGTTGGAAACAGAGGTGAAAATGATGAGGAGAACATGGAAAGAACTTGAGATGATGGCACGTGACAGGAGGACTTGGCATGTGTTTGTTGAAGGCCTATGCTCCTTTGGGAGTGGAAGGTTATGAATATGATGTTAGAGACTAAAATCTGAGATGACTGGCAGACGGACGACTTAGGGAAAGACTGTTTTCTAAAGCTAGAAAATTAATGAAGCCATCGTATTTGTCTTCAGTCTATGGTGGAGCCTTGCACGACAGTCCAATCTCAGAGAAGAATACGAAGTCGAGCACAGTGAAGGCAAATCCGAACCATTCAAGACCTACCTGGTGCAACGTCATAAGAAGACCGGAGAACTAACCACGCTTCACTATCAGCCAGGGGCTGAAAAGATAAGTTCCTTGAAAAAGGGAACTCACCATGTCAATGCCCTATCTTTAGTCATCCATGATGAAAAACACTTGAATTGTGAGACATATATTACATACAGCAGACACTAATTCCATCGACAATACTATCATCCACCATCTATTCATTTTAATTTTAATAAACCAATTGGGTGTATATAATGTACCCCATGCCTTGTTCCTTCTATTAGATGTTGAATATTGTCTGATGTTTATCTTCCTTTATAAGGGAGGGGGGGCTCGTAAAATATAATAGTCCCAGTATAATTAAGGATAATAATAGATATCTGAGAAGGGGACAACGGTAGCGAGAGACCAAATATCTCCTTACATACTTTGCCAGACCTGTCTAGTTAGGAGAATTTACCCTCTTTGTCTCCCTTCAGCCGGTGGAGAAACCCACCAGGATTTCTTGAGCCAAATCTTCCTCGGGGTGATCCAGGAAAATTTCACATTCATATCTATTATTTCTTCTAATAAATTCTTATCCTTCCTACACTACGCCACAGGCTACAATAGAGCAACATTCTCAGCAGCCCTAGTTAATCAACAACTACCCTAAAGAACAATTAAAAAACAATGAAATACATATATATTATCATCATAGCCCCTTCAGTCATAACTGACTATGGGAATGTGCCCTTGAGGTGATCGTCCTCAGCTGGTTTGTTTCCTGGTGTTCCTTTCGACATTTTCTCCTCTCTTCTGCTTGTCGTGAGAGCTTCTTTTTGCCCAATCTGAGGTGGAACCATAGAGCGCTTCACCACTTGGTGCGATCAGCAGCTTCATCCTCCTAGGTTACTGGATTTATGTCCAGCACCCTCATGTCTCTCTTGCACACATCTTTGGACCTCAGCTGCTGTCGCCCAACTGTTCTTTTGCCATCTTCCAGTTGTCTGCAGAAGATATCTTTTGGGATGCAACCATCTTCCAAGCAACAGACACACACACCTATATATATATATATATATATATATATATATATATATATATATATATATATATATATATATATATATATATATATATATATATATATATCTGGGAATGAAACCATTGATAGACTTGCCAGAGAAGGAGGAAGTAAAATTCAAATTGAAGACAGAACATCTTATGAAGAGATAAAAGCAATAATTAAAAATAGCTTTAAAGAAAAACTATGCACAAGATCACTTGTGTGGAATAGCTGACAAGAATCAGACAAGTGTCAGCAGAACAAGAGATAAAGAAGACGGCACTGGCTATGGATAGGACACACATTGAGGAAACCTGTTGATAACATTACAAGGTAGTCATTGTTCTAGAATCCCCAGGGTACGAGAAGCAGAGGTAGACCAAAAAACTAACGGAGATGAGAACTGGAGGCAGACATGAAGGGGATGAAGAAGACATAGAAAGACCTTGAGCAGACGGCACAGGACAGGAAGACTTGGCATAAGTTTGTTGAAGGCCTATGCTCCTTGGGGAGCTGAAGGGTGATGATGATATATCACTGCCATTGTGTACACTGATGGATCTGTAATCCGTGGTAACAAACCAAGGTATGGCTTCTCTGCTAGAGTAAAGGGAAGAACTGTTGCTGAACATAGTGGGGCTTACATGATAACAACCTCCAGCATGAAAATGGAGGTAGAGGTAGCTACTGCTACCTTAAGATGGCTGTCTGAGACTTTATTAACAAAGGCAGTTATTGTATCAGACTCACAATCCATGCTTCAAAAGGTCCAAAATGGATGACTCCGACATGAATGGAAAACCTCCATAGCAGCATCAAATCTTCACGAACTGATATGGATCTACTATCAAGAATGAAAGAGCTGACTAGATTCAAGAGCAGCCACAGAAGGTGCATTGGACATGGATAAGAGAGAAACACTGAGAGCAATTCATGATCGCCAGTTAGAGAATGGCACTGCAATCGATGAATCATCAAGGCTATGACTGCTGGAATTTGGCATCAAACATAAAACCAGCAGGGATGGACGTATGAGAGGACGCATCCAGCGTGTATACAACCAGTGCGCAACAGGAACAATTATCATTCATACCTTTCAACATCTGCTGAGGGAGACTGAGCACCTATGGGTTTGCCTGGAGTGCAATGACATTGATTCTGATCAACAATAACACTAGATAGTTACTGTGGTCGTCAGGTTTGTCAGCCATTGTTGTCAGTCTTTGCATTTGCTCTCTCTGCGTAACTCTTAAAGATTATCTTGATAAGTCTTCACGTCTCCTATATTGTACTTAACAGCTTATCTCAATGAATACTTTCTACTGGAATATCTTACCTGAAGATTTTGCTCTATCTTAGACAGCAGCTCTATCACTTTGCGGCCGTCCTGCCCTCCACCCTCAATGTCCCCTGTAGCACCCAAACCCAACTGCTCCTGTGGGCTGGAAGGTCTCTGAGGCACCAGCGTTTTCACCAGTTTGGTCAGCTCTCTGATATGTTCTGTGAACGTGGGAAAATAATATACATGACAACATAAAGAAACATTTAAATCAAGAATAATTATTGTAGTTTGGGAGTAAACCCTGAGGATAGATCCAAAGCTGGAGTCCCTAAGGCAGTCTAATGTTGAGTCAACACCATTCTGCATGACTGCCATTACTTTTGATCTACCAGCTGCGTGGAAAGTGGGAACATGCTGCACAAAAAATAAAAAAAAGAAAGATAAAGGATCCCGTTACACGCCCATTGAGTCATATTGGGAATATGGTGTTAGGCCCATATTTTCTTGACCATTGGCACACTAGGGGTGATGTGGTCAGAATCAAGCCTTAACCTTTCCACAGTTGCTCTGGTACCCAATTCATGAGGCTGGATCAACCCCCGGAGCCGTTTGCGGTCTAAACTGGGGATCGAACCATGGACCACTGACCTAGGAAGCCAGTGCACTAACCACTGCGCTACCACGGTTCCCCAACATGCTGCGCAAGCAACAAGTAATACCTTGATCTCCATATAAATGTGTCCACGTCTGCACCCTGGGGAGGACACTCCAGTTTCACCTCGTGGTGACAAGAACACATCCAAGGAAACACCAAGCACAATGCAGCTGAGGTTTATCACTTCAAGGGCTTGGTTGAACCTACCAGGAGTAAAACTCCCGCTGGCATAGCTCTGGGGGTTGTCAGGGTACACAAGCTGCCATACCGCTACAAGGTATAGGTACCATTGATGGCAGATGCTGGAGTTGGCCACGTCCTCAGAAGGGACCATGATGCAATTACAAGAACAGCCATTCATGATGCAATTACAAGAACAGCCATTCTATGGACCCCAAAGGAAAGTGAAAGAGAGGCCAACCAAAAACAACTTGCCGGAGAATTGTGGAGGCTGAGATGCAAAGAATGAATCAGAGTGGGGGCATTGTATGAAGGATGGTCGCCGACCAAGCAAAGTGGAAACAGTTTGTTGCTGCCCTATAAGACACCACTGTCACGAAATGGTTTTAGGACTAGAGACTGTCTACATATAGTGACAAGACAATAGTAAGAAGAAAGACTGATAGATTCAGATAGAAATATAGTGCAAAATGTGAAAGTTGAGACCATTGGCTCCGAGGTTGAGAACCGAGGTTGATTCTTTCCTCGCCACTTCGGACGTTTAAATTGCTATGGCCTCGAACCACCTCTAACTACCCTAAGGGGATAAGGTTCAAGTATGATTCACATACACCAAGATACAGACAACATATAGCTACTGTACGTAAATAAGGTGACTGATTCCAACTATAATTTACAAGTTTATTAACACCTATACACAAATAATCTCATACATGTCAAAGAACAAAATGCAGTGTAAGCACTCCTGAAAAACAAAAACAGATTCAGGAAAAATTTCAAATGTTGAACATCAAAACCCAACCCGTCACCCACAAGTTTCACCTGTATGGAGAGAGAAGGTAAGATTAAAATGAAATAACTACACTGCACTGGGTGGGATCTCGGATGTCGAGTCTCCACTTCCAACTAGCTCTTCTAAATTCTAACTCTAACTCTAAGTCCACTGATAGCTGGAACAACTACGAAGGGTCTACAACAACTCTGCACAGACTTTGGTTCTACACAGCCTATCCTGGAATCTCCTGAACACAACTAACTGCACCTCTAAAATTCGGCAGCGGTCCTCTGCTATGATTCACCAAAACTATCAGTTCTGCCTATCTGTGCTGACTTCAGTAGAGAGAATGTTTACCCTCTCTCTCTCCCTGAACTCTGGAATTGATGACTAAGGTTTAACAGAACCCCACTGGATTCTAGACTGGAACTGTAGCTGGCTTCTCCTACCACTCTGAATTTACCTGCCCGATTACCTATGACTGGGCGATGGGCTTTTCGGCGTTACTATGGCCGTGAAGAAGCGAACATAAAATTACCACAACGCTGGCAGCATGCCAAATCTGCGTGTGTAACGAGCGTCAGAGCTCAGGATTTATCCATAAAAATCCTAGTCGCTGGAAAATGTCTTCCCCTGCCTGGGAAAAACGTCTTTTCTTTCTCTCCTTCCACCACTGGCAATGAACGCGAGACTTTGGGTGTCTGCGAATGCCACCACTGTGCCGTGGGAGAAATTTTGTAGTATCAAAATTCTGCTCTTCCCCACAAAAGCCGGTACCTGCAAATCTCGAATGTCCAACTGAAAGGCAATCGACAATTTGCTTCTGGCACCCGGCTTGGCAATTTACATTAAAAGAGAACGAAAATATGAAATGCGAGCCTATTTATTATCAAGACCCCCACGCGCCGACTTCATGACGTCATATGCGCGGCGTGGTTCTAAACCAATGGGAGCTCTGCATTTCAACTGCAGTTAGCTCTCAGCCAATCAGAACCTTAGATCATTCTGATGCAACCAGTTTCTGCTAGACAAAGAACCGGGAATTAGTCCTAGCCCTATACTGCGGAAATGAAGCAAAAATGGCCGCAAATAATTTAACTCCCGAAAATGCGTCTATGAGCACGCAATATCTTTAACAAGACTACACTGGTGCAAATCCTGATCTAGAATCTAAAATCTTAATCTAGAATAATACTGCACCAATCTTCCTACCCCCATACTCTAAACACATAAAGAAGAACCATAAAGCAGATGAGATCAAACTCTATCGTGATCTCATCTTGAAAAAACGTAAATAATAGAAGGAGAAGAAACATGGAGAAGGATTTTTTTCTGAAATCCCTCCTAAAAATAGTGAACAAATTGCAAGGAGAAAAAGACATGGGCCATTTGAAAGACAGAATCTCAGTACTTTCGTCACAACCACCAGGTGCCTTGACAGTCGGTGGCTAAGGATCAAAGAAAAAGAAGAAAATGTGTTTAAAAAAATGACCCAACATGTATTAAATATCACCTAGTATATGTTAAAAAAATCACCCACAATCGCTCAAAGAAATTTTCGATTTTCAGAAGATTTTGTTTCCGGTTGTTCAGATAAAAGGATACAGACCTGCAATAATCATTCTGGCACTGAGAAACATAATGGCATTTAAAAAAAAATATATTTCTTATCCAATTTCAGTCAGATCTGCCTTAAATTTTGTAATTTTTAAGTTTAGAAATTTCTTTGACGTCTCAAGATTTCTAGATTAATGTGGGTGTTCATGCATTTTATCGTATCATGCTGTGATTTTTCTTTCTTATCTTAAACTTTTTCTAACAGCCTTTTTGATGCACAGTAATTCAACTCTGCATAGTTGGAGATCCCCTTTGATGACGAAGAATGAACAGTATGCCACATGTTTCTTACTCCTAGTTTGGGACCATATGTGATGAACCTTTAAATGCAAGCTGTAGAAACTGGAGCTCATGATTTCAACTCATCACGCTTCGGAATGGCAGAAAAGCCGTAGGAAAAGCCTAGATCTACAGTGTGGATAATACCAAGGACTCTTCAACTTGGTATTGGCTGCAAAAGAGCAAGAAGCTCAGCAGCCCTAGTTAAACAATAACAACAAACAACTGCAGCAAATTCATGATTAATGAACATACAACCATTATCATGCAAAAGAGAGAGATACTAAGGAAAATGATCGCCTGTTAGAGACTGTTCCGTGTGGTTCCCTCAAGTCTCTGATGAAACAGAAAAAATAATACTAATACAAGGCAACTAATATCTTCTTCTTCTTCGTACCTCCACTTGAATGTTCTCAAAGAAAACAGTAGTCAGTTTGAGGCTAGTTGAATCCCGTAAAGCTTTTCCACGAAAGGAGCTGGCGTCGGCAATATGCGCTTTCTCTGTACCACATATAAGGGGCAACTTTGAAGCAGATGTTCAGCAGTCATTTTATCAGTGCCACAGTTACACTGATCGGTAGTTCGTATCTTTAGCTTGTTGAATAGATGGTATCTCAATCTGTTGTGGCCAGTGCGGAGTCTGAAGATTACCACTTGTTCTCTTCTGTTGAGTTGGTAGTAAGCATCATTCTGTGTGTGACCTGGATGTTCTACATTCCATTTGTTTCTGTATCTGTATCAGGCAACTGATATAAGGTTAAGCATGAGATGGGCAACTTCATTATGTAAAACAAACTTCAACAGAAAACACTGCTGCATGAGCAGGTGAATGCTTAGTGCAGGCTAGGTGGACTAGATGCAGCAGTAGCTCCATGCTCCACAAGGAGCACAAAAGAAAAATGATGATGTTGGAGAACGAGACTGTAACTGAAGAACCAACAAGGCTAAGACTGCTGGAATGTGGCATCAAGACTAGCAAGGATGGACATAGGAGAGGATGGATCAGGTAGGTATACAAACAGCCCGCTATAACGATCATCCCCTTTGACATTTGCTGAGGGAGACTGAGCACCTATGGGTTTGCCTGGAGTATGATGATGTCGATCCTGAACAAGAATAATATAATTAATTCATAAGGTGATAAATGTTACAATCTGTGATGCAGCGCAAGGTACTGCTTTTCACATTTTTTTTCATGTTTATTCCAGTTTTAACGTAGACAATCAACAAAGTAAATGGAAGAAAGAATTGAGGTCCTTGAGATGTGGATATACAGAAGCATGGAGCGTGACTTTTGGGAAGAGAAGAAAACAAAGAGGTCCTAGAAACGTTTGGAATGAAAATAAAATAAATAAAGGATATCAAAATTAGACAGCTAAAATATTTTGGCCATATAAAAAGACATAACACCTTGTTGACGGATTCAATAGAAGGATGAGCTGAAGGCAAACATGAAAGAAGAAAAGCAGAACTATAATCAGAAATATAACATAAGAAGATGGACAAGAAAAAGTCTATCAGAGTACACCATCAAAACAAGATACAGAAGACGCTGGCGGTCCATTGCAGCCGACCTTTGTGGTAGAGATAGCAGTTGATGATGAGAAAAGCTAGGAATGAAAACAGAGTTAATGAAGGAGATTAAAATATTGTGGCTGTATAAAAAACGACAACATCCTGCTGAAGACCATAACGGACGGAAGAGCTGAAGGCAAACGTGCAAAAAAACAGAACTTTTAAGTAGGAAGATAACATCAAGAGATGGACAGGAAAAAGTCTATCAGAGTGCACCATCAAGACAAGAGACAGAAGACACTGGAGATTCACTGCAGTTAATCTTCAATGTGAAGAAGACAGGTGATGCTGATTTCAGTTTCTGTTAAGATGTATCAAAGAAACAGCATCATTAGCCATGATCAGACACAACACTTTTAGCAAGGTTCTTTACGCTTACCTTCTCCCCTGTTAAATATCTTGGCCAGAAATCCCTTCTTTGGCTTGTTCTTCTCTTGTTCCTCCTTTTCTTTCTTCTTCCTTTCCATTTCCAACCTCTGTGCTTTTGTTGGCACCTCTCTTGTTCCCCAGGACACATCATTTAAATTGCATATTGAGTAGATGACCAACAGAAGGTAGCCAGATGGGATTGTTAACAAATACATAACTCCATGCACAAGACACCACACCTCCTGTATAGATAATAAAAGTAACAATAGAACATTCATGTACCAAAAGAGAAACATGAAGGCACTGGACATAAATCCAGCAACCTGGGAGTATGAAGCTGCCGACAGACCCAAAGTGGTGATGCTTTCTATGGCGCCACCTCAAATTGGGCGAACAGAAGCTCTCACGACAAGTAGAAGAAAGGAGAAAATGTCGTTTGAACATCATCTTCTGAGCTTGGACTTTTGCCTTTCATCTCCTGCTTAAACCTTTGAACATCATCTTTTGAGCTTGCACGTTTGCCTTTCATCTTTTGGGCTTAAACCTTTGAACATCATCTTCTTAACCGTGGACTTTTGCCTTTCATCTTCTGAGCTTAGACCTTTGAATTTCATATTCTGAGCATAGACCTTTGCCTCTCATCTTCTGGGCTTATACCTTTGCCTTTCATATTCTGAGCTTAGACCTTTGAATTTCATCTTCTGAGCTTAGACCTTTGCCTTTCACCTTCTGAGCTTAGACCTTTGTGCTCATCTTCTGAGCTTAGACCTTTGTGTTTCATCTTCTGTGCTTAGACCTTTGCCTATCGCCTTCTGAGCTTAGACCTTTGCCTTTCACCTGCTGAGCTTAGACCTTTGTGTTCCATCTTCTGACCTCACATCTTTGCATATCACCTTCTGAGCTTAGACCTTTGTGTTCCATCTTCTGACCTCACATCTTTGCATATCACCTTCTGAGCTTAGACCTTTGTGTTTTACCTTTTCAGCTTAGACATTTTGCCTTTCTTCGTGCAACAGGAACAATCAACATTTGCTGCGGGAGACTGATCACCGATGGATTTGCCCAGAGTACAATGATGTCTATTCTGAACAACAATAACTTTCCTCAAGAAGCACAAAACCATCACTGCAGTCGGCCCAAATTCAAGAAGCCGGCATCACAGCACTTCATACGTTCCTACAGAAGTGGGTTTTTGCCGCAACTTGTTTCTCTTGCCGAGGTCAGTAGCTCCATGTAGAGTAATGCCATGGAATGCAGTAATCAGATGGAACACTCATTCATTTTTGCTCATAGTGGAGCATGGACAGCCACTACTGCAGACAGTCCCCCCCTTGCAGGAATCTTACACCAAGCATTCTCTCAGGCTCTCACAGTGGTGGTTTCTGTAGCTATATGTTTTACATAATGAGGTCCCCCCCCCCCCTACATAACCTCATATCAGTGGCCTTGTATGACATGCTTGAGTGAGCAGTACTCCTTTTCTTTCTTTGTCTCATCAGAGACAACCAGGAAGTACACCAGGGTAGACGAAACACTCACCTGACATTAAATAACAGGAATAATGAGAATAACTGGAACAATGACAAGATGACATTTACAACAGTGCATACATGCCACATGCTATGGTTTACCCATAATCTGTACAAGGTGTTTGCGTTTTCAGATGTGTACACCCTGTACATAATTTCTGTACAGGTTTTCTAACCCATTCCCCTTATTGCTGTGTCTCAGAGTTCTTTTATAAGGTCCTATTGAACACAGGATTTCCCAGTCTGTTAGTGATAATTAAACACAGAAATAGACTAAATGATGACACCATCACATTATTTTTACAGTGTAAAATAAACTCAGACATTTATTGTTTGGGTTTTAAAATAAGTGAAGACCTGCTTTAAAAGGCAAAGTCCCCGTGCCTCATTTATAATGCAGCCCACTGTAATTGAACATATTTTTACACGAATTAACTCTTTTGATATTTTTTTTTAGTCTTTGTACAGGTTTTGTGGGTCTTTGTTCAGGGTTTTGGATTTTTTGTACAGGTTTTTCATCTCCGAGGTGTGGCATGTATGACAGTGTGTCCTTAAAATTAGGGGAAGATAATGAAAGAATAATGCATTACTGTGGTGGTTCCCAAAGTTGGCGGCACTGCCTCCCTGGGAGCGTCTGGAAGGCCTAAGGGAGCGATAAGGGGAAAAGGGAGCAACAGGGAGGCATTCAGTAGTAAGGAAGTGGTTTAAGACTTGTCAAGCTAATTTTAACAATATTAATATATATAACCCTTACATGTAAAAGTGGTTCAATTATACAGGGCCCTGATATGAGCGTTTAATAGGAGAATGCAGTCTGAAAAACTAACGTTGCTTGTCCCAGTTTCTTAAACACCTTATAGCAGAGGTTCCCAAACTGGGGTCTGCGTACCAGGGGTTACAAGAAGCTTTTCAAGTGGCACTGGTAATATTTGGTAATTAGCTGCATTATCTTATTCAAATATTGCGTAGCAGTGTCAGCGAAAAAAACAATGTGGATTTGAGAGACAACATCAATGAGATATCAACGATGGGAAATGGAGGGGAGGTGTTGTGGATGTTTTCTGACAGCCAAGGGGGGGGGAGGGGGGCAGTGACTCGAAAAAGTTTGGGAAACACTGATGTACAAAAAGAAGACAACCAACCTGCGGGTGACAGAGTCCAGAAATGACAAATATCCCAATTAGCATGACAATGACAATGACACTCGGGTGAAAGATGTTCTCCGTTGTAGCAGTGATGATGGTGCCAACCAACACTATCATCATGATGAAGCTGTAGATGACGCTGAGGATGGCGGCCAGGATCAGCTGTATTTTTGAGCTGAACCAGAAGCACACGACTATGAAGACGGCTGCTGGTACAGTAGAAAAGATGTAGGCCTCTACAAGTGAAAATTTGAATACTAGCTTGACTGCTCCTGAAATAGAAAAATAACAGAAGTAGGTATGAGGTATGAGTGAAATATCAATATTATTTTTTTGTGGTGCGTAGTTAGCAGGGAGGATATTCTGATTTGCTTCCGTAGCTAGGCGTTGGTGCTGTTTGAAAAGTTTGGGTTCGATTCTCCAGAGAGACTCTCACTTCTGTTGCTTTTCTGTTGTCTAGTTGTCCTGCTTCTTTATTTCTCACAAGTGCCTGAAACCAACCTTTATGTGTGTAATATTTATTTATTTACTGTTTACAGGCCTCAGCTTTCCCCTCTTTATATGTTTACATGTTTATACAATACCAAACTTACCCTTTGTCCTGGACTGTTCTTATTCTTCTATCATTTACTAGACACAGTATTAAGGTCTTTGTCCTGTGGGACGCGCCTCACCAAAATTTTATTTAAAAAAATATTATTTGTGTAATCTGACCTATACTGTATAATAGGGGGACCACAAAAGTGATTGCGGCATTAATTAGGCTGAATCGCCCTAGGTATATATCCGGTGTTACATGTTGAAAATCACACTAATGACCCCTGCTCATGAAGCACTATTTTTTGTGGTGCCTAGTTGGCAGGGAGGATAGTGTGATTTGTTTCCGAGGCTAAGCGGTGGTGCCGTTCAGAAGGTCCTGGGTTCGATTCTCTGGTGAGCCTCTCACTTCTGTCGTTTTTCTGTTGTCTAGTTTTCTACTTATTTATTTCTCATTAGTGCTTGAAACATACCTTTACGTGTGTAATATTTATTTATTTACACTTCTACATGACAGCGAGACATGGACAACCTATGCTAAGCAAGACAGAAGACTCAATACCTTCCATCTACCGTGTCTGCACCACATCCTCGATATTTCAAGGAAGGACAAAGTGACAAATGTCAAAGTGTTGTCATGTGCTGGCCTTTAAAGCATGTATACACTGCTTATACAGCGCAGACTATGCTGGCTTGGCCATGTTCGCTGCATGGAAGATGGTCGCATCCTGAAAGTTATCTTCTACAGGCAACTGGCAGATGGCAAAAGAACAGTTAGGCGACCACAGCTTAGGGCACTGGACATAAATCCAGCAACCTGGGAGGATGAAGCTGCTGGCTGCACCAAGTGGCAATGCTTTCTATGGTGCCACCTCAGATTTGGTGAAATGAAGATCTCACGCCAAGCAGATGTGAGGAGAAAACGTCAAAAGAGACACCAAGAAAATAAGCAGCTGAGTGCTGTCTCTTCAGGAGTGCATTCCCAGAGTCAGTTATGACTGAAGGGGCTATTATTACTATTATCATCATCTCAACCCGTAACCCGTCATGGGTCGTAGGGGTGCCATGGTGGAAGCATCAGTAGACAGGGTCCTCCACTGCTCTCTATCCTCAGCAATGCGTACAAGTGTGGAAAAACCGTGCCCTGCCCATTCTTTGATGTTATCAGCCCAGGATTTTCTTTGCCTTCCTCTTCTCCATTTACCTTTATTATGGAAGATGGTCGCATCCTGAAAGTTATCTTCTACAGGCAACTGGCAGATGGCACAAGAACAGTTAGGCAACCACAGCTTAGGGCACTGAACATAAATCCAGCAACCTGGTAGGATGAAGCTGCTGGCTGCACCAAGTGGCAATGCTTTCTATGGTGCCACCTCAGATTTGGTGAAATGAAGATCTCGCGCCAAGCAGATGTGAGGAGAAAACGTCAAAAGAGACACCAAGAAAATAAGCAGGTGAGTGCTGTCTCTTCAGGAGTGCATTCCCAGAGTCAGTTATGACTGAAGGGGCTTGTTGGTGTCGCTTTCATAGTGATGAATTGAAACGCGAATGGTTACAACGGAATAAATGTCAACAATGTTTTTTTCAAACGAAAACCAACAAGTATCTTGAATTGGATGAACTGGTCAAGTATTGGCAGCACACAAGTTGTTGGTAAACTTTACATAGATTTTATTCACCAGGACACGAAGTGGACAAGACGGACATCGTCACAGGCGCAAAGATCACACGACAACATATTAATTATTGCTGCTAAAGTTCCTGAAGATTCTCTTCTAGTAAAGACCTCTGTCCATAGACTAAGGATTACAAAACTGTTACCGTATAATATCCTTCTCGGTCACGACCGTTGACCTTCTTTCAAGGACGTCTATCATGGTAACGTATTCATACTCTGGGATGAAATCTTCCATATTACATTTGTTAAAATTCCCAGACGTTCATCCTACATAGCGTTGTACATCATATAATTTCACACAAAGTCATATACGATAATCCTATCAGTTAAAGGCTTTCAGTTGGCTACCCTCTCTTTACATCCATGCCACGACTTTGGCATTGAAGCATGTACGGCATTTAAAACATGTGCATAAGGTAAACAATATAACTTCTTCTACTCGTAGGAATTCTCCGTCTACGATCCAAATCTTAAAGGCAAGCGACTCTGTAGATCCATTCTAGGAATGATAAAATTCCCGCTAGAGTAGTAGTAGAGCGGCCCTTTTATGCAGCATTAAAATAAGAAGTGGGCGATAACTTACGTGACATAACTGCGATTGGCTTCGACCTGAAGACCAATACAAATCACAATAATAAATGGCTTCCTTCAACATGCCATTGGATACACAATATAAAATTACAATCATGGACACAAGCCAGTTCCATGTTTCCACTTCAAAACCTGACGTCACAAACTACTCAACTAGGTTACACGTGCGTCCAAAGCAACTCACACAGCATTGTGCACGTCAGTGCGTGAATCAATCGAACGCACAAATAATATAACTATCTCAAGACTGGTGCGTACATTTGGTAGGACCGATGACTACCCCCTTAGGTAATAAATGTACGTAACAGCTCCCTTATTACCTCCCCTTAAAAAAAATTAATTCTATTAATTTTTTTTTTTCGAACTAATTACTCGAGAGAGGTGAGTCAAAACTACAACAAGATTTATGACATGCATAAAATTATCATATTAAGAAAAGAATATTGACTTGAAATTAATATAACTAAATGACAGTATGCATTAAAGCACACATCCACCATCGACCTACTTTGGAACGATGTGGTAATATTCGAAGTAAAAAGAAGTTGAAAATGAAAATGAAAATGAAAAATCAACAAAAAAGATGATAATAAAATTCAACTAAGTTTTCAACAAAATTTGAAACATATGATTTCAAAAATGAAAATGAACAGCAACACTGATGATAATCAATGATAAGAAAATCAAAAGAACAAAAAATTTTTTTAAAATACAACATGCAAAAATGAAGCAATGCATAATTAAACACTTTAAGAAGCAACGCACTTACTGATATCTAGCACTAGTAAGTTTGACTAGTTATCTAAAAGTGAAATATCATGTAGTGGGATACGTGACTACACGTATTGCGAGACACTAATAACGTTAGTAGATGTGTGATTTATAAACAATCAAATTGATTAAATTGAATTAATCTAATTCTAGTACTTAATTACACATAAATAAATAACTAGTAATTTATTCTAAGTAATTCTAATTTCAGTCATTGTGAATATTCGTTCAGAACTATTTAGAGTCAACAAGAATATGTTCCTAATGTTCCATGCACGAAATAAGTTTACGAACACGATATGTAGGAGTGTAATATGTTCCATAACACTAACGAATGTCTATTTGTTGCTTTTTTCCAATGTTTCCATACTAAAAAAAAAAATGTTACTTTAATATCACTGTTCCCGTTCTAATAAAACGTTACTTCACAAGAAATAATGTTATAATCCATATGTAAGTATGTTCTGAAAGTTATATTTATACGAATACTGCAAAACTATACATAGTCTTCACAGATGTACAATTAATGACACTGTACAAAGTTATTCATGTTTCGGTGAGGACGTTTCTCCATCTAAAAGTAGTTTAGTTTCACCAAGTTCACTAGGGCATCTTGAAAGACAGTCTGCAAATACATTCTGCACTCCAGGAATAGCTCGTATCTCAAAATGGAACGGTTGAAGAGCTATAGCGTAACGCGCTGACTTTGATGACTTAACGTTCCCTGTATTCAATGCGGTAAGAGCTTTCTGGTCAGACTCCACCACAAAGTGTGATCCGAGGAGATAACGATCCAGTTTTGTGATTGCCCAGACAAGAGCAAGGAGCTCTTTGTCTAGAACGGAGTAATTTATCTCGCTCGTTGTAAGCTTTCTGGATACGTACATAACAGGAAATAAGGTGCCTCCGTATTCCTGCATCAAAACTGCCGCAATAGCGTAGGAAGAAGCATCACTGCGAAGAACAAAGGTGAGATCTTTGTTAGGCAACTTTAAAAAAGGCTTATTTGAAAAAATTTGTTTTATATAGTCTAACGCCGTTTGGTGATCCTGCGACCACTTTATTACATTAGGTGTGCCCTTCTTCAGTAAAGACGAAAGAGGTGCAGTTATAGTAGACAAATGAGGGATGAATTTAGAATAGAACTGTATTAGTCCTAAGAGTGACCTCACTTGTTTTTTTGTCTTAGGTGCTGAGATGTTTAAAATTTTAGAGACATTACTGTCTTCTGTATACATTAAACCGCGACCTATACGGTGACCAAGAAATGAGATGTCATGAAAACCGACAAAAGCCTTTGAAGGTTTCGCTGTTAAGTTATAATCCTGTAAGGTAGAAAGTAAAGATTTTAAACCCTGAATATGTTCATCCCAAGAGTCACTAAAAAGACAGATGTCATCTACATAAGTAATGACATCGGGACGATGAGACAATATGCGGCGCATCATGCGTACAAAGGTAGCTGGCGCATTCATTAACCCGAAAGGCATAAAATTCCATTGAAAAAGACCCCGTGGTGTCGAGAAAGCGGTGAATGGCTTTGCTTTCGTAGTGAGTGGCACTTGCCAATAACCCTTTGAAAGGTCAAATTTCGAAAAGAATGTAGCATGAGATAATCTCTCCAATAAGTCATCTAAAAGAGGTAATGGTTCCGCATCGAATTTTGTAACTTTGTTTAACTTCCTGTAATCTACGCAAAGACGTATATTGTTGTCTTTCTTCCTAATGATTACCATAGAAGAAGAATATGGTGATGAAGATGGTTCAATTATATTTAATTGGAGCATCTCATCTAATTCCTTATCAACCTTATCACGAAAGTGTAAAGGAATAGGATATGGGCGAACTCGAATCGGTGTATCGTCAGTCAGTGTAGTGGTATTGATGGTTTTGTATGATGATGATGGTACTACATGTAAATTGTATGAGGCCAGCTGTGAAGGCTCCTGAGATAAAATGTAATTGAGAATTGTCAGAAGGCCTTTCTTGCTACCACTACGACCTCACACTTAATTTTTTTTATGAATGTAGCTGCGTAAAGTGTCTAGGGTTATGATGTGTACTGTGGTGTGATAGTTATAAATATACCCATAGATATTTAACAAGACTAATAAGATTAACAAGTGTTACAATACACTGAACTAACTCACGTGTGTAAAGTTTTTTTGATATAATTATATTACATTTATTTGTTCTGGATCAAGTTTTATTTTGACCAGAACTTGTTTTAAAAAGAAGGATTTAAAATTTATGAAAATTATGCATGGAATGTTACATAATAAATGCAAAAGTGTACATATTTAAGTACTAGAATAGTTAGTTTTATTAAAATGTTCTGGTAGTCAGCTACTAAGGAGGATATTTATTGTCTGTGCTGTTGGGGTGGTCTCATCACACCTGTCTATATTGACTACATAGTGTCCAGAAAATGGTGGGAATTTTTATGGGGTATCTGCAACTAAATGGGGTTGGTGAATATCCAGCAGACCAGAGGCTCACTCATCTGGTATTTGTAGCTCTGGTGCTGAAATCAGGCGGTCCCACCTCTCCGTGCTGGCGGGCACTAATGGTGGTCTCTGTCACAAGAACTGCACAGATACACTTGTGTAAATCACCACCCGAATAGATACTTCTTCGTGGACGACAGAAACTCGCAGCTCTGCAATCAAAGTATGGGCCATGTGTCAAAATCTATTCTCTACCCACGTCTGGACACCACACTGACACAACAACCACATTATACAGACAGGTCAGATCTCTCTGACAAAACAGCACAGTTACCATGGTGGGTTTACATCCGATAGATCCTCCCAGACTATAGATTCTGAAAAATAATTATTAGTTTTCTACCCTAAAAGAGGATAGGTAATATGTTTCCTTATTCTCAACTCTTGATCTGTCTTGCATAATCCTTGCTGGTGTTTAAGTACATTGTTAGTCCCTAGACCCTGACTTGGGCGGGGGGTCTAGAGCAAAATCCCTACTTGTTTGTAAGGCTAGATTATGATATGGCAGTATCAAATCACTCGAACATGAAACAATATTCAAAATATATAAAGAAATAATTTCAATCTTACCAGATTATGAATAATTAACACAGAAGTGCTAGCAAAAACTCAGCTGAGCTGCTGGCTATAGGATGGCGTCCCTAAATTTAACTCACTGTCTTTCATATGGGAAAACACCACACTTTAAAATCTGTGTCTAACACTGAACAATTATTGAAGAATGACCCCAAATGCGCTCTAAGCGCTAATAATATGATTGTCTGTGGCCATCACTGCCGAGGTTTATTTTTAATTTCAAATTTCCTCACTAAAGTCATTTCAGTCAAGCTTCAGTCACGTATGGATGGTTATCTGTTAGTCTGTCCGTCTCTACTTGTGTTTCTACAAAATTGTGCTCGATTTTTGACCCAACCGTTCTCTCCCCTTCAAATTTTTTGTTGTAAAAAGTTATATTTAGACACAGCTTCCACCAATGTCCCTTCACTTCTATGCTAAGTAAATTTGAACATCTGTGTCCAAGGTCGTGTTTTTGTGTGCAAATAACCACACTTTTTAGATTCAATTCAGTCTGTCGATGATGTGAACTACACTGTCTTTTGTCATTATTTTCAATATTATCTATCCGTCTGTAAAATTAAGACCATATTCGTTCACTGCTCAGAATAGGCCATCTGGCCAGCTAATTTTTATATTCCTAACATTAATATTAAGAAAAATTTACTTTTTAATTTTTGTAATTTTTTTCAGACATCTGCGTTCTTCCGCTCAAATTCAAATCAAGCGCTTGGTATCGCAAAACGTCCAATTCCGTACCTCGTGTCAATTTGGGGGACTTGAATTTTTTTACTTTCATCCATTTCCCCCCCCAATTGCGTCTCTTTAGCCTTTCCAGTCATATTTTTTTTCCCTTTTGATACTCCGTTCCCCTCCGGTCTAGCAAGTCAATTTTATGGGGATGATGACCCGCGGTCTAGGCGATCATGTACATCAGCAGCCTACGCATTATGTTTTTATCCTTAAATGTTATCCTTGGAGGAATTTTACCGTTGTATCTCTGTCAATTTCACTACAGTCAGAACAATGTCATGTTGGATGACTGACGTATGACCTGGGATGTCAGTGAGGACATCCTCATACGTGTGTAGAATTTTAGAGACTTGCTGACGTTGATCATCAGTAAGAGTAGATGAGATAGTAACATCATTCCATTTCTCAGTGGAATGGAGTGGTACAACTGGTATTGGTAGTTGTACATCATCGAAAGAAGATTCCTCTTCTTGGATGACTGACAAACTAGAATAGTGTTGAATAGGTGGTGTAGGATCGTCAGTTGCTTGGAACACCGATTGTAGATAATCAGGACGTGAGTAATACTCCTTCAACATGTTAATGTGGAAGGTTTTATGTTTGCCATTAACATCAACGATGTAGTCGACATCGGATATTCTTGAGATGATCCTGAAAGGACCTCTCCAGGTAATTAAAAGACGATTGTTATGCGCAGGGAGTAATACAAAAGCTTCATCACCAGGTATGAGCTGGCGAAGACGTCTATATTTGTTTGCAGATAGACGAGCTTTTTCTTTGGCATGTTCGGATGATGCAGTAGCTAGTCTACAAGCATCTATGATTTTCTTTCTAAGAGAGATCACATACTCATAAGAGGATTGAGTTTCCTCTTCAATATTCTCATCCACCAATAAGTCGTGGATTAACGACATCGGACCGCGTGGTTGCATGCCAAAAACAAGCTGGAACGGAGAAAACCCCGTTGCTTGATTTTGTACCTCGCGATACGCAAAGAGACAAGCGGGTAGGACCCGATCCCAGTCTTGGGGATGGTCTTGAGTCATCTTACCCAACAACTGCTTGAGTGTCCTATTGAGACGCTCAATTAACCCATTTGACATCGGATGATAAATAGAACTAAGAGATCTGTCTATACCTAATGTCTTCATAACTTGAGACATGGATTCAGAAATGAACTGAACCCCATGATCCGACAAGATTTTCCGTGGAAAACCAATGCGTGAGAAGATTAACATCAATGCCTCTGCTACACTGGCAGATGAAGTGTTCTTGAGAGGGATGGCCTCAGGCCAACGAGTGCACATATCAATGCACGTAAGAATATGCGTATGCCCTCTAGCAGATGGAAGCATTGGACCAATAATGTCAATGGCCATTTTATCAAATGGTCTAATCGGGATGTCCGCAGCTTGAATAGGAGCCGCATGAAATGGACCCCGTACCTAAACTTCTTGACATATCAAACAGGACCGACAATAGAGAGTAACATCTCTATGGACGCCTGGCCAGTAGAATGCCGAAAGCACTCTGGATTTGGTACGCGAAAAACCCATATGGCCCGCACATTGCGAGTCATGAGCATGTCGTAATATACGAGATCTCATACAGGATGGGACAAGAATCTGAGAACATAAGGATAAATCCTTTTCCCGTATTACTCTAACCAAAATCCCATTTTTAAGTATAAAGTCATGTCTAGATTTTGCAAGTTTGTTGCTTGTATTCTTTTTGTTAACATACTGAAAGAATTTTTTTAATGAATTATCATTCTTTTGCAATGTTGCAAACAACTCCCGTGAAATAGGAGCATCATCATTACCAGTGGTATGAACAGTAGGTTCAATAGGTGTATCATGCGACATATTAGTAGCTTGCGCTCTAGTCACTACTGCATTTGCAGTTTGAATATGTCGCTCTTCCCATTCAGCTATTTGCTGAGGTGTACACTCTTTAATACCATGTATGCGACCCAGTATTACATCACAAATTGGGTTTGGAAGGAGACATGCTTGGATCTTTCCTGAAAAGAAAGGTGTGTTAAGATCAATAATAGCAGTGGGAAATGTTTCAATAGTGCCACCAAATGTTACACATTTGACAACCCGGCCCGTGGCACAACTTGGGTTGATCAGCGAAGTCCGGACACCGATTGTTGTACAACCTGAGTCAAATAGGAGAGAGCATGAAATATTATTGACAAATCCCTTGTGAAACTTAAGAGAGCCCTGTCCCTGGTGTACTGACGCAGCAGTGGCTGTACAGACTGCAGGCAGGCTAGGCAAGGTATGTCCGCAACGCAGCGTCGTGATCGCCTTAGGCTGGAAAAGAGTCGAGCATTCTGGACAGTCTTTCACCTGGGAACAATCTAGAGAACAAGACATAGCATTGTGAGTTTCAGCTACTTTACCCTGTTCAATGTTAGCCTGTGTATCATTAAAAGCAACATTAGAATGTCTACCTGTATTATTCGACGATCTATCTCGTCGGCGCGATCGATTGTGATTTTTGTCATTAAAATTGCCATAATTGTCGTTTCTGCTAGAGTTAAAATTTGGATTAGTCCGATAATTTGTAGAATGATCGTTATGATGTTGGTTAAATGGTTTATTTCCAAAAAATTGTCTGTTTTGCGGACCCTGAGACCTTGATCTCCAGTTTTGTTTATTATAATGTCCTTGATTATTTTTAAAATAATTGTTACCAAAATCTCGCGATCTGTGAGTTTGGTTCCAAGAAACATTAAATGGAGCAGATTGTTGAAATTGCTTCCCTTTGTAAAAGTTATCATTGTTGAAATTATGATTATTTCCCTTATTGACATACCTATCAGCACTAAAAGAACGATTGCGTGAAAAATTGTTTTGTTGTGCTGCAAAAGCAACAGGCAATTCACTCTTAATCTGCGCATTACTCAGATCCATGGTTGGGTGAGCAGTGCAGAAGTTTTTGCATGTTCTTCTAAGTTTTTCATTGATAAAGGTTTCCGTTCGTGTAAAAATGCGAGAAATGTAGGATTTACCGACGAAAGTACCTTATCGCGCATCAGTAAATCAAAGAGACCTTCATACGACTTTTCAATTTTGGATAATTCGATCCATCTTTCTAATGTTAGTCGTATCTGTGACAGAAAATCACTAAAATTTCTGGCAGATTGAGGTAGTAATGTGTGAAATCTCAAACGATATTCGTTTTCTGTCATTTGGAATTTTTGCAGAAGTGCTGCTCTAAGAGCATTGTAGTCATTTTTCTCACCAATGCTGGTGGTATGATAAACTGCTAATGCATCTCCTGTAAGTAATCTGGATAAATATGTACAGTATAGCGCTTTATCCACGTTATAAGACCCACAAGTGGCCTCAAACCTATCTAGGAAGAATATTACGTCATCAGACGGGGGATTAAATTTTGGTAATTTAAGGTGAATTTCCTTAAAATTATCATGTCTGGATGAAGTTTGGCTTTCAAAAGTTCTCTGAGAATTAGCTTCCTGAGTTAACCTAATTCTCTCATATTCTGACTCTGCTAATTTCAGTTCATGCTGTCGTTTTTTCTCATTCTCTTCCATCTCAAGCTGAAGTCGTTTTACATTTTGTTCCGCTATCAATCTTCTCTCTTCCATTTCCTTTTGTTTCTGTTCCATTTCCTTTTCAGCTATTAATCTTTTTTCTTCCATTTCCTTCTGTTTATTTTGCATTTCCTTTTCTTTAACTTCCATTTCTTTTCTAAGTCTTTCTTCAGCCTCCTTTTGTTTCTGTTCTGCCTCTCGCAGAAATCGTTTCTCTTCTAATTCAGCGGCTAATCTCATTTTTTTCTCATCTTCCTCAGCAGTTAATCTCATTTTTTTCTCATTCTCCTCAGCCTCAATCCGTTTTTGATCTGCCTCAAATTTCATCTTCTTCTCTTGTTCCTCAGCCTCAATCCGTTTTTGATCTGCCTCAAATTTCAAATTTTCCAAACGTAAAGTTTCCAATCTTCTCTGATCAGCTTCTATTTCTTGAGCTTTCTTATATTCTGACAGTGCAAATGCTTTAGCTTCATCAGGAGCCATCTGAAGAGCTTTTGCTTGCTTAATGAAATAGTCTAAGGTAGCCATTTCAAGATTATTATGTAATAATACTATTTAAAAGTGTTACTACAACTAGTGTTCTTCGTTCCTGTTCTAGAACGGTAAAATCAATTTATATAATAGGCAATAATATTAATAATTAATAATGTAATTTATAACATGTAATGGTGTGAAAGCAGTAATGTGACAGACAATAGCACAATAATGACACGACAAGATATTCAAAACAAATGAAGACGTTCGCAGAAATCCAATTAAAATAAAATGAGAAACTAAAATGGAATGTCGTAAAGAATTACGATGATAACTGCGATTAAATAATGCACAAGACAATTGACAACACAGTGTAAAAAACATAGGTTTTGTAAAAAAACTAAACGACAGGAAAGGTGAGATGGACGCGAAATACAAACAAAATTCATCATAAAACCAAGGTACAAGTAAAAATAGCTACCAAAAACAACAAGTAAACGTGACACTACAGCTAAAACAGACAGGTGTCACAGACCACCAGACACAGTGGACCTAGAATCCTTCTACGCTCACGCGTAGGAACATTCCACTGCGGGAAGTCTGCAAAATAATGTCCTACAGAACGTCTGACGAAGAGCCCGAATTGGCTTCGAGATGGATCTCGTTCGTCAGATCTACCTCCCAACCTCCCGCAAAGAATACACAACATATAACACATAACACGGAAAATATGAAAGTGGACATAATCAAATAAGGCACAGCTAATAGTAATAAAGTGTATAACGGATACAAGTTATACTTAGCTCGCGTGCAGGTAAAAATCAAAGTGCCTCGTCCCCGTGTATGTACGTTAGAGGATGCAATACTTCGCTCTGCGTATATCAAACTAGCTCGCACGTAATAATGATGAAGAGATGATCTCCAAGTAATCAGTCACTGTGAAACTTGACGTGGAGGTTGATTGAAGACCTTGAGCATTTGAGTTGATTTTGATTCATATTCCGCTAGGATCCAAATTGAGATGATGTCGCCTTGAAAGTAAAAATTCTTCTTTTCAAACGATCAATTGGATGGGTACGTTCCTGAAATTACTTCCAGACCGCACTGGCCTACCAGTTATTGTTGGTGTCGCTTTCATAGTGATGAATTGAAACGCGAATGGTTACAACGGAATAAATGTCAACAATGTTTTTTTCAAACGAAAACCAACAAGTATCTTGAATTGGATGAACTGGTCAAGTATTGGCAGCACACAAATCGTTGGTAAACTTTACATAGATTTTATTCACCAGGACACGAAGTGGACAAGACGGACATCGTCACAGGCACAAAGATCACACGACAACATATTAATTATTGCTGCTAAAGTTCCTGAAGATTCTCTTCTAGTAAAGACCTCTGTCCATAGACTAAGGATTACAAAACTGTTACCGTATAATATCCTTCTCAGTCACGACCGTTGACCTTCTTTCAAGGACGTCTATCATGGTAACGTATTCATACTCTGGGATGAAATCTTCCATATTACATTTGTTAAAATTCCCAGACGTTCATCCTACATAGCGTTGTACATCATATAATTTCACACAAAGTCATATACGATAATCCTATCAGTTAAAGGCTTTCAGTTGGCTACCCTCTCTTTACATCCATGCCACGACTTTGGCATTGAAGCATGTACGGCATTTAAAACATGTGCATAAGGTAAACAATATAACTTCTTCTACTCGTAGGAATTCTCCGTCTACGATCCAAATCTTAAAGGCAAGCGATTCTGTAGATCCATTCTAGGAATGATAAAATTCCCGCTAGATTAGTAGTAGAGCGGCCTTTTTATGCAGCATTAAAATAAGAAGTGGGCGATAACTTACGTGACATAACTGCGATTGGCTTCGACCTGAAGACCAATACAAATCACAATAATAAATGGCTTCCTTCAACATGCCATTGGATACACAATATAAAATTACAATCATGGACACAAGCCAGTTCCATGTTTCCACTTCAAAACCTGACGTCACAAACTACTCAACTAGGTTACACGTGCGTCCAAAGCAACTCACACAGCATTGTGCACGTCAGTGCGTGAATCAATCGAACGCACAAATAATATAACTATCTCAAGACTGGTGCGTACATTTGGTAGGACCGACGACTACCCCCTTAGGTAATAAATGTACGTAACAGGGCTATTATTATTATTATCATCATCTCAACCCGTAACCCGTCATGGGTCGTAGGGGTGCCATGGTGGAAGCAACAGCAGACAGGGTCCTCCACTGCTCTCTATCCTCAGCAATGCGTACAAGTGTGGAAAAACCGTGCCCTGCCCATTCTTTGATGCTATCAGCCCAGGATTTTCTTTGCCTTCCTCTTCTCCATTTACCTTTATTATTTTTACTATTATTGCTGTAGTTAAAAAAGAGGTGGTTTGCACAAGAGTCAAATGACCCAGCAGGAGACATAATAAGTGTCCTAGAGTTCTGAGCCAAGTCCGTTAGGTGAAAATATCCCCTGCTACAAAAATTCTACCAAAAGAAGTTTTATTTCAGTAGCCCATCCCTTACTTAGTCGTTCCTCTTCTACCAAGAGGTGTAGAGGTTTGGAAGAGAGAGCGCCATACTATCCTATCGGCTGTCTTCCTCCTGGCCTGCTTCCATTGTAGTCCTCGGTCCTTCAGAGATTGTCTAATGTTGTCCTCCCAGCAGACTCTGGGTTGTCCTGGAGGTCTGGATCCCTGGCTGTTAGCCTCCCATACCTGCTGTGGCAGCCCATTTTCTACCATTCTGCAGACATGGCCAAACCATCTTAATTGGAACTGTTCTACTTGGGTCTGCAGGGGTTAAGTTTTTAGGCCTTGACGTTGCGGACGATGTCTCTTCATGTTACTTCAACCATCTTCCTCAGATACCTCATTTCTGAGGTTTGCAGTAGCCCATCCCATGATTCACAATTATAGAAAAGAAAAATGTAGTCCTATAGCAGGTACTAATGTAGAGGATTGAGCTGTTGAGAGATCTCACAATACTAGGTCCAGCTTTTTATGAGGCTGGGTGACCAGTTTGCTGCCTTTGCCTTCCCTAACTCATGAAAAGTCAAGTACTCATTTACTGCTGGGTAGACTGGAGTGAGATGCTACCAGATTTTGATCCCAGAACCCAGGTAACTTTGCTGGCAAAAAGACAAGCACACTAACCACTTAGCCAATTGGATGACCACAAATATAGAATATATCTTAAATCAATTCATAACTTGGCCCGTGTAAACTCCAGGGGTCTCTAAGGTGACAAACAAAGAAGAGCCCTACTGCTCCCTCAGGTATCTCTAAAATGTGACTAATATGAGGCTTTGTATCGGGGCTGGCAACCTCACCATATAAAACATACTGCTACAGAAACCACCGCTTTGACAGCCTGTGATGTGGTATAGGATTCCACAAGGGGGGACATCTGTAGTGGTGTGGCTTCATACTCCACAACGAGTTAAACAAAGAAATGATGATGATGATGAATCCTAACTCACGCGCACATAATATAACAAATAAATTCATAAATCAAATCAATAGTTACATAATATAACATAAATAAATTCATAAATCAAATCAATAGTTACATAATATAACATAAATAAATTCATAAATCAAACCCACAGTTACATAATATAATCAACTGATGCAGTTTTATAGACATGATTACTTCCTCAACTTGATATGTTTTCACTATATTATCTATCTGTGACAGTCTTTGGTTTACCAGTTTTCTTTCTTGCCTAATTTCATTTTACTGTCACAATCCTTAATGTCCCCATGCAGATACTTACCAGCAATCATCATAATGATTGTTCCTGGTCCTAGTATAGTCATCAACATTTACTGTCACAAACAATCATTAATGTTTCCATGCAGATACTTACCAGCAATCATCATAATGATTGTTCCTGATCCTAGTATAGTCATCAACATTATCAACATTTACTGTCACAAACAATCATTAATGTTCCTATGCAGATACACACCAGCAATCATCATAATGATTGTTCCTGGTCCTAGAATAGTTATCAACATTTATTGTCACGATTGTTAATGTTACCCTGCAGATACACACCAGCAATCATCATAATGATTGTTCCTGGTCCTAGTATAGTCATCAACATTTATTGTCATGATCGTTAATGTTACCCTGCAGGTACACACCAGCAATCATCATAATGATTGTTCCTGGTCCTAGTATAGTCATCAACATTTACTGTCACGATTGTTAATGTTACCCTGCAGATGCACACCAGCAATCATCATAATGATTGTTCCAGGTCCTAGTATAGTTATCAACATTTACTGTTATGATCATTAATGTTACCCTGCAGATACACACCAGCAATCATCATGATTGTTCCTGGTCCTAGTATAGTTATCAACATTTACTGTCACGATCGTTAATGTTACCCTGCAGATACACACCAGCAATCATCATAATGATTGTTTTTGTTACCAGTATAGTCATCAACATTTACTGCCACAATCATTAATTTTCCTATGCAGATACATACCCGTAATGATTATACTTATTGTTCCTGGTCCTAGTAGTCATCAACATTTACTGCCACAATAATTAATTTTCGTACGCAGATACATACCCGTAATGATTATACTTATTGTTCCTGGTCCTAGTTTCGTCATCAACATTTACTGTCACAATCATTAATGTTATCCTGCAGATACACAACAGCAGTCATCATAATGATTGTTCCTGGTCCTAGTATAGTCATCAGCATTTACTGTCACGACCGTTAATGTTACCCTGCAGATACATACCAGCAATCATCATAATGATTGTTCCCGGTCCTAGTATAGTCATCAGCATCAGGAGCCACTGATAGCCAATGTACAGCACACTCATGTTGGCATTCCTCTTTGTAGTTAAGCTTGCACTGCCGAGCAAATCCAGGATGTTGGCAATTGTGGATGGCATCCAGCGACGCCTCTGGTTGAAAAATTCAAAGAATCCTTCAGGTGCAAAAGTCCAGGCATCTGCAGCAGCTGCATACTCAATCCTGTATCCTTGCTGAAGCAACAGTGTACAAAGCCAACGGTCCTCACCTGCAGTGTAAGGTACCACCAGAAACATGAGACTTGCAATAAAACTGATAAAGCAACAACAATAAAAATGACCAAACAAGTACCTTTTTTTTTAAAAAAAAGGAAATGAAAGGTGAGCGGTCTAGCATCAGATAATCATTTGTCTCTGCTCATCCACCATTTTAGTCTACCCTGTTCAACTTATTTGTCAGTTATAATCAGTGTATTTAGCATCATGCTATTTTCAGTTATGTGTTATATTCGAATATCTGTTGTCATTTGCAATTGATTGCTGTTGATAGTGTTAATTTATATATTAGAATTTGTTGTTTTCACGTGTCATGTTGTTGTACTACTCCATTGTTTTTCCTTACATTATGAGTAGTCAGCAGTTTTTTTTAATGTGTGGTTCCTTTTTTTCTGTCAATGGTGTGTTAGTTTTTGTGATTAATTATTTAGCACATGTCGATTTTTTCCTTTCATTTCTTTTCCTTAAATAGTTTTACTCCTATTATTATTAATATGGATGCGAGTCATGGGCAATGACTACAACCCATAAAAGCCAGATCCAAACCTCAGAAATGAGGTATCTGAGGAAGGTGGTGGAAGTAACAAGAAGAGACATCGTCCGCAACCAGATGATATGGCAATGCCTCAAAACCCAGCCACTGTAGACTTATGTAGAACAGTCCCAACTAAGATGGTTTGGCCATGTCTGCAGAATGGAAGAAGATTGGCTACCATGACAAGTATGGGAAATTAAGAACCAGGGATCCAGACCTCCAGGAAAACCCAGAGCCTGCTGGGAGGACAACATTAGACAATCTCTGAGGGACTGAGGGCTAGATTGGAGCCAGGCCAGAGGGAAGACAGCCGATAGGATAGTATGGCGCTCCCTCTTCCAAACCTCTACACCTCATGGTAGAAGAAGAATGACTAAGTGTAGCCGCCCTGTTTCTTGCTTGTGTTAACCGCTGACTAGAGGACACCAAAGGAGTGGTGTAATGTTGACGGTCCACAATAAGGCGGTTATCTTTATACTTGAAAATATACGCGAATGTCGTTTTACTGGAATGTGAATCCGGGAACTTCAATAATTGGGCACATCAACTAGTGCCAATACGGACATGGACGAACTCATCATGTCAACTTGCAACATCATTTTATTTGGACGAAATACGTGGACGAGAAAACACGAAACCGTACCCACACAATGGTTTCACAGTTCAAAATTACATGGGGCGTATATGGATACAGTACTTGTAGGATCATAGTTCTTTCATATAATATAATGGTTTGACCCTGCGTCGGTGATGAAACTTATAAGGTCATCCGTACAACAAATCTAGGGATGCATATTTCGACACTGTCCTATAACATTGTTCTGATACATATTTAGCCTGGTACCTTTAAACATTTAGGATTCCTGCATACGTTATGTATGAAATGACAATAAAAGGTTAAGTACGATACTTGTTTAACCTCTCTTCATCGCCGCGTCACGTATGACGGCGTTCCCATAATCCAAATCAATAAGACGAAATGACGGAGCAATAAAAATCCTTTAAAATATCAGGATACTTTCAGTGCAGTACCGAGTTGATCCATTATAACCCCTTAGCGAGAAGGGACTAGCTAGATGCCAACGAAGGATACAGTCACTAAAGTCCAATAACATATACAGTGATTACAATAACTGGATATGACTTACGTATCGTATAAGCCGACAATGGCTTCTATTAAGAAGTCATGTCCCAGAATACTTTTACCCCAAACACGATGGGTACACAATAGAATATACACAGACTCCATGTCTGGCATGAGATGCGGCTTGCATCCTGAATGCTCCTACGTCATCTGGCTTGTTTGGTAACAAGCGTGCCCGCAGATTGGCATACACAAAATTGTGCATATACGTGCGCGATAAATGAACTATACATAAAATAACACCCACCTAAGTTGGTGCTTACTCACTTAACAAAAGTAGGACCTGATGACTACTTGAGAATGTTAAGGACTCATAAAGGAGGCAAAAGGAGGCAACACTAAGTAAGTATTATTACTATTAATATTGTCACTGTTATTACGTGTATGTGGAGAGGGACTTTGGTAGATACCACCAGGATAGAAAATGTCAGGCACACCAAATCCTGTGTAAACAAGTACTGTCATTTATGCAGGTTTAAGCAGTCATATCATTCAGCTGGTTTGCCTGAACTGGTAATTAAAATCTACATGGTTTGCAGAACCACTTGTTGAAATTATTTAGGTTACACAAATAGGCTAATGTAGCAATGTTATATAGAATCAATCCTGACATATGAGAGTGAGTCATGAACAGTAAGTAAACAAGTAGGAAAAACACTAGAGGTCATAGAGATGAGGTTTTACAGAAGAATGTTAAAAATACCATGGAAGCCAAAAAGAGTAATGAGGATGTCCTGAAAGAGGCCAATGTGCAAAGGAAACTTATTTCACAAGTTAGAAAGAAGCAATCCACTTTTGTGTGTGCATGTTATGAGAAGAGGAAAGCAGGAATATATCGTAACAACAGGTAAGATTGAAGGAAAAATAGATAGAGGAAGACAAAGAGAGCAATACTGGACAGTTTGACATCGTGGCATGGAAGTAGGTCAACAACAGAATTGATAAATTGTGCTGGAGACAGGAAGTTGTGGAGAGACATGATCTCCTATGCCACTAAGCATGGTACTTAATGATGAGCAAAGCAAACATTAATTTGTAATATAAAATTGGCAAATTCAGCCATTCCTATATGTGTCTTAGTAAGTATAATGTAATAATGGAAATAGTGCCAGTAAAGACTACATCATTATCATGTTGCCCCGAGTGCCAGGCTCTCCTCTCGTGATTTACTGGATGAAATAATTGGTTTGGTTTGGTTTTCAAGGACTATCTTCATTGCACACAGACAACGCCATCAGCGCTCCGATCTCCTCCCTTAGATCACACAAGGAGGATCTCAGTGCAGTGCACGAACTCCGTAGCACAGGCGAGAATCCTAATGTGTGTATATAATGTATAGGAATCACACATTCTATAACTGTTTTTGTGGTGGGTAGGTTTCCTAATTTTTAAATTTTGCCAGGGCAGTGGCCTGATAAGCCTACTCTTTACGATTGATACATGCCGTGGGATTTTTAACGTGCGCAACTTGCACACGGGACCTCCTATTTTTTTGCCCTTATCTGAGAGGGCTAGGCATCCGATCTCACTACCCATGAGACCAGGGGGGAGTATGACGTAATTAGGACCACTGGTTCTGAAAAAAATATTTCAATAAATTATAATCCCTCAACTGGGATTCGAATCCAGAACCTCTTGAATATGAAGCGTATGCCATACCTCTGAGCCACTTCGACCCCAACTGGATGAAATAAATCCGCCTACAACAGAAATTCCCCAAGCCATAAAAGAAGCAAGGGTAATAATCAAAGTTGTGGTTGTGAATTCTGACAAAGCAGAAAGAATATTCAATTTACTGAATAACATTGCTACAGATAAAGGAAGTTCTCTTCTTGTTGAAAACATTTGACATCTCATGCCACTGAAGATGACAGGGAAATCTGTTTGCTGAATGGGATGCAATACCATTTGTGAAGTGAATATTTTTAACTAAAGTAAAAGTTGTTTTAGTGTATGCATTTTTGCTAAATATGATAAGCTGGCATGTTATCAATTTAATACAGGAAACCGAAAGTCTCGGGTACGGCAGTGTTTCAGAAATCGGATTTTTTCAGTTTTCGGATATTGTCCAAAATCGCAGAAAAATCTCCCAAAGTAGCCCAATAATCGCCCCAAATCAGTTCAAAAATCTCCCAAAAGTCAGAACAAAAAAACATTTTGATTTTTGGAATATTTCGGTTTTCAGATTCTGGGGGTATGGACCTGTAGTACTACAGAACTAGCTACTCGTATATTAGCCTAGCAAGCAGAAGAGAAAAGAAAAAGCCGAAAGGAACACCAAGCAAAACAAAACAGCTGATGACTATCACCTCAGGGGGACATCATTTCCAAAGTCAGTCATGACTGAAGGGAGTCTACTGCTATACAGGAATAATAATAATACTATTAACAGCCCCTTCAGTCATAACTGACTATGGGAATGCGTCCCTGAGGTGACAGCCCTCATCCTTTTTATTTTTTCCTGGTGTTCCTTTCGATGTTTTCTCCTCTCTTCTGCTTGCTGTGAGAGGTTCTTTTTGCCCAATCTGAGGTGGCGCCGTAGAGAGCATCGTCACTTGGTGCGATCAGCAGCTTCATCCTCCCAGGTTGCTGGATTTATGTCCAGTGCCTTCATGTCTCTCTTGCACACATCTTTAAACCTCAAGTGTGGTCGCCCAACTGTTTTGTTGCCGTTTGCCAGTTGTCTGTAGAAGATATCTGTCGGGATGTGACCATCTTCCATGTGGCGGACATGGCCAAGCCAGCTTACATCAAAGCCACATCACGTACAATAATAAATTTACAACTGTATAAGAATAAAGGCACACAATAATGAAAAAAAAAGACTTGTAAGCCATGCCAGGAATGCTAAATGTATTAATGATCAAATAACTGCATTTTGTGAAAATAAAAGCCCGGAAAGAAAGACAAGAAGTTAGTGACAGCAAGACCATGTCATCCAGTTATTTAAACAAAAGATGTAACATACCCTGATCAAACTGTAAATGATGTCCAGGTTCTGTGGGTTCTGTGGTATACTTCTTCATCACATTGGTGTCCATCAGGGCAGAGGCTCGAAACATACTGAACGAAAGAGAATTTGTAACAACATTATTATAACAATTAAGAGCTGATAGTAACTGTAACTTTTCCGTGGCAGAAAAATGTTGTGCTGTTTACTGTTCTTTTTTTTGCGCTCAGTTTTTACTTATGCTAAATCTGCAGGGCTGTCACCTTGCCAAAGTCCACAGTCTTTTCCAGGTCCATGCAGCAACTCCATAGCTTCTGCCTCAGCTTTGCGCCCTGAAGCCAGGTCAGAAGTTATAGCTCAATATGGGCTGGGCAAGTTTGGAGAATATGTTCAGAGGTCTCGACTCCAGTTCCATATGGACATTCATTGATGTGAGATATCCTGAGGTGATAGAGATGGTGTGGTAATCTGTTGTGGTCAGTTCTCAGGAGGAAAAGGATGGCCTGCTGGAGCCTATGAAGCTGGTGAGCTGGATCAGATCAGTTGTCCACATCCCTTTCTTTCTTCCATTGGTAATTGTACTGGTTGACTTCTGACTTCTGCCTCTTGATAGGTCAATGGGTTGCTGAATTGTACAAATTTTGCTACTAGCTCTAAACAAAACATCAGATCTGTTATTCTTGGTGATTCCACAATAGGAGGGTAGCCACTGGAAGGCAACAGTTGAGGATCTTTGGATAGTGTTAAGCTCAGATCTGATTTCACGCAACATGTTTTCATGGTGTTATGTCCTGATTTGTAGTGATTTCCAGCTTGTAAAGAGAACTATCTTAGCTGATGGTTGATGTTCCCAGTCGGTGAGAATTCTCAGTGCCTGGGGTAGTGCTACAGATTCTGCCCTGACATTAGTGATCTTTCTGGATTGGAGAGCCCCACGGAAAATCTTCCCATTGTTGAATCTTATAAAGATGCCTCCTCCACCATTTTTTACTGCCCCTTCTGCAGATTCATCTGTATATGCCTGTGTCCATTCCTTGGGGTTGTATTTGTCTTCAATCATCTTCTGAGCCAATCAATTTAGTTGGGTAGGAGGTTGATGATCTTTCTTTCTTATTCCAGGACCTTCAGTGATGATAGAGATCTTGCCATTTACTTAGTCATGCGCATGAATGTTATGAAAACCATAATGAATGGGATGTGGTTCCAAGAAAATGAAAAGTAGAGGACAGGAAAATAATTAGGAAACATTAAGAGAGTCACTGTGCTCCCTGGCTGTAAGTGATGTTCCACACATTTGTTTCATCTGTCCTTTTTGTTCCTCACGAAGCATAGAGCCACTACGTCAGCTGGACCCCTACAGGAAGCCTGTACCAAGCATTCACATGCCTTTTTCAGCAGTAGTTTCTGCAAGGATTTGTTTTATATGATGAGGTTGCCAGCCTCATATTAGTCACCTTGTACGACTAGCCTGAGGAAGCTTTAGTCGTATTCTTTCTTTGTCTTATCAGAGCCCCCCCCCCCCCCCCCCCCCCCCCAGATTATTATGGTAAGAATAAGTCTTTTAAGAAAAAGACAGGTCATTTCCGAGCTCCTTCAAGAGATAAAAGTAAACATAGGCATGCTAATGCTTGTACTGACAATAAAGATGATGAGAAAGATAGAACTAATCATGCCAATGCATGTTCTGTAAGAGATGACACATGTTATGTTTGTCAATCACGACAGGTATCTGAGACAAACATTACACTTCGTTGTGGTCACACCATTCCTGCAATGTCCTCGTGTGAGAACTTGGGACGTCTCACACTACATCAAGGTTTTTTGTATGGACAGAAAGTGACAGTTTTGAGGGATTCCGGTCGTACCACGGTTGGAATCCGTAAATCGCTATTTGATACCTCTGCTTTTACAGGGAAATCAGTTAAATGTATTACTTTTTGTGGTACTGTAGAATGGTTCCCGGTGGCACGGTTCACATTGATACACCATTCTTTACAGGCAGAGTGGATGCCTGCAGATTGAGAGATCCTGTGGCTGAGATAATCTTGGGGAATACCCCAGGGGTTAAAGATTGCACTCCACAGGAGATTGCAATGTGGGTTGAATCACACCCACTGGTGGCAAATGTTGTTGTAACCAGAGCACAACAGTTAGCTGCAGATACGGCTGTACCACCTACCCCGGTAATAGATAGTGTTATAACTCCTGGCGTTGGTGCTAAAACACCAGCTGCTTTCGCAGAGAAGCAGAAAATGATCCGTCACTACAACGTTTATTTGCCTTAGCAGAGCAAAAGGTCATTAAACACACAAAATCATCTAAACATTGGTTCCAACTTAAGAAATCTGTCTTAACCAGATATTTCAATAACGGTGTATCTACTGTACATCAAGTTGTTGTTCCAAAAGAGTACAGACCATTAGTACTACAAACAGCTCATGACTCTCCTATGGCGGGTCACATGGGCATTAGAAGAACTTTATTTAGAGTTACGTCACAATTTTATTGGCCTGGTATTAATAGAGATACAAAATTGTATTGCAGATCTTGTACAACATGCCAAAGTATATCTCGTAAGGGCAGATTCCATACGGCACCCTTACAAATTACTGACGTGCCTGAGAGACCATTTAAGAAAATTGCAGTAGATATTATTGGTCCTTTATCGATTCCATCACATAATGGTTTTCGATATATATTAACATGTATAGACCTTTGTACCCATTGGCCAGAGGCTATACTTCTGAAAACGACTACAAATGCATCTGTATCTGATGCTTTGTTTTCCATCTTTTGTCGTATTGATTTTCCAGAAGATATTTTATCAGATCGTGGTTCACAATTTACTTCTAATATTATGAGAGAATTGGATTCGATGTTATCCATTCACCATTCGTTTTGCAGTGCGTATCACGCTCAATCGAATGGTGTTTGTGAGCGCTACAATGCATCTTTAAAACAAATACTATGCAAGATCACTGAGGCATGTCCTCATGATTGGGACCGTCTCTTACCTGCAGCTTTATTTGCATATCGAGTTGAGAAAGAACTTAAAGATGTGATACGTTTGGGAGTTATATCTCCATCAGAATCACCATACGCATTTCCAATGGTGATTGTGAAAAAGAAGGATGATTCTTTGCATATTTGTATTGATTTTCGGCGCTTAAACAGTATTACGATTATAGACGCTGAACCAATGCATTTGTTAGAAGATCTTCTTTCTCAAGTCTCACATGCTACTTTCTTCAGTAAATTAAATCTGTCAAAAGGATATTGGCAAATCCCACTTACTGATCATGCCAAGCCCTTCACTGCATTTACAACTCCATTTGGACTTTTCCAATGGAACTACATGTGCTTCGGCCTTGTAAACGCTCCTGCGACCTTTGTGTGCATGATGCGCTGCCTTCTTGGCAATCGAAAAGATGTCATCACGTACATCGACAACATCTGCCTATTTCATGATTCTTGGGAAGACCACATTAATGGGTTGACTTCTCTTCTTCTTACGTTATGCCAACACGGTTTGACTGTGCGACCTTCCAAGGTCCAAATAGGTTGTAAGGAAATTTCATTTCTTGGTCACCGTATAGGTAACCATCGGTTATATCCTGATGACACAACTGTCAAACGAATTTTAGATATTTCTATTCCTAATACTAAGAAACAAGTCAAAAGCCTCTTAGGCTTAATCAAGTTTTATCACAAATTCCTTCCTCATTTCGCACAAATTTCTGCTCCTTTGTCTAAACTGCTTGCCAAATGTAGTCCAAAAATAATTAAATGGACATCGGAATGCAATAGCGCTTTAGTAAAACTCAAGGAATTATTTTCGACGCCACCTATTTTATTATTACCCATCTTACACATTCCATTTGTAATTCAAACAGATGCTTCCATGTACGGCATCGGTGGATGTTTACTACAATGATATGAGGGTATGCAACATCCATGTTATTTTGTCTCGCGGAAGTTATCTCCAGCTGAACAAAGGTACGCGACCGGGGAATGTGAACTCCTAGCTGTGGTCTGGTGCCTTGAAAAGCTAGTGAGATATCTTATCGGAACTCATTTTTACATACAGACCGACCACAGTCCACTGACATATATCACTTCCAGGACCATGCGCAATGCGAAAATCCATCGATGGTATTTACTCCTTCAAGAATTTTCGTTTACCATTTTGCCGATCTCTGGAAGTGACAATAACCTTGCGGATCTGTTGTCCAGGAACTATACAGGACATATGGACATATAGTGGAAAATGACTTTATTTAATTGGTTAGAGTACTACAATATTTATTATTCTGTGTAATATTTGTGTAATAATAACAATAGTTATTGTTAGTATATATTCCACTTTATTTACGTACATGTACTTCGTCTCCACCACTCTCACACGTGCCACAAGTGTCACGTTTGGGATCGAGGGGGATGATGTTGAGGATTGTTGCATGGTCTGCGAGCATTTAGGTTTGAACTTGATTCGGATGGTCGCACCATGTAACACCTCTACTAAATAAAATGATATGGTTCGCGTGTGGCGTTGTATGACGCGTTAGGCTAGTAACAGTAGTCTTGTGTGTAGCCTTCGGGCATAGAACAGTGTTTTATGATTGTGTGGTAGAATCACTAATGAGTATGTCTGACCGTTAATATACAGTCGTGGCCAAAAGTTTAAGACAACAACAATTTTTCCATAAAAACGACGTAAACGCTATACAGAAAGAAAATAACAATGCGATACTCACTTTTAAGTTAGTTTTTGTTTAATATCCTTTGTCTCGTATAATTTCTTTCATTATTTAGTACTTTGTGTGTCCACCTTTTGCCTTGATAACTGCTTGAATGCGTCGAGGCATGCTGAAGATGAGTTCTTGGCAATAATCTTCTGAAAGTACTCATGCATGATCTTTGCTCTGTGGCATGGTGCGCCATCATGCATGAATATCGTGCAAGAATTATGTCCATGTGTATCACCAGTTTGTTCTTCAGCAGTTCCAGGTACTTTTGACCATTCATAGTCGTTCCAGGGTCCAAGAAATATAAACCAGCAGTTCCAGACTTTGATATTGCACCCCAAATCATCTGGCTTGGTGGGTGTTTCATTGTCTGTATGGTGAATTTTTCATCATATCTCTTCCCTTGAGGCCTTCTTACATGTTGTCGACGTACTGCAAACTGTTGAAATGTTGATTCATCAGAAAACATAACATTTCCCCACTGCTCTTCAGTCCAATGTTCATACTTAAAAGCAAATTCCAGCCGCTTCTTTTTCATTTCTGGTGTTAATCTTGGTTTTTGGGCAGGTTTGTGTGATTTTAGTCCAAACTCATCCACTAATCTGCGAGACAGTCCTCCAACTCACATCAACACCTCTAGAAAGCAAAGCAGATCGTATCTTCTTACATGAAATTGTTGGAGAGTGTGAAACAATGGATTTGATTACCTGGTCGTCTCTAGGGGTTGTTTTTCTAGGATGACCACTTCTCTTTCGGTCAGAAAAAGTACCGTCCAATTGGTACCTGGTGATCGCATTGTGAACCGCCGTCCTGCTACAGCCAATTCAAACAGAAATATCACGTTCTGTGTACCCTTCTATGCGTAATGTCACTATTTGAGCTCTTTGAATGGCAGAAAGTGTCGGTTTTTTGCCCATTTTCTTGCGAACATAAAATCCAGAGATAATAGGCCTACCCTTGAAACAACCAAAAGACACTATATATAGCAACAGTCTGTGTTTTCACATTTTATATTGTTAGGATGATGCAATAGACTGCAATGATTGCTTTTAGTGTGCCCTAAAATAGCGGATGATGCAACAATCTGTAGTAGTATGGAAATATCCATTTTTTTCTAGGTGGTCTTAAACTTTTGGCCACGACTGTAGTGCTGGTACAGCAATAAAGTAATAATGTGTAAGGATCATTGAGTCCGGAGTTATGTAAGTCGGTATTATTAAACGCAATAATTATTAGACGCGAAATTCGTGAAATACGAACGCAGATATAATGTGTAATGGCTGACAGAGCCTGGCTATGAATGCCAAATCGAATTGATATTATAGACCGAGTTTTCGATGTGTGTATTAGGATCACTCCTTCATGAAACTATTAGCAGAAATATTAATACTGCATAAATATAATAATTATGCCAAATGCTTGGTAAATAGATTCAGTCAAAAGACATGAACGATATGTAATACGGTTACATGACAGACGTGCAATGTCTGATAAGATACAAACTCTGAACTGTGATAGCAAGTGTCTTTAGTGTGAAATATATTATTGTCAAGAATACATTATGAATGATGAATGATCATTAAAATGTTTAGTCGTCCGAACGAGACTTGTTCACTGAAGTCTTCTGCAAGTTTCAGTTATGTTATACGACTATTGACCGTTAACCTTCAAGGTTGGTTCAAAGAATACAACACTCTGTCAAGCCACTAATAATTGAAATAAAACACTGACAGTCAAATGTATATATAAAGTTTAATGAAAGAAACGTTGATACTCAACTATCAAAATAATAAAGATGAATCCAATGTTGCAGCAGAAAAGATACTCCGTGATAGACAGATCAGATGAATTAATAATGCATGAAGTGAAACATAATATTAGCCCAACAATCTAAGATGAAAGTCTGCAACATTAGTCACCTTGTACGACAAGCCTGAGGAAGCTTTAGTCGTATTCTTTCTTTGTCTCATCAGAGCCCCCCTGGAATTATACAGGGGGTTCCACAGATGCTTCCCAAAAATAAAACATTTAAAAAGGCAAAGGTAAATGTCCAGTCCAGGTGAAAATTGTGATTTAATCTAAAATAATGCTGCTGGATGTCAATTTTTTTCCCTATCATATTCATTTGAGCCGTTACCACAGGTTTTAGTTACAGCAATCAACTATCTCACTAAAAAAAAAAGATTACTAAACTTTACTTATTTAGTCATTCCTCTTCTACCCTGGGATGTAGAGGTATGCCACAGACAGCACCATACTATTCTATCGGCTGTCTTCCTCTTAGCCAGCTCCATTCTAGTCCTTGGTCCTTTAGGGATTGTCTAATGGTGTCCTCCCAGCAAACTCTGGGTCATCCTGGAGGTCTGGATCCCTGGCTCTTGGTTTCCCATATTTCTCAAGGTAGCCGATCTTCTCCCATTCTGCAGACATAGCCAAACCATCCTAATTGGGATTATTCCACTTGGGTCTGCAGGGTTTTGAAGCCATGACATACTGTCTGGTTGCGGACCATGTTTCTTCTTGTTACTTCCACCACCTTCCTCAGATACCTCATTTTTGAGATTTACAGCTGGCTTTTATTGGTTGTAGTTACTGTCCATGGCTCGCATCAATATGTCAAGAAAGATGACTAAAACAGTAACAAAAACAACCACTTTTTTTCACAACCAATGTTCACTGAACACTGAGAACCACGAGCAGCGTTGGCATAGCTGGCAGTCCTTTTCAGGGCTTCATCATGCTAGCAGTTAGATAATGTTAGCCCTTTTCAGGGCATCATACTAGCAGTTAGATAATGTTAACCCTTTTTCAGGACTTAGTATCTATCAACACTGGTGGGGCTAGCAGTCCTTTTCAGGACTAGTCCTTATCAGGGCTTCTTCATGCTAGCTGATAGGTGCTAGCAGTCCTTTTCAGGGCTTAGATTTTATCAACACAGTGCTTCAGTTAACAGAGTTCACTTATTTTTTAATGGCAAATTGCACTCTGATATAAACAACAGACTAAGTCTAGGTTGAAAGGAACATGCCTCACCATAAGAAGGCAAAACCCTCAACAACAATAACAACAGTTAGTGGTCTATGCATCCTAAGACAGGAATTGGTTGACAATGATTGTTAAGGTATGCTACACTACCTGAAACACCCAGGACTGCAGAGAACACAACCAAACACATGCTCAGCAGCTTTCTGAAGCCAGTGACCAATGGCGTATTCAAATTTCTGGTACCATATCATAGGTCCTGAGAAAATCATACAGGTAAGATAAGGTTTACACATAAATTTGAAGACATTTATGTTTTATTTAACTAAAATATTTTGGCCATGTAAAAAGACAATACACCTTACAGAAGACGATATTAGAAGGAACAGTTGAAGGCCAAAGTGGAAGAGAAATATAGCACTATAAGTGGGGAAGATAACATCAAGAGATGGACAGGAAAGAGTCTATCAGAGTGCACCATCAAGACAAGAGATGGACAGAAAAGTCTATCAGAGTGCACCATCAAGACAAGAGATGGACAGGAAAGAGTCTATCAGAGTGCACCATCAAGACAAGAGATGGACAGAAAAGTCTATCAGAGTGCACCATCAAGACAAGAGATGGACAAGAAAGAGTCTATCAGAGTGCATCATCAAGACAAGAGATGGACAGAAAAGTCTATCAGAGTGCACCATCAAGACAAGAGATGAACAGGAAAGAGTCTATCAGAGTGCACCATCAAGACAAGAGATGGACAAGAAAGAGTCTATCAGAGTGCACCATCAAGACAAGAGATGGAAAGGAAAGAGTCTAGCAGAGTGCACCATCAAGACAAGAGATGGACAAGAAAGAGTCTATCAGAGTGCACCATCAAGACAAAGAGATGGACAGGAAAGAGTCTATCAGAGTGCACCATCAAGACAAGAGACAGATGACGTTGGAGATCCATTGTACCTGACCTTCGTTGTGGAAATGGCAGCTGATGATGATGATGTTTTAATACACAGAATGATTATGATGAATACTGCATTCAAGGACCTAAGTAACAATGTCCCATATGATGGAAGACAGATAAAGAATCCGGCATGAATCATTATCATGATCAGCGGCAACTCTATATCGAAGGGAGAAAACCCAAAACTAGCATCTTAACGCTATCGCGTTTCGAATCTGACTGATTAATTTTGAACAACGATTTACCACGACAACTATTTCCCAAACCTTCTAGAACAAAACAACTCACTCAAAATATAAATTTCCCGTGCAATTTGCATTCCCGTAGCTGAACTCACTCAGAAAAACAGAACTCCAAACTTAACTTTATAAAATTATCGGCCAAGGTCAGTCGTCCTCAATAGTGTGATAAAGGGATGTCAGCCCTATTCTTGTCCCCTTCTAGATGTATCATGGATTGTTGCCTTAGACTACCAATGTGATTTCTTCTCATAAAAGTCAATCTCATAAAAATATAATTCTACCCGAATTTCTCTTACCCACCTGTTACAACACTTCAGTGATCTAGATGGGTTCAAGAGGGAGATACATAGACATCCTTAGTGGGACTCACTTCAGTGATTCAGAAAGGTTCAAGAAGGAGATACATAGACATCATTGGTGGGTCTCACTTCAGTGATTCAGAACAGTTCAAGAGGGAGATGCATAGACATGTTTGGTGGGTCTCACTTCAGTGATTCAGAAAGGTTCAAAAGGGAGATACACAGACATCATTGGTGGGTCACACTTCAGTGATCTAGATGGGTTAAAGAAGGAGATGCATAGACACCATTGCTGGGTCTCACTTCAGTGATTCAGAAAGGGTCAAGACGGAGAGACACAGACATCATTGGTGGGCCACAGAGAAGACATATGAAGCTGATTACACAAGCACGTTACCACTGCCGATGGGGTGAATCCTTCCACATGCCGCACCAACTTTGTCATCTTTCATCCGGTCCAGAAGAATCTTGATTGAGCCTGGAGAGAAGTCTGTGTCCCCATCAAGGGCAAGAAGGAAGGTGTTCTGGGCCTGAAAAAACACAGGACATGTCCAGATTTTAATAGAAATGAGTTTGACAACATTTTTGGCATGACAAGAAATAGGTCAGGTAATCAGAAAGAAGTTCACCTTTTAAAGATATGCATAGAAGGGAGAGAATAACCTTATTATTTCCTCCTCAGATCAACATCCAGGTTCAGGGACTACATGGCTGGTTACAGAAATAACCTTGAAAAAGTCCTTGAAGTAATTAGAAATAAATTAGCGGGAGCAGTTTCTAACCAAAAAAAAAAAACAATTAACGGGTCTGTTCAGAGTTCATAGCATCCATAAGGTGTCAAAACAAGAAGAATCCCTTAGAAAGATCAAGGGGACAATTTTGTAAAAGATCTAGATAGAAGATTTTCTGAAGTATTTGGTTTTATTTGTTGGTTCTCAAAGGTGTGATACCAAAACAAATGTTGAATATTTGTTCTCTTGCTAATGTTAATCTGCAACACAATCTTCATCCTAATTTTATACATCAAACCTCGGATCACAGCACCAAATGGATAGTACAAACAAAGGTTACAAAGCTATAAGATAACGTAAAAATGGCGAACAATTCAACAACTTATCTTACATCTAGATCATGATACAAATTATCAATAATATATAAACAATGGTGTTCATAAATCATTACAAATTACCCCACACAACTGGCTTTTTGACTCTTGTTATTGTTACTGTTGATCAGAATCAACGTCATTACACTCCTGGCATCTTGACTCTTAAGATATCTTTCGTTCAACTGCTTGTTCCACCAGACACCTGTCACACCCTGCATGATGCTGACATTAACTCACTCTTTCAAAACCTTCATTCAATTACACTCCAGCTCACAACGATTCAAATAGAAACAGTCAGACTTCTTCACCAGTCAGACTTCTTCACCAGTCAGACTTTTTCACCAGTCAGACTTCTTCACCAGTCAGACTTCACCAGTCAGACTTCACGCAAATGAAAAAAAAAGAAGCTAAATGCAGTCCCATAGCAAGTACTGCCGTGGGGGAATGAAGTGTTATAGACTTCACCATACTAAGTTCAGCATCGAGAGGTGGGGTGACCAGTTCCCTTCCTTGCTGCCTTTTCTTCTGTAACTCAAAGAGCAGAGTCAGGTACCTGTTTACAGTTGGGTAGACTGGGGTTCACGCAAATATCCTAGAAAAACACCTTCAGCTCAGCTTACACTCACATATGTAGATACTTCAAACATCCTAATACATAGGCCTATCCCTGACGAGCGTTTATTCTCAGCACCTCTCTAAAAACATCATGTGACAATATCACACAAAAAACACCTCGAAAATCACTTTGTGGCCAACTTCACTTAAGAAGATCACGCAAAAGTAACTTAAAAACATACTCTTATTGCTGCTTCCTCTCCCAGCAGATAGTTGATTTCATTGATGTTCAAGCCATGATAGCCAAGTTTAGCATTGATTTCCTTCATCTTCTCTAGCAACTCATGCTTGCTAGCCATGATGTGACGGTAGCCAAGAAGGTAGTACATGTACATCACCTATAAGACAAACAACCAATATGCACAAGCAAGTAAGCTATAGAGCAGTGGAAGCCCTAAATGTTTGGACTTCATCCCACATTTCGTGCTTTTAAAATTACTAGTAATTTATAGAACAGGGATTCCCTAACTTTTTGGACATACCCACTTTTCATTATTTTAAAAATACTATAATAATAGCCCCTTCAGTCATAACTGACTATGGGAATGCACCCTTAAGGTGGCAGCCCTCAGCAGCTTTTTTCCTGGTATTCCTTTTGACATTTTCTTTTCTCTTCTGCTTGTTGTGAGAGCTTCTTCTCGCCCAAGAGAGTCTTCGTCCTCCCAGGTTGCTGGATTTATGTCCAGTGCCCTCATGTATCTCTTGCACACATCTTTGAATCTCAGCTGCAGTCACCCAACATCTGCTATTGTCCATAGAAGATATCTTTTGGGATGCAACCATCTTCAGTGCAGCGGACATGGCCAAGCCAGCGTAGTCTGCGCTGTCTAAGCAGTGTATACATGCTTTGAAGGCCAGCATGTGACAACAGCTCAACATTTGTCACTTTGTCCTTCCATGAAATACAGTGGATATGGCATAGACACCATAGATGGAAGGTATTGAACGTTCTTTCTTGCGTAGCATAGGCTGTCTATGCCTCGCTGCCATACAGAAGTGTGCTGGTGATGGAGGCATTATATACCGCAGCTTTGGTCTTCACTGTTCCCCTAAACACACGTTGTGAGGTGGGCAAAGGTGGCTGCAGCTTTGCCGATGCGGCTGTCAATTTCTGTGTCCAGAGTGAATTTGTTGTTGATGGTAGATCACAGGTACGTGAAGTGGTGCACCGCTGCCAATTCATAGTATTGATAGTGATAACTGGTGCAACATTAACATCCTGACCCAGGACATTTGTTTTCTTTAGATTTATTGCGAGGCCAAAGTCCTTGCATGCTTGGGTGAAGCAATTCATCAAGCTCTGAAACTCCTGTTGACTTTGAGTGATGATTGCAACGTCATCAGTAAATAACAAGTTTCTTACAGTGACCTTTCTGATTTTTGTTTTTACTTTCAGCCTTGCAAGGTTAAACAGTCAGCCATCTGACCTAGTGTGAAAGCATATTCCTAAAGTTGAATCTCCGAATGCATGTTTCAAGAGCAAGGCAAAGAAAATTCCGAATAGGGCTGGGGCCAGGACGCAGCCTTGTTTGATGCCACTGCGTAGGTCAAACGGCTGTGATATGCTTCCAGCATGTCTTCATGGAATAACTTTATCATTTCCAGTAATTTAGTGGGGCAGCCTATTTTCAGGAGGATTTTGAAGAGTCCATCCCTGCTTAACCAGATCAAATGCCTTAGAAATACCAGTAATTTAAAAAGCACTGATTCTTTAACGTTTTGGGCTTAAATTTCACTTTTTTCATTTTATAAATACTAGTAATGTATAGAGTAGTGATTACCTCACTTTTTGGACTTATCCTCACCTTTTTATCAAATTAGAAATACTTGTTATTGTTATACAGAATTGACCTCATTGCACTCCGGGCAAACCCATAGGTGCTCAGTCTCCATCAGTATATGTTGAAGAGTGTGAATGCTAACTGTTCCTGTAGCTCGCTGGTTGTAAACATGATGGATGCATCCTCTCATACGTCCATCTCTACTAGCCTTACATTTGATGCCAAATTCCAACAGTCTTAACCTTAATGATTCATCTGTTGCAGTGTCATTCTCTAACAGGCGATCATTAATTGTTCTCAGTATATCTCCTTTATCCATATCCAGTGTCCCCACTATGGGTGCTCTTGATGCTAGTCTGTCAGCTCTTTCATTACCGCATACCCCAGCATGACCAGGACAGTGTACCCCCACTAGCTCTTGTAGACTGGAAGCTTCTATGAATGTTTTCCATTCATGCTGCAACCAACCACTTTGAATCTTCCGAAGCATGGACTGAGAGTCTGACACAATGATGGCCTTTGTTAATGAAGTTTCAGTTATCCACCTTAAGGCTGCAGTAACAGCCTCGACCTCCATTCTCATGCCGGAAGTTGTTATCATGTAATTTATATAGCAGCTATTCCCAAACTTTTTGGACTTAATTTCACTTTTGTCATTTTAGAAATACTAGTAATGTATAGAGCAGTGATTACCTCACTTTTTGGGCTTATTCCCACCTTTCATCATTTTATAAATACTAGTAATGTATAGAGCAGTGATTACCTCACTTTTTGGGCTTATTCCCACCTTTCATCATTTTATAAATACTAGTAATGTATAGAGCAGTGATTACCTCACATTTTGGGCTTATTCCCACCTTTCATCATTTTAGAAATACTAGTTTGGTTTGGTTTTAAGGACCATCTTCATTGCACATGGACAACTCCATCAGTGCTCCGATCATCTCCCTTAGATCAGTGCTCCGCAACCTTTTTCACTTTGCGGCACACATAAAGTGTCTTTCAAAATTCCATGGCACACTACAATATTTAAATAGGTGGGTATGGCAAATATTTTAAAATTCGATGCAGTCATGAAACAACGCTGTCTTATTTTCTTTTGATGGATTTGTGAATGATGATAACTCAGCTTTTTATTTGTAAACATTTACGTATGAGATTCTTTCATAATATTTTACCATAACATATAATTCTGTATATCATTATATGGTGCATTCTGCTGGTGTCATGGCACACCAGGCAGACATCGGCGGCACACCAGTGTGCCGCGGAACACCGGTTGCGGAGCACTGCCTTTGATCACACAAGGAGGATTTCATCACAGTGCATGAACTCCACAGCACCGGCGAGAATCCCAATGTGTGAATACAGGAATCACACATTCTATAAATATTTTTGTGGTGTGTAGGTTTCTAATTGTTAAATTTTGTCAGGCCAGCGGCCGTATTGGCTACTCTTTACGATTTTCAACTGCTGTGGGATTTTTAACATGCATAACTCTTACACTGGACCTCCTATTTTTTTGCTTTTATCCGAGAAGACTGGGCATACCATCTCACTACCCAGGAGACCAAGGGGGAGTATGACATCATTAAGACCACTGGTTCTGAAAAAAAATTTCCATAAATTATATTCCCTCTACTGGGAATCAAACCAGGTACCTCTAGAATTTGAGGCAGATGCCATACCTCTTAGCCACTCCGACCCCTGAGAAATTCTAGTAATTTATAGAGCAGTGATTCCCATAGTAATTCATAGCGTAGTGACCCCCCTAACTTTCTGGATCCATACCCCTCTTACATAATTTTAGAATTACAAGTAATTTATACAGCCATGATTCCCATATGTTTGGACCATCTTCCATCATTTTTGACATACTAGTAATTCACAGAGCACCGATCCCTAACTTTCTGGAATCAGTACCACCTTTCATCATTTTAAAAGTACTAGTAATTTATGCAGCAGTGATTCCCTAACTTTCTGGATCTATACCCCTCTCACATCACTTTAGAATTACTAGTAATGTAAAAAAAGGTAAAGGATCCCGTTACACGCTCATTGAGGCATATTGGGAATATGGTGTTAGGCCCACATTTTCTTGACCATCGGCCTTAACCTTCCCAGAGTTGCTCTGGTACCAAATTCATGAGGCTGGGTTTATCACGGAGCCGTTTGTGGTCTAAAAAATCCCACCTCAACTGAGGATTGAACCATGGACCACCGAACAAGGAAGCCAGTGCACTAACCACTGCGCTACAGCGGCTCATTAGTTATGTATAGAACTGTGATTCCCTAACTTTCTGGACCAATACCCCTCTTACATCACTTTAGAATTACTAGTAATGTATAGAGCAGTGATTCCCTAACTTTCTGGACCAATACCCCTCTTACATCACTTTAGAATTACTAGTAATGTATAAAGCAGTGATTCCCTAACTTTCTGGACCAATACCCCTCTTACATCACTTTAGAATTACTAGTAATGTATAGAGCAGTGATTCCCTACCTTTCTGGACCAATACCCCTCTTACATCACTTTAGAATTACTAGTAATGTATAAAGCAGTGATTCCCTAACTTTCTGGACCAATACCCCTCTTACATCACTTTAGAATTACTAGTAATGTATAGAGCAGTGATTCCCTACCTTTCTGGACCAATACCCCTCTTACATCATTTTAGAATTACTAGTAATGTATAAAGCAGTGATTCCCTAACTTTATGGACCAATACCCCACTTACATCACTTTAGAATTACTAGTAATGTATAGAGCAGTGATTCCCTAACTTTCTGGACCAATACCCTCTTACATCACTTTAGAATTACTAGTAATGTATAGAGCAGTGATTCCCTAACTTTCTGGGCCAATATCCCTCTTACATCACTTTAGAATTACTAGTAATGTATAGAGCAGTGATTCCCTAACTTTTTGGATTGAGTACCACCTTTCATAATTTTAAAAGTACAAGTATTTATACAGCAGTGATTCCCTATCTTTCTGGACCTATAGCTCTCTTTTGTCATTATAGAAATGCCAGTTATTTATACAGCACTGACTCCCAAGACCGGACTTCTGGGAGCTGCGAGACATGCCAGACATATAATAATAATAATAATATAGTAGGTGAATCATCAAAACACAATTTGAAACACAAAGCTCAAATATATTTGTATAAAACAGAACACCGATAATATGAATGCAGTACCAAACAAGTCACATTTTTTAAGTAACGTTTTCTCAAGCACTATTAAAAGATGAGCAGTAAAAGGCTCTTTAAAATCTAATAAACTCATGATTACTATCGAATGTAAAATGCATAGTTTATATAAATATATATAATTGAACATTAATTACAAAATTAAAAACATATTTACTTCAGTTGTGAATATATTGTACTAAAAATATTGACCAAATAGTTTGGAATATTGGTGAGGGTTATATTTAAATTAACATCAGAAATGAGGTATCTGAGAAAGGTGGTTGAAGTAACAAAAATAGACATGGTCTGCAACCAGATGATACATCATGGCCTCAAAACCCAGCCCCTGCAGACCTGACTAGAAGAGTCTCAACTACGATGGTTTGGCCACATCTGCAGGACGAGAGAAGATCTGCTACCATGACAAATATGGGAAACCAAGAGCCAGGGATCCAGATCCCCAAGATGACTTGAGAGTTCACTGGGAGGACAACATTAAATAGTCTCTGAAGGACTGAGGACTAGATTAGAACCACGCCAGGAGTAAGACAGCCGGTAGGATAGTATGGCACTCTCTCTGGCAAATCTCTACACCCCATGGTTAGAAGAAGAATGACTTAGTAAGTTATATTTAAAGAAAAAAAAAATCATTTTCACTTTGTCCACAGGTCTATGAAAAACGCTGGAAATTACTCATAAAAACTCTTCTAATTCGTGTGTACTCAAAAAAGCACATCTAATTCATGTACCTCTAATGACCAGTTTCCCATTTCACTTCATGCACTAAATATAAAAGAACGCAGATATTTTTCTGTTCATTTCATGTAAAAAAAATAACACACTTATTATGTCTCATTTTTGCATTTCTGGCATATTCTGCAAGCTAGAAGATAACGGTGTGCAAGGCTTCTTAACACATTAACTACCGCAAGCCGCTATCAGCGGCTCACAAAATAATCACATTTGGACCGCAAGCTGCTCAGAGCGCCAATCTAATTTTAGTAATAAAACGAATGAAAAATGTACTGAAACACTCTCTGATCTGGTTCGAGATTTTAAGTTGCCACCGGAAAACAAATTCCCAAAGCATGGTTGTTGTAGAACACTGAAAAATTGATATTATGTTCATATTTTTCAGCGTTTTGGGTTAGTTACCAAATCGTGTAAAACTGTTTACCGTGGCAACTAGTCATAGGACTACAAAAAATGCGTGTACCTCTCGTCTAATGGCTGAATAGGATAGAAACGTGTTTCAACAATTGACTGATAGATCTAGCGACGAGGACAAGAGTGAAAACGGTGTGCACATTGATTGAAATTGTGATTTTGATAGAGTTATAACTGTGAAAATATTGCAAGTCCTCGGCCATCGGAGGGCCGTTAAATAGCAACAACCTCTATTAGAGTTACAACCGGTGTTTTTTGTAATAGTACATTCATTTATCTTTAAAATGACGTGTAATTCATAAAAATTTGTAAACAATTACGAAAACTACAGCTTACTTTGTGCAAACACCTACAGGATGAAAATGGGAAAAAAATTTAATTCGGCCCCAGTGTGTTTTTCAATTCGGTAGTTAATGTGTTCAGATGCTGTACATGGGTGTGGACACTTCTAAGTAGGTTAAGAAGCACTGGGTCAGAAGAATGCAGACATCACCAACCTGAGACCACCTCTTCCTGTTTCTGATCTTTCTGATGTCCTTCATGTGAACGAAGAGAAGATTTTCTCCAGGCATTTGCCAAATGAGCTGTCCGCCATAAGGAGTGGGCACCTTGGTTGGTGGGTGGACCTTCATTGGCTTGCCATGAACTGAGCTAGACACAGGCAGAGATGTTCATGCAAATGTTACAACTTTACACAGTGGGTATGGGAGTAATAAAAAATCAGAATATTTAACTCAAATGTCAAGCCAGATCATTGTATGGCCCTGAAACATTGAGAACAACAAAAACAACAACTAAAAAGCTACAGACCTTCATAAATGGGTGCTTGAATAGTTGTAGAAGGATTGAAGTGGGCTGACAAGATCATTAATGTATAACTGATGATAAGAACGCGACAAGTGCCAATGGAATTAGAGATGAGAAGAAGACACTGGAGATGGATAGGACACACACTGAGGAAACCTGTTGATAGCATTACCAGGCGGTCCTTGTTCTGAAATCCCCATGGTAAGAGAGGCAGAGGGAGACCAAGGAACACACAGAGAGGAGAACTGGAGACAGACATGAAGGGAATGAAGAAGATATTGGATAGACCTTGAGCAGATGGCACAGTACAGGAAGACTTGACATACGTTTGTTGAAAGCCTATGCTCCTTGGGGAGCTGAAGTGTCATGATGATGATGAAGGGAGTAACAATGATTACTTAGTTAAGTAAAACCTGTAAGCAGTCAAAACATTTTCACATAAAGATGACAGAAAATAACCAAAAAATACATGTACACAAGACACGAACGCAAAATCCACTTTGTTAAGTCTGCAATCTAGCCACCGTACATGTTTATGGACGAAAATCACTGACATTTAATGTTCGACATACTCCAATGTGGCTAATTATCATTTATCATCTTATATAATCATGTTCCTTTGTGCCTCCTTACTGAAAATGCAGCCAGTGCTGCAGATTATGAATAGTATTTATCATCACTATTTTCCTGTTTGCTTCTTACGAAGCATGGAAGCCACCACTGTAGTTGGTCATTATGCAGGAAACCTACAGGAATTTGTTTTACATGATGAGGTGTTGCCAGCTCCACGCACAACCTTATATTAGTTGCTTTATATGACATGCCTGAAGATTCTATATCCTGTTTCTTTCTTTGTCTGTTTAGAGACCCCTGAGAACTAACTACACAGCGTCTGACACAGTTAATGGTTAACCAATACTAGGAAGGCTTAAGGAAAATTCTTCAAATTTTCGGGCTGAATACCATCTCCAACCAGGAACTGCTTACACGGTGCAGTCAAAAAGGCATGCACACCATTGTTGCGATCAGACGCTGGAACTGGGTTGGCCATGTCCTCAGAAGGGACCCTGACACCATCACCAGAACTGGTATGTTAAGGAGCCCAGAAAGAATGTGAAAGAGATACAGACCAAAGATGACCTGGCAAAGAACAGTGGAGGCTGAGATGCAAAGCATGAACCAGAGTTGGGGCTTGGCACGAAGAATGGCCACCGATCGAGCAAAATGGGGACAGTTTGTTGCTGCCCTACAAGATGCTACTAGGCGTGATGGCCATTGACTGCTTTGCCATTCAAGGGGCTAAGAATCCAAGAAGAAGAGCACTGGGAAGATTACATAGCAAAAAGAGATACAATCAGAAACAACACATTAAGAGAAACAGCTGCAACAAAGTTATGCAAAAAAAAAATATAAAACATAAAAGAATGAAAAATAGCACTGAGGTCAGTTTATGTAACAAAATACAAGAAACATGGGACATTGGATAACTTTCATCAGCCACAATAACAAACAGAAAACAAAGATGAGAAATATAGAAAGGCTACGAGAAAATGGCAAAGGACACAGAAGATACGTGAGAAAAAAATTAATTACAAAACAAATAAAGCAGGATGAAGTTGCCGATCGAACCAAGTGGCGATGCCCCCTGCAGCACCAACCCTCAGCATGGGCAAAAAGAAGCACTCACAACAAACAGAACAGAAAAGGACTCGCTGAAAGGAACACCTTGAGAAAAAAAGCAGCTGAGGGCTATCACTTCAGAGGCACATCCCCATAGTCAGTCACGACTGAATGGGGTTACTGCTTAACAAGTACTAAATATTATCACTCTCTAGTAATCACTTGCATTAAAAAAGAATTTGTTAAAGTTTCTTATTTCTGACCTATCACTGAAATTCTCAAATTAAAACCAGGTTTTTCGGCTACTTGTATTCCACCCTCTCCAAAGAAGCATAATTTGTCACCAAATTATCTGATACCAACAAAAGTCTGATTTAAGTCATAATTTCACGCAGCCTACGGCTTCTGATGATAAACTTGTTTCAGCTGTACCTGCATGCTACGTCCATACTAGCTACTAACTCCTTCACCCAACGATTTGGAACTTGTTCATCATTATCGTCTGGCTCCATAGCATCATCAAAGAAGATATGAGCTGTAACAAATTATATACATATAATGAGGCTTAGAAAATGTCAAACAGCTAGTGCAGTGAATTACTAACTGTCACCACTACTCAATCAGAATATCAGTATGGAAACTACATGATAGCTTGCCAACTATACTACTGGACAAAAGTTAAGGGCTGCCATTCAGTTTAGACAAGGTTTATATAACTCTTCCTGAGCAGGGTCGATTTTCCAAATGTCCGGTAGCTTGAAATCTCTCAAGAAGTCTCTGAATGGTAGAGTGGGACACTGCTAAACGTCTTGCAACATGATGAACAGATTGACCATCCTGAATCCATGCCATGGCTCGACCATGGTCTACAGTGCTGAGACTTCTCCTTGGTGGCATGGCTAATGAAGTGATCATTTCGACCACTTGTCATACTGATTTATTGCATACCAATGGTGAACACTCTTTACCGATGATCATTTTCCACATGCATTCAAATTCAACTCACTTTTTCACCTTTTGAACTAGTGGGGCATGATGCAAAAACCACGAGTTTTTGCAGCAACAATGGCAATTTTCACGTGCGGGTTAAAGTGACCCAGTTTTTGGACATTTAAAAAAAATTAACCTAGTGCACACAGAAATGTATACACATTTCTCTGAGCTCAATTTTAATGACATTTTCACTTGTCTTTACAGTTTGCCAAACAATTATATAAACCTTGTCTAAACTGAATGGCGGCCCTTAACTTTTGTCCAGTAGTATAATTGCTATCAGTGTCAAACATGGTCAATGACCAAAGCACAGGAAGGAACAATCATATCCTGTGAGATGAGATGCATAAGAACAGCTATCATTGTTACCAGGAGAGACAGAATGAGAAATGTATTAGGCATTTCACACATTTTAGACATGACATTACACCTTGAGTGCTGGCATTCTTGTGGTAATCAAATTGTATTGAGTTATTAATTGGGCAAAAAACCTATACAGAAAGTTTGTACGGCTGTACTAATCTAAAAATGAATTAAAAACCTGTACAGAATACGGGTATTCCATACTAGTTGACATGTATGCCTTCAGCACCTGTGACAGACATTTAAAGCACTGGCAAATAAAAATGGTCTCACCTTCAAAATGGTAAAAATCTGGATCGTATCCTTTAATCTTATCATTTGCCAGCCGCCTGATGTACTGATCTCTGTCCAACCTGTAATTGTGACATCACAATTTAGTTTTGCAAAAAAAACAATCTGTTAACAAATGTTTATATGATCTTATACTTTATTAATCATCATCATCACTTTCATTTGCGGTCATTATGGAACATGAAGCCTGTATGAAGCTGTCACGTGCTCCTGTAGTGATTGATTTCTGTGAGAATTCTTTTTACATGATGATGTTGCCAGCCCCATGCAAAACCTTGTAGGACATGTCTGAGGGTTCAGTGGTTTTATTATTTCTTTCTCTTTTCAGAAACAATCCCCCCCCAACCAACTACATGGGGGTTCTGTGACAAGACCCAGTGGAACAAGAGATAAGAAGAAGACACTGGAGATGGCTAGGACACACACACTCAGGAAACCTGTTGATAGCATAACCAAACATTCCTTGTTCTGGAATCCTCAGGGTAATAGAGGCAGAGGGAGACCAAAGAACATAAGGGCGAAAAAATAGGAGGTCTCGTGTGCAATTTGTGCATGTTAAAATCCCACGGCAGTTGGAAATTGTATAGAGTAGACCATAAGGCCGCTGCCCTGGCAAAATTAGAAACCTACCCACCATAAAAATATTAACAGAATGTGTGATTCCTAAATACACACATTGGGATTCTCGCCGATGCTGTGGAGTTCATGCACTGTGCTGAGATCCTCCTTGTGTGATCTAAGAGAGGAGATCGGAGCACTGATGGAGATGTCTGTGTGCAATGAAGATGGTCCTTAAAACCAAAACCAAACCAAACCTAACTAGGAGGCTTGAGACTCGACTTGAAAGCTAATGTTAGAGACTTGAGACTCAACGTGAAAGCTAATGTTAGAGACTTGAGACTCGACTTGAAAGCTAATGTTAGAGACTTGAGACTCGACTTGAAAGCTAATGTTAGAGACTTGACAGCTAATGTTAGAGACTTGAGACTCGACTTGAAAGCTAATGTTAGAGACTTGAGACTCGACTTGAAAGCTAATGTTAGAGACTTGAGACTCAACTTGAAAGCTAATGTTAGAGACTCGACTTGAAAGCTAATGTTAGAGACTTGAGACTCGACTTGAAAGCTAATATTAGAGACTTAAGACGACTTGAAAGCTAATGTTAGAGACTTGAGACGACTTGAAAGCTAATGTTAGAGACTTGAGACTCAACTTGAAAGCTAATGTTAGAGACTTGAGACTCGACTTGAAAGCTAATGTTAGAGACTTGAGACTCGACTTGAAAGCTAATGTAAGAGACTTGAAACTCAACTTGAAAGCTAATGTTAGAGACTTGAGACTCGACTTGAAAGCTAATGTTAGAGGCTTGAGACTCGACTTGAAAGCCAATGTTAGAGACTTGGAACTCGACGTGAAAGCTAATGTTAGCGACGTGAAAACTAAACTTGAGACATGTACTAAGAGACTTGAAATTCGACTTGAGACTCGTTAGAAAAGACTTGAAGACAACTCTGTCTACTTTAATGTTAATAGAAAACAAAAACAAAAAAAGAATGAAGACGTTCAATTAAATATGTACAAACCTGTGCAATGACTTTAACAGTTGAACCATCTCTGTCCTTGTCTCATGCCACATGGTAGCACAAGCATACAACATAGGAATTGCAGGGTTTTCCTCAGGTGGTTTGCCATTGCTTTCATCTTCTACCTCATCATCATCATCATTTACTTTTCCACCAAGCTGGAAAAGATATGTACAAAGGTAATGTTCTATCAACATACTAATTTCCTTTGGCCGGGCTTATTACTTGAAACAGATCAGCAGTTGTCATCATAGTTATGGGCCATGCAGAGCAGCATAGATTGTCTTGTTTCTCAACACATCTCAATCTATAATGTTGTTGTTAAGGATAAGATTAATATTTATAATATGTTGCTACACGCAGGCATATATCCATTTATTTAAGGAGATATAGCTGTCTGTAGTAAAGTCAGTTTTTGTGTACAATTTTTCACTTATATTGAAGCCTATGATTGAGATTTATGGACAGAAGACTGATTATGAAGAACTACACTGTTCCATGCCACATATATTATTACTTGATGGAGCCAGTTTTTAAGAGAATAAACTTTTGCCATGTTTGCTGTGGACCTGCCACTTGCAGGCTCATGTTGTACCTATCAGATTTTGTCCTGAATGACTGCCCATTATCATTTGCGTTACACAGCACGATGTACTCTACAAGATCAACTGTCATATTTGTATTCATCACATCTAAGTCTTAACAGTTGTCCAGCAATTCTATTGTTGATTTCTCACACATCAACATGATTTTATCCCAATTCAGAATCATGACATTCATACATCAACATGGTTTTATCTTAATTCAGGGACATGACATTTATACATCAACATAATTTTATCTCAATTCAGGGACATGACATTCACACATAAACATGATTTTATCCCAATTCAGGATCATGACATTCATACATCAACATGATTTTATCTCAATTCAGGATCATGACATTCATACATCAACATGATTTTATCTTAATTCAGGGACATCACATTAATTTCTCCACATGATTTTATCTTAACTCAGGGTCATGACATTCACATACCAACATGGTGTTAATCTTAATTCTAACCTGAGCTTAATTTTATGACACGACATTCATGAACCTACCTTGTAATACACAATCTTAATCTCCCCATCCTCGGACACATCAGGGAATTCCCGGACCTTGCGTGGATTCCGAATGCGATTCAATAAGATGGACTCATAAGTAAGGATACCACAGTAGCTTGGATTGACAAACACTCTGGTAAGAAATTAAAGTAATGTCAATAATACTACTGTTTACAAGCAGAGGTGGGCAAGATGTCGATTGCGTTCCACTGATGTGACTGCTGAGAGATTTTTTTTTTTTAAACCAGCGGCACTTGGGCTTTCAGCCCTTTGGCCCAATGACATGTCATTGCGAGGCTGGGGAGCCTGTGGACTTTCCTTCCAACCTGGTCAGGAGCTTCGCTCCTTCCCATCCATAGAGGTTTTATCTCAGGAGCCATTCAGGTTATTCAGTCAAAATCCTGGTCGATGACACTCTTACAAATGCCCATGCCCGGGCTTGAACCTTGAACATCTGATTGCCAGCGCAATGTGGTAACCATTACACCAGCGCGGCTCCCCAGAGAGATTTTAAGTGGACCATCTGATATATAAAAGTTTTTAAACTTCTTTTTTGTTTTCTAATTCTGTAATTACAGCTTTTGTTTTTAAAGGTGTGGGAGACTTTTCAGGCCATAAATAGAAGATTCCTCAGCAAATGATAAGTTGGCAAGAAGACAAAGATGGCTGTATACTGCTCCACCTATGTTCTAGTCATGACTTATGGATGCGAGTCATGGGCAATGACTACAACCCATAAAGGCCAGATCCAAACCTCAGAAATAAGGTATCTGAAAAAGATACGTCATGGCCTAAAAACCCAACCCTTGCAGGCAAAAGTAGAACAGTCCCAACTAAGTTTGTTTGGCCATGTCTGCAGAATGGGAGAAGACCAGCTACCATGACAAGTATAGGAAACAAGAGTTAGGGATCCAGACCTCCAGGACGACCCAGAGTCCACGGGGAGGACAATATTAGACAATCTCTGAAGACTAGAATGGAACCAGGCCAGGAGGAAGACAGCCGATAGGATAGAATGGCACTCTCTCTTCCAAACCTCTACACCTCATCGTAGAGGAGGAACAACTAAGTAGTAGTAGTAGTAGTGTTTAAAAGTATAATATTTTGAATAAAATGATTAACTACAGTCTGTATTTTTTACTATGAACATTATGCCATTCCTCTCTGTCTAATATACACATGGCATACCTGTCAACCTTCTGAGACAAAAATCTGTACGCCGGACCAAAAAAATCCTTACAAACACCCAAAAATCCTTACGCAAAAAATATATTAATAAATTATACGCAATACAGTTTTAAAATGAGAAATGACATATACAAATCTATTAGCATTTGAATTATTGTGATATAAAACATGCTAATAGCCTCAAACTGTTCTTTACATATAAAAAACTAAGTGATCATGATGTACACTGTTCTTTCGATGTACAGTGTTTTGTAGTTAAGTTATGCTGGGCAATGAAATTGGCAAATAAAACTTCAGCCCTTATAATGCCACCCTCTTCCTGCTTTGGCTGAGCAAAAAAGGTCTTAATAGATGCTCCCTTCTTCATTGCAAACATTTGTTCATGCAATTTCGATTTAAAATGTACTTTCAGATCATATAATCCTGAAGCTACTACTTTAATATCTTTGCTGCATAATCTACAAAAAGCATGGGTTGATCCTAACTTGGATGCATCTACAATGCCAGGGAAGAGTTTAACCCATTCGACCTGAAACTTACCATGACCTGCAAGCTTTTGTTTCTTTGAATTAGGCTCAGCCATCATTCAGTGGATGAAATATTTCAACTAATAATCTTTGTAGACGAAGAGAATTATTAAAAAATACTACGAACAAAGCAAACGGCTAACAGCAAAAAAAAAAATTATAAACAAAATTATGAACAGAATATCAAATCTAGGAAGAAAAAACGTACCACCAAAAATTTACAAAATTATTATTTACGAGTTGGTAGCTTAAAGTGATAACAGATTGCCACTTTATTAAAAAATAAAGTAGCTAATCTTGAGTGCTGGAATAAAGTAGGCCTACTCAACGCAAACAAACTTTTTTTTTCTAGTTATGTAGGGCCTACACAGAATATTATGACAATTTAACGGAGATATATTGAAGGGCAAGATATAACTGGAAAGATTAAGACAGCGATTAAATTGCAACAAAGCAAAACAACAGCAATATTTAACCAAGTTATAAGTACTTAGCTTTTTAAACGAAATGGCGTCGAAGTGTGGTGGCAAGCAAACGTGGTCGTTGATAACAGGTAACTTTAAAAATATGCCATGTCACGCTGAAAACCAAAAGCGTTTGAGGCCGAATTCAAAGTTTTTGCCGAATTGTTGGGAATGAAAGGATTTGATTGGTTGCTGGGAGAGACCTCAGTTTAAAAACGGACGCCGAGATTCCAGGAATTAAAAATTAAAAAAAAATGGTTAAATAAAAACCTGGGCTAGAAAATATTTTTAGAATTTAAAAAAAAAAAAAAAAATTTTTTTTTTTTTTTTGGGCGGGGAGAAAAATCCGTACAACGAGTCTGTACGGCCGTACACTGCTAAAAGTATCAAAAATCCGTACATTGTACGAAAAATTCGTACAGGTTGACAGGTATGCATGGACACATGAATGTGACAGGCTTTCAGTTAAATCCGAACCGAAATTTGAGGACTTAGTTGAGGCCATGCAGTAGCAATCTTTTTTATAAGATGAGACTGCTTTAGTCCTATGTTTTCCTTTATCTCTTCAGATACCCTGGGAATTAGACAGGGCAGTTCAACAACTATCAATACACTTAATTTACACCTCGTTCATGGGCACAGACGTAGATCTCATTGGGATATATAGCTGTGTGCAAGACGAGGTGGCACGATATGCACTACTTGTAAACGCTCACTAATTATTCATATAATGAGGTCAAGTGCAATATTTGATGACGTAGGCAATCGTCGGCTGCTAATAGCAAATGCTTGACCTTCGGGGCTTTTTCTATCGTGTTGGTAGACATGTGAGGGTGTGTTTGTCCACGCTCCAAAAAAATGTGTGCTTCATCTATGTGAATTAGGTAGCATTCGATAACAATGCTTGCCCTTATATCATGATTATATTACGCCAGGGATTTGGGCATCAGTATCAAGAAAGTATTAATTATTAATTAAATTCGATGGTGTCCCTCGCAAATGTTAGCGACGTGACAGACTGTATCTGTATCCATTCATGTTAAGGATGGATGGACTATTAGGTGTCTACGGAATACCTCTATGGTGTCGAATTACTAAATTGTGGAATTTTGTCTGATAATGTTTGAGGCATGTCTGAACTGTGAGCCGTGGACTTATTCAGATTTATCGCGTTAAAGATGTTACAGTGTGTTTGCATTGACATAAGTATTACTTCAAATAATCGAACCCACAAAAGAACCTAATAAGCACAACACACATTTACGCAGACCAATTGTAACAAAACTGATGTAGCCCTATTTTGTCCTTTATCTCTTCAGATACCCTGGCAATTAGACAGGGCAGTTTCACAACTATCAATACACTTAATTTACAGACTTCACATTTTTTACTATAAATATATTCAAAACACATATTTCAAGTACTCTGAATAAGCTAGCATTCATTCATTTCATTTATTACCTTCATCTATACATGGAGGCATATCTGGAGTCATCCTTATATGACCACCAGCTAAGCACAAGGCTACAGTATTCAAATGTGGAAATGAACCTCTGTCTGTGAGGCTAATTACACCCTCACTGACTCTTGAAGTCATCCATACACTTCCAAGGATTCCCCCTGTGGTGAAACACGTCGAGAACCCAGCATTGCACAGTAAGCTTGGAGGAGTCACTTGAGCCCCAGATGTAACTCTGGCTTTTACCTGGTTGTCTGCATGCATGGGGGAATCTCACTAAGGACCCCATGATAGGCAGGGGGAGCTGAGAAGTGGCTCTGTGTGGGGTGTGAAAAATCCTTGGGAGAGCCCAGAGCCAGAGCACAACATTTTAGCTCTGCTGCAGTAGTAGTCCTAATCTTTTTATGTATCCTCAAGGACCCCCCCAGGAGCTGCTTGAGGCACGTCAGATATAAAGGTAGTCCCAAAGCAGATACTGCCATAGGGGAATGAAGTGTTAGAGACTTCACAATACTAAGTCTAGCTTTATGATGTGGGGTGATCAGTTCACATCCTCAATACCTTCGTTACTTACTTACTTACTCACTTAGTCGTTCCCCTTCTACCGTGAGGTGTAGAGGTTTGGAAGAGAGAGCGCCAGACTATCCTATCGGCTGTCTTCCTCCTGGCCTGGTTCCATTCTAGTCCTCGGCCCTTCAAAGATTGTCTAATGTTGTCGTCCCAGCGGACTCTGGGTCGTCCTGGGGGTCTGGATCCCTGGCTCTTTGTTTCCCATGCTTGTCGTGATAGCCGATCTTCTCCCATTCTGCAGACATGGCCAAACCATCTTAGTTGAGACTGTTCTACTTGGGTCTGCAGGGGGTGGGATTTTAGGCCTTGATGTATCGTCTGGTTGCGGACCATGTCTCTTCTTGTTACTTCAACCACCTTCCTCAGATACGTCATTTCTGAGGTTTACCTTCATTACTGCTGATCAGAATCGACATCATTGCACTCCGGACAAACCCATAAATGCTGAGTCTCCCTCAGCAAATGTCGATGGGTATGAATGCTAATAATTCCTCTAACCAGCGCTGGTTGTAAACATGCCAGGATGCATCCTCTCATATGTCCATCCCTGCTGGTCTTATGTTTGATGTCAAATTCCAGCAATCTTAGCCTTGATGATTCATTGATTGCCTTCTCTAACCCTTGAACATAGTCAGGTACCCAATTACAGCTGGGTAGACTGGAGTTTGAAGCTACCAGTTTCAATCGCGGAACCTGGTAACTTTGCCATGAGAGAAATATTATCAGTTTTACTGCTGTTTTCATTAGCAACAAGTTCACTACAAAATGATTCAACAAAACTTGATCATTAACTGACCTGGCCATATTAGCAGTTCTGTCAACTTTTGGTCTCCACATATGTCTGGTCAACACCACAAAAGACAGCCACCAAGCAAAACCAAACAGGAAGTGGTACCAATGCCCATTAACAGCTAGCTCTGAACTTGTACCAAAGCACTGAGTATCTCCAGTCGTCTTGTCTTTCAGAAAGTCCAGAAAGTCAAACTTGCAATTCAAGTAAAAAGTCGCAATGGTTGCTGGCGCTGCCAGGAAGGCAGGAATCATAAGGGAGACCACTTGCATCTGGAACATGCAGGCACCGAAAGACACATAAAAGGCAACAAAAGCTGTGGGGAAAAAAACAAACATTAGACTTATCTTGTATGGTCTCCTCAATCAATGCTCTTTTCATTGCCATGAATAACAATAATTTGGATAATTAATTATCATTTTTCTGTCAGGGAGTGGTTTTGAATGTGTTTCCTTGAATGAATGGTCCTTTGCTCGGGTGGGAGATATATTTGATATGTGCGAGTTTTTGTGAGTCAGTGGGTACATTTGCTGTTGTGATTTTACAACAAATGAGGGTGTCTTCTTCTTCTTTGTACACTCTCAGACGTCTTCTTGAATGTTTTTAAAGAAAGAAGTGGTCAGCCTCAGGTTATTTGCATCTCCATAGAGTTTTTCCGAGAATGGTACTAGTGACGGCCATATGTGCTTTCTATGTTCTTCATATGTTGGGCATCTTTGAAGCAGATGTTCAGCAGTCATTTTATCAGTGTCATATTTACACTCATCGTTAGTTCCTGTCTTTTGCTTGTTGAATAGATGATATTCCAATGTGTTGTGGCCCATGAGGAGTCTGAAGATTATCGTTTATTTTCTTCTGCTGAGCTGATAATATGTATCATTCTGTGTGTGTCCTGGATGCTCTGCATCCCATCTGTTTCTGGATCTGCTTCTGATAACTGAGGTTGTGAACTGGAATTCAGCGAAGTAGTAAAGTAGGTAATAGTAAATTATTTTAAGAAAAGCGTGTGTAAGGAATTCACCTGTTTTTGTGAATACCGGTAGCAGGGAATGAATGGGCTGCTAAGTGTGTTGGAAGGGGCAGTTGATGGCGAGTGGCAAGTAGGAAGGCACAGTTCTTAACCACAAGCAAAGAGAACTGTTGTTAAGAGGGCCAGATATTTTTGGTGAAACAGACTGTTCATGAAGAAGACTGTGGAAGTTATTTCCTGACAGCCAATGTAGAGGATGAGAGAGATGTCTTGATTTTTGTATCATTGTGACTTGTACATGGCCCTACAATCTTTGTTACTAGATTTATTATATAAACGTATTGGAGACAGCAGTTCGAGTGGATTCACTTGTCATGAATCATTACCTAGGCAGCGAGCTTGATGGAGGTTAATGGTTGTTTCTGTGAATCTCTACACATCTAGATCTACCCACGTACACCCTCCCATCACACTTATCAACATGCATTCCAAATTTACTAGTTTCCCATATTCAACCCCGTCTGATATTGTCATCATTTTCTTTTTTTTTTCCTCCCTATGGACTATGGATCCATTACTGCCACTGGCTGTGGATCATTCAGGATCTTCTACCAACACAGCTTTTTTAACACATTAACTACCGCGAGCCGGAGGGACCGGCTTTTGAAATCCTATCATTTGGACCGCGAGCCGCTCAGAGCGTCGATCTAATTTTAGTAATAAAACGAATGAAAAATGTACTGAAACACTTTCTGATCTGGTTCGAGATTTTAAGTTGCCACCGGAAAACAAATTCCCAAAGCATGGTTGTTGTAGAACACTGGAAAATTGATATTATGTTCATATTTTTCAGCGTTTTGGGTTGGTTACCAAACTGTGTAAAACTGTTTACCGTGGCAACTAGTGAAAGGGCCACAAAATATGATTGTACATCTCGTCTAATGGCTGAATAGGCTAGAAACATGTTTCAACAATTGACTGATAGATCTAGCGGCGAGGACAAGAGTGAAAACGGTGTGCACATTGATTGCATTAGTGATTTTGATAGAGATGGGGCGCAAGCAGTTAGTTATAATTGTGAAAATATTGCAAGTCCTCGGCCATCGGAGGGCCGTTAAATATCAACAACCTTTACAAATGGTGCTTATTGTAATAGTATATTCATTTATCTTTAAAATGACATGTAATTCATACAAATCTGTAAACAATTACGAAAACTACGCTTACTTTGTGCAAACACCTACAGGATGAAAATGGGGAAAAAAATTTAATTCGGCCACAGTGTGTTTTTCACTTCAGTAGTTAATGTGTTAAACAATAAATTATTCTTGAACGCTTTCACGTTTGCTAGCTTCCCAGATTCAACCACATCAGAAAGGATCTGCCCATAGCACACTTTTTACAAGGTCATATAACGTGGAAATGATGACAAGAACCAGACAAGCCCAGTGGAACAAGAGCAGAGAAGACGCTGGCGATGGATAGAAATCACATTGAGGTAACCTGCTGATAGCCTTTCAAAGCAGTCATTTCTCTGGAATCCCCAAGAAAAGAGAGGCAGCCTGAAAAACACAGGGAGAAGAGAACTGCAGACATAACTGAAAATGATGAGGAAGACATCACGTGGCAGGAGGACTCCTACGTTCCATGAGGAGCTAAGGGGGTATTGATTGATTGATTGACCATACACTTTGCCATATGTGGCAGTAAATATATGCTTTCATTAAGTTCATCTATCTGTCACTCTCTCTGTCACCTTCCAGTTATTTTCTACTATTCTTCTTCCTCTTCTTCAAATACCATGCCTAGTGGCATAGAAGATCATGTCTCTCCGCAACTTTCTGTCTCCAGTACAGTTTATCAATTCTGTTGTTGACTATTTTCCATTCCACGATGTCAAACTGTCCAGTATTTGCTCTCTTTGTCTTCCCTTATCTCTTTTTCCTTCAATCTTACCTGTTGTTACGATATATTCCAGCTTTCCTCTTCTCATAACATGCCCAAAAAAAGTGGATCGCTTCTTTCTAATTTGTGAAATAAGTTTCCTTTGGTGCAATAGCCTCTTTCAGGACATCCTCATTACTCTTTTTGGCTGTCCATGGCATTTTTAACATTCTTCTGTAAAACCACATCTCAGTGACTTCTATTGTCTTCCTTACTTGTTTACTAATCGTCCATGACTCACTCCCATATGTTAGGATTGGTTCTATATAACACTGAAGAACTCTCTTTCTTACTTCCAGTGACAAATAATTATTATCTGACCCAAAAGAAACACACAGAGAAGAGAACTGGAGATAGAAATAAAAGGGACAAAGAAGATGTGAAAAAAGATCTTCAGCAGATAAGTAATACCAAGAAAAAGCAAAAAGAAAGTAGTACAACATTTTTCGTTACCTGATATAATCAATGCAATGGCTGCTGAAATAGCATCTGGTCCTATAGGTGATTTCTTATCTGATAACGCAGCGAATGCTTCCTCATACCTGGCACTAGTTTCTTCATTCAGGTAATAGCCCTTAAAGTATTCAAAATGGCAGTGAAATTTAAGTCATCTGTTTCACTACGTTGTTTTTAGAAGATAAGGATTTGAAAACATTATCACAGGAAAAATTACTGGCAAACAAGATGGAAGTGTATAGAGATGTTGTATGATCACTTTAATGTCTCAGTGGAATGGTTCAGTTTCGTTTGGTTTTAAGGACCATCTTCATTGCGCAAGGACAACCTCATAAGTGCTGCAATCTTCTCCCTATTTCACACAAGGAGGATCCCGATATTTGTATACAGGAATCACACATTCTGTAAATATTTTTATTGTGGGTAGGTTTCCTAATTTGTTAAAATTTTGCCAGGGCAGTGGCCATATGGTCTACTCTTTACGATTTCCAACGGCCGAGGGATTTTCAACATGGGCAACTTGCACACAGGACCTATTTTTTATGCCCTTATCTGAGAAGGCTAGGCATCTGATCTCACTACCCAGGAGATTAGGGGCAAGCATGACATCATGAAGAACCACTGGTTCTCAACAAAAAATTCCATAAACTATATTCCCTGCACTGGGAGCAAACCCAGTACCTTTAGAATTAGAGGCAAACGCCATACGCCATACACCCCAGACCCCAGTGGAATATTATCATCATAATCATCTCTTTCCATTTTTCTGCTTACGGAGCACAGAGTCACGACTGCAGCTTGCCCCCCATACAGGAATCCTACACTAAGCATCCGCATGCTCTTCCTGCAGTGGTTTCTATCATCATCATTATCCTTTTGCACTCCTTATGGACCACGGAGGCACCTCTGCAGTTGGTCCCACAGGCAGCCCTGCACCAAGCAGTCACATGATCGTGCAGCAGTGGTTTATGTGACAACTTGTTTCACATGATGAGGTTGCCAGCTCCATGCACAGCCCTTATTTTAGTGACCTTGTATGACATGCCCAAAAAACAAAATCCATGGTGATATCACGAGAAGAAAGAAGACATCAGATTAAGCTGGGAGAACAGGTCCTGGAGCAGGTCGACCACTTTAAATACCTCAGAGCTATTATAGACCGAAAGGGAGGCATCAAAGAAGAGTTGGCCACTCGAAAAGCAGCAGCTGGGAGACTTTTTCAGGCCATAAATCGAGGATTCCTCAGCAAGAGAGAGGTTGGTAAGAAAATGAAGATGGCAGTATACCGCTCCACCTATGTCCCAGTCTTGACATATGGATGTGAGTCATGGGCAATGACTATAACCCATAAAAGCCAGATCCAAACCTCAGAAATGAGGTATCTGAGGAAAGTGGTTGAAGTAACAGAAGAGACATGGTACGCAACCAGACGATACGTCAAGGCCTTAAATCCTACCCCCTGCAGACCCAAGTAGAACAGTCCCAATTAAGATGGTTTGGCCATGTCTGCAGAATGGGAGAAGATCGGATACCACGACAAGCATGGGAAACAAAGAGCCAAGGATCCAGACCCCAAGGACGAGGCAGAGTCCGCTGGGAGGACAACATTAGACAATCTTTGAAGGACCGAGGACTAGAATGGAACCAGGCCAGGAGGAAGACAGCCGATAGGATAGTCTGGCGCTCTCTCTTCCAGACCTCTACACCTCACGGTAGAAGGGGAACGACTAAGTAAGTAAGTAAGTAAGTATGACATGCCTGTGGGTGCAGTAGTTCTATTCTTTCTTTGCCTCTTCAGAGACCACCCCGGGGAAATACATGGGAAAGTGGAATCTTATGGAAACCGAAAAAGATGACTGAATAGTGTTAAAGCCTACTTGTTCGTAGTTTAATCTTTCCTTGTTGAGCGAATTATTATATTATTTTCTGAAGCTCATAATTGTCTTATTCATTATCACTGGGCAATCATGCTGATATTGGTGAAGTGCGAATGTTGGGTATTATGGTCCAATCCAACTTGACAAAGTTGACAACTCTATGTGGGTTTGAGTCCACAAAACAATACGATTTATTACGTATACATACAATTAATCATGGCATTTCAAATGGTACATCATATCAGTGCAGTCCACTATCATCTCCTATATTACTCCTCTGTCGTCAAAAGGTCTGACTGTTTATACGCGACGCCGTATGTCGGTCGTCCGGTAACAAACAGCCATAGGTTTGGCGACATATTAATTCTGACAATTATATCACAATACTCCCTGCGCTACTTCTCGAAGAAGAAGATTATACATAATGATGGGATGACTCAATCCTGCATCCATACATAAATAAAAGCCGACCCCTTGGCTTATAGTTAAAGGAGAACATCTGCACGATAAATCTTGGGAGCAATCAATAACACGTCTGACTGGAACAAAGTTCAGACAATGAAGGGTGTATATAGATCGTTACCATGCGGTAGCTTAACAACTAATCACGTCATGTCTAACCCTAGACAACCGTACAAATTCGCATTCAATAAATTATCTTTAAGCGCAAAACATCTTATATTTATAGCATCCCAATAAATTAACGCGTAACTTTAAAGTGCTCACAATTGTAGTGGCTAACGTGTCGTAACAAATAGTCAGCATACCACATGATGATGATTATGACACAATAGTATGAGTTTAGTCTTTTTAACTTCACCTTTACCCTTCACCTTCTCATAAAGCATATGCTTTTAATCGGTTGACGCACAGTATTCCTGTCCCTTGTGTTGAGGCTTGTTTTAGTATTTATGGAATGTTATTGATAATAAGCATCGTGCAATTGATGTTGTAGCAAATGTCGTAAGGGTGGTGCCAGAACTTGAATTATAAAATGACTTTCTCAACGTCTTGATATTTTTGGGTCCACATAGATGATGTAATTTAATTGACGAAATAGGCAAACATGTTCATGGTCAAACATTCAATACATGAGTAATTTGAAGCTCCTACTGTCCTTCATAGAACATCACATATCTGGAATACTTACTACGCAGTGCCATCACTGAAGTATCGGAAAACCAGATATGGAGTTAACATAATCAAATTGCGATTGCAATACTTCTCTGAACAAATATTTCCTCGAACTCAATCCTTCGGTTCGGAATCTTTATATAATATCAGTAGTGACCTTTGTACAATATACAGCCACGTAGAAGAGTAAATAATCTTCAAAATTAAGGAGCAACAGCTTCAACGGCCTTCTTGGACGAAATCCACAAACGAAAGGCATCGTCTAACGGTTTGCATAAATTATGTTAAGCACCAAAACCACGTCATCATATACAAGTGACGTCAGACTAATATCGCATTCATTTAACATTTATATAAGTGCAAAATACATCATGCTGGCCATGAATAGAACTGTTAGCGCGTAGATTAACTGATAACAGAACTAAACATGGTCAACATGTTAAATACATGATAAATTATCTTTAACAAATTGCCATCTCTTTGAGTTATTTCTATGTCTTCTTTATCTTTTTAAGCCTGCCTTCAGTTCTCTTCCCCATGCGTTTTCGAGTCTATCCTTTTTTTCTTTTACCTAGGAGATTCCAGAACAAGGAATGCCTTGTAATGCTATCAACTGGTTTTTCTCAGTGTTTGTCCTAATTAGTGCCAACAGCTTTTCCTCACATCCTCTTCTGCTGACATATATCTGGTTCTTTGTCCTGTTCTGCTGACACACATCTGGTTCTTTGTCCTGTTCTGCTGACATATATCTGGTTCTTTGTCCTGTTCTGCTAACATATATCTGGTTCTTTGTTCTGTTCCGTTGACATATATCTGGTTCTTTGTCCTGCTGACATATATCTGGTTCTTTGTCCTGTTCCACTGACATATATCTGGTTCTTTGTCCTGTTTCACTGACATATACCTAGTTCTTTATCATGTTCCACTGACATATATCTGGTTTTTTGTCCTATTCTGCTGACATACGTCTGGTTCTTAGTCCTGTTCCATTGACATATATCTGGTTCTTTGTCCTGTTCTGATGACATATATATGGTTCTTTGTCATGTTCTGCTGACACATATTTGGTTCTTTGTCCTGTTCTACTGACATATATCTGGTTCTTTGTCCTGGTCTGCTGACATATATTTGGTTCTTTCTCCTGTTCTGCTGACATATATTTGGTTCTTTCTCCTGTTCTGCTGACATTTATTTGGTTCTTTGTCCTGTTCTTCTGATATATATCTGGTTCTTTGTAATGTTCTGCTGACATATATTTGGTTCTTTGCCCTGTTCCACTGACACATATCTGGCTCTTTGTCCTGTTCTGCTGACACATATGTGGCTCTTCGTCCTTTTTCACTGGCATATATCTGGTTCTTTGTCCTGTTCTGCTGACATATATCTGGTTCTTTGTCCTGTTCTGCTGACATATTACTGGTTCTTTGTCCTGTTCCGCTGACATATATCTGTCCTGTTCTGTTGACATATATCTGGTTCTTTGTCCTGTTCTGCTGACATGTATCTGGTTCTGTCCTGTTCTGGGAACTACAGTAGGCTTCTTTGACATTACTGTCAATATTTTCTTTGTTGCTGCCAAGAAATGTTCTTGCTTCAGTCCAAATCTTGTATGGGTGTTTCTCCAAGTCCATTCTGGCTAGCACTTGCCGTATTTATTCTCATAATATATATGTTGTTTCTCCTAGATTTTCAGACTCAATTACTATAGCCTCTCATCCAGTACTTCCATTTTGTCTTGCATCTGGTTTTGTTTATATGATAGAAGAACAAGGTCATTTGCAAAATCTAGATTGATGAGCTGTTTTGTCAGAGTTCACACGAAATCCATTTCTGGTGGTTCAAGCTGTTGTTTTGATAATCTGATTTATAGCCAGTATGAAGAGAAATGGTGACAGGAGGCATCCCTGACACACTCCAGTTCTTATCTCAAGCAGTTCTGTAAGTTATCCTTCATGAAGAACTTTGTTTCATGTTTTCTATTTTAAGTTAATGATCAGGAAGGGGGGGGGGGCTTAATAATGCCCCCATCAGTTCCCAAAATGATTATCTGTCTAAACTTCTTTCTCTATGTTGCACCAACTGCTTCACTTACCATAGGACCTTCTTCTGCCTTGGATGGCTGAGTTGATTTATTTTATTTAGCTGACATGTTCATTGGTGTTGAGGATTTTGTGGCATCAAGCTCGTACAGTATGCATGAATGGAAAACCTCCATAGAAGCCTTGAATCTTCAACAACTGGTGCAGATCTACTGTCCTGGTCATGCAGGGCTATGCGGCAATGAAAGAGCTAATAGACTAGCTTCAAGAACACCTATAGATGGTGCACTGGATATGGACAAGGGAGAGATACTGAGGACAATTAATGATCGCCTATTAGAAAATGACAATGCAATCGATGAATCATCAAGGCTAATCTCCCAGTGACAGCATGATACCAACAGAAATGCCCCAACAATCTCCAGGATGCACCAAGGATCAGATAAAAGTCTGTAGTTATCTGTTTCTGTAACATGCAGTAAAGCAATTATGTATAAGTATGAATGTCATTCACTCAATACATGTAGCTCCCATAGGAGCACAGCCCTTCAATAAACTTGTCTTCCTGTAGAATGCCGCCAGCTCAGAGTCTTTCCATGAATTCCTTATCATTTTTCACTTCTGTCTCCAGCTCTCTTCTCCATGTGTTTTTTGGTCTACCTCTGCCTCTCTTATTGTTGGTTGAAGTAATAATAATAATAATAGCTCCTTCAGGCATAACTGACAATGTGAATGTATCCCTGAGGTGACATCCCTCAGCTGCTTATTTTCCTGGTGTTCCTTTTGACGTTTTTCCTCTCTTCTGCTTGCTGTGAGAGCTTATTTTTGCCCAATCTGAGGTGGTGCCATAGGGAGCATCGCCACATGGTGCAATCGGCAGCTTCATCCTCTCAGGTTACTGGATTTACATCCAGTGCCCTCATGTCTCTCTTGCACACATCTTTGAACCTCAGCTGTGGTCGCCCAACTGTTCTTTTGCCACCCTCTCCAGGGCGCGAGCTTGGGCACAGTTATATGGAGATCAAGCTGGTGTCCATGCAGCATGTTCCCCCTCTCCAAGCAGCTGGTAGATCCAAAGGAACGGCAGTAGCTGATACAGTTTGGTACCAGCCATGACGCAGAAGTTGCCAGCATAATGTTGAATCAACATTAGACTGCCTTAGGGACTCCGATTTATCCTCAGGGTTTATTCCCAAAGCCTTTCCCATAAACGGATATTCCCGCAAGGCAGCGGTGATTTAGATTCAGAGTTTTACCTTCTCTTAGGCTACCAACCAAGGCTCACAAGCCCTGTCTGCCCGAAGCTGCTAGTTTTAAGGCTCCAGTGACTTGGTTGAAGTATTTGTGGCTTAAAGCTCCACTTTAAATACCTTGGAGCTGTCATAGACTGGAAGGGAACCATCAAAGAAGAGTTGGCTACCCAAAGAGCAGCTGCTGGGACACTTTTTCAGGCTATAAATTGAGGATTCCTCAGTAAAACAGAAATTGTTAAGTAGACGAAGATGGCTGTATACCACTCCACATATGTTCCAGTCTTGACTTATGGATGCGGGTCATGGGCAATGACTACAACCCACAAAAGCCAGCTCCAGACCTCAGAAATGAGGTATCTGAGGAAGGTGGTTAAAGTAACAAGAAGAGATACAGTGCACAATCAGATGATATGTCATGGCTTCAAAACCCAGCCCCTGCAGGTTGCGGACCATGTCTCTTCTTGTTACTTCAACCACCTTCCTCAGATACCTCATTTCTGAGGTTTGGATCTGGCTTTTGTGGGTTGTAGTCATTGCCCATGACTCGCATCCATATGTCAAGACTGGGACATAGGTGGAGCTGTATACAGCCATCTTCGTTTTCTTACCAACCTCTCTCTTGCTGAGGAATCCTCGATTTATGGCCTGAAAAAGTCTCCCAGCTGCTGCTTTTCGAGTGGCCAACTCTTCTTTGATGCCTCCCTTTCGGTCAATAATAGCTCCGAGGTATTTAAAGTGGTCTACCTGCTCCAGGACCTGTTCTCCCAGCTTAATCTGATGTCTTCTTTCTTCTCGTGATATCACCATGGATTTTGTTTTAGAGCTGCTTATGACCACCCCTCTCTTCTCCAGCTCTTCCTTCCAGACTTGCAGGTTGAATTGGAGATGTGCCTCTGATTTAGCAATCAGGGCAACATCATCAGCAAATGCCAGCTCCGAAATACAGACCTGTCTCATCTTCCAGTACCCCACTGAATACTTTCTTGTTCTCTCCTTACATGCCTTAATGACATCGTCCATGAGGAGTATGAAAAGGTAAGGTGACAGGATATCACCTTGTCTTACACCAGTGGTGGTCCTGAACTCTTCTGACTTATGGTTTGCTGTCCTCACATAATTTCTGCAAGACTTGTAGAAGCTCTGTATAGCATGAATCAGAGGTTCCTTGCCAAACAATCCCAAAGTTTGATCCAGGGGACCCTGTCGAACGCCTTTTCCAGCCCTATACCCAACCCTCCTTAATTGCTTTTTATGACACACATGGTAGTTAGTGTTATAATTCTTTGCTCCCCTTTCGGACCCCAGTAACACACAGATGATATAAATGTCACCTCACAATTAATCCCTACAAATTAGGTAGATCAGTTTGTTGTTTTTATTTTTTAGGCAGTGATGTTACCTGAATAGTAAAAATTATACGTACCCCAATTTAAGTGAAACTAGGATAAGAGCGAAACAATTTAAAAAAAAAAATATATGTCAGTTTTAAGTTATAAATTGATCTTCATCGGTTGCCATGTTGAAATGTGAAGGCCAGTGCTTCTTAACCTGGGGTGCATGCAACCCCCTGGGGGTGTGAGACTCACATTCCGGGGTGCAAGACATGCCAGATATTTTAGAACGTGAATCATTATAAACAATATATAAGACACAGAACTCAGATGTATTTGTACAAAATAGAACATTGACAATGTGAATTAGATAATGAACTTTAGTCACATTCTTTAAATATCATTTTCTCAAAATTAACATTTATCTCTGGCATGTTTTGAGAGCTAGAAGGGGTGTGAGGCTTCTTAAGATGCTATAAAGAGGTGCAAGGCTTCTTAAGATGCTATAAAGGGGTGCAAAGCTTCTTATGATACTCTAAAGGGGTGCGAGGCTTCTTAAGATGCTATAAAGAGGTGCAAGGCTTCTTAAGATGCTATAAAGGGGAGCGAGGCATCTCAAGATGCTCTAAAGGGGTGCAGGAACTCTAAAAAGTTAAGAAACACTGGTGTAGGCGATCATGTTCCCCTCACATATCTTTGATATTTTTCATCAGTTTTTTTGCTGATCTCTACCAATGCCATTGTATCAAAGTGTTCAAAATTTTCTTCCACTTTGTGAATTATACTCTTCCTTATTACAGAAAGAAAACAAAGAAGTCCATGAGCGAAAGGTCTGTGGTGGTCTCAGGTTTAATGAAGCCTCTTGGTCAAGGTTGTCCCATAGCAGATACCGCCACCAGAGACTTTGCTATACTAGGTCTCAACTTTATGAGGTGAGGTGACCAGTACCATTCATCACTGCCTTTGCCTTCCCTAATTTAAGATCAGAATCAGGTATCCATTTACAGCTGAGAAAGAGCCTATCAAAGTGCACCATCAAGACAAGAGCCCTGAAGACGTTGGAAGTCTATTTATAACTCAGGTGTCACTAAATACAGATATCTTGCCGCTACTTGGCAACAACCTGCAACAGTATTCAGACTTTCCGGGTGGGCGATTTCAGTCATTTTAAATGGGAAAGGGCTAAGCTGTAAGTGACTTGCAGAAAGCCAATGTGGGAACTTGGAATTGACAAAAAAACTCATTCACCTTATAATCAGGTCACTCATTTTGGAAGCTTTTAACTCCTAAGGTCTAAGGGTCGACTATACTCGAGTATATACAGTAGTTTAGTACACCCAAGACACTTCCTTACCATCAACGAAGTAGTCCATGATGATAATCAGAGGGATGACTGAGATTTGAAACAGCATGGCACAGAAGTCCACTAGAAATCTGACAATTTGTCCACCAACTCCATTATGGTTACACTGTACACATGGTCCACCCCTGGGCTCAAAATCTGAGCTGGACATGGTTACTTTTAAAATGGCCGGGAGGATAGCTGTTGCACTCAGCAACATTGTTGATCTTATGACATCCAGGTTGGGCAAGATTCGGAAGACCAGGAGACACAGTCCAAGTGAGTGTAAATTTTCCATGATGAAAACCTAGATATATCACATGGGCAAAACTGAAGTATTATTTTGGCATGCATACACATATACATAAGATAGTACTTCACATATACATAAGATAGTACTTCACATATACATAAGATAGTACTTCACATATACATAAGATAGTACTTCACATATACATAAGATAGTACTTTACATATACATAAGATAGTACTTCACATATACATAAGATAGTACTTCACATACACATAAGATAGTACTTCACATACACATAAGATAGTACTTCACATACACATAAGATAGTACTTCACATATACATAAGATAGTACTTCACATATACATAAGATAGTACTTCACATATACATAAGATAGTACTTCACATATACATAAGATAGTACTTCACATATACAATATTAACCTATAAGCTAAAGGCAGTCCCTTAGGAGATACTGCTAAAGTGTAGTGAAGTGTTAAAGACTTCACTATTCTAGGTCAAGCTTTATGAGGTAGGGAAACCAGTTACCGTCCTCATTGCCTTTCTCTTTCCTAACTCATGAACAGGGTTAGGTACCCATTTACAGCTGGGTAGTCTGACACTACCAGGTTTTGAACCCGGAACCTGGTAACTTTGCAGGGAGAGGCAAGCACTCTAATCACTCGCCCAATCGGATGCTATGTTTTATATTAACCAATAGAATATTAACCAAGGATTACAAAAATACACAAATACACATACCATACATGAAATAAATGGTTCAGATGCCCGAATGGGCAGAGGTGCTCTGGAAACAACACAACCAAATAAATTTTAGAAGACAAAAAAAAACAAAACAAAAAAAAACAACTTCATTAACAAAGGCAGTCATTGTGTCAGACTCTAAGTCCATGCTTCGAAAGGTTCAATATGGTTGGCTACGGCATGAATGGAAAACATTCATAGAAGCTTAAAATTTGCATGAGCTGGTGTGAATCTACAGTCCTGGTTGTACAGGAGTACATGGTAATGAGGGAGCTAACAGACTAGCATCAAGAGCACCCACAGTGGGGACATTGGATATAGATAAGGGAGAGATACTGAGAACAATTAATGATCGTCTGTTAGGGAATGACACTGCAATAGATGAATCAACAAAGTAGAAGACTCATCAAAAGTGAGGAATGCAGTAACCGATCCATAGCTTGACTGCTTGCATCAGGGTCAACGAACTAGAGCTGACCAAGACCCTACTCCACCTCCAAGTGGTGGTCCTGGAAACAGGCTGCATCACTGCAGTCTGGCTGAGTGAGCAGGGATCAAAGAGGGAAGGCTAACCCGATCCCAAAAAATGACGTGCTGAAGTCGGATGTGTCGGCCAAAAGGCGCAAATATCGCAGCTTCGCTGTAAATGGACACAACACAACCAACGTCCTTTCAGGGCGAACGAAGAAGAAGAAGAATCAACAAAGTAAAGACTGTTGGAATTTGGCATCAAACATAAGGCTAGCAGAGATGGACATATGAGAGGATGCATTCGTCGTATATACAACCAGCGAGCTACAGGAACAGTTAGCATTCACATTCTTTGACATATACTGAGAGAGACTGAGCACATATGGGTTAGCCCAGCGTGCAATGATTTTGATTCTGTTTAACAATAACAATAAAAGACTAAATGATAAAGTTATTTACTCATACAATGAGGGCGAACCCCAAATCAATTAGCAGGATGAGTAAACAACATCAAAACAGAAGATGTTAAAAAAAAAAAAAATGTCAAACATTGAGAATGGCCCAGGTGGAGATGGTGTAACAAGATGACAGACATTTTGATAACTGGTGCTGACTTTTGTTGCAGCCCAAAAAAAATGTAACAGCCCCCGTGTAGTTTCTGGAAGTCTCTGAAGATATCAAGAACAGGACTACTGATCCCTCAGGCATGCTGTCTTCTTCTTCGATCCTTAACCACCGACCGTCAAAGCAGTCAGTGGCCATCACGCCTAGTGGCGTCTTGTAGGGCAACAATAAATTGATTCCACTTTGCACGGTCGGTGGCCATCCTTCGTACAGTGCCCCAGCTCTGGTTCACTCTTTGCATCTCAGCCTCCACAGTCCTCCGCCAAGTTGTTCCCGGTCGGCCTCTCTTTCGCTTTCCTTCAGGGGTCCAAAGCATAGCTGTTCCTGTGATGGCATCGGGGTCTCTTCTGAGGACATGACCAACCCAGCTCCAGCGTCTGCCAGCTATGATGGTGTGCATGTCCCCCTGCTTGCCACGAGTAAGCAGATCTTGGTTGGTGATGGCACTCGGCCAAAAGATTCGGTGAATTTTTCCCAGGCATGCCGTGTGAAAAGAGGACAACCCCGACATCTCCCTCTCTGCGACCCCCCAGCACCCCGCACCACAGAGAAGCACAGAAAGCACGCACCTCTGGTATAACCCTAATCCTGTGCCTGTGCTGTACCGGGAGGACCCCCAGATGTTATCCAGGCCAAAGAAGGCCGTTCCCGCCCCATCCACTCCGATGCCGATGTCCCCGCCCGCCCCACCGTCCGGCGCCACCATGCCCCCCAGGCACGTGAAGGCATCCGTCTGTACCAGCCGCCGACCCCCTACCGACATGGGCCCAGGGCCACTCACACCGAGCGCCATGACCCCAGACCTCTCTAAACTGACGCCCAAGCCCACCCGCTGGCCAAACCCACCAAGTCCATCCATCCTTTCCTGGATGTGCTGATGTGAATGCGCCAGCAGTGCAACGTCATCTGCACACTCCAGATCCTCCAATGTAGAAAATGCAGTCCATCTTACTCCTCTTGGACTACCCTCTGTTGTCTGGCGCATCACCCAGTCTATGACTGTTAAAAACAGAGTGGCCGATAAGGGGCATCCCTGTCGCACTCCCGTCCTCACCTCGAAGGTTAGGTTGCTCTGCCCAACACTACACATAAAGTTGGCATAGAGGCTTTTTATGATTGACACTATGCAGCTTGGAATTCCATAAGCCCTCAGTATTCTCCATAAACTGTCCCTATGTATGCTGTCAAAAGCCTTTTCAAAATCAACAAAATCCATGTAAAGCTGTCCCTGCCACTCCGAGCACCGCTCCACAATGCCCCCGAGAGTGAACACATGGTCCACACATCCTCTGCTCCCTCCAAACCCCGCCCGCCCCTTCCCCAGCTCGCAGTCCACCGCCCCTGAAACTCTCTGCACAATTATCCCGCCCAGTATTCCGCTGGGAACCGAGAGAAGAGCGACTCCTCTCCAACCACTGCAGTCTGAAAGATCTCCCCCCCCCCCCCCCCCCCCCCTGGGCAACCTGACAACTATTCTCCCGCTCCACTCCGACGGTGCCGCCCCCGCCCTCCACACCCGCGCAAACAGTGGCTCCAATAGCTCCGCCGCCAGCTCAGGGCCCGTCCCAAATAGCTCTGCATTCAAGCCATCATGGCCCGGAGCCCTACCGTTCCCCAACCCTTCGACTGCCGTGACGACCCGCTCGTAACAGACACAACCAGTTCAACAAAAAATGTAACAGACACAACCAGTTCAACAAAAAATGTAACAGACACAACCAGTTCAACAAAAAATGTAACAGACACAACCAGTTCAACAAAAAATGTAACAGACACAAAACAAAAAACGTAACAGACACAAACAGTTCATCAAAAAACGTAACAGACACAACCAGTTCAACAAAAAACGTAACAGACACAACCAGTTCAACAAAAAACGTAACAGACACAATCAGTTCAACAAAAAACATAACAGACACAATCAGTTCTACAAAAAACATAACAGACACAATCAGTTCAACAAAAAACGTAACAGACACAACCAGTTCAACAAAAAATGTAACAGACACAACCAGTTCAACAAAAAACGTAACAGACACAATCAGTTCAACAAAAAACATAACAGACACAATCAGTTCAACAAAAAACATAACAGACACAATCAGTTCAACAAAAAACATAACAGACACAACCAGTTCAACAAAAATGTAACAGACACAACCAGTTCAACAAAAACGTAACAGACACAACCAGTTCAACAAAAAATGTAACAGACACAACCAGTTCAACAAAAAACATAACAGACACAACCAGTTCATCAAAAAACATAACAGGCACAACCAGTTCAACAAAAAACGTAACAGACACAACCAGTTCATCAAAAAACGTAACAGACACAATCAGTTCAACAAAAAACGTAACAGACACAACCAGTTCAACAAAAAACATAACAGACACAATCAGTTCAACAAAAAACATAACAGACACAATCAGTTCAACAAAAACATAACAGACACAATCAGTTCAACAAAAAACATAACAGACACAATCAGTTCAACAAAAAAGTAACAGACACAACCTGTTCAACAAAAAACGTAACAGACACAATCAGTTGAACAAAAAACATAACAGACACAACCAGTTCAACAAAAAACATAACAGACACAATCAGTTCAACAAAAAACATAACAGACACAATCAGTTCAACAAAAAATGTAACAGACACAACCAGTTCAACAAAAAAACATAACAGACACAAACAGTTCAACAAAAAACCAAAACTGAAAATTACGTATAAAACAAAAGTGAAACCAAATTTAGCACAAAGTAGCAATAAAAAACGGGGTAACTCCCCTTCCGTACAATGTTTGACCGTATGTATGATACGTATTGTACTTCTGATGATAAAATACGTATTATAAGAATATGGTAAAACTTCCGTATGTTGAAATACGTTGCATCACTGCGTCAAATGTTTCAAAACCTGAAAATGTATCTCCAATTGAAACATGTTATGCCTCACCTACAGAAGCTAGACAGCTAAAACTAAAAGCAATTTAATTTACTTATTTTTATTCTAATATCGAGCACAAGCCTGTTCATTGCATTTCAGCAGATGACCATTTTTCTGTAAATCTGAACGTTTTAACACATGTTCATCTAGCAATTCAAGCTGTAGTTTAAATAAAACATATATGTATGATATTTACCTTGAAAGTGTCATCAAAACCCGTTACAAAAAAAAAAAAACTTTTTTTACACATTATGCGTCAATGACGTAATTTCCTGCTGTACCTATGGAAAGCGCCCCATGTCAAAATTTCGCATATTAATTTAATATAAATTACGTATTAAACGCGCATTTTATTTTTTGCCATATAAAATTTATAATACGCGTATTTTATTCTCAGACACTGCTTCTGTATTATTAGGATTCGATTGTGTTTTAACCTACTCTTTTTTATTCATCCCATGTCTTACGGACACAATTTTCATAAATTTTTGTGGTGGTATCTCAGTTTTTTGACAATGACGGTAATACTGAGATAGATTAGGCAGATTCTGATTCCGGAGAGAAAATTAAATTAAGACTGATAATTCTTTGTTAAAATGGGAGGAACAGGGTGGCAGTGTGGCCTTCTCAAATCCCAGTTGAAGGATAATCTGGAAGAAGAAAAGACCACACTAAGGGTGATGTGGTCAGCATCAGCACTTAATGGCAATGATGTGTGGCAGTGAGCAACAAGCACTTGCCCATGGACCATATTTTCCTGACCACACTAAGGGTGATGTGGTCAGCATCACGCCGGCAACCTTCCCAGAGTTGCTCTGGTACCCAATTCATGAGGCTGGGTCGACACCACATTCCCAAGATGCCTGAATGGGCATGTAACGGGATCCTTACTTGCTAGTAGCAGGTATTAACTAATACAGGTAATCCTCGACTTATAACAGGATTCAGTTCCCTCGACGCTGTCATAAGTCAAAGTGGTCGTAAGCCGGAAATCACTATATACACTATATGAATTGTTACGGATATGTTAATAAGTAATGTCAGAATGCTAAAATATATGTCTGTTTTGTTATATATTTAAACATATTGTACTCTTTGTTTATAGTGCAGTAATAAAATATACAAATTATAACATAAAATTAATGTACCATACATGCCACACCCTGGAGGTGAAAAACCTGTACAAAAAATCAGAAAAACCTGTACAGAAATCCAGAAACCTGAACACAATTTTTTTTTTAAAAGAACCATATAAAGAAGAAAGATCCATACATTGACCATTTTGTTCTCTGAGAAGTCATAAGAGCATTTTTTTCACACAGGTGAAAAGCGTAAGTTATCATTTACTGTGTTTTCCTTGTTTGTACATTTGGTACAATTCTTCGTGTTGGCTATAATAGGAAACTCAATAAGTAGAATTACAAAAGGAGGCGGACCAAACATCATAAGGTCACCCTCTGTCGGCAAAGTGTTTAGGCCCTTAAATAATCTCAACTATGACCTTTACTGTGAACCCGTCATGTCTCAAGACCTTGACCAGATAAACTAGATCTAGTGTGTGTAGGTTGTGGGTTTCCTACAAAGTCAAAATTTTTTAACAAAAGTATGCGGTATTGACTACTTCCTACGTTTGATCTTTCATCAATATAATTAGGCCTAAGTTTTTCCCTAGATTCACGTTCATCACTGTCAGAGTGTAAATCAGGCCCGTGATCAAATACAAGTCACCTCTCAGCTCCCAAAGCAAAGATTACACCACATCAAAAGACATGACTAAAAAAAAATCACGAAAAATCAAAATATCAATCGATTCAGAAAATGGAAGCTCTCTAGTACCGGAAAAACTCAGGTTTTGCTAAACAGTGTTCCCCTCTCAATTTTGGATGTAGACTGTGTGCACTGGTGTTTTTGGCCAAATCAAACTGTAAAGTGTTAATAATTAGGCGAAAACCAGTACGGAAAGTATGTACAGCCGTACAGATCTGAAAATGAGAAAAATATGTACAGATTACAGGTAACCCATACTACTTGGTATGTATGCTGTACTGTACAGTCCTATACTGTAATAAGTAATGAAACATGAGTGTACGGTACTTCTGAGATGACTATCGTTAAGTACGAGTGGTTGTAAACTGGCCGTCACCCGGTGTTGACGCAATGTGATTTCTGCCCAGTGCTCTGAATGTCAAAGTGAAGAAATTCAACCAAGCGCTGGTAAACGGCGGGAGTAACTATGACTCTCAAGTGGGACTTGTGCAATGTGCTTCTGAGTCTAGGATGCTCCCTGGGGTTGCAAGAAAGCCCACTTTTGACAGCCATATGGTGGCGGTGGCTTCGCCACGTGCTACTATGCTGTCTGGCTGCTCGTGCCATGGCCGGTGACTGATTGCTCGTGTCAGTCTCGTCTCGGAGATATAACCCCCCTGCACCGGGTAGAGAGTATCAAACCTCTTGGTATCGCACGCACGCCAAAGTGGGCCTGGTGTACCATACCGCTGAGTCTAGGATGCTCCCTTGGGGTTGAAACAAAGCCCACACCTCACCTCCCATAACTGGCTCAAGGGTATGAGTGAATAACTCATCCCCTAAAGAAAGAACAGAACTACTTCTCCTTTGGGCATATTGTAAAAGACTTACTAATATGAGGTTGTGCATGAGCCTGGCAACCTCATCATGTAAACACATTGCTACAGAAACCCCCGCTGCAAGAGTTTGTACTTTCGGCCTATGCTTCGTCATGAGGGTCATCTGCAATAGTGTCTCCAAGTCCTATAATGATATACCATGTATCCAAAAATGACCAAGCAAGAAGGTCACACAAATCAGAACATACCCACACCCAGGTCACAAACGATGGCCTCTTGAAGTTTCCAAAGCACAGTTTGGCCACGGTGATGAACCAGCCAAACACATAAGGGATACAGATAGCTATCACTAGTAGAAGGAAGATTACTGCCTGAAAAAAGACATACAAATGATGATACATCTACATTAGAATGCTGATAAATCTACATTACAATAATGAGAAATCTACATTAGAATGATTTGCAAATCTACATTAGAATGATGATAAATCTACATTAGAATGACGATAAATCTACGTTACAATGATGATAAATCTACATTAGAATGATGATAAATCTACATTAGAATGATGATACATCTACATTAGAATGATGATGAATCTGCGTTAGAATGATAATAAATCTATGTTAGAATGATGATAAATCTACATAAGAATGATGATAAATCTATGTTAGAATGATGATAAATCTTGCCAGATAAGAAAGGAAGATTAAACATAACATTTTTTTTTATTTTAAATTTGATGATGAGAAATATCACATTTAGCCTCTGATGGGTTATAATTAAGATAAATATTGTTTTCAATGCCAAATAATTTGAATAATTGCCTATACATGAAAATAGCATCAAATCTCCTGTCCCATCATTGTCAATAAGGCGAATCAAAATTATCAAATTTGCGTGCATGTCAAAAATAAAACAAAAAAACCAAACAAAAACAACAATGAGAGATAAAACAAAACAAAAAAAACCAAACAAACAAAAATAATAAACAGGGGAGGGGTGTAAATGCCTGGGGTGTTTATTTATAGATTTAATAGACTTTCATTTGTCATTAATCAAATGTTTCTGCTTCAAAGATGCCCAACACATGTGGAACAGAGAAAGCGCATATGGTCGTCACCAGTACCATTCGTGGGAAAAGCTCTACAGAGATGCCAATAGCCTCAACCTGGCTACTGCTTTCTTTGAAAACATTCTGAGAGACATAGGAGATGTCTGAGAGTGTACGAAGAAGAAGATGTTTTATAAACACATCACTAGACCTTCACCTTCCCTGCCCAATACCCATTAATCACTAATAAAACAAGCTGAAAATGACGGTTTTCTAATCAATTTAGAGTGAACAACAGTGTCTTCAGCAAAGAACTTTTATTTTGTAGAGGTGTATTTGAACCTATGCCACCTACTTTTCTACCGGTTTTAGCAAGACTTCAAGTCTTTATCACAACTGTAAAAATGAAGCTATTCTTCTTCTTCACCTTTCAAATCCCCATGGAGCATAGGCCTTCAACAAACTTATGCCAATTCTTCCTGTCCCGTGGCATCAGCCGACGGTCTTTCCATATCTTCTTCAAGTCTTTCTCCATTTTTCTTCTCCATGTGTTCTTTGATCTCTTGCCTTAGATCACACAAGATGTCGTATGTGTGCACATGTGCTCCAGACTCCGACTGTTTCATTTCCGAAGGGCAATTTTATTATTAGAAAGTCATTGACATGTGAATCTAGGAATCTTCTTTATGCCATTATCTGTAAAAGATGCAACCTATATTGGTGAAACTGGCAGACATTTGGCAGATAGATTCCACGAGCACTTAAATGACATTTATCACAGAGAACCGAAACCTGTGGCCCTTCATTTCAATAGCCCAGATCATTCCGGTCTCTGTGACATTCAGGTAACTGGTTTACGCTCCTGCTTTTTCGATGACCGTAGTCGATTTTCTCTAGAGAATCATCTCATTTTCGAAATGGGTTGCCTTTCTCCTAATGGTCTAAATGTCCAACATCATTTCGCTTGAATCTGTTATTCATTGGCTTTCCTCTATTTCAGACTTCTTTATTTCATCCATCGCTTTTTCACGATCTTTCTTTTATGAAGTTTTGTGTTTCAGACTTCTTTATTTCATCCATCGTTTTTTTCACAATCTTTCTTTTATGATGGTTTTGTGTTTCTATTTGCTATTTTTATGACACCACTTTTATTCATCGTTGTTGGACGCTGTTGGGACTATTGTTCAATACTTGCCTGATTCTTTTAGCGGAGAGTTTTACAGCAGGACTTCTTGTTTTTTAATTCCATTTTCTGCTTTTGATTGTTCTTGATTGCTGAATTTCTTGTATTGATTAATTCTTTTTGGTTTTGTAGTTTCCTTGCTTTATTATTGCTCTTCATCTGTGTTAATATATATTACATGTTTGCAGCGTTTATAGAATTTTCCTTTAACACGTCTATATTTCTTGTTCTTTGTTTGTAACTGTGGCTGATGAAGGGTGAAACCCGAAACGTCCTGTGTTTCCTGTGTACCGTTAATTTGTAAAACAGATTCAATATTGTTTTATATATATATATATATATATATATATATATATATATATATATATATATATATATATATATATATATATATATATAATAATAATAATAATAGCCCCTTCAGTCATAACTGACTATGGGAATGCGCCCCTGAGGTGACAGCCCTCAGCTGCTTATTTTCCTGGTGCTCCTTTCGACGTTTTTCTCCTCACCTCTGCTTCTTGTGTGAGCCTCTCTTCGCCCAATCTGAGGTGGCGCCGTAAATAGCATCGCCACTTAGTGCGATCGGCAGCTTCATCCTCCCATGTTGCTGGATCCATGTCCAGTGCCCTCATATCTCTCTTGCACACATCTTTGAACCTCAGCTGTGGTCGCCCAACTGTTCTCTTGCCATCTGCTAATTGTCTGTAGAAGATATCTTTTGGGATGCGACCATCTTCCATGCGGCGAACATGGCCAAGCCAGCGAAGTCTGCGTTGTCTAAGAAGCGTATACATACTTTGAAGGCCAGCACGTGACAACACCTCGACATTTGTCACTTTATCTTTCCACGAGATGCCGAGGATGCGGCGTAGACACCGCAAATGGAAGGTATTGAGCCTTCTTTCTTGCATAGCATAGGTCGTCCAGGTCTCGCTGCCATATAGGAGTGTGCTGGTGACGCAGGCATTATATACCGCAGCTTTGGTCTTCATTGTGAGTTTAGAGTTTCCTCAAACACGCGCCGTGAGGCGGGCAAAGGTAGCTGCAGCTTTGCCAATGCGGCTGTCGATTTCTGTATCCAGTGAGAGTTTGTCATTGATGGTAGACCCTAGGTATGTGAAGTGGTGCACCACTGCCAATTCATAGTTATCGATAGTGATAACTGGAGCAGCACCCACATCCTGACTCAGCACATTCGTTTTCTTTAGACTTATTGTGAGGCCAAAGTCCTTGCATGCTTTAGTGAAGCGATTCATCAAGCTCTGAAGCTCCTGTTGGCTTTGAGTGACGACTGCATCATCATCAGCGAACAACAAGTCTCTTATAGTGACCCTTCTGATTTTTTTTTTTGCCTTCAGCCTTGAAAGATTAAACAGACGGCCATCTGACCTAGTGTGAAGGCATATTCCTTCAGTTGCATCTCTGAATGCATGTTTCAAGAGTAAGGCAAAGAAGATTCCGAAGAGGGTTGGAGCCAGAACACAGCCTTGTTTAACGCCACTTCGTATATCAAAGGGCTGTGACGTGCTTCCAGCATATTGGACTGTTCCCTTCATGCCGTCATGGAATGACTTTATCATTTCCAGCATTTTAGAAGGGCAGCCTATTTTCAGGAGGATTTTAAAGAGTCCATCCATACCAGTTTTACAGCAGCCCTTAATTTATTTACTTACACTAGATCACACATGGAGGACCTCAGCACAGTGCACGAACTCCGTAGCACCAGCGAGAATTCCAATGTGTGTATATAGGAATCACACGTTCTTTAAATATTTCTGTTGTGGGTAGGTTTCTAATTTTTTTAATTTTGCAAGGGCATCAGCCTTATAGCCTACTCTTTACAATTTCCAACTGCTGTGGAATTTTTAACATGCATAACTTGCACACGGGGCCTCCTATTTTTTTGCCCTTATTTAAGAAAGCTAGACATCCAATCTCACTACCTAGGAGACTAGGGAGGAGTACGACATCATTAGGACCACTGGTTCTGAAAAAAATTTCCATAAATTATATTCCCTTGTACTGGGAATCGAACCCGGTACCTTTAGAATTCTAAAGAGGTAGAGGAAGACCAAAGAACACATGGAGAAGAGAACTGGAGACAGACATGAAGGGGATGAAACACCTTGAGCTAATGGCAAGGGACAAGAAGGCTTGGTATAAGTTTGTTGAAGGCCTGTACTCCTTGGGGAGTTGAGTGGTGATGAAGAAAAAGTACTACAAGAAAAAGTACTACAAGAAAAAGTACTTCAAGAAAAAGTACTACAAGAAAAAGTACTTCAAGAAAAATTACTATAAGAAAAAGTATGAAAAAGTACTACAAGAAAAAGTACTACAAGAAAAAGTACTTCAAGAAAAAGTACTACAAGAAAAAGTATGAAAAAGTACAAGAAAAAGTACTACAAGAAAAAGTACTACAAGAAAAAGTACTTCAAGAAAAAGTACTACAAGAAAAAAGTATGAAAAAGTACTACAAGAAAAAGTACTATAAAAAAGTGCTACAAGAAAAAGTACAAGAAAAAGTGCTACAAGAAAAAGTACTACAAGAAAAAGTACTACAAGAAAAAGTGCTACAAGAAAAAGTGCTACAAGAAAAAGTACTACAAGAAAAAGTACTACAAGAAAAAGTACTACAAGAAAAAGTATGAAAAAGTACTACAAGAAAAAGTACTACAAGAAAAAATTATTTCAAGAAAAAGTACTACAAGAAAAAGTACTACAAGAAAAAGTACTACAAGAAAAATAAAAATGACACTTAATGCACTTGCCACAGTACTTTCAATCTTGGCATTCCATTTGGTCTTACCTGCAACCCATGTTTCGTTTTGTCTTTCTGACTTCCCTGAGCTTTCAGGTTTGTGATCAGCAACACAAAGCCAACCTAACAGAAAGGACAAATAATGCATACATTCTGAAAACAAGCACATCATTTGGAACTAAACGTTGTATGTGCAGATCATGAATAAGATTAAGAATCCGAAACATGTTTCATACCATTTTAGGACACAGGAAAGGCAAAAATAAAACCCCCCAAAAAAACACGCACATACTCATGCATGCATGCACACAACAACGCGTGCATGCACACAATACAAAGAGCTTGCAAATCTTCATTTACCCTATATACCAGTGGTTCCCAAACTTTTTTTCTCTGGAATTTTTATGTTACAGAACCTGGATGTATCTGCTGCTATTTGTCTTTGCCTTTCAACAACCTGTGGGGCAAAGCACTTACCAGTCTTAAAATAGTTATATTATTTGTGCGTTCGATTGATTCACGCACTGACGTGCACAATGCAGTGTGAGTTGCTTTGGACGCACGGGTAACCTAGTTAGGGAATTCTGACGTCATGTTTTGAACGGGGCAGTTCGGACCATGTTTATGTCCGATATATATTTCTTGGATTTTTCTGGCAAGTTTGAAGAAGCCATTATTTTGTAATGATATCTACTGGTATTCATGATGAAGCCAATAGTGGAGTATCAAGTAAGTGTCGCCCCATGTCACATCGAATGTTTATTGAGTTAAATTAAAGTATCAGGCCGCTCCTAGTTTTGGTCTAGCGGGAATTCATCGTAGTATGTCATTCCTAGAATGGACAGACGGAGTCGTTAGCCCTTTTGAATTACCGTAGAGGGAGGATACCTACGAGTAAACGAAGTTAATTGATTTGTATGCTTCACATGTTTTTATATGCCGTATTTTCGTCAATGCCAAAGTCGTGGCATGGATATAGAGAGGTTAGTCAACACAGAACTCTAACCTGGTCGTATTGTCGTGGATGACTTTGTTTGGATTTTTTATATATATATGCTACCTAAGTATCGTATGGAAAAAGTCTGGAATTGTTACAAGTATGATAAGAAGTATTGCTCCTTGAGAATGAATCCGTTGGCCATAAGATACGTCCTTGAAAGAAGGTCAACGGACTTGACTGCAATACATATGATATGGTAGAGGAAGTGACCCTTAGTCACTTGAATAAGAGGACTTAATTGTTAGAGAATCTTCATGAACTTGAAAAGTAATTATCAACATTTTTTGACGTATGACCCTTTTGCACCTGTAACTATGATCGTCTTGTTCCACTCCGTATGTGTCACGTTAAATAAAATATATGTACAGTCATCACAGACTTGTGTGCTGCCAGTAAGTGACCAGTTAAACACTACTTGTTGGAGTTCGTTTTGAAGAACATTTTCTGACATTTTTGTTCCTTTGCAACCATTCGCGTAATGAAGTTCTTTACCATTAGAATGAACACCCAACAGTAAATGGTATGCCAGTGTGGTCTGGAAATAAATAATTTCACAGGAACGTACTCAATCCAAGTATCGGTTGAAAAGAAGATTTGAACTTTCAAGGCGACAACATCTCAAACTTGGAACCTAGTGTGATGATGAATCAGAATCAACTTACGGTTACCAAATGCTCAAGGTCATCAATCAACCTCCACGTCAAGTTTTACAGTGACTGACTGCCTTGGGATCACCTATTCGTCATTATTACGTGCGAGCTGTTGTTATATACGCAGAGCGAAGTATTTTATCCTCAGACGTACATCCACGGAGACGAGGCACATTGTTTTTTCCCGGCACACGCGAGATGAGTATAACGTGCTTTCGTTGTACATTTTATTACTTTTAGCTGTGCCTTCTATAGTTATGTCCATCTTTACATTTTCCATGTTATATGTTATATGTTGTACATTCGTCGTGGGAGGTAGGGAGGTTGATCTGACGAACGAGATCCATCTCGAAGCCAATTCGGGCTCTTCGTCAGACGTTCTGTAGGGCTCAACTTGTAAGTTTCAATTGAGCGATAATTCCGGTCCAAGGCTAGAAACCTTGCCGAAGTTCCGATCGCTAATTGTTCCTTATGATAGTATCTGTTTAGCTGTTTCGTCACGTTTACTTGTTGTTTTTGGTAGTTATTTTTACTCGTATTTAGTTTTATGATGAATTTTGTTTGTATTATGCGTCCGTCTCACCTTTCCTGTCGTTCAGTTTTTTTACAAAACCTATGTTTTTACACTGTGTTGTCAATTGTCCTGTTGAGTATCTGATCGTAGTTGTCATCGTAAATTTTTACGATATTCTATTTTAGTTACACATTTCTATTTTTGTTGATTTCTACGATTGTGTTCACTCGTCTTTGATTATCGTGTCTTGTCGGTAATGTTTCTATTGTCTTTCACGTTGTTGCTTTCATGACATTTCATTACATAAATTACTATATTGATTATTGATATATTTCATAACTATATGATAACAAAAGATACCGTTCTAGGACAGGAACGACGTACACTTGTTAAAGTAACAAGGTTAATTAATTTACATTGATTAATTATCATTTTATAAATCAAGAGTATTGTGACTACTTATAAAGCATAATGTATTCACTAGATTATTTCATTAAGCAAGCAAAAGCTCTTCAGATGGCTCCTGATGAAGCAAAAGCATTTGCACTTGCAGAATATAAGAAAGCTCAAGAAATAGAAGCCGAACAGAGAAAGCTAGAAACTTTAAGATTACAAAATTTGAAATTTGAGGCGGAGGAGAATGAGAAAAAAATGAGATTAGCCGCTGAATTAGAAGAGAAACGATTTCAGCGAGAGGCAAAACAGAAGCAAAGGGAGGCTGAAGAAAGACTTAAAATTGAGATGGAAGTTAAACAAAAGGAAATGGAAAATAAACAAAAGGAAATGCAAGAAAGAAGATTAATAGCTGAACAAGCCGCTGAATTAGAAGAGAAACGATTTCAGCGAGAGGCAGAACAGAAGCAAAGGGAGGCTGAAGAAAGACTTAAAATTGAGATGGAAAATAAACAAAAGGAAATGGAAAATAAACAAAAGGAAATGGAAAATAAACAAAAGGAAATGGAAGAAAGAAGATTAATAGCTGAACAAAATACAAAACGACTTCAGCTTGAGATGGAAGAGAATGATAAAAAACGACAGCATGAACTAAAATTAGCAGAGTCAGAATATGAGAGACTTAGGTTAACTCAGGAAGCTAATTCTCAGAGAACTTTTGAAAGCCAAACTTCATCCAGACATGATCATTTTAAGGAAATTCACCTTAAATTACCTAAATTTAATCCCCCGTCGGATGACGTAATATTTTTCCTAGATAGATTTGAGGCCACTTGTAGGTCTTATAACGTGGATAAAACACTGTATTGCACATATTTATCCAGGTTACTTACTGGGGATGCTTTAGCAGTTTATCATACTACCAGTATTAATGAGAAGAATGATTATAATGCTCTTAGAGCCGCACTTCTGAAGAAATTTCAAATGACAGAAGATGAATACCGATTAAGATTTCGTACATTGCTACCGCAATCAAGCAGAAATTTCAGTGATTTTCTGTCACAAATACGACTAACCCTAGAAAGATGGATCGAATTATCCAAAATTGAAAAGTCGTATGAAGGTCTCTTCGATTTACTGATGCGCGATAAGGTACTATCGTCTGTAAATCCTACATTTCTCGCATTTTTACACGAACGGAAACCTTTATCTATGAAAGACTTAGAAGAACATGCAAAAAATTTCTGCACTGCTCACCCAACCATGGATCTAAGTAATGCACAGATTAAGAATGAATTGCCTGTTGCTTTTGCAGCACAACAAAACAATTTTTCACGAAATCGTTCCTTTAGTGCTGACAGGTATGTCAATAAGGGAAATAATTACAATTTTAACAATGATAACTTTTACAAAGGGAAGCAATTTCAACAATCTGCTCCATTTAATGTTTCTTGGAACCAAGCTCACAGATCGCGAGATTTTGGTAACAATAATTTTAAAAATAATCAAGGACATTATAATAAACAAAACTGGAGATCAAGATCTCAGGGTCCGCAAAACAGACAAGGTTCTTGGAATAAAAATTTTAAAGAACATCATAACTTTAATTATACAAATTATCGGACTCATCCAAATTTTAACTCAAGCAGAAACGACAATTATGGCAATTTTAATGCAAATAATCAAAATCGATCGCGTCGTAGAGATAGATCGTCGAGTAATACGGGTAGACATTCTAATGTCGCTTTAAGTGATACACAGGCTAACATTGAACAGGGTAAAGTAGCTGAAACTCACAATGCTATGTCTTGTTCTCTTGATTGTACCCAGGTGAAAGACTGTCCAGAATGCTCGACTCTTTTCCAGCCTAAGGCGATCACGACGCTGCGTTGCGGACATACCTTGCCTAGTCTACCTGTAGTCTGTACGGCCACTGCTGCGTCAGTACACCAGGGACAGGGCTCTCTTAAGTTTAACAAGGGATTTGTCAACAACATTTCATGCTCTCTCCTATTTGACTCAGGTTGTAGTACTGTGGGCGTCCGGACTTCGCTGATCAACCCAAGTTGTGCCACGGGCAGGGTTGTCAAGTGTGTGACTTTTGGTGGCACCGTTGAAACATTTCCCACTGCTATTATTGACCTTAATACACCATTTTTTTCAGGAAAGATCCAGGCATGTCTCCTTCCGAATCCAATTTGTGATGTAATACTTGGTCGCATACATGGTATTAAAGAGTGTACACCACAGCAAATTGCTGAATGGGAAGAGCGACATATTCAAACTGCAAATGCAGTAGTGACTAGAGCGCAAGCTACTAATATGTCGCATGATACACCTATTGAACCTACAGTTCATACCACTTGTGATGATGATGCTCCTATTTCACGGGAGTTGTTTGCAACATTGCAAAAGAATGATGATTCATTAAAAAAAAATTTTTCAGTATGTGAACAAAAAGAATACCAGCAACAAACTTGCAAAATCTAGACATGACTTTATACTTAAAAATGGGATTTTGGTTAGAGTAATACGGGAAAAGGATTCATCCTTATGTTATCAGATCTTAGTCCCATCCTCTATGAGATCTCGTATATTACGACATGCGCATGACTCGCAATGTGCGGGCCATATGGGTTTTTCGCGTACCAAATCCAGAGTGCTTTCGGCATTCTACTGGCCAGGCGTCCATAGGGACATCACTCTCTATTGTCGGTCCTGTTTGATATGTCAGGAAGTTAAGGTACGGGGTCCATTTCATGCGGCTCCTATTCAAGCTGCGGACATCCCGATTAGACCATTTGATAAAATGGCTATAGACATTATTGGTCCGATGCTTCCATCTGCTAGAGGGCATACGCATATTCTTACGTGCATTGATATGTGCACTCGTTGGCCTGAGGCCATCCCTCTCAAGAACACTTCATCTGCCAGTGTAGCAGAGGCATTGATGTTAATCTTCTCACGCATTGGTTTTCCACGGAAAATCTTGTCGGATCATGGGGTTCAGTTCATTTCTGAATCCATGTCTCAAGTTATGAAGACATTAGGTATAGACAGATCTCTTAGTTCTATTTATCATCCGATGTCAAATGGGTTAATTGAGCGTCTCAATAGGACACTCAAGCAGTTGTTGGGTAAGATGACCCAAGACCATCCCCAAGACTGGGATCGGGTCATACCCGCTGCTCTGTTCGCGTATCGCGAAGTACAAAATCAAGCCACGGGGTTTTCTCCATTCCAGCTAGTTTTTGGCATGCAACCACGCGGTCCGATGTCGTTAATCCACGACTTATTGGTTGACGAGAATATTGAAGAGGAAACTCAATCCTCTTATGAGTATGTGATCTCTCTGAGAAAGAGAATCATAGATGCTTGTAGACTAGCTACTGCATCATCCGAACAAGCCAAAGAAAAAGCTCGTCTATTTGCAAACAAGTATAGACGTCTTCGCCAGCTTATTCCTGGTGACGAAGCTTTTGTATTACTCCCTGCGCATAACAATCGTCTTTTAATTACCTGGAGAGGTCCTTTCAGGATCATCTCAAGAATATCCGATGTCGACTACATCGTTGATGTTAATGGTAAACATAAAACCTTCCACATTAACATGTTGAAGGAGTATTACTCACGTCCTGATTATCTACAGTCAGTGTTCCAGGCAACTGACGATCCTACACCTCCTATTCAACACTATTCTAGTTTGTCAGTCATCCAAGAAGAAGAATCTTCTTTCGATGATGTACAACTACCAATACCAGTTGTACCACTCCATTCCACTGAGAAATGGAATGATGTTACAATCTCATCTACTCTTTCGGCTGATCAACGTCAGCAAGTCTCTAATATTCTACACTCGTATGAGGATGTCCTCACTGACATCCCAGGTCATACGTCAGTCATCCAACATGACATTATTCTGACTGACGATACGCCTATTCGAGTTCGCCCATATCCTATCCCTTTACACTTTCGTGATAAGGTTGATAAGGAATTGGATGAGATGCTTCAATTAAATATAATTGAACCATCTTCATCACCATATTCTTCTTCTATGGTAATCATTAGGAAGAAGGACAACAATATACGTCTTTGCGTAGATTACAGGAAATTAAACAAAGTTACAAAATTCGATGCGGAACCGTTACCTCTTTTAGACGACTTATTGGAGAAATTATCTCATGCCACATTCTTTTCGAAATTTGACCTTTCAAAGGGCTATTGGCAAGTGCCACTCACTCCTAAAGCAAAGCCATTCACCGCTTTCTCGACGCCACGTGGTTTTTTTCAATGGAATTTTATGCCATTCGGATTAATGAATGCGCCAGCTACCTTTGTACGCATGATGCGCCGCATATTGTCTCATCGTCCCGATGTCATTACTTATATAGATGACATCTGTCTTTTCAGTGACTCTTGGGATGAACATATTCATGGATTAAAAGCTTTACTTTCTACCTTACGGGATTATAACTTAACAGCGAAACCTTCAAAGGCTTTTGTCGGTTTTCATGACATCTCATTTCTGGGTCACCGCATAGGTCATGGTTTCATGTATACAGAAGACAGTAACGTCTCTAAAATTTTAAACATCTCGGCACCTAAGACAAAAAAACAAGTTAGATCTCTTTTAGGACTAATACAGTTCTATTCAAAATTCATCCCTCATTTGTCTACTATAACTGCACCTTTTTCGTCTCTACTGAAGAAAGGCACATCTAATGTAATAAAGTGGTCGCAGGATCACCAAACGGCGTTAGACTATATAAAACGATTTTTTTCAAATGAACCTTTTTTGAGGTTGCCTAACAAAAATCTCACTTTCATTCTTCGCAGTGATGCATCTTCTTACGCTATTGCTGCAGTTTTGATGCAGGAATATAACGGCACCTTATTTCCGGTGATGTACGTGTCCAGAAAACTTACGGAGAGCGAACTCAAATACTCCGTTCTGGATAAAGAGCTCCTTGCATTAGTATGGGCAATCACAAAACTGGAACGTTACCTCCTCGGCTCACACTTTGTGGTGGAATCTGACCAAAAAGCTCTTACCGCACTGAACACGAAGAACGTTAAATCATCGAAGTCAGCGCGTTACGCTATAGCGCTTCAACCATTCAATTTTGAAATACGAGCTATTCCTGGAGTGAAGAATGTGTTCGCAGACTGTTTGTCGAGATGCCCAAGCGAACTTGTCGAAACTAAACCACTTCCAGATGTTGAAACATCCTCACCGATAACATGAATAACTTTGTACATTATCATTGATTGTACATCTATAAAGACTGTTTATATAACTGAAGTATTCGTATAAGTATAACTTTCAGGATATACTTACTTATAGATTATAACATTACTTCTTGTGTAGTAACATTTTATTAGTACGGGAACATTGATACTATAGTAACGTTTTATTAGAACGGGAACAGTGGTATTAGAGTAACATTTTATTAGTACGGGAACATTGGTACTACAGTAACTTTTTATTAGTATGGAAACATTGTTAAGAGCGACAAATATACATTTGTTATTCCTATGGAACATATTACACTACATATCGTGTTCGAGAATATATTTTATCGTGTATGGAACATTGAGAACATCGTCTCGTCGATTACTAACTAGTTGTAACTGAACATTGACATATTGATAGTGATATTGGAATTACTTAGAATATATTAGTAACTGGTTATTTGTTAGTAATTAAGAAATATATAAATTAGAATAATTCAATTTAATCTATTTAATTGATTATGGATCACACACATACTAACTTTCTTAGTTGTCACGTAATACCTGCATTCACGGGCCTTAGTTATGATATCTCACTGTTAGATCACTAGTCAACCGTACTAGTGTTAGAAAACATTAAGGGTGTTGATTCTTAAAGTGTTTAATTTTGCATTGCTTCATTTTTGCACATTGTATTTTCAATTTTTCTGTTTTATTGATTCTCTTGTCATTGATCATCATCAGTGTTGCTGTTCATTTTCATTTTTGAAATCATATGTTTCAAATTTTTTTTTTTTTTGAAAACTTAGTTGAATTTTATTATCATCTTTTTTTTATGGTTTTTTTCATTTTTCATTTTCAACTTGTTTTTACTTCGAATATTACCACATCGTTCCAAAGTAGGTCGAGTGTGGATGTGTGCTTTAATGCATACTATCATTTAGTTATATTGATTTCGTTTAATATTCTTTTCTTAATATGGTATAACTTTATGCATTTCATATATCTTGTGGTAGTTTTGACTCACCTCTCTCGGGTACTAAGTTCAAAAAAATTAATAGAATTAATTTTTTTTAAGGGGAGGTAATAAGGGAGCTGTTACGTACATTTATTACCTAAAGGGGGTAGTCTTCGGTCCTGCCAAATGTACGCACCAGTCTTAAAATAGTTATATTATTTGTGCGTTCGATTGATTCACGCACTGACGTGCACAATGCAGTGTGAGTTGCTTTGGACGCACGGGTAACCTAGTTAGGGAATTCTGACGTCATGTTTTGAACGGGGCAGTTCGGACCATGTTTATGTCCGATATATATTTCTTGGATTTTTCTGGCAAGTTTGAAGAAGCCATTATTTTGTAATGATATCTACTGGTATTCATGATGAAGCCAATAGTGGAAGTATCAAGTAAGTGTCGCCCCATGTCACATCGAATGTTTATTGAGTTAAATTAAAGTATCAGGCCGCTCCTAGTTTTGGTCTAGCGGGAATTCATCGTAGTATGTCATTCCTAGAATGGACAGACGGAGTCGTTAGCCCTTTTGAATTACCGTAGAGGGAGGATACCTACGAGTAAACGAAGTTAATTGATTTGTATGCTTCACATGTTTTTATATGCCGTATTTTCGTCAATGCCAAAGTCGTGGCATGGATATAGAGAGGTTAGTCAACACAGAACTCTAACCTGGTCGTATTGTCGTGGATGACTTTGTTTGGATTTATATATATATATGCTACCTAAGTATCGTATGGAAAAAGTCTGGAATTGTTACAAGTATGATAAGAAGTATTGCTCCTTGAGAATGAATCCGTTGGCCATAAGATACGTCCTTGAAAGAAGGTCAACGGACTTGACTGCAATACATATGATATGGTAGAGGAAGTGACCCTTAGTCACTTGAATAAGAGGACTTAATTGTTAGAGAATCTTCATGAACTTGAAAAGTAATTATCAACATTTTTGACGTATGACCCTTTTGCACCTGTAACTATGATCGTCTTGTTCCACTCCGTATGTGTCACGTTAAATAAAATATATGTACAGTCATCACAGACTTGTGTGCTGCCAGTAAGTGACCAGTTAAACACTACTTGTTGGAGTTCGTTTTGAAGAACATTTTCTGACATTTTTGTTCCTTTGCAACCATTCGCGTAATGAAGTTCTTTACCATTAGAATGAACACCCAATGTTTGGTGAAGACAACAAACCCCTTAGATTGTCGGGTGAAGATTACAGACCCCTTTGATTGTCTGGAGAAGACTACAGACCCCTTCTTAGAAAAGAATGTAGACTCAGAACTGAAATTTCTGTTTACAAATAATACATTTTATTTGGAAATTAACATTGTTAAGCTTACATAGTCATACTGAAAAACAAAAGCAATATGTAAAAAGAATATACAGGTAGGTAACCCAGAATCAGAACATTCGAAAAACAAAATATTCAAAAAAATCTAAACTTTTTTTTCGGCTGACTTTTGGGCTATTTTAAAATTGATTTTTAGGTGACTTGGGCTACAATTGGATGACTAGGGCTACTTTGAGCAATTTCTGATAACCGAAAAAATATGATTTCCGAAACATGGCCGTCCCCTAGCATTTCGGATTCTGGGTTACCAACCTGTATTTCTTTAAATACAAACATCCATGATAATTTTCCGAGTAAATATTTTGGTGAAAATTAAATTCCATTTGTTAGATTATGTACATGGGCTCACTAGAATCCATTCATGGACCTCCAAGTGGTTCCGTGAACTACAAATTAAGTAAGCCAGCTCTAAGCCTCCCAACTTAATACTGCCTACATTAAAAGCAACTTATTTCATGTGTTATTAAAATAAAAAAGAATATGTATTCATTTTGTGATGACAAAATCAGAAATCATGATGCTCAAAGTGTCTATATACCATTCGTGGAAAATCCGGACAAAGCCGGGTACTTAAAGCTAGCATCTCATATTACCATGCTAGGCTAAACATCATCCTCACCATCAGATGCTATCTTCACATCGATGGTCGGCTGCAATGGATCTCTGTCTTCTGTCTCTTGCTTTGATTGTGCACACTGATAGACTCTTTCCTGTCCATCTCTTGATGTTATCTTCCCACATATAGCTCTGTCTTCCTTTTGCACATTTGCCTTCAACTCTCTTAAGTAAGGTGTTATGTCTTTTTACTGTAGCAAAATTTGGTACCACTTGCTTTTTTTGTGAAAAAAATGTGTAACGCGACACACAGCAATACAAGGGTGAAGGGACAGCTCAGTGGGTCTTGCTTTGAAGTTGACGTTGGGCTGAAATATTTGTGTTTCGCCTAAGCCGTACAGCATTGGGAAAGTGTAGGAAGGAGCGAATATATGAAACATGGCCGACCTTAAAATTTACATTGGCAGGAAAGAAAATCTAAAGCTACAAACGTACGTTTGGTGGAATGTTACTAAAACTATAATAATTCATATAAGGAGATAGAGAATGAGTGATTTCTAAAAGGATAATATTCAAATGTAAGTAGTTTTAAAAATAATTAACATTTTTCTTAGTCATCACATCTGCTAATAATTAGCTAATGATCTTTAAAAATTTATTATAAATTCATACCTCAACGGATTTCAATAAAACTTGGATAGAATGAACGCTTCCTATTGGGAAAATGAAAGGATACCTAGGAAGGAAGGAAAGATATAAGTGTGTAGTGAAAAGAAGAGAAAATAAGTACAGATTGCCTCAAACCAAGAGATTTAACAAAAATCTAAGCGGACTCAAGACGGTGATTTCTCGTATGGGAGAGTCGCCCAAATATAAGGACAGAGCGGCCCATTTAAAATCACATACACAAAATCCAGACGCCAGAGTGAGAGACTGGAAGACAGTATCTGTAAGAAAAGTTTTTTTCACGCTGCATGCAGGGCAGATATACTCCAGCAAACACAGCCTCACCGTGCGCTTATTAATCCTAGAGGGTATGTAATTTTATTAAAGATATATGTGTGACTAATATCATTTTATTTCAGATTTTTTTAATGATTTGATTGTATCAGACATAATAAAAAGGGTATACAGGAAGCCAGTGACGCTAACCAGAGATAGCCTCCACCGGCATTGTCAGGAAGCATAACAATTAATTGGTTAGCCAAATATATCATGGCTAGTTCTTGCCTGGAAGCTTATGACATACCAGCAAGTACATAAGTGACTTGGCATCCATACGTGGAAGGCAAAGGTTATATCTTACTCATGTATCATAACATGTGATTTATTCATGTATTTTGTTATCTTCTGCACAGTAGACACTATCTTATCATGCTATCTCTGTAACATACTACCATGAATTGCTCATTTATATACAAACACTGAAGACATGGTTGCCTCATGAACATCAGTGGTGGGTGAGCTTGTTGGAACACCATAGCCACCTATTACCTTTTGTTCCAGGTTTTATGATCGTTCCTGATCGAGCTCATGATCAAGTGTCTGATCGAGTTCGTGATCAAGTACCAACTAAAGACTTGAGGACCTTTGATCCTGCTGACTGGAGCCTAGTGGTCAAACAATCTTCAACACCTTAGTCCCCCATAGTTATAGGGCAGGCTGAAGGAAAGTCTTCTTGATTACCAGTGTCTCTCAGAAATATCGAACAGACGTGACGTAATGCAAGTTGAGTTTACGTGTACTCAATCCTACAAACACTGTGAGCGTTCAATAGCGATAGTCAATGATGAGAAAAGCTAGAGACTAGATAGCAAGAGATACCAAAACTACTGTGACAGACTTTATAATTTCATTGGAAGATACATCCAAGACTTTTTACTATTATTTATTTTAATTTGTAAATATAAATAATCATACATTTTACCATCTTCCAACACCCATTTCTCATTACAAGGCTAGATAGATGTACATAATAAATTATGAAATTGTACTCATTTGACTCGTTAAATTTTTAACTGTTAAATTTTGAGTTACTTTTTCTAATTTAATTATATTATCACATAGGGTTACTATAGCGAAAGTGGCGCAGTATACTTCTGAAGCCTAAATCTATTGTCCAGCTCAGAGTATTCACAGCCGTAACTCAATCGTGATACCAGTGTACTTCTCTGGCACTGGGACTTCATACTTTCTAGAGAGAAATTCTACTTCTTCTCTACCACCATCATCACACTAGAAAAACCTTTCGCTACATTTACATGGCCTAAATATTTTAGCTGTCTAATTTTGATCTCCTTCATTAGTTCTCTTTTCAGTCCTAGGTTTTCTAGGACCTATTTATTTGCTTTCTTCTCTTTCACTGAGACGTGTCTCTTTCTTCTATATATCCACATCTCAAGGGTTTCAATTCTTTCTTCTAGTTACTTGTTCATTGTCCATGTTTCTACACCATACAGTAATGAATAATATATAAACATTTGATGAACAAATATATCTAAACATACTGCTGTACAATTACCTTCTGAATGACAAAGGAGCCCAGAAGAATAACAAAGAGGATAATGTAGACAATAAACTTTATGACCATCAAAACTGGTTGCTCATGGACATCAGTCCTTTCTTCTTCCTCGGTTAGCTCTTGAGTTATGTCCCAGGCTCTGGATGGCAGAAGAAAACACATTCAATCTCAGCAGCAGAGGTGAAGGCAGAGAGGAAAACAATCACAGAGGCAGGCAGAAGACAAAAGAGGAAATCTAAGACAGATAAGCAGGGAGGGAGACAGGAAAAGTAGCAGGCGGGAGATAATGAGAAATATAAGGACTTCTCTTTACCGTATACATTAATGATCTTCCTCTATACTTCAAACACTCATCATGTGACCTGTTTGCCAATGACTGTACTTTCTTTACAAGTGATAAAAATTGCACCACACTAGAACAATCTTTACAAAACGATACACATAATCTTATTAAGTGGAGCAACGAGAATCGCATGCAAATAAATATTAGTAAAACAAAATGTATGTTAATATCAACCAGACAAAAACTACAAAACTTGCAGAAAACAACACTTCAGCTCTACATTGGAACATCACTAATTGAAAATGTAAATGAACACAGAACTCTAGGTCTCACTGTTGACCAACACCTAAGTTGGAACTCACATGTACATGCACTCACAAAGCAAACAGCACAAAAAGTTTACCAATTAGCCAAAATTAAACATTTCCTGGATGAGGAGGCAAGGAAAATGTTCTACATATCTCATATACAAACGCATCTAGACTATTGTTCCACAATCTGGGATGGTTGTTCTGTCTCCAACACAAAAAGGCTCCACTCGCTTCAAAAACGCGCAATGCGCCTTGTTGCTGATAAACACCAATCACATTGTATAGATTTATATAATTATCTTCAAATATTACCCCTCAGGAAGCGCTTCCTCTTTAACAAAGGGAAATTTATTCACAAAATCCTGTCACAGAATGCTCCAAAGTATCTTTGGCCGCTTTTAAAATATAATGAAAGACGTAGTCAGCGCTTAAACAAATTACAGGTACCCAAGCCCAGGCTAGACCTATTTAAGACTAGTTTGGCTTACTCAGCTGCTCATCTTTGGAACAATCTTCCCAATGACCTGAAAAACACGCACAGTCCTTACTCATACAATCGTATACTGTTCAAATACTTTATGAGTGCTGATTATATGCCACCCTAACTGATTGTGTTGTACTTTTATCTAATATACTGTATGGAGGCTCTGATGATCTAGTTTTTCATTACAATATACTTATTCTTAATTTTGTGATCAGGTACTGTTAATGTATGCTGTTATACTACCTTGTAATGTTGTATTGCCCTTAAATTAATACTTAAAGTACGCTGGAGAATGTTTGAGTAACAGTAACAAAAGATGAGCAAGAGGAAGGAAGAATGCAAGAGGGGACTGTGCCCGATTTTCAACCCTTGGCAAATTAATTGCTTTCGTATATGTCTATCTAACTATCTACCTAGTCTGATTCTGGTCTTGAGTTTGGGACGGCAAAGACAGCGAGGAAAGTAACTGTTTACCCCACCTCATCTTGATGAACCTATCATTGCACTCATTGCAGCAGTATCTGCTATGAGACTCAAAGCTGCTCACCTCTCGTAAAGTTTTTCGCGTGCACTGGAAAAAACTCAGTCCCTGAGTCATTCAGTAGCAGACCGTTTGAATATTTCACGAGTTCTTATAACACACCTCTGAATATGTCTCAAATCACTAATTTACTGTATGAGGAATTCGATTTTTATCAGTCTTGTTGTTTGTTTGTTTGTTTATTTTTTATTTTTACTTATTTTTATTTTTTTAATATTTTATTTATTATATTTTTTTTTCATTTTCATTAATTTTTTCTAAATTATTGTTATTTTTTTTTAATTCTTTATTTTTCAATTTATTATTTTTTTTTTAAATTTATTTTAAAAACACTTTAATTATGATGATTATTGCAAATGTTTGATGTTATATTACTTTTATAATGACAAATGCCTTAAGGTAATGCTTCACTAAAGACCGGGGTCGGGAGGGGGTGTTATGATATCATTAGGACCACTGGTTCTGAAAAAAAATTCCATAAATTATATTCTCTCTACTAGGAATCGAACCCGGTACCTTTAGAATTAGAGGCACACGGCATACCTCTTAGCCACTCCGACCCCCATGAAGGCAGTAAAATAACTAAATAATGGATTAACTATATCGTAGTCTCGAACAACATATTAAATATGAAATAACTAAATAATAAGCTAACTACATTAGTAGTCTCAAAGAACATCACATCATCTCATATGTCATGAAAACGATGCTCATACAACAAGCAGAAGAAAAAAGCACACGTCAAAAGGAACACCTGGCACACACAAAAAACCAAGGGGTCATCACCTTTAAGGCGCATCATCCCCATAGTCAGTTATGACTGCAGGTGGCTACTACTATATCAGTAGTCTAGAAAAACATATTAAATATGAAATAAATAATAAACTAACCATCAATCACAGATTGTTGTTGTTTAACTAGAGCTGCTGAGCTTCTCGCTCTTTTGTAGCCAATACCAAGTTGAAGACTCCTTGGTATTATCTACACTGTAGATCTAGGCTTTTCCTGTGGCTTTTCTGCCATTCCGAAACGTGTTGAGTTAAGTCATGAGCTTCAGTGTCTCCAGCTTGGCTAGCAATTAAAGGATCATCACGTCTGGTCCCAAGCTATGAGGAAGAAGCGCGTGGTATATAATGCATTCCCCATCATTCAAGGGGGCTCTCCAAATATGCAGATCTAAAGTACTGTGCTCTGGTTCTGGGCTCTCCCAAGAAATTGTCACATCCTACACAGAGACCCATCTCAGCTTCCCCTGCCCATCACGGGTCCATAGTGAAATCCTTCTACATGCAGCCAACCAGGTAAAAAAGCCAGAGTAATGTCTGGGGCTCAAGTGACTCCTTCACGCTTGGTGTGCAATGATGGGTTCTCAACATGTTTCACTACAGGAGGAATCCCTGGAAGTGTGTGGATGATTTCAAGAGTCAATGAGGGTGTAATTAGCCTCACAGAGGTTCACTTCCACATTTGAATACTGTAGTACTGCGCTTAGCGGATAGTCATATAAGGGAGACTCCAGATTTGCCTTGGTGCACATCAACCACAGATATAACCATCTGGTTTAACAATCAATGACCAAAACAGTAAAGAGACTTTTCTAACAATCAATGCCCCAAACAGTAAAGAGACTATTCTAACAAGTCATGCTTAGCTGGCAGAGTGAATAGTGGCGATTCGCTCCAGTGGCTAGGCAGTGGGTGCTGGTCGGAAGGTCCTGGTTCGATTCCTGGTAAGCCTATCACTTCTGTTATTTTTCTGTTGTCTAGTCTTCTGCTTCTTTATTTCTGAGTGCCTGATAGCATACCTTTGTGTGTTGTTTGTTTATTTATTTACTGTTTACAGGCCTCAGGTTTCCCCTCATATGGTTTATACATTTAACAATCAATGACCCAAACGGTAAAGAGACTATTCTAACAATCAATGACCCAAACAGTAAAGAGACTAGTCTAACAATCAATGACCCAAACAGTAAAGAGACTATTCTAACAATTAACTTTTATATTAAATAAACAGATATTTAAACAACAATTGCCCAAAAAATAATTTTAAAATGTCCCATGCAGTTTATTTGGGTCTCTGAAAAGAGGACGTAAAGAGCACTACTGCACCTCCAAGCATGTCATACAAGGCAACTAATGAGGTTTTGCATGGGGCTGACAACCTCATTATGTCAAACAAACTACCTTCTGCGAGACCTACTGCGGTGGTGACCCCATGCTTCGCATGGAATGCAAAGGAAAATGATGAAATGATGACTAAAAAAAAAACTAATTCTCATTCCCAACTCTTCAGCAACAATCACATGCACCAGCTTACGCAGTTGGTGTCTCCTCCTTGGTTTCCTCCACTATAGACTTCACACTGGTCTCATCCGAACTATCGTCATCAGATTCTTCCATTGTTTGAGGTAAACTTCCAAAATAAAGCAAACATAAAATAAGTTTACTTTCATCCTTCTTATAATTCAAACATAAACACAGACAAATCGGTGGCCATTACAATTTGACAAAGCTAAACGTTACATGTTGCATAACTCTTACTTTTCTATTATATCTGTGGCAAATATATCAAGCTGTCAATGGATAGCTTTTCTCATTGTTTTGTTTTTTTTCAAATATTCTTCTTCTTCTTCTTCCTCGTTTGTCCTGAAAAGGACGTTGGTTGTGTTGTGTCTGTTTACACCGGAGCTGCGATATCTGCGCCTTTCGGCCGACACATCCGACTTCAGCACGGCATTTTTTGGGACAGGGTTTGCCTTCCCTCTTCGATCCCTACTCTCTCAGCCAGACTGCAGTGATGCAGCCTGTTTCCAGGACCACCACGTGGAGGTGGAGTAGGGTCTTGGTCAGCTCTGGTTCGCTGACCCTGACGCAAGCAGTCAAGCTATGGGTCGCTGACTGCATTCTCTATTGCTGCATCTTTGGGTCCCTTTTTCAAATATCATCAGCATCATTGTATATTGTCTTTCAGAACACACGTTGGCATATTTTGATTATGCCAACTGAGTTTTCTTAAGAATTGGTGCTTTCCCTGTGAAGAAAACCATGAATTTCTCAGAACCTTGCTTTATGTTCCTAATTTTCTTCTTCGATCCTTAGCTCCTGACTGCCAAAGCAGTCAGTGGCCATCACGCCTAGTGGCGTCTTGTAGGGCAGCAACAAACTGTCTCCATTTAGCTTTGTCGGTGGCCAGCCTTCGTGCCATGCTCCAACTCCGACTCATGCTTTCACTGTTTTTCGCCAGGTTGTTTTTGGTCTGCCTCTCTTTCGCCGTCCTTCTGGGGTCCATGAGCATAGCAGTTCTGGTGATGGTGTCAAGGTCCCTTTTGAGGACATGGCCAACCCAGTTCCAGCATCTGCCTGCAGTGATGGTGTGCATGCCTTTTTGACTGCACCATGTAAACAGTTCCTGGTTGGAGATGGTATTCAGCCAAAAATTTCGAAGAACTTTCCTTAGGCAGGTTGTGTGGAATGAGGATAATTTGGACATTTTCTTTTCTGTTACTCTCTGGCACTCCACACAAAAGTACAAAAAGTATGCAATTTTCTTATAACTTGCTTATTTTTTAGTCACTCAACATGAGATTCAGCAAGGATACTTTCCATCAGGTAATACAACAGTTGTCAGATCTGATTTGTGATATCTTGTCAAACTTTTGATTTACTGCAAATAACTGTGTAAAATCTTCAAACATTTACTATTTTGAGAAGCTAAATTTAAAACTCTATATCTCAGAATCTTCTAAAGTTATCAAATAATCTAATCTGGCAAACCTTTTAAAATACAATGAAAAGTTTCCATTTCAACTTTGGTGCTAATAACTGACAAAATACAACTTTGCCATGTAAAACAAATTTCTACAGAAACCACTGCTGCACGAGCATGTTAATGCTTTGAACAGGCTTCCTGAAAGAGGGGCAAGCTGCAGTGGTGGCTTTGTGCTCCATAGGGACCGAAGATGGAAAATGATGATGACATACTCATTGCTACTGGACGATGCAGTGACCTTGTTGTAGACTGGGTCATCGTGAAAAGAGGCTGGGGTGGTAGTCTCAACAATGGTTTCCAGAGGTTGCATCTATGAACATAAAAATGAACTGTCAACATTTTATTAACATATTTGTATTTATTAGTGTGTGAACAAGTTTGGGAGGGAGTCATGGATACTTAGTAAACAAGTAGGGAAGGCACTAGAGGGCCACTGAGATGTGGATTTACAGAAGAATGTTAAAAATACTATGGACGGCCGAAAAAAGAGTAATGAGGATGTCCTGAAAGAGGCCAAGGCACAAAGGAAACTTATTTCACAAGTTAGAAAGATGCAATCCACTTTTTTTAGGGGCATGTTATGAGAAGAGGAAAGCTGGAATATATCGTAACAACAGGTAATATTTGAAGGACAAAGAGAAATGTGAAGACAAAGAGAGCAAATACTGTACGGTTTGACACTGTGGCATGGCAGAAAGTCAACAACAGAATTGATAAATAGTACAGGAGACAGGAAGATGTGGAGAGGCATGATCTCCTATGCCACTAGGCATTGTACTTGAAGAAGAAGTAAAAACAAGTTTGAATATAAATATGTGTAGTTTATACACATGCATGCCCCCTGGGGAGTTCCTGGGGAGTTTCTGGGGAGTCTCTGAAGAGACAGAGAAAGAATTGGAATACTGCCCCCTCAGGCATGTCACTAAATATGAGGTTGTGCATGTGGCTGGTGACCTCATCATATTAAACAAACTGCCACAGGAACAGCCGCTGTAAGAGCATCTGAATGCCTGCAAGAGGATCAGGTGTAGTGGTGGCTCCATGCTCCATGAGGAGCATAAAGGACAATGAACATGATGATGAATGTATATACACATGCAAGCACAGCTACAATTGTATTGAAGTTCTTTGGGCATGTTTTGGTTTGGTTTGGTTTGAAGGACTATCTTCATTGCACACGGACAACTCCATCAGTGCTCCGATCTCTTCCCTTAGATCACACAAGGAGGATCTCAGCACAGTGTACGAACTCTGTAGATCCCAATGTGTGTATATAGGAATCACACATTCCATAAATATTGGTGTGGTGGGTAGGTATCCTCATTTTTAAATTTTTGCCCAGGCAGCGGCCTTATGGCCTACTCTTTATGATTTCCAAATGTCGTTTTTCAACATGCGCTACTTGCACATGGGACCTCCTATTTTTTCGCCCTTAACCGAGAAGGCTAGGCATCCGATCTCACACCCAGCAGACCAGGGGGGAGTATGACATCATTAGGACCACTGGTTCTGACCAAAAACAATTTCAATAAATTATATTCCCTCTACTGGGAATCGAACTCGGTACCTTTAGAATTTGAGGTGAATGCCATACCTCTTAGCCACTCCAACCCCCACTGGGCATGTTATGATAAGAGTACATTGAGAAAAACTTGATGGATGTCTACAAGGGTTGAACAAAGCTAGCAGGGATCTTTTCCTTCAACAATTTTATATGAAGCTCTTAACTTACAATTCCATGTAAGAAGAGAAGTTCGGAGTGAACTTCTTTGAGGCACTGGCCACAAGCATAGGGAGAAAACAATTACAGCCCTACTCATGATGCCAGATTCAGAGCACATGAAGAGATGTAACTTATTCTGCCTAAAGATGTAGTGTTTACCAAACAACAAACAGACTACTTTCTAGATATGCATGGAGACATTTCTGGAGTCCTCCTTTTATGACCACCAGCTAAGCACAATGCTACAGTATTCAAATGTGGAGATGAATCGCTGTCTGTGAGGCTAATTACATCCTCACTGACTCTTGAAATTATCCACACACTTCCAGGGATTCCCCTTGTGGTGAAACATGTTGCACACTAAGTGTTGCACACTAAGCTTGGAGGAGTCACTTAAGCCCAGACGTAACTCTGGATTCTACCTGGTTGGCTGCATACAGGAGGATCACACCGTGGAACCATGATAGGCAGGGGGAGCTGAGAAGTGGCTCTGTGCAGGATGTGACAATTCTTTGGGAGAGCGCACTATGTTTGCTCTGCATATTTGTAGAAACCCCCTTGGATGGTGGGGAATGCACAGTATGCCACATGCTTTTTCCTCCAAGCTTGGGACCAGATGTGATGGTATTTTAAAAGCCAAGCCAAGTTGGAGAAACTGGAGCTCATGATTTCAACTCAAGATGTTTCGGAATGGCACAAAAGATCTACAGTGTAGATAATATCAAGGAGTCTTCAACTTGGTTTAAGACTGCAAAAGAGTGAGCTCAGCAGCCCTAGTTAAACAACAACCTCTTTCTAGATATCAAATATTAATTGCTCTTAATAGCAATCTGTGAGCACAAATGCTCTATGTACTGTTATGTTGCTTAGAACCGAGCACTAGTATTAGCTGTTGTTGACCAACAATGGCTGAATCACTGGCAAACTGCAAATGTCAATTTTAACATAAAAAACGCACGTCCTAATTCATAAATAAAAATTAAAAATGGTATAACAAGACCAGAACTGTAGAACAGAAATGCATGGAGAAAGTCATCTAATAGCATTACAAGTCAGTTCTTTTTCCCAATCCTCCAAGGTAAAAGAAACTTTATATTGTAGCCAACGCAGAAAATTTCAGTCAGAAATTAAGAAATTAAGTCAGCATCATGACTTGTTTTTTTAAAAAACTTGCTACAAAGTTAGTTTATGCTTTATATTTTTTCACGTTTTATTGCTGTACGTCTCATCCCATGATGACCTAGATGTCCTAACATGGGCTGATTTTTAAATATTTTTTTTATCATTGTAAGACTTTCCACAATCACCTATTTTTGATAACTTCATCACGGAACAGGGCAGAATGTTGCGCAGACCACAGAAAGTTGCAGAGATCAAAGTATGTTGTGGAGACTAAAAATGTTGCAGAGACCAAATGATACTGTGGAGACCAAATGTTGCAGAGACCAAGAATGTTGCAGAGACCAAAGAATGTTGTGGAGAATAAAATGTTGCAGAGATAAGAGAAGGTTGCAAAGACCAAAGAATATTGTTGAGTTTAAAAAATGTTGCAGAGACCAAAGAATCTTGCAGAGACCAAAGAATTCTGTGGAGACCAAAGAATGGTGCTGAGACCAAAGAATATTGCAGTGACAAATAATGTTGCAGAGATGAAAAGAATACCGCAGAGACCAAATATTTCTGCAGATATCAAAGAATGTTGCAGAGGCCAAAGAACATTGCTGAGATCAAAGAATTCCGAGGAGACCAAAGAATGTTGTGGAGACCAAATAATTCTACGGAGACCAAAGAATGTTGCGGAGACCAAATAATTCTGCGGAGACCAAATAATTCTGCGGAGACTAAATAATTCCGCAGAAACCAAGGAATGTTGCTAAGACCATATAGAGTATTGCAGAAACCAAATAATTATGTGGAGACCAAAGTATTTTGCAGAAATCAAAGAACTGTTGCAAAGACCAAACAATTTTGTGGAGGACCTAAGCAAAAAAAAACCAAAGGAAATAAACCAAGTCCCTTAACTCTCTGACTCCGCAGTTATTTTCCACCCTGTGCATTATTTTAATTCGTGATAGACTAAAAACAACGCACAGAGAGTTGTTTTGGCACGGGTGTCAAATCTGACCAATGCTCTGAGCGTTGTTTTGGAGTCAAAGAGTTAACAGCTTCGTATAAAATTTTCAAAGCAAAAGTTTTCTACTAGCTTTTTCAACCCTAGCAGACGTTGACAATATTTCATTTCCAATGAGGAAAACATTTTGAAAAAGTTTTATATAACTTAAAGAAAAAAAATAAATTTTTTTTTAAATAATTTTTTGTCAACATGACTGACTGGTATAATTTCTGCGTCAGTCACAACATCTGCCAATTCTTTCTTTAACTTTCGGAAAAACAAATGTTTAACATTAAAAAAAAATTTTTTTTTCAACATATCTTACTGGTACCATTTCTGCTTCAGTTACAAAGTCTGCCAACTCTGACTGTAACTGTGCTGCCTGCTGCTGTATTAGCTTCTAAATAAGAATACAAAAGGCTACCAGAGCTTTTATCTGAATTTGGAAAATGTATGTGTCAAGAACTATATTATGTGATGGGTGTGGGTCGTGTGTACTTAGATGCTGATAACAACGGCTCGTAAGAAGTAACATGACGCCACTAGTTACAGTTCCATGACATTTATTACGAGATTGTTACACAGGTCCTGGATACCATTTATATTGTCACACATACTGACATTATATCCTGGCTGACACTGCCTGTAGGAAATAACTAACAACCGTATTCACGCACTGGCTTTACGGGCACACATTAACAGTACACACAAACGACACTATGTGTGGATACACCCTCGCACCTGTAAAACACCACCACATAGATTCACTCAGAATCTCTTTCAGGCGGGAACTCAACAACGCCTATTTATTCCAACATAACAGCTACCTGACGGGAAATACACAAAGCCTTATCCATCGTAGTTCCAGGGCAGGAAATGCACCGCCTTTTACTGTTCTCCATGAACAGGAATATAAAGTTCCTACAGGAACTCTCCCAGGTGGGACAATAAACTTCGCCTGTACGACAATGGGTAGGACTTATAATATAATAGCTGTTTCCATCACATTTGGAATAATCACATCTATAGTTCTCCACAACCACACAATACGAGCATACAGCTCGGCTACAAACACAGACTCGAGCGCTCAGCTCGGCTGCCAAACACAGACTCTATCTATTCACAGTCAGGAACTCTCTCAGTCACCCAGACTTGTGTTCATCAAACACGCTTTTTTCCAGCACACGCACAAGTGTGACATAAAGTCAGACATGAACTCAGTCCCTGAGTTACACTTAAACAAGTGTTGACAACATCAGTGACCCTTAATACCAATCACTATAATCATTCACACTTATGAAACCGTTCTGTGACAGTATGGGAATCAAAAGAAATCAAGTCCAACACAACAATATGAATTTTCAATTCAAATGTCAAGTCTGTCCTATTGTATGGCTCTGAAACATGGAGAACAACAAAAACAACACAAAAAGCTACAGACTTTCATTTTTTTTAAAAAAAAATCCAGAGACACTTGGGTTTTCAGCCCTTTGGCCCAATGACATGTCATTGCGAGGCTGGGGAGCCTGTGGACTTTCCTTCCAACCCGGTAAGGAGCTTTGCTCCTTCCCATCCACAGAGGGTTTATCTCAGGAGCCGTTCAGGTTATTCAGTCAAAATCCCGGTCGATGACACCTCTTCAAATGCCCACGCCAAGGCTTGAACCTTGAACACCTGATTGCCAGCGCAATGTGGTAACCATTACACCAGCGTGGCTCCCACAGACTTTCATAAATGGATGCTTGCATAGAATAGAAGGATTGACGTGGTATCACAATATCCATAATGTGCAATTGATAAAAAAAAATAAAAAAAAGGACAGGCGCTAGTGGAATAAGAGATATGAAGATGACCCTGGAGATGGACAGGACACACATTTGACAGTATTACCAGGCAGTCCTTGTTCTGAAATCCCTAGAGTAAGAGAGGTAGAGGAAGCCAAAGGCCACACGGAGAAAAGAACTGGATACAGACATCAAAGTGATGAGCTGATGGCATGGGACTTGGCATGAATTTGTAGAAGGCCTATGCTCCTTGGGGAGCTGAAGGGTGATGATGATAATGACTAATGATGATGATGACTGATGGTGATTGATGATGATTGATGATTGATGATGATTGAAGATGATTGATGGTGATTGATGATGATTGATGGTGACTGATGGTGATTGATGATGACTGATGGTGATTGATGATGACTGAAGGTGATTGATGATGATTGATTATGATTGATGATGACTGATGATGATGGCTGATGATGGTGATTGATGATGATTGATGACTGATGATGATTGATGATAATGATGATTGATGATGACTGATGATTGATGATGATTGATGACGACGACGATACACATTTGAATTTCTTTTTTTATAATTGCGCAATCAAGAACTGTTGACGTGAGCACACTGTGTAGAACAGTGTTTGAAAATTACAATTATGTTTATTGTTGTTGTCATTGTTGAACAGAATCGACATCACTGCACTCTGGGCAAACCCATAGGTGCTCAGTCTCCCTCAGTATATGTCAAACAGTGTGAATGCTAACTGTTCCTGTTCATCGCTGTTTATATACATGACGGTTGCATCCTCTGATACATCCATCTCTGCTAGCCTTACATTTGATGCCAAATTCCGGCAGTCTTAACCTTGATCATTCGTCTACTGCAGCGTCAATATCTAACAAGCGATCATTAATTGTTCTCAGTATCTCTCCATTATCCATATTATGCTTAAAAAGATTTAAATTATGTTTAAAAATCCATAAGGCTATGAAACTTAGAACACAAATATTGTTACTGTTGATCAGAATCGACCTCATTGCACTCCGGGCAAACCCATAGGTACTCAGTCTCCTTCAGCAAAGGTCGAAAATAGAACATAAATAACCAACAACAATGTAAGTAAATACACTGTTATTATATAATAGCCCATTCAGTCATAACTGACTATGAGAATGCACTCCTCTTGTTCCTTTGGATGTCTTATTTTGCTTGCCGTGAGAGTTTCTTTTCGCCCAATCTGAGGTGGCTCCGTACAGAGCATCGCCACTTGCTGCGATCGGCAGCATTATCCTCCCAGGCTGCTGAATTTATGTCCAGTGCCCTCGTGTCTCTCTTGCACACATCTGTGAACCTCAGCTGCGCCCAACTGTTTTTTATGCCATCTGCCAGTTGTCCGTAGCAGATATCTTTCGGAATGCAGTCATCTTCCACGCATTATACATATGTACTGTACTTACACTGTTATTATAACACAAATAACACAGTAAGTACAGTTTCTAAAGTATAGTTCCTGAGTGTCTCTTAAGAATGAGAGTCGCTGCTGTCAGTCTAGTAAAACTCCGTGAGAATTATTCAGCAGAGGCATATCTCGACCAGTCACGTGTGGTCCTAGGTGGTCTCTGAAGTGACAAAAAGAAAGAAAGACTATTACAGGACTATCAGAAGACTGACTTTTTCAGGCCATAAATCGAGGATTCCTCAGCAAGAGAGAGGTTGGTAAGAAAACGAAGATGGCTGTATACCGCTCCACCTATGTCCCAGTCTTGACATATGGATGCGAGTCATGGGCAATGACTACAACCCACAAAAGCCAGATCCAAACCTCAGAAATGAGGTATCTGAGGAATGTGGTTGAAGTAACAAGAGACATGGTCCGCTTACTTACTTACTTAGTCGTTCCCCTTCTACCGTGAGGTGTAGAGGTTTGGAAGAGAGAGCGCCAGACCATTCTATCAGCTGTCTTCTTCCTGGCCTGGTTCCATTCTAGTCCTCTGTCCTTCAAAGATTGTCTAATGTTGTCCTCCCAGCGGACTCTGGGTCGTCCTGGAGGTCTGGATCCCTGGCTCTTTGTTTCCCATGCTTGTCGTGGTAGCCGATCTTCTCCCATTCTGCAGACATGGCTAAACCATCTTAGTTGGGACTGTTCTATTTGGGTCTGCAGCGGATGGGATTTTAGGCCTTGACGGATCGTCTGGTTGCGGACCATGTCTCTTCTTGTTACTTCAACCACTTTCCTCAGATACCTCATTTCTGAGGTTTGGATCTGGCTTTTGTGGGTTGTAGTCATTGCCCACGACTCGCATCCATATGTCAAGACTGGGACATAGGTGGAGCGGTATACAGCCATCTTCGTTTTAACATGGTCCGCAACCAGACAATATGTCAAGGCCTAAAATCCCACCCCCTGCAGACCCAAGTAGAACAGTCCCAACTAAGATGGTTTGGCCATGTCTGCAGAATGGGAGAAGATCAGCTACCACGACAAGCATGGGAAACAAAGAGCCAGGGATCCAGACCCCCAGAGTCCGCTGGGAGGACAACATTAGACAATCTTTGAAGGACTGAGGACTAGAATGGAACCAGGCCAGGAGGAAGACAACCGATAGGATAGTCTGGCGCTCTCTCTCTTCCAAACCTCTACACCTCACGGTAGAAGGGGAACGACTAAGTAAGTAAGACTAATATGAAGTTGTACTTGGAGCTGACCTCATCATGTAAAACATATTGCTACAGAAACCACTGCCAAAAGAGCTTGTGAATGCTTGGTGCGTCCGGCAAGGGGGACTGGCTGTAGCAGTGGCTTCATGCTTTATATGGAGCAAAAAAAGGAAAATGATGATGATATTTCAACCAACCTGAGTGCGGCCAACTTTATACTGTGTTTCATCAGCATGGACAAACTGTAAGATGTCATGGAAGAGATCTGACTTGGAGTGTACATCAGCTAAATCCCCATAACTGTAAACAAATATTAAGCTTACAATAAATGAATATATAAATAACAAAATAAAATTGTATGGAATCAGTTTTACAAATTAACAGTACACAGGAAACATGGACGATGTCATCAAGGCATGTAAGGAGAGAACAAGAAAGTATTCAGTGGGGTACTGGAAGATGAGACAGGTCTATATTTCAGAGCTGGCATTTGCTGATGATGTTGCCCTGATTGCTAAATCAGAGGCACATCTCCAATCCAACCTGCAAGTCTGGAAGGAAGAGCTGGAGAAGAGAGGGATGGTCATAAGCAGCTCTAAAACAAAATCCATGGTAATATCACGAGAAGAAAGAAGACATCAGATTAAGCTGGGAGAACAGGTCCTGGAGCAGGTCGACCACTTTAAATACCTCGGAGCTATTATAGACCGAAAGGGAGGCATCAAAGAAGAGTTGACCACTCGAAAAGCAGCAGCTGGGAGACTTTTTCAGGCCATAAATCGAGGATTCCTCAGCAAGAGAGAGGTTGGTAAGAAAACGAAGATGGCTGTATACCGCTCCACCTATGTATCAGTCTTGACATATGGATGCGAGTCATGGGCAATGACTACAACCCATAAAAGCCAGATCCAAACCTCAGAAATGAGATATCTGAGGAAGGTGGTTGAAGTAACAAGAAGAGACATGGTACGCAACCAGACGATACGTCAAGGCCTAAAATGCCACCCCTACAGACCCAAGTAGAACAGTCCCAACTAAGATGGTTTGGCCATGTCTGCAGAATGGGAGAAGATCGGCTACCACGACAAGCATGGGAAACAAAGAGCCAAGGATCCAGACCCCGAGGACGACCCAGAGTCCGCTGGGAGGACAACATTAGACAATCTTTGAAGGACCGAGGACTAGAATGGAACCAGGCCAGGAGGAAGACAGCCGATAGAATAGTCTGGCGCTCTCTCTTCCAAACCTCTACACCTCACGGTAGAAGGGGAACGACTAAGTAAGTAAGTAAAGGAAACATGGGAAATTTTGGGTTACACCACAGCCACAGCTACAAAACAGGTGACATGGACAAGAATTTTAGACAGGTCAAAGAAAAATACTACAAACACGCAAGAGGATGAGAATCAAAGACAAAAAAACAGTGATACAAGCATACAACATGCACAGTCAGAACAAAAAAAAGTCAACTGCAGGAGTCCAGAATCTTCAAAATATTTAACAGTAACATTTATATTTTAAAAGATCAGTTGGGCGACAGCAGCTGAGGTTCAAAGATGTGTGCTAGAGAGACATGAGGACACTAGACATAAATCCAGCAACCTGGGAGGATAAAGCTGCAGATCACACCAAGTGGCATTGCTCTCTATGGCACCACCTCAGATTGGGCAAAAAGAAGCTCTCAAAGCAAGCAGAAGAGAAGAGAAAACGTCGAAAGGAACACCAGCTGAGGGCTGTCACTTCAGGGGCGCATTCCCATAGTCAGTTATGACTGAAGAGGCTAAAATTATAACATTTATATTTTATTTATTATCACCATAAATCAAATTCTTATGAGAAGAAAACATCGGAATGAAAAGAGAATTAATGAAGGAGATCAAAATTAGACAGCTAAAATATTTTGGCAGTGTAAAAAGACATAACGCCTTGCTGAAGATCGTAATGGAAGGAAGAGTTAAAGGCAAGAAAAAGACAGTGCTATAAGTGGGAGATAACATCAAGAGATGGACAGGAAAGAGTCTACCAGAGTGCACCATCAAGACAAGAGACAGAAGACATCTGGAGATGTCCTGCAGATGACCTTCGCTGTGGAGGTGGCAGCTAATGATGACCCAATTCTAAGGTAGACATGGAAAGACCTAGAGCTGATGGCATGCGATAGGAGGACTTGGCATGTGTTCGTTAAAGGGTACTGATTGATTGATTGACTGACTGACTGATCGATCATCATATATCAATAAAGTCCTGTGTATATCCATGACCAAGAAAGAACAGGTCTACTGCATCCTCAGACATGTTACTTTCTCCGCCTCTCTCCGGAAACATCTCCTATCCTTCAGTTATATATTTTATTTTTTTAATATATATATTTTTTTTTTAACGTACGCCCGCTATTACTCGAGGCGAGAATCTCCGGTTAGTATATCTAGCCTGAGACTGATTTTTACGTGAGTATCCCTTTTTTTCCCTGTACACTGACAGGTGTCCACTTGCCATTCAGGCAGATACTCACTGTCTTCGGAGGGTACCCATTAGAGCTGGGTTGGCTCAGGAGGCGCCAGTCCCTCGTCCATGACACTCCTTCAGATGTCTTTACCAGGGCTCAAATTAATCCAGTCCATGTCCCAGTCAACGACACTTATTCAAATGTCCTCGCCTGGGCTTGAACCTGGGTCACCCATCGCCAGCGCAGTGTGGTAACTTCAGTTATATAAAAGTGGCCTTTCATATAATCCTTTTCCTCTAATCTTCCACTTTTATTCTTGCAAGTTCTACATCTCACAAACATAACAATCTTTTTTTTTTTTTATTACTTATGCAGCACAAAGCAACCACTGCAGGTTGTTTCCTTGACTAAGCCTAAAGCAAAGCATAAACATATGCAGCGGTAGTTTCTGTAGCAAAATTTTTTCATAACACGAGGTTGCCAGCCCCAAGCACAACCTTGTATTAGCCGCCTATTACAACATGCCTGAAAACACAGTCTTATTCTTCCTCCGTGTTTTCAGAGACAACCAGGAACTACCTCAGGCTGATGGATTACACTGGAGGGTATTGTTATCATTATTGTTGAACAGAATCGACATCACAGCATGCCGGGCAAACCCATAGGTGCTTAGTATCCCTCAGTATATGTTAAAGAGTGTGAATGCTAACTGTTCCTGTTGCTCGCTGGTTGTATACAAGACGGATGCATCCTCTCATATGTCCATCTCTGCTGGCCTTACGTTTTATGCCAAATTCCAACAGTTTTAACCTTGATGATTCATCGATTGCAGGCGATCATAAGTTGTTCTCACTATCTCTCCCTTATCGGTATCCTCCATATCCAGTTTCCCCACTGTGGGTGTTCTTGATGCAACTCTGTCAGCTCTCTCATTACCGCAGACCCCTGCATGACCAAGATAGTAGACCAAGATTCACACCAGTTCCTGCAGACTCGAAGCTTCTATGAATGTTTTCCATTCATGCCGTAGCCAACCATCTTGAAATTTCGGAAGCATGGACTGAGAATCTGATACAATGACTGCCTTTGTTAATGAAGTTTCAGTTAGCCACCTTAAGGCTACAGTAGTTGTCTCTACCTCCATTCTTATACTGAAAGTTGTTATCTTATAAGCCCCGCTATGTTCAGTGACAATTCTGCCCTTTACCCTAGCAGAGAAGCCCCAACCTGATTTCTCACCACAGTTCACAGACCCATCTGTATACACAATGGCATCATTATTGCTGGAGGTTGCTTTTTTCTACTAAATATTTCTTTAGATTAAAATGATGTCAGAGGCTGAGCTGTCTTATGATATTTAAAGATGCCTGACAAAGATAATCCTCCAACACAGAAAATGTATTGACATATTCTTCATCACCATCCTTCCTTTATTTTCATTTATGTAAAACATTGGACATTTCAGACAAATAATATAAAGCACTATTTCTTAACCTTTTAGAGCTCCCGCACCACTTTACATCATCTTAAGAAACCTTGCACCCCTTTACATCATCTTAAGAAACCTTGCACCCCTTTACATCATCTTAAGAAACCTCGCACCCTTTTACATCATCTTAAGAAACTTCGCACCCCTTTACATCATCTTAAGAAACCTCGCACCCCATTACATCATCTTAAGAAATCTTGCACCCCTTTACATCATCTTAAGAAACCTCGCACCCTTTTACATCATCTTAAGAAACCTCGCACCCCTTTACATCATCTTAAGAAACCTCGCACCCCATTACATCATCTTAAGAAACCTTGCCCCCCCATTACATCATCTAAAGAAACCATGCACCCCATTACATCATCTTAAGAAACCTTGCACCCCTTTACATCATCTTAAGAAATCTTGCACCCCTTTACATCATCTTAAGAAACTTCGCACCCCTTTACATCATCTTAAGAAACCTTGCACCCCATTACATCATCTTAAGAAACCTCGCACCCCTTTAAAGCATCTTAAGAAGCCTTGCACCCTTTTAAAGAAACCTCACAACTCTTTATCTTCTAGCTCACAAATCATGCCAGAAATGCTTAAAAGAGATAATAGATTATTTTGAGAAAATATTATTCACAGAATGCGACTAAGGTTCGTTATCTAATTCACATTGTCAATGTTCTATTGTGTACAAATACATATAAGTTCTGTGCATTATATATTGTTTATGATGATTCGCATTCTAAAATATGTAGAATATTTCGCACCCCCATAAGGTAAGTCTCGCACCCCCAGGGGGTGCATGCACCCCTGGTTAAGAAGCACAGATATAGAGCATATCTTGCTAAAATGTAAGAGGTGTGAACAACAGAGAATCCCACTAATAGATTATCTGCAAGCTTCAAATTCACTCTTAACTATAGAACAGACAGACCTAGGGAACTATATAATATTGCCAATGATGTTGTTATTGATGCAGCGGTGCTTGGGCTCTTGCCCTTTGGCCCAACGCCATGTAGTGATATTTGCAATGTTTTCGCAAGTTGTTTTGTTTCTCCAGACAAGGTGTTCCACTTATCTGACCTCGGAGGAAGGAGCATTTTCCCAACACCACTGAGTGCTGATATAACATAATATTGCCAAAGAGCATTTAACAAAAATATACGTTAATATATAGTGATAGGTGGGCATATGGAAGGGTTTGTGAAGGTCTAATGGTGTTCTTATATTGTTTGTTTGTTTTATGGTTTGTTCATATTATGTTACGTGTCGTTTTGATGTAAATGTTAATATTATATATATCAGGATAGTTCCTGTGGCCAAGATACCCGCTAGGGTAGTAAATCTCTAACGACTCCGCAACCATCCCACACCACTCAGAATTATTTGAATCACAACTGGCGACATGGACAATATAATTTATTCAAGACTGCACGCAGCTCCACCAGTAATGCAATTAGGGCCAACAATATAATGGCAGATAATCGACAGTCAGTCCATGTCAAGAAGGCTGTCGTTTTGTTCTCAATATGATTTTTATATTTTTATTAGTCATCACAGAACTCCATTTTAAAACACTTTAAAATGCAGGAGCTCAACACACGTATGTCCACTCGCCATCACACACAATCCTCTCTGCCCCGCACTTCTGTCCCACCAGTCTCACGAGAGCCAGCCAAGCATATCGGCTTAACGTAGCTCACCTGTCTTTTCCAGTGACCCGTATAAAATAAACAAACATCGAGCCCCGCTGAGCTAAACCTATTATTAGGCACACTTGTTATGAATTTTACTCATAACACTGTTGTTGTGTCACACCATGACAGGTATGATTAAACTACTATTTTACAGTAATAAACAGAAACACACACACAATTTGGTAATTTTGACTTGCTCTATTTACAAAATGCCATCACAAGAACAGCTATGCAATGGATCGCGGAAAGAAAGCGAAAGCGAGGCTGACCAAAAAAAAGAGAGATTTACAATAACTGGACACCAGATATGATGCCACTTTTGCCCGACGGCAGCTAGACATGTTATTTGGACTTGAAAACACTATATATCCTAATTGTAACCCTTCAGAGGTTGAACAAATTATTTTTCATCATCAATTAAAAAAAAATTTTGAGCACAAAAAAGTGAAAAAAACAAACAAACAAGAAAAACAAAAGGAAACATACGTTTTCTTAAAGTTTGCTTTTGACATTCTGATGGGAAAGCCAAAGGTTCGGATCCTTGCTATTTCCTTCACTCCATTGTACTGGAGCTGGCTTTTCACCCTTTCTCTTGAAAACTCTCCTGGAACTTGTCTGTCATTTGGTTTGATGCATCTTTAACATAAGAAAAAGAGTATAGTTAATAGAAACACACTTCTCCTTCGTACATTTTCAGACATCTACCAACATATTTTCAAAGAAAACAGTGGGCAGCTTGAGGCTATTTGCATCTCCATAGAGTTTTTCCAGGAATGGTACTGGTGACAGAAGGCTTCTTGCAGGAGCACCAGCTGCAATGGTGGATGCATGCTCCATAATGAGTGAAAAGGAATTTGATGATGAGTGAGAATGATCTTTAGTGGGAGTGACAGTGGGATTTACTGATCTATAATGGGAATGACAGTGGGCTTTACTGATCTTTAATGGGAATGACAGTGGGCTTTACTGATCTTTAATGGGAATGACAGTGGGCTTTACTGATCTTTAATGGGAATGACAGTGGGCTTTACTGATCTTTAATGGGAATGACAGTGGGCTTTACTGATCTTTAATGGGAATGACAGTGGGCTTTACTGATCAATGACAGTGGGCTTTACTGATCTTTAATGGGAATGACAGTGGGGGATCTTTAATTGACTGACTGATCTTTAATGGGAATGACAGTGGGCTTTACTGATCTTTAATAGGAATGACAGTGGGCTTTACTGATCTTTAATGGGAATGACAGTGGGTTTTACTGATCTTTAATGGGAATGACAGTAGGCTTTACTGATCTTTAACGGGAATGACAGTGGGCTTAACTCATCTTTAATGGGAATGACAGTGGGTGTAACTCATCTTTAGTGGAAATGACAGTGAGCTTTACTGATCTTTAATGGGAATGAAAGTGGGCTTAACTCATCTTTAATGGGAATGACAGTGGGCTTAACTCACCTTTAGTGGAAATGACAGTGAGCTTTACTGATCTTTAGTGGGAATGACAGTGGGCTTTACTGATCTTTAATGGGAATGACAGTAGGCTTAACTCATCTTTAGTGGAAATGACAGTGGGATTTACTGATCTTTAGTGGGAATGACAGTGGACTTTACTGTATTGATACATAACCATATTTTCTCCTCTCATTTGTATTCATGTCTGGAAATTATTGTAATTCAAGGTGTCCTAGAAATGCCTTCACGGAAAACAAAACAGTTGAATTACCAGAATTCAGACCCAGATGTGACCATCTTGGAGAACTTACCTGACAAAGTAAGGATGTGCTCCTCTCATGGCACTCAGTAGCTGATCCATTGAATTCTGAAATACATAAACCGTGATTAGAAAATTATTTTGTGGAAGGACAAAGTGACAAATGTCGAGGTGTTGTCACGTGCCAGCCTTTGCAGACAATGCTAGCTTGGCCATGTCCGCCGCATGGAAGATGGTTGCATCCTGAAAGATATCTTCTACGAGCAACTGGCAGATGGCAAAAGAACAGCTGGGTGACTGTAGCTGAGGTTCAAAGATGTGTGCAAGAGAGACATGAAGGTACTGGACATAAATCCAGAAACCTGGGAGGATGAAGCTGCTGATCGCACCAAGTGGCTTTGCTTTCTATGGCGCCACCTTAGACTGGGCGAAAAAAGCTCTCACAGCAAGCAGAAGAGAGGAGAAAATGTCGAAAGGAACCCCAGGAAAATAAGCAGCTGAGGGCTGTCACTTCAGTGGCGCATTGCCATAGTCAGTTATGACTGAAGGGGTCATTATTATTATAATTATGATTAGAAGATCATTAAAAAAAAACTAACAAATTTTTAAACTAAAAGCTGATGGCACACTACGAAAACACTTGGCATAAGTCTGCTGCAGGCTTATGGTTCTTGACAGTTGATGAAGGATGAATGAAAACTACGTGCTACCTACAAATGTTCAAGCAACTTCAAAGCTGAGGCAGAAACACTACAAAAATGGTTGCCATAAACTATCATGGGGAAACAACATTGCAGTGAAAGCCAAGATGGTGTTCCTCATAGATTCACTATCATTCCTCCTGTACTTCTTCTTCAAGTACCATGCCTAGTGGCATAGGTCATGTCTCTCCACAACTTCCTGTCTCCAGTACAATCTATCACTTCTGTAGTTGACCTCCTTCCATGCCATGATGTCAAATTGTCCAGTATTTGCTCACTATGTCTTCCGCTATCTCTTTTTCCTTCAATCCTACTTGTTGTTACGATATATTCCAGCTTTCCTTTTCTCATAACATGCCCAAAAAATAGTGGATTGCTTCTTTCTAACTTGTGAAATAAGTTTCCTTTGTGCACTGGCCTCTTTCAGGACATCCTCATTACTCTTTTTTGGCTGTCCATGGTATTTTTAACATTCTTCTGTAAAACCTCATCTCTGTGGCCTCTAGTACTTCCCCTACTTGTTTACTAGCTGTCCATGACTCACTCCCATGCATCAGGATTGGTCGTATATAACACTAAAGAACCTCCTGTACAGTTATTGTTAATACAGAAAATCAAGAACTAGCGCCAGAGATGACAAGAAGATGATGGAGAAGGATAGGACACACACTGAGAACAACTTGTTGACAGCACTACCTGGCAGTCCTTGTTCTGGAATCCCCCACAGTAAGAGAGGTAAGGGGAGACCAAGGAACACGTGGAAAAGAGAACTGGAGACTGACATTACTTGCATGAAGAAGACATAGAAAGACCTTGAGCAGACAGCACAGGACAGGAAGACTTGGCATAAGTTTGTTGACAGGCCTATGCTCCTTGGGGAGCTGAAGGGTGATGATGATTGTGATGACAGTGTCACAATTTCAAATAATTCTCCTTTCATCACTTCTATTATCTTCTCATCAATCAACTTATGCAAACCAAAAACCTATCGTTTACTACCAAAATCTCCTCTCATCACTCTACTTATCCAAACCAAAAATCTCTATCTTACTACCAAATTCTATCACTTTGCACAACCTCCAAACTTACCTTTTACTACCAAATTCTCCTCTCATCACTGTATATGCAACCTCCAAACTTACCTTTTACTACCAAATTCTCCTCTCATTACTGTATATACAACCTCCAAACTTACCTTTTACAACCAAATTCTCCGCTCATCACTGTATATACAACCTCCAAACTTACCTTCTACTACCAAATTCTCCTCTCATCACTCTACTTACACAACCTCAGAATCTATCTTTTACTACAAAAAAATTCTCCTCTCATCACTCTACTTACACAATCTCAGAATCTATCTTTTACTACCAAAGTCTCCTCTCTTCAATCTGCTTACACAACCTCAGAATCTATCTTTTACTACCAAATTCTCTTCCCATCACTGCATATACAAGCTCAAAACTTACATTGTACTACCAAATTCTCATCTTATCACTCTACTTATGCCAGCCCTCAACCTATCTTTTACTACTTAATTCCCCACTTACTCATCACTCTAATTAAGTAACCTCAAAAATTATCTTTACAATCAAATTCTCCTCTGTACTCCTCTATGTATGCAAGCTCTAAACCTACCTTTTACTACCAAATTCTCCTCTCACCACTCCACTTATGCAACCTCAAAGCCTTTCTGTATTGTATTCTCATACACTAGTTCACTGGCGCAGTCATTTCACTGCCTTATTGGATGGACATGAGGTATAGCATATATATAGGCGTGAGGTGGCTGGGAAGGAAACCCATAAAAACTGCTTGATAAAATCAGACGTGTCGGGCTGAAAGTCGCAGATATCCCAGCCTAGCTGCAAACTACAACACAACGTACTTACTGCTAAAAACTAATGGCCAGCATTGTAAGCGAGTGATATGGCTGAGAACAAATGCAAACAAATAAACAACAATACACTAGTCTTCTGCACAGAAACTGACAACTTACCCTGAAAAACTTGACATGTGTGCTCCGCTGAGCTAGGTCTCCACTCTGAAAAGTTGGACTCTTGTCACCGAACCTACACCACAACAAGAATAAAGCTATCACGTACTGATACAACATATCAAATAGGCTGTATATTCTTTATGTGAACGTACAAAATCTGAAATGTTGTGAATATCGAACAAAATACAGAATTCAGATAATCTGTTGTAACAAGTGAGAATAATAAGATACCATTCTCCTTACATAAGCAAATGGCATACCACAGGATCAATCAATCAATCAATCTATATCCTTTAGCTCCCCAAGGATCACAGGCCTTAAACAAACACAAGCCAAGCTGTCCTGTCCAGTGCCATCAGCTCAAGGTTTTTCCATGACTTCCCCAATCATTTTCACTTCTGTCTCCAGTTCTCTTCTCCATGTGTTCTTTGGTCTACCTTGACTTCTCTTACCCTGGGATTGCCTGGTAACGCTATTAATGAGTTTCCTGAGTGTGTGTCCAATCTATCGCCAGCGTCTTCTTCTCATCTCTTGTTCTCTGGTACTTGTCCAGTTCTTGTCATCTCTTCTTTGTTGGTGACCTTGATGGAACACCATCAAAGCATTTCAAGTCCATCTGCAGTTGTGGTTTTGGTTTCTGTTAGCAATATGTTTTTTTACAATGAAGTTACCAGTTCCACATATAACCTCAAATTAGATACTTCCTACATTGTGCCTGGTCTACAGGCTGTGTAATCAAAATTTCAGAAATGTCAGTACTGGGTTCGATTCCCAGTAGAGGGAATATACGTAATTTATGGAAATTTTGTTCAGAACCAGTCCTACTTGGCACAAGGAAAAATAGAGTGAAAATTCGTAATCTAGGGGATCGGGAAAAGTCAAAGTCAAGTTCAGAACCAGTGGTTCTAATGATATCATACTCCCCCCTGGTCTCCTGGGTGGTGAGATCGGATGCCTAGCCTTCTCAGGCTGTCAAGGGATATTTAACGTGCGCAACTTGCACACAGGACCTCCTAATTTTTTGTCCTTATCCGAGAAGGCTAGGCATCCAATCTCACTACCCATGAGACCAGGAGGGAGTATGGTATCATTAGGATCCAATAGTTCTGAAAAAAATTTCCATCAAATATATTCCTTGTACTGGGAACTGAACCTAGTACCTTTATAATTAGAGGTGGACGCCATACTTCTTAGCCACTCTGACCCCATTTAACAAAAATAAGTTAAAGATAGGAACTACTGTGGCATCGATAAATTGACTGCTGAACTTCTGCTTCAAATGTGCCCAACATATGAGCAACAGAGAAAGCGCATAGCACCATTACCAGCAACATTCCTGGAAAAAAACTCTATGGAGATATCAACAGCCTCAAACTGACCACTGCTTTCTTTGAACATATTCCAGGTGACGTCTGAGGGTGAATGAAGAAGAAGAGGATCCTTGATACCCCAGGCTCCCCCCCCTCCATATTAATGTGACAGAGCCTGCCATTTTGGGGCAGGGGAGGGCACACATACACATCAGAGACCCCATATGAACTAAACAGGTCATAGACATGAATAGCTGATTGATATCCTTAGTGAATAAAGTATATACACTAAAGACACTTTTAATTAAAACGAACACCAGAAGAGCTTACTTCTGTTGCAGAGATGCCTTTCTACTTGTGTTGATGGTCTCAGACAAATTGACCTCCGCAAAAGGCTTTCGAAACTTGGTACTGGGTTTCTTCGACCCTCGAAATTGGTAATTGGCCCTGAAATGGAAACCAACGTGGTTAGCAGAGTTTTATTATGATAAAATGTATTAGAATTTTGATGAAGATATTGGCAGAAGAAAAATAAAAAATATCTTTCTCTGTGATTTGAATAAAAGTTAGTCTTAGTGAAGAACTAATGCAAATGAGGGAAGAATATGAGAATGTGATACGTGTTTTGCATGCAAGATGTGAAATTATGAGCAAATATCTCGATGTCACATGGTTAGAAATCAGTAAGCTGATTGGAAGAGAGTCACGTTATAAAATGAGCTTCATTCTTTTGATTTGAGTAAAAGTTTTAGTGAACAACTAGTGCAAACCAGGGAAAAATATAAGAATGCAGTAGATGTTTTGCCTGCAAAATGTGAAGTTAAGAACAAATATATTTGCTCTTATAAAATATGACTCATAGAGACCCACCAGGTGGGAAGAGTGCTGGACGCTTTGCCTATCTACTTCTTTCCACGAAAAGCTGCTTGGAGATGTCAGGAACCTTGAGCTAACTACTGCCTTTATTAGAGTCATTAATGTGGAAGTCTGAGGGCGAACGAGATGTCAGGAACCTTGAGCTAACTACTGCCTTTATTAGAGTCATTAACTCTTTCAGTCCCAAGCAAAAAAGTGGGTTTGGCCCAAGCAAAAATGGCCACCCCAGTGCGTTTTTATTGTTGTTTGGAAATAATTTTTTTAAATGTTCATATGCATAAATAACTTTGTTGTTGTATATTAAACTGAAGGTAATCGGATGTACTTTACTCTTGTACTACAAGTATAAAAGCTTTCATTGAAAAATGATTAGTTATTCAAGGTAAAATGGAGGATATGCGATTAAAAAAATGATTAGTTATTCAAGGTAAAATGGAGGATATGCGCTTAAAAAAATCGCTTTAAAAATCTAAAATAAATATCTCAAAACAGAAACACGTTCACTCTTAAACACGTGCGGTATTTAAAAGAATGTACTTGCAGTCGGAAATGACTTTGTGGGTAGTTATAATTAGAAACAGTCTCAAACAGAGGCACATATACTAAATCCTTTTTAAAGTCGATTGGGCCAAGCGCGTCTAACCCCTGAGCCTTTATAAAGTCGATTGGGACTTAAAGAGTTAATGTGGAAGTCTGAGGGCGAACGAGATGTCAGGAACCTTGAGCTAACTACTGCCTTTATTAGAGTCATTAATGTGGAAGTCTGAGGGCGAACGAGACGTCAGGAACCTTGAGCTAACTACTGCCTTTATTAGAGTCATTAATGTGGAAGTCTGAGGGTGAACGAGATGTCAGGAACCTTGAGCTAACTACTGCCTTTATTAGAGTCATTAATGTGGAAGTCTGAGGGCAAACGAGATGTCAGGAACCTTGAGCTAACTACTGCCTTTATTAGAGTCATTAATGTAGAAGTCTGAGGGCGAACGAGGAGGAGGAAGAAGAAGAAGAATCTCCTGTTTCACTGTCAAGTCTGGTTCTTTTCACCATTTCCACATTGGTGATCTTGTCATAGCCTTTCAATCCTTTTTGTCTGTGCAACCATTTATGAAAGTCTGTAGCTTCTTGGTTGTTCTTTTGTTGTTCTCCATGTTTCACGGCCATACAATAGAACTGGCTTGACTTTTGAGCTGGTGCCTTGTGCTAACTAACAATGTTGTTGCTTATCTTCTTCCTTCTCGCTGTAAGGTTGTTCTGCATCTTTTTTTGACTTGTCTGTCTTTTCTTCCATAAATTTTGCATGTTGTCAGCAATGTACTTTAACTTATCTGTTTAAAAAAACATGTCCAATAAAAATGGTTTGGAAGAGAACAAAAATAATTTAATAATAATAATAATACTGCATCACTTCCTGTTCCTCTAGTTACAACTTGTAAGATTCTCTTATTCAAGCGATTTTTGCAATTTTCATCACAGGCCAACTTTTATATTTCCATTGTTTTGTTATTTCATTTTCTGCTTTGCATCTTTACTATTTCTTAGATTCTTTGTGTTCGTATTTCCTTCTTTCTAGTTGTGTATTTTTACCTGCTTATTTATTGTACTTTTTTCTCTGTTACAGGTAAGTAAAGGATCTCGTTATACACCCACTGAGTCTTATTGGGAATATGGTGTTAGGCCCATATTTTCTTGACCATCGGCACACTAGGGGTGATGTGGTCAGCATCACGCTGGCCGCCTTAACCTTCCCAGAGTTGCTCTGGTACCCAATTCATGAAGCTGGGTTGACCCCGGAGCTGTTTGCGGTCTAAAAAATCCCACACAACTGGGGATTGAACCATGGACCTAGCGTTACCTGTGTTGTTTATTTGTTCACTTCATCTTTCTAGGTCCCTCACCTCTTGTTGTGTTGTTCAACTTTTTTACCACGTGTTTGCAGTGTCCTTTGTCTTTCTTCTCATAACCTGTCTATATTTCTTGTCTTTGTCTCCTATTTGTCTATATACTTTATCCAAACACCAGAAAACTGAAATATTATGAAAATATAAAGATTCTTTCGACTACTTTGGGCTATTTTTCCATCACAATGTGGATGATTTCTGACTATTTTGGGTGACTTTTGGCTATTTCTTGAACATATTATGAGCGACATGGGCAATTTGGAAGACATCTGAAAATATATAAAAATGTTGTTTCTGAACCAAACGTGTCCCCGAGTATTTCATATAAAAAGAATACAGACAGATGCAAGATCAACACTCCAAGCACTTCAGTCCAGAAAATTGCCAGGTATACAAGCCCTACTTTCTGAACTGTGCAACCAGCGCAGGGTCGCCATGCAGTGGATACCGTCTCATTGTGGAATACCAGGAAACGAGAGAGCAGACGGCCTGGCTAAAGAAGGTGCTGCAGGCGAGCAACCGAATGTACCAGTTACGTACCATCAGAAGAAAAAGATGATCAAATCCATCAGAAAGCCACCAACACCAACACAGGATGACTACCAAGCTATGAACAGATCAGAACAAATTGTCATTCTGCGCCTCAGAACAGGACACAACCGCCTCCGCAGCCACATGTATACAAAATTCAAGATTGGCAATTCAGCCATGTGTACATGTGGACAGGCACCCCAGACTGCGGAGCAAGTACTTCAAGATTGCCCCGAATGATATATTGAGGCAAACCGACTGGCCCAGAAAAACAACACTGGAAGCAAAACTATACGGACCTCTGTATGAACTACAAAAGACAGTGAAGTTTATACAAGAAACAACATTGCAGATATAGACAATATAGTTCAAGCCAACGAAAGAAGAAGAAAAGAATACAGACTTGTAAAAACTTGACTCCGTAAGTATTTTTCATTTTCTCTTTACAAAAATAAAAGTGAACTTACATAGAAATGGAGCCAGTCTCCAACTCCTGAACAGAAAACAAGTCTTGAACCAGTGTACTCTCACTTGCTCTGAAACACTCCTTCATAGTCTCACTCAGAGTGTCTCTGTTCTTCTGGATAAATGATCGTGCATCATAAGCCACCTACAGCGGATAGAGAAATAAATAACAGTTAAAGAAAGGCGGGAAGCATTATTTCAGATGCTTTTAACTCTTGTCTAGCCAGTGAACTGTAGCCTGAGTGGTTCCTGGGGGGTCTCTGAAGACATAATGAAAGAATAGGACTGCCACACCCTCAGACATGTCATACAATATGAGGCTGTGCATGGTGATAGCAACCTCAACATGTAAAACAGATTGTCACAGAAACCACCACTGTAAGAGCATGTGATTGCTTGGTATAGGATTCCTGTAAGGGGACCAGCTGTAGTGGTGCTTCCATGCTCCATAAGAAGTGCAAAGGAAAATGAATGATTTAAACCCATATGCTCTATTCTTCTTTGGCCAATGGCCGTTGACTGACAAAGCAATCAGTGACCACCACACCCAGTGACGTCTTGTAAGAGCAGCAACAAACTGTCTCCACTTTGTGCGGTCAACAGCCATCCTTCGTATGGTGCCCATGCTTAGTATTTCTGCCTCCACAGTTCTCCATCAAGTGGCTTTTGGCCGTCCTTGCTTTCACTTTCCTTCTGGAGTCCATAGAATGGCAGTTTTGGTGATAATGTCAAGGTCTCTTCTGAGGATGTGGCCAACCCAATCCCAGCGTCTAGTTGCTATGATGGTGCGCACATCCTCTTTGTGGCTCAGAGTTAGCAGTTCTTGGCTGGTGATGGTGTTCGGGCAGAAAATTTGAAGTATTTATTTTAGGCATGTTCTAAAGCTCAATGGCATGCCTAAATTTGATAAATTATTTTCCCAAAAGCTGTCTAGTCCATCAGACTGGTTATAATCAGATTTTCTTTCATCTGCTTTTTACAAAATATCATCAATATAATTTTCTTTCATGCTCCTTATGGTGCATGGCACTACCATTGCAACTGTTCCCTGGCAGGAAGTGTGCAGCAAACATTCACATGCTTCTGAGGTTACCACCTCTTCAGTAATTTGTCTGAGGTAAATGATGATGATGAATGAAATGGTGTAGTGTGGCTTAAAGAGGTGAAATAGGTAGATGATTATCTGAAACATTCAGGAGGAATATGTGCATGTGTTCCAACAAACCTGCCGCAATTCAATTTAATAGACATAGATCAAGCATAATATTAATAATAGCCCCTTCAGTCATAGCTGACTATGAGAATGTGTCCCTGAGGTAACAGCCATAAGCTGCTTATTTTTCTGGTGCTCCTTTTAACGTTTTCTGCTCTCTTCTGCTTGCCGTAAGAGCTTCTTTTCCCCCAAACTGAGGTGACGCCGTAGACAGCATCACCACTTGGTGCGATCGGCAGCTTCATCCTCCCAGGTTGCTGGATTTATATCCAGTGTCTCTCTTGCACCTCACGGTAAAAGAGGAACGAATAAGTAAGTCTCTCTTGCACACATCTTTGAACCTCAGCTGCAGTTGCCCAGCTATTTGCTATCTGCCAGTTGTCTGTAGAAGATATCCTTCGGGATGCGACCATCTTCCATGTGACGGACATGACCAAGTTAATATCTCAGAAATTCACACAACTGCAATCCGCATTTGTAATTCTGATAACTGGCCTTGCTTTGCAGTCTGTCCCCCATACATCATAATTCTTTTGGTGTCAACTATATGTCTTTTATAAACGGGTGCTTGCGTAGAATAGAAGGACTGAAATGGTATGACAAAGTCACAAATGTGGAATTGATGACAAGAACCAGACAAGTGCCAGTGAAACAAGAGTTGAGAAGAAGACGCTGGTGATGGATAGAGACCTGCTGATAGCATTACAAGGCAGTCCTTGTTCTGGAATCCACAGGGAAAGAGAGGCAGAGGTAGACCCAAAAAAAACACATGGGGAAGAGAACTGGAAACAGAGGTGAAAATGATGAGGAAAACATGGAAAGAACTTGAGCGGATGGCACAGGACAGGAAGACTTGGCATGTGTTTGTTGAAGGCCTATGCTCCTCGGGGAGCTAAAGGGTATTGATTGATATTTCTGTGCCCTGTGTAGTTCCCAGGGGTGTGTGAAGAGACAGAAAGAACAGGACTACTGCACCCTCAGACATGTCATACAAGACAATTAATATGAGGGTGAGCATGGGGGGGGGGGGGCTGGTAAGTTCATCATGTAAAACTACTAGCCACAGAAACCACCTCTGTAGGAGCATGTGAAAGCTTGGTACAGGCTTCCTGGAAGGGAACCTGCTGCAGTGGTGACTCCCTGCTCCAGGAGGAGCACAAAGGAAAAATATGATGACATTTCTGTAATCTGTTCTTCTATGCTGTTGTTGTTTTTATCACCATTTTTTTTCTTCCTTATCCCTTTTTCTTATTTCTCTTTTCCTCCTTGCTCTTTATTTTTGTATCCCCATCTTCCTTTTCTAGTTTTTTTCTCTAATGGTTCTCTCTCTCTCTCTGTGCCATTCCCTTTCACTCAGTTTTTCTCTGTTTCTTGCTTTAAACTCTCATGTACTCACAATAAAGAAGAGACATAGTCCACAACTAGACAATATTGTTATGGCCTCAAAACCCAGCCCCAGCAGACACAAGTAGAATGGTCCCCAATACAAGTGTTTGGTCATGTCTGCAGAATGGGAGAAGATTGGCTACCACGACAAATAATAGGAAACCAAGAGCAGGGATCCAGACCTCCAGGATGACCCAGAGTTTGCTGGGAGGACAACATTAGACAATCTGTGAAGGACAGAGGCCTAGATTTGAACTAGGCCATGAGGAAAACAGCAAATAGGACAGTGCTGCGCTCCCTCTGGTAACCTCTACACTCTAGCGCGGAAGAGGAATGACTAAGTTAGTAAGTAAGTACTCACAACCATTCTACTGTTTCTCGCTTTAAACACTTATGTATTCACAATCATTCTACTGTTTCTCGCTTTAAACGCTCATTTATTCACAATCATTCTACAGTTTTCGCTAGAAACTCTCATGTACTCACAATCATTCAACTGTTTCTCACTTTAAACTCTCATATATTCACAATCATTCTACAGTTTCTTGCTAAAAACTCTCATGTACTCACAATCATTCAACTGTTTTTCACTAGAAACTTTCAAGTATTCACAATCATTGAAATGTTTCTCATTTTAAACTCTCATGTACCCACAAACACTCTACTGTTTCTCGCTTTAAACTCCCATGTACTCACAATCATTCAATCTTAAATTACCTCGCCGGCAAAATGCCTTATCCTGAATTCAGAACTGTTGGTTGTGGGTGGGATAAAAATTCCATTATTCCCAAACATTGTCGACAGCTTGGTCACAAGTATCTCATCAGAAGATATCTCTAACTTGGAGTCCTCATCTATCAAGGCCAAAATGCCAGATTTCTTCTGCAGAATATCACATGTCTTGATTGTATATATAGATCACAGCAGCAGTAAAATAGAACTAAATGTAGAAAATTTGAGCACAAAGTCCTCACAAGCAGTACAAAAATTAGTAAAACAATATATCACAAAAACAAAAGCAAAAATTCAAAAGATGAGAGGAGGAATGAAAAAATAATATATATACTCTGAAAGTAAACTCGTAATTATCTTACAACGCCAACAGTAGTAACAAAGCTATGTCATCAGAAAGGAATAACACAACACAGTAGAAAAAGTACATAAATAAACCCCAAACCAAAATTAAATTCATGCCGGTATTAACACAAGTAGGCCTCTGAACAACACAACAACCTGAACTATTAACCAAAAAGTAAAAACTCCATCGTGAGGAATATTACAGTACAGAAAGTTAAAAAAAAAAAAACACAATCAAGAAAATAGCACACAAAAGGAAAAACGTCCTGCTATAACCAACAGTTCCATGTACAAGGGGATTGACATAAGTCTTGGGCCTGACCCATGAAGGACATGTCACAGAGAGCTGAAATTTTGTATAGTGTTTATTCCTTTTCAATATAGCCACCGTCTGAATTGACACACTTCTGCCCTCTCTGCTTGACCTTGAAAAGACCTTGGGAGTAGAACACCCTATTTTTCAAACTAAACCAGTCATCACATGCCAGTATAACCTCTTCATTGCTGTCAAAATGATTTCCTTTTAGCTGTTTTTTAAGATTTGGGAATAGAAAAAAGTCTGATGGAGCCAAATCTGGAGAATATGGTGGGTGTGGAAGAATTTCAATATTCAAATCGTTGGCTGCTAGCTGCACAAGCAGTGCTTTGTGAGAGGGCGCATTGTCTTGAAGCAAAGGAAGATTTTGAGTGCGCGTTATCCCTCGTTTCCTGGTCACAACCTTTCTTAGTTTGGTGAGAAGATCTGCATAGTACTGTCCATTAACTGTGTTGCCACGAGGCAGATAATCTTTCAAAAGGACACCTTTGCCGTCCCAAAAAACAGTCAGCATCACTTTTCCTGCAGATTTCTGTGCTCTCAGCTTGACAGGTGTTGGGGAGCCCGAGGTTTTCCATTGCATGCAGGCAATTTTGGATTCAGGGTCATAATGGTGTACCCAAGTCTCATCTACTGTCACCATGGTCTCCAAAAAAATTTTTGACTAACACTTTTTGAGCAACTGTTGACAGAAATTTACCCCTGTTTGCTTCTGTTCACGTGTCAACAGTCATGGAACCCAGCGTGCACACACTTTTCTCATGTTCAGTCTGTTGTGTAAAATTCTATAAACTGTTCTTTCATTTAGTTTTACTCTACTAGCTATCTCCACAATTGTCATTTTTCGATCCTGGTCAATGATTTTCTTCACCCTTGTTGCATTTTCATCGTTGCACTCTGAGGCTGGTCTACCAGATCTTGGCAGATCAGCAACATTTGAGCGGCCGCACTTAAACTGTTGACACCAGTTTTTTACCGAAGTATATGAAGGACAAGAATCACGAAACACTGGTTCCATCTCCCTGTGTATTTCTGTAGGTGTTTTCCCCTGAAACATCAGAAATTTTATCACAGCTCTGGCCTCCTTCTTTTCCATTGTTTTGTCAAATCTTTGGAGCAGCAGATCCGGTCAATAGGGTACATTGCGCCGTGCACCGTAGCGGGAAAACCCATTGAAGAAACAAATGCGTACTTAACACATTCAGTGCAAATATGATGACCTTTAAATGTGCCAAGTTTCATCTTCCTCCTGTGACTTCTTCATGGTCAGGCCCATGACTTATGTCAATCCCCTTGTATATGTTAAATGGTTGAAAGGAGCATGCTACACAAAAGGAAAAACGTCCTGCTATAACCAACAGTACCATGTATATGTTAAATGGTTGAAAGGAGCATGCTACACAAAAGGAAAAACGTCCTGCTATAACCAACAGTTCCATGTATATGTTAAATGGTTGAAAGGAGCATGCTACACAAAAGGAAAAACGTCCTGCTATAACCAACAGTACCATGTATATGTTAAAGGGTTGAAAGGAGCATGCTACACAAAAGGAAAAACGTCCTGCTATAACCAACAGTTCCATGTATATGTTAAATGGTTGAAAAGAGCATGCTACACAAAAGAAAGTAGCAAACATCTTAAAAAAAAAAAAAATTTAGATCACAGATCGTATTACACTTAACACAAGCAGACAGACCTCACGTAACTTAACAGTGCAGTATCTTGACCTAGAAGCACACACATTTAGTTGTTGCTCTGATCTACACTTGCATACAACCTTCAAGATTATTATAAATAACACTTCAACCCCTAAACTAACATTCAAAAACGGCACCAAACCCATTTCTTTTTAACAGGATAAAAGATATACCAGCATAGAGAGTGTGATTAAGTTGAATGAAATCAGGCAGACAGCACCAAAAGGAATCAGGACATTTACTGATTACTAATACAGGTTCGTATCCTTTATTCCGAACACCAAAATATTCTGTAAATCAAAAGTTTCTTTGGGCAGCTTTTCTATCACAGATAGGGTGAATTTCAAAGACATTTTGAGTGACTTTTGAACATTTTTTGGGCACCTTTTTTAAATGCGATTTGGGCGACATCTGGAAACCAAAAACATCAAGTTTCCAAGACACAGCTGTACCAGAGGATTTCAGATAAAAGAATGTGAACCTGTACAAAAGTATCTTCAAACCTCCATAAACATTCGAAGTATTGCGTCATTGTTGATGCCTTCAATGTCCACGTCGCCAATCTCCACTCCCTCTTGAAGGTATAACACCCTCTCATCTTCAATGACTGTCTTGTTCATGAAGTTCTGAAGATGCTCGTTCACCAGGTTAATGCACAACTGCTCAAAGCTGTTCACAGTCAAGTTCTCAAAGCCACAGATGTCCAGAATTCCGATGTTTGCCGGGTTCCTAAGGATAATATAAAAGGTTAAAGGTAGTCGCATAGCAGATACTGCTGTAGGGGAGTGAAGTGTTAGAGACTTCACTGTACTAGGTCCTGTATCGAGAGGTGGGTGACCAATTCCCTTCCTCACTGCCTTTTCCTTCGCTAACTTAAAGTCAGGTACCTATTTACAGCTGGGTAGACTGGAGCTGGTCGATACCGTGAATCAAACCTTGCACATCTGCCGCGAGAGACAAGCAGTCTAACCACTCTGTCAAGTGGACGCTCAAGAATAATATATTAAGGAACTAGAGGCCTTACCCGTTCTTTGCATGGGGAATCTATAAATGACTTTTTTTTCCCAAACAAAAAATTAAATAAAGGACAAAGCAATTAAACTAAAGCTGAAATTCTTGTTTAAATATTAATCCGGTATTTATTTAAACTGTGTGACATATCTTTATATAACAGAACTTCCTGTCTACAGTACTACTGATCTAATCTGTTGTTGACTTCTTTCCATGCCATGATTTCAAACTGCCCAGAAACTCCTCTCTTTGTCATCCCTTATCTCTTTTTCCTTCTATCTTTCATATTGTCACGATATACTCCAGCTTCCTTCTCATAACACACCCAAAAGAAAGTGGATTGCTTGTCTCTAGGGAAAGGGATCCGTTACACGCCCATTGAGGCATATTGGGAATATGGTGTTAGGCCCATATTTTCTTGACCATCTGCACACTAGGGGTGATGTGGTCAGCATCACGCCGGCCGCCTTAACCTTCCCGGAGTTGCTCTGGTACCCAGTTGGGGCTGGGTCGACCCAGGAGCCGTTTGCAGCCTAAAAAAAATCCCACCTCATCTGGGGATCGAACCATAGACCACTGAGCTAGGAAGCCAGTGCACTAACCACTATGCTACCGCGGCTCCCTGTTTGGGTGGGGAAGTTTATCATTAGTCATCCCCCGTGTATTTGAAAATATTAAATTTAATATAATATACATGCGTGGCCTCTTACACAGTTTCTAAACTGAGGAATAAATTTCCTTTGCCATCTTTCAAGACATCCCCAATTTTAGCTGCCTATGTTATTTTTAACATTCTTCTGTAAAACCCCATCTCTGTGGCATATAGTGCTTTTACTACTTGTTTACTTATTGTCCATAACTCACTTTCATATGTCAGGATTGGTCCTATTTAACTGTGAAGAGCTCTCTTTCTTACTTCCACTAGACAAAGAGTTTTTGCACAAAATGCTTTTCATTTTAAATGGAATACTGCTTTTACTTGGTATATTCTACACATCACTTCTGATATATGACATCTATCCGATATGATTAATGTGCCCAGGTATTTGAATCTTTGGATCTGTTTTAAAATTGTTCCATTTACTTTTAAAAAGCATTCTGGAGAAGTCGTTTTCTTCAAGATGACTATAGTTTCTTTCTTTTTTTGCTATTAAGGCTAAGGATTTTATTTTCACTTTCTGTCACTTACTTACTTACTTAGTCGTTCCCCTTCTACCGTGAGGTGTAGAGGTTTGGAAGAGAGAGCGCCAGACTATCCTATCGGCTGTCTTCCTCCTGGCCTGGTTCCATTCTAGTCCTTGGTCCTTCAAAGATTGTCTAATGTTGTCCTCCCAGCGGACTCTGGGGGTCTGGATCCCTGGCTCTTTGTTTCCCATGCTTGTCATGGTAGCCAATCTTCTCCCATTCTGCAGACATGGCCAAACCATCTTAGTTGGGACAGTTCTACTTGGGTCTGCAGTAGGTGGGATTTTAGGCCTTGATGTATCGTCTGGTTGCGGACCATGTCTCTTCTTGTTACTTCAACAACCTTCCTCAGATACCTCATTTCTGAGGTCTGGATCTGGCTTCTGTGGGTTGTTGTCATTGCCCATGACTCGCATCCATATGTCAAGACTGGGACATAGGTGGAGCGGTATACAGCCATCTTCGTTTTCTTACCAACCTCTCTCTTGCTGAGGAATCCTCGATTTATGGCCTGAAAAAGTCTTCTAGCTGCTGCTTTTCAAATGGCCAACTCTTCTTTGATGCCTCCCTTTCGGTCTATAATAGCTCCTTCAATAGATTATCTAACATTTGGAAATTACGATCATTGAATATACATACCAAGCTTCGTCTGTTTAATTCAAATGTTATCTCAGTGTTAACATACGGCTGTGAGAGTTGGAAAATAACAAAATCATTGGAGAACAAGCTGAATACATTCGAGAACAAATGTCTTAGAAAACTCATGAACATCAGTTGGAAAGAATTCAAGACTAATCGACAAATAAGAGAAGACTCTAGGCAGAAATATGTCTCCGACTATATAAGGAAAAGACGATGGTCATATATCGGTCATGTCCTACGAATGCAAAACAACAGAATACCACTACAGGCGCTCACTTGGGTTCCTGAGGGTAGGCGGAAAAAAAGGAAGACCAAAAGAAACACTCAGAAGAACAATAATAAGAGAAGGAAGAACGTTGGGCCTAAATAATGTGCAAGAGCTAAGAGGAGTGGCGTCACAACGAACAACCTGGAGAGCACTGGTTTCTGCCTTATGCGCCGTGTTTGGCGCTTAAAGAATTTATTATTATTATTATTATTTAAAGTGGTTGACCTGCTCCAGGACCTGTTCTCCCAGCTTAATCTGATGTCTTCTTTCTTCTCGTGATATCACCATGGATTTTGTTTTAGAGCTGCTTATGACAATCCCTCTCTTCTCCAGCTCTTCCTTCCAGACTTGCAGGTTGGACTGGAGATGTGCCTCTGATTTAGCAATCAGGGCAACATCATCAGCAAATGCCAGCTCTGAAATACAGACCTGTCTCATCTTCCAGTACCCCACTGAAAACTTTCTTGTTCTCTCCTTACATGCCTTGATGACATCGTCCATGAGGAGTATGAAAAGATAAGGTGACAGGATATCACCTTGTCTTACACCAGTGGTGGTCCTGAACTCTTCTGACTTATGGTTTGCTGTCCTCACATAATTTCTACAAGACTTGCAGAAGCTCTGTATAGCATTAATCAGAGGTGCTGGGATGTTCTTCCTTGCCAAACAGTCCCAAAGTTTGCTCCAGGGGACCCTGTCAAACGCCTTTTCCAGATCTATGAAACAAAGATGGATCTCACTCTTATACTCAAGGGCCTTTTCACTCAGCTGTCTAAGTGTGAAGATTAGGTCTTGAGTACTTCGGTTTGCTCGTAATCCGCACTAGACCTCATCCAATTGTGGCTCAGCTAGGCGTCAGAGTCTCTGCTCCAGGATTCTAGAGTATATTTTACCAGGGACACTGAGAAGGGATATGCCTCTTTGGTTTCCACACTGTTGATTGTCACCCTTTTTGAAAATTGGTGTTATGATGGCAATCTCCCAATCCTTTGGTATGGTCTTGTTGCACCACGCTGCCTGTAGGACCCTTAAGAGTAATAGGTCGCCTGATGCTCCTATGTACTTAACCATTTCTGGTGATTTTATCCAGTGCTGCCTTCAGTTTTTCCATCTTTATGTCACCTTCACCATCATTGGTTTTCTTTTCTGTGCTAGTGGGTATCATTTATGATGCTTCACCATCCAGGAGTTCTGAGAAATATTCTTTCCATCTTTCCATTACTTCCTTTCGGGGCAGTAAGCAATTTGCCTTGCTTGTCCTTTATAAATTTGAGAGGGCATTATTTTTCCTTCCTCATGTTCTTTAGGGTCTAATAGAACAATTTCTGGTTTTCTTGCACATCTTTTTTCTAGCTTTTCTCCAAATTCTTCCCAGGACTTCTGTTTTGCTGCTAGCACCTTGTTCTTTGCTTCTGTTCTGAGTGTCACATATTCTCTATATTTCTCCATTTGTCCTGTTGTGTTTTTAGCTCCTAAGTATTGTTTACATGCCAATTTCTTCTCTCTTATTTTCTCTGTGACTTCCTCTGTCCACCAAGGTGTCCTCTTTCTCTTGTTCCCAAGTCGGACTTCACCACATGCTTCTGCAGCAGCTGTCTTTATGATGTCCTTGAATTTAAGCCAGAGGGTTTCCAAGTCATCAGGTTATTCTTCAGTGTTGCTCACCGCTGCAGCAATAAGCCCCTGATATCTGATCTTAATTTCTGGCTCTCTCAGCTTGTAGGTCTTAATGCTCATTTCTCCCATTCGTTTACTTAGTTTCTTGCGTGATGTTGGGCAGTTCCTAGGCTGAGCAACTCTTTCAGTTGTTCTTTTGATTGTAAGCAGGTAGTGATCACTTCCAATCTCTGGCCCCCTCCAGACTCTAGCATCCCTGACATATTTGAATGAGCTCCTCCTAACAATGGCATAGTCGATCACTGACTTCTCATTCTTTGTTGGTTCACATCTAGTGTATGCATGTATGCGCTTATGGGGGAACTTTGTGTTTGTAATGATCAGATTCTGCTCACTGCAGAATCTAAGAAGTCGCTTTCCATTGTCATTGAGAGTATCTTCTCCATATCTTCCGATAACTCCTCCACATCTACCATGGTCATTTCCAACTCTGGCATTGAAATCTCCGAGCATGATAATTTCATCTAGGCAGTCATCCACTGTCCTTTGAAGCAGCTCAAAGAATTCCTCCTTGACCTCTGCTCTCTCATCCTCATTTGGCCCATACACTATGACCAGGTTGACTTTGGTTTCTCCTTCTTTTAGTTTTACAACTATTATGCGCTCCGAGACAAAGTTCCATCCCTTGATACTATCTTTTTGGTTTTTGGCCACAATGCAACCCACGTCCCCTTTAGCTCTTTCAGATGTGGGTACACCACTGTAGAGCAGCGTGTTACCATCGAGATCCATGACTCCTTGTCCTTTTTTCTTTGTTTCCGTTATAGCCAGGATTTCTATTTTTGCTTTCCTCATCTCTTCCACCAGCTCCTCTTCTTTCCCATTTATACTTCTTGGGTTCCATAAGTTGTAGTCCGTTCTAGTTCGTCGCCTTTAGAATCAGTCCGGTTTTCTCTCTTGTATTTCGCGTAATCATGTTTTAAAGCAAACAGGTGATTGGCCTGTTGTGCCTTTGCATGGTGGAGGGGCTGCCGCCTTACAGCCTCCATGCAGGCCGCCCTCCTCCTTTTTCAGCCGGGCTTGGGACCGGCCTAGGCGGAGTTCTTTCTGTCACTTCTGCATCAATCATTCCCTACAACTCAATTTCACTATTTGCCATTAAGAGTGTCTCATCAGCGTACCTCAAGTTATTTATATTATGTCCACCCACTGATATTTCTGGCATGTCCTCTATGGATATCATATTTTTTCACTGTGCAAATTGAACACATCTGATGACAGCATACATCCCTGTGTAACACATTTTTTTTACCTGCTAAAATTGTCATATTTGGCTGCTGATTCTTACAGCTGCTTTTTGTTGCCAATGTTCTTTATTATTCTCAGGCCCCTACGTTAGATGTTTATGCTTCATAACATTTTGATAATTTTCTTGTGATTCTCTTTGTCAAATGAATTAGTGTAGTCTACAAAATTAAAAATACAGATCTATTTTTACTTCTGTTGTCATCTCTATTAATTTTCTTATAATATATTTGCCATTGTGTGTACCTTTACCTTCTATAAAATTGCAGTGTTCATCACTAATTGTTGTTGTGTTTTTTCTGTGCTAAATTTCAAGTCTTTGCACTTGTGGTTTAGCCATGCTTCTTTTTGCCCTTTTACATTTGCTTATCACTTTCTTATTTAGCCTGTCGTATTCTTGTTTGTCTTGCTTAGTTTTTGGGCTTGCATCCATCATTTCTTATATCTCAAGTGTCATTAAATTCTTTTCACTGATATACTTGATATTATCTGCAATCTCTGATGTTTCGTTTGATGTGCTGCAAACATCAAACTCATTGCATTCCGGGGCATTTTAAACGAGTGCATGCCCTATTTTTTTATTTTTAATGATCTTTAATGGAATGAAAACCACTCAGATTGCCACTCCCTCCTCCTACTCCCCACAAATGGAGGAGAGGAACGATCCTAAATAATAATAAAAACCTAAAAGAACTAAACTTTTTTCTTTTGGTTCGGTTTTTGCAAGGCTCGTTCCTTTCAACCTATTTGGTTATATCAGAGCGCATTTACCATCCCAAAAAAAAGTGAACTCTGTTGACTGCTAACCTGATCAGCGTTGATCGATAATAAGTCCTGAAAAGGACCAACATTATCTATCTGCTAGCATAGAGCCCTAAAAAGGACTCGCCAGCTACGCCAACGTCCAAGTTAGTCTGTTACCAAACGATAGTTGTAATTATTAGATAGAATGAGAATCTGTTTTCTAAAATGAATTACTTCATAATAGTACTTAAATATCAATATTAATCGTGTAAAATTTTAAATATTCTGTTACACTTTTACATTCTAAGAACTTTACTTAATTATTAAAAGTGTATTGTTAAAAAAAAAAAAAGTTAGATTAGAAATTACACATATCCATTAGCTTTATAATAAGCTGCTAATTTCCCTTTAAAATGAAAAATTATTATAAAATTACTCCCCTTGGCGCTAAACATTTCTGGCCTAATTATGAAGCAGTCATATTGAATTTTTTGTTTTTCGGATTTTTCTAGGGCCTTAAGACCTATCAGCATGCAAAATTTCAGACTTCTAGGTAGCCTAGAAGTGGTCAAACAAATTCATGCAGACAAACAGACAAAATATACGCTTCTCAATTTAAATATAATAGATAATGTGGTTCTTTAACAGGAATTCAAAATATTCCTATGAATTTTTTCAAGCAAGCTCTTGTTGTCATTGTCATCATCATCATCAACTTCATCACCATCAACTTCATCATCATCATCAACTTCATCATTATCATTTCTCTTGTTTCTCCTTACTGAGCATGGAGCCATCCCTGCAGTTGCTCCCCTTACAGGAAGCCTAAACCAAAGCATTCAAGTGCTCCTGCACTGATAGCACCTGTGGCAATCAGTTTTACATGATGAGGCTGCCAACCTCATGCACAACCTCATATTAGTAGGCTCTTATGACATGCAATGGGGAAGCAGTAGCCATATTCTTTCTTTGTCTCATCAGAGAGATAAATGACATAAATGACATATTTCATTTGTAATATTTGAAACATAACAGGCAGAACAGCATGACCACGCATTCCGCTCACTCAGCCAATAAATGCAGTTGAATGTTCTGGCACATATAAGAAGGATGTATTAGTCCACAAATACAAAACACAGTGCATATCCATCTTCATACCTGAATGATCTAAGTGAATCATTGATTTTTCTGACCAACCAGCCAAAAAGTCTCTCGTACAGTGACTTTGCTGTTGCATCCCTTTCATCATCTGCTTGCTTCTTGTTCTTGGAAAGCTCAATTATCTCCCCTGAAATTTTATATATATATATATATAATATATATATATATATATATATATATATATATATAAATATATATATATATATATATATATATATATAGATATAGAGATATATATATATATAGATATTCAAGTTAATTGTCATCGAAGGTTTCATTAGAATCCGCTTGCTGGAAAGTTTGGGCAAAAGTCACTCTGTATTATGAAACAATAATTCAACACTTTCACAGTATTTTGTTAGTTTCTACTAATAAATAAATATTATTACTAATATTTTTACTACTAATAATACTAGATTCTACACTGAATAGATTAATTACACAGCCCTACCAAAAAAAAAATTTTTTTTGGTGCCAAACATTTTACTCTTGATTGTACATCAATGAGGCCTGCTCAATCCAAATATCACATTTACTTGTCTGTAGCAGCTCTAGTTTTTTAGATACAGACATTTTTGTATTGTTACAATATTTTCTATATAAGGGTATGTAAAAAAAACTATTGCTGTCTAGTCCTTTATAAAAGAAAACTGCTTGTTTACTCTCAGTTTCAGTTTTCCAAGAATCTTCCCAGAATTGCCTTTTTTAGATTTTAAGCCACTGCATGCATGTTAGTATGCTACTTATTTTATTACACTTCTAACAGAGAATGGCATCATCTTCAAGAAGAGCATGTTTTCTTTCACCGCCTTTATTTTGTTATATTTGTGGAGAGTACACTTTCAAAGAAGAACATAGGAAGCATATTACTGTTTTTGTGATAAAGGCATACTTTGCTTACTTTAAAGTAAAACTAGGTGACCAGGACAAGTCTTGGGCTCCTCATATTGTTTGCAAAACATGTGTTGAACACCTGCGACAGTGGACTTGTGGGAAAAGAAAATGTTTAAAATTTGGAATTCCAATGGTTTGGAGAGAGCCCAAGAACCACTATGATGACTGTTATTTCTGTGTTGTGAATATTAAGGGAATTAATGGAAAAAAAATCACAAAAAGTGGAAATATCCAGATTTAGATTCTGCTAGGCGACCTGTTTCACATGGAGATGACATACCAATTCCAACTTTCAGTCAGATTTCGGATTCCCTGCTAGAAGATGAGACAGCAGTGGCACGTGGAACGACAAGTGACAGTGACAGTGATTTCGAAGATGATTTTTCAGATGCTCAACGCTTCGACCAGCTTGAACTAAATGATCTAATCCGAGATCTATATCTCTCCGAGGAATCTTCAGAACTTTTGGCTTCAAGATTGAAAGAAAAAAAATTACTGACTGCTGAAACAAAGGTTACATTTTATCGCAGCAGAGAGCAAGGTTTTATTCCATTCTTTTGTAAAGAAAACAATCTTGTGTTTTGTACTAATGTAGGAGGTCTTGTTAACAAAATGGGTGTAAGTTATACACAAGATGAGTGGCGACTTTTCATTGACAGCTCTAAAAGAAGTTTGAAGGGTGTTCTCTTACACAATGGTAACAAATATGGCTCAATTCCAATTGCTCATTCTACTACAATGAAGGAGGAGTATGCTACAATAAGCACAGTTCTGGAAAAATTGAAGTATTTAGAACATAACTGGATGGTTTGTGTAGATCTTAAAATGATGAACTTCTTGCTTGGCCAGCAAATGGGATTCACCAAATATCCATGCTTTATATGTTTGTGGGATAGCAGGGCAAAAGATATGCACTGGACAAAGAAACAGTGGCCGTTGAGGGATGAATTTAAAGTTGGAGAAAAAAAATATTGTCAATAAGCCTCTCATTGATCAAAAAAGAGTTCTACTGCCACCATTACATATAAAGCTTGGCTTGATGAAGCAATTTGTTAAGGCACTGAACAAAGATGGTACCTGTTTTAATTACCTATGCAGAAAGTTTCCAGAATTGAGCATAGACAAACTTAAAGCTGGAATTTTTGATGGACCTCAAATTAGAAAGTTAATAAACGATCCAAATTTTATTGATTCCATGAACAAAACAGAGTCCACAGCCTGGTCATCATTTGTTTTAGTTGTGCAAAACTTTCTGGGTAACTTTAAAGCAGACAATTATTCTGAATTAGATGGAAACATGCTGTCGAGTTTTTGTGAACTTGGATGCAACATGAGCATAAAATTGCACTACCTCCATAACCATTTACATTTATTTCCGGAGAATCTTGGCGACTTTAGTGAGGAGCAAGGTGAAAGATTTCACCAAGATATAAAAAACAATGGAAGAGAGATACCAGGGACTTTGGGATGCCCACATGATGGCAGATTACTGTTGGACCCTTAAGCGTGACTGTCCGGGCATATCACATTCCAGGAAGTCCTCGAAAAGATCCTTTTTGCGTGTTGACTAAACAAGTGCTAGTGATAAAGTTTTATTAAATTTTTGGTAATATATGCACAGTAATTACATATAATATGAATGCAGACTAAAGTCAAAATGCCACTGATAGCACCTAACTCTAGGATTGTACATAACAATTGCCCTACTAATATGGTCATTCTTAGTTATCTCAAAAACTAGAGCTGATAGAAAAAAATCTGATTACATTTTTGGAATCAGCAACCCAAAATTACCCAAGAACAGCTATAAAATTTAAGGCACCAAAATGTGTGTATACCAGTGTTATCAATCTTGTTTTTACATTTGTATTATTATTATATCAGCCTAATGTTACATGAAACATCACATGTATATTATTTCAGAGTTCTTCAGTATTAAATAGGGGGATCGGAGTGGCTAAGAGGTATGGCGTCCGCCTCTAATTATGAAGGTACAGTGTTCGATCCCAGTACCAGGAATATAACTGATGGACCGTTTTTCAGAACCAGTGGTCCCTAATGATGTCACACTCCCCATGATCTCCCGGGTAGTGAGATCGGATGCCTAGCATCTCAGATAAGAGCTAAAAAAAATAGTGCAAATTGCACCCTTTAAAAATACCTCAGCAGTTGGAAATCATAAAAAGTAGGCCATATGGTTGCTGGCCTGGCAAAATTTAAAAAAACCTACCCACCACAAAAAATATTTTAGAATGTGTGATTCCTGTATACACACACAGGGATCCTCGCTGGTGCTACAGAGTTCATGTACTATGCTGAGATCCTCCTCGAGTGATCTAAGGGAGGAGATCTGAGCACTGATGGAGTTGTCCATGTACAATGAAGATGGTCCTTAAAACCAAAACCCAACCCAACCAACACATGTTATATAACAGAAGTGAGTCATGGACAATTAGTAAACAAATAGGAAAAGCACTAGAGGCCACAGAGATGTGGTTTTACAGATGGATGCTAAAAATTCACTGGGCAGCCACAAAAGAGTAATGAGGATGTCCTGAAAGAGGCCAATGTACAAAAGGGAGGGCATATGAGAACAAAATGGAGGAAGTACAAAAAGGGGGACATGGAAGTACAAAAAGGAGGACATGGAAGTATTAAAAGGGGGACATGGAAGTACAAAAAGGGGGACATGGAAGTACAAAATGGAGGACATGGAAGTATTAAAGGGGGGGGGCGCGTGGACATACAAAAAAGGAGTACATGGAAGTAGTAAAAGGAGGACATGGGAGTATTAAAAAGAGAACATGGGAGTATTAAAAGGAGAACATGGGAGTATTAAAAGAAGTACAAAATGGAGGACATAGACGTACAAAAAGAGGACATAGAAGTACAAAATGGAGGACATAGACGTACAAAAAAGAGGACATAGAAGTACAAAATGGATGCCATGAAAGTCAAAAAGGGGGACATGGAAGTACAAAATGGAGGACATGTAAGTACAAAATGGAGGACATGTAAGTACAAAATGGAGGACATGTAAGTACAAAATGGAGGACATGTAAGTACAAAATGGAGGACATGTAAGTACAAAATGGAGGACATGTAAGTACAAAATGGAAGACATGGAAATACAAAAAGGAGAACTTCTCCAAGTGTATTTTTTTTTTTCAATCTCTCTCTATCTCCCTTCCTGGGGATTTCAGAACAAGGACTACCTTGTAATTCTATCAGCAGGTCACTTCAAAGTGTGTCCTACCCATCGGCAGCGTCTACTTCAGATTTCCTGTTCCAATGGCAGGCACTTAATGTTGTTGTTGTTTGCGTTCGCTCTTAGCCATATCTCTATCTACCAATTCTGGCCGTTAGTTTTGAGCGGTAAGTACGTTGTGTCGTAGTTTACAGCTATGCTGTGATATCTGCGCCTTTCAGCCCGACACATCCGATTTCAGCAAGCAATTTTTATGGGTTTGCTTCCCTGCCACCTCACGCCTATTTGTATGCTATATCTCATGTCCATACAATGGTTCAGTGAGGTGGCTGCACCAGTGAGCATCATCAGAGCTGAGACGTAACTGTGCCTCAGATCTGGGAGGCCCCATTTCTGGGAACACCACACACAGCCAATTGAGGCAACGGTTGCCATTGGACAGGCACTTAATCAATGCTTAACAGCAGGAAAAAAACCGCTGAACAGTGGAAACATTATTTTTCACAATAACAATGAAAAAGACTTAGCCTACTACAACTCAAGGCTCTTTTAAAAATTAGTTTCTATGGTGAAAATGGACAATTAAATCCATATGTTTTAAAGTCAAGCATTGAACATGGCCTGGTAAAACAGTTTCACACTCATGTGAGAACTTTTCCACACCATCACTGTGGTGATATAATATTAATTCCAACGCCTAATGAAAAAAATTATTTTTTTTCGTGCAACCTACTCTGTTATCTCTGTTAAGTGATGTCTCCTCACTATTTCTGATAGCAGACAACTAGTTTGAAAACAGAGTAGCCTGTCTTACCTCAGGGCTGCAGTTATTTTCAAGCAAAAATAATTCAAATAAATTTTTTATTTTTTCAAAACTAATGAAGAAAATTTTTTCGTTCAACCTCTGAAAGGTTATAAATAGGATAAGCAACGTCCCTAATTCCAAATAATATTTTCATTAGCCGAGACCTTGTCATGGTATCATTTCTCCCTTCCAATTACAGTAGGGCCATGCATTTCGGCGTTCTGCCACTATAGTGGTTTTCAATAGAATACATGTACATTATGTTCGATGCTTATTCTGCTCTTTCAACACTTTTCAGCATGACGCACTCGGTGGCTGAGTCCGAGAATGGCTTCGGGTGCCAGTTTATTGTCGATATTTCGGTCTGGTTAAATACCATCTGTGCGCTTAGGGTCTCTGTGTTCTGACAATTTTTCAAACTTTTAAAAATTTATTACATCTTTCTTCTTCTTCAAGTACCATGCCTGGAGGTGTAGGCGATCATGTTTCTCCGCAACTTCTGGTCTTCAGTACTATCTATCAATTCTATTGTTGACTTCTTTCCATGCCATGATGTCAAAGGGCCCAGTATCTTCTCTCTTTGTGTTCTTCTATCACCTTTTCCTCTAAACCACAAAAAACTTTTTAAACATTCATTTATTTATTTTTGTTTTTTAATTCACAACAGAGTAAAGTGAAACAAAATTATTAAATAATTCTATAATGTTAAACTGAAGGCAAGAAATGTATACCCTCCAGAGTTCTATTTTAAATCCACATATAGAGAAAACAAAAAAGGATGTTAGTAATTAACTACGTAGCAGAAGCCCCTTGGGGTAAGCAAAGATATTGTGTATGCACAAGGGTAGCACAAACTACGCTGTTAAGTAAATTAAGACTAACACAAAGCTAAGCAAGTAATAAGTAAAAAGTATTGTCTCCAAGTGCCAGGAACTAAGCTTTAAGAAGTATTCACAATTATACAAATATTTTTAGCTTGTTATTGTAAATGTTGTTGTTGATCAGAATTGACATCACAGCACCTCGGCCAAACCCATATTTTAGCTTATCTAAACTCCAGGCAAACCCATATTTTAGCTTACCTAAACTTCAGGTAAACCCATATTTTAGCTTACAGTCGTTTTGCTTACCTAAACTCCAGGCAAACCCATATTTTAGCTTACATTTGTTTAGCTTACCTTAACTCCAGGGAAACCAATATTTTAGTTTACATTTGATTTCTTCTTCTTCTTTGATCCTTAGCTGCCGACCATCAAAGCAGTCAGTGGCCATCACGCCTGGTGGCATCTTGTAGGGCAACAACAAACTAATTCCACTTTGCTCGATCGGTGGCCATCCTTCGTACAGTGCCCCAACTCTGGTTCATTCTTTGCATCTCAGCCTCCACAGTCCTCCGCCAAGTTGTTTTTGGTCGGCCTCTCTTTCGTTTTCCTTCAGGGGTCCATAGCATAGCTGTTCTTGTGATGGCATCGGGGTCTCTTCTGAGGACATGGCCAACCCAGCTCCAGTGTCTGCCAGCTATGATGGTGTGCATGTCCTCTTGCTTGCTCCGAGTAACCAGATCTTGGATGGTGATGGCGTTTGGCCAAAAGATTCAGAGAATTTTTTTTAGGCATGTTGTGTGAAAAGAGGACAGTCTCTACATTTCCTTCTCTGCAACTCTCCAGCACTCCGCATCACAGAGAAGCACAGAAAGCACACAGCTCTGATATAATCTTAATTTTGTGCTTGTGCTGTACCGAGAGGACCTCTAGATGTTGTTTAGACCAAAAAAGGCTGTTCTTGCTTTGTTCATTCTGTTGTTGATGTCTTTGCTTGCTCCTCCGTCTGGTGTTACTATGCATCCTAGGTATGTGAAGGTGTCTGTCCGCTCGAGTTGCCGATTCCTTACCGACATGGGCCCAGGGTTGCTCACACTGAGCGTCATGACCCCTGTCTCCTTTAGATTGATGTTCAAGCCCACCTGCTGGCTATACTTATTAAGTCTATCCGTTTTTTCCTGGATGTGTTGATGTGAATGTGCTAGTAGTGCAATGTCATCTGCATACACCAGATCCCCCGGCGTAGAAAATGCAGTCCATCCCATTCCTCTTGGACTGCCCTCTGTTGTCTGGCACATCACCCAGTCTATGACCACCAATAACAAAGCGGTTGACAAGGGGCATCCTGGTCGTACTCCCACCCTCACCTCAAAGGCCAGGTTGCCGTGCCCAACGCTACATGTAAAATTGGCATAGAGGCTTTTTATGATTGACACTATGCAGCTTGGAATTCCATAAGCCCTCAGTATTTTCCATAAACTGTCCCTATGTGTACTGTCAAAAGCCCTTTCAAAATCAACGAAATTAATGTACAGCTGTCTTTGCCACCCTGAGCACTGCTCTACAATGTTCCCGAGGGTAAATATATGATCCACACATCTTCTGTTCCCTCCAAACCCCGCCTGCTCTTTCCCCAGCCTGTGGTCCACTGCCTTTGAAACTCTCTGTACAACCATCCTGCCTAGTATTCCGCTGGGAACCGAGAGAAGAGCCACTCCTCTCCAACCATTGCGGTCCACAAGATCTCCCCCCCCTGGGCAATCCAACAATCATTCCCCTGTTCCACTCCGTTGGTGCCGTCCCTGCTCTCCAGACCTGCACAAACAGTGGTTCCAATAGTTCTGCCGCCAGCTCAGGGTCCGTCCCAAATAGCTCTGCATCCAAGTTATCATGGCCAGGAGCCCCTCCATTCCTCAACCCCTCAACCGACCGCTGTGATGACCCCCTCCTTCCGTGGAATGTCTGTACCAACATCCAGATCATTTTCAGCCTCAGGAACATTCAATTGTGTCTCCGGTGGCCCCCTCGCCCAGAGTCCCCCCGAAATGCCCCACCCATCTCGCCTCCTGTCCCTCTGCTGTCGTGATGAGATTTCCTTGCTTATCTCTTACTAATGTAATATTGTTTGCATCTCGTTTTCCTCTGATGATTTTAGTTATTTTGTATACTGTGCTTTGCCCATTTCTCAGTGCCGCCCCCTCTGCATGTCCTGCAAGATCGTCCAGGAAATTCCTTTTGTTGGCTCGGGTTTGGTGTTCAACTTCCCTGTCCAGCCGACTACACTGTTCGCTATATAGTTGCTTCAACCCGGGGGACTTTGCCTCTGACATCTTTCCCTTCATTTCCTCTCTCATCGTTATGGTGTTTAATGTTTCTGGTGCCATCCAGTCCCACCCCTTCCCCTCCTGGAATTCCAAGCATGATTTGCCACCCCCCTTATATACCGTTGAAATGGCGTTGAATCTCCGGTCTATATCATCAGTCAATGTCTTTTTCTGACTTTTGGCAAATTGATATCGCTTCTTTATATCAGCCGCAAAAGCTTTTCTGGTAAGGGGGTCCTTCAATTTGCTGATGTCAAACCCTCTCTGTGCAGCCACAGCCGGTCCAGCCGTCCCCAGCCTCACCCCCAGCCTTGCCACCACCAAATGGTGATCACTTCCCACATCTGCACCTCTTCTTACCTTCACATCTTGTAATGCATGTCTCCATCTACCGTCAATCACAATGTGGTCTATCTGGCCTCCGTCCCGACCATCCAGTGATTCCCATGTTAATTTGTGAATTTCTTTGTGTGGGAAAAGTGTTCCTCCAATGACCAGGTTGTTAATGCTACAGAAACTTATTAATTTATCCCCATTTTCATTTGCCGTTCTGCCGCCGCATCTCCCCATCACTCTTTCACCACATGTACTGTGCGTTCCAACTCTCGCACCGAGGCCTCCCATTACTACGATAAGACCATATCTAGGTGCGTCTTCCATTTCTTTCTGCAGTTGTCGATAGAACTCATCCCTGACCTCATCATCGCTGTCACCCGCTAGTGCGCAGCATTGTACTATTGTAGTGTTGGTTTACATTTGTTTAGCGTACCTAAACTCTGGGGAAACCGATATTCTAGCTTACATTCGTTTAGCTTACATAAACTCTGGGCAAACCCATAATTTAGCTTACATTTGTTTAGCTTACCTAAACTATCTACGTCATTTGTTATTGATTTAAAAACAGTGATGATTGTAATTGAAATTTGCAAGTTATCTCATGTTTTTATATCTTCGTATTCTGCGTTTGCTGATACAGTAGACTGGAAGCCTCCATGTTGACCAAAAAACATGGTGTTTTGCTTCAAGTTGGAATTTGTGTTTAAAATTTATATTTATTTTTAAAATGGCCTTAGCGTTTGTTGAGGCAGTAAATCATTTTGACAAAGCTCGAAACAGGGCTGGGGTTACGTCAAAGGCTAGCTGTTTGACAAAGCTCAAAAGAGGATTGGGTTTACATTGAGGCTAGATGTAAAGTAAATATGGACAGCCAGTCTATCAACATGGAGCACCTTGTCTACTGTCCTCACTATCTACCTCATTATCTCTGGTTGACACACATATTGTTACATTATTGTATTATATTTTCAGTACTTCAGGTCTGTTAGATCAGTGCCACGCAACAGGTGTGCTGTCGCACATTGTTGTGCCGCCGATGTCTGCCTAGTGTGCAGTGACACCAGGCAGAATACACCATATAACGGCTTACAAAATTATATGTTATGTTAAATGTTACGAGAAAATCTCACACGTACAATGTTACAAATAATAAGTTGAAATCATTATCCACCAATCCATTACAACAAATTAGGGAACGTTGTCTTATGATTGCATCGAATTTTAAAATATCAGTCATACCTACGTATTTAAATATTGAAGTGTGCCACAAAGTGAAAAAGGTTGCGGAGCACTGTGTTAGATCACTGTTTACTGAACTAAAAGTTTCAGAATGATATGACATATCCATAAATATGCTTAATAAGTTATTCAAATTGGAAGGTTATCAATAACAGGAGTAAATAAATAAGGGGGCTGCTGTAAAACTGGTAAGGAAATAAATATAAAAATTAAATGATATGGAATCAGTTTTATAAATTAACGGTATACAGGACACACAGGACGTTCCGAGTTTCACCCTTCATCAGCTACAGTTACAAACAGGCGACAAGGACAAGAAATATAGACAGGTATAGAAAAAAAAACTACAGTCACTGGAAACACGTAACAGGATGAGAAACACAGGTGGAAAAAGAACAACAATAAAGCAGGAAAAATACAAATACAGAAAAAAGGAAATATAAATACAAGAAAGTCAACAATCAATAAAAATCAAAAGAAGAAAATGAAATAACAAAACAGTAAGTCATGATAAAAGAATCCGTGCTATAAGTTCCGTAGAAGCTTATAATGCTATCAAAATTTCATTGATAAGCATGAACAATTGGATGCAATGGAAAATTTGGGGCTGCGGTGAGAAAAAAACACACGTTATATCATTGTATTACCACTTCAGAAAAATGAGGGTTTAAACATTGCTATAAACAACACACTTTAATAATTAGCTCAGACATTGTCTTTAGCAGGTGCCGGCTCCCATACTTGTGACGGCTAACATAAGCGGGGTGTGTTTTACCTGTGGTTAGAGAATCAGTGTCCTCGCTACGGTCCCAGGACATGCCAAACAGTTCGTTATCAAGTTTGTTGCCTGAGAGATTAACATAAATGAGATGTTCTCAAATTATTGGGGGGGCACAACACATTTTAAATTGGGTTATGGTCCTTTTGTAACCATCAAATAAAAAAAAATACTTTTATTTAAAAATGCATGTGTATGGGATCTACGTCAGTTCACCAGCATGATACACATATATCTTAGTCTGTGTTGAAGCATCAAAGAAAGAACTACATGAAATTGTGAGAGAGATCAATAGAAGAACCAGATTAATAAATATCAATACAATTGGGAAAGAGAGAAGAGCAAGCTAAGAAGGGAAACAAGAATATAATATGCAGACATTACGCACAACAATCAAACGCTGTGAGGTTCCACGTAGTCTCCGAGGACATACAGAAAAAAAATAAGACGTTAGCTCCCTTATGAATTTTATAAGAGGCGACTGTGAAGTTTAGCAACAATCATAATGCTAGCGAAAATGTTGCGTACAAAACTATCACGGCAAGAGCAGACGAAATGTTCTGGCTCCGGCTTGTTGTACAGGGCAATCTACAAAGATGGGCACAGGATACTGTTACGTAAGGAACATGCAAGCAACCAGTATAAATAAAGAAAGAAATGCACATACACGTAAGAACCAGTGTGAATAAAGAAAGAATGTGGATACAGAAATAATGTGAATAAAGAAAGAAATGCACAAGCAAGAAAGCTACCAGTACAAATTAAAAAAAAAGAAAGAAATATACACATATGCAAGAAACCAGAATGCATCAAGAAAGAAATACACAAACATTGCAAGCACCCAGTGAATAAAAAATAGAAATACACACATTTGCAAGCAACCAGAACTCTGCCTAGGCTGGTCCCAAGCCTGGCTGAAAAAGGAGGAGGGCGGCCTGCATGGAGGCCGTAAGGAAGCAGCCCCTCCACCATGCAAAGGCACAACAGGCCTATCACCTGTTTGTCTTAAAAACCTGATTACGCAAAACATAAGAGAGAAAACCAGACTGATTCTAAAGGCGACGAACTGGAACGGACCACGGATTACGACTTATGGAACATGGAACACAAGAAGTATGAATGGGAAGGGAGAGGAGCTGGTGGAAGAGATGAGGAAAGCCAAATTAGAAATCTTGGCTTTAACAGAAACAAAGAAAAAAAAACAAGGAGTTATGGATCTCGATGGCGACACGCCCACATCTGAAAGAGCTAAAGGGGGCGTGGGTTGTATTGTGGCCAAAAACCAAAGGGATAATATCAAGGGATGGAACTTTGTCTCAGAACGCATTATGGTCCTAAAACTAAAAAAAGGAGAAACGATAGTCAACCTTGTCATTGTGTATGGGCCAAATGAAGATGAGCGAGCAGAGGTCAAGGAGGAATTCTTCTAGCTGCTTCAAAGGACAGGGGACGACTGCCTAGATGAAGTTATCATGCTCGGAGATTTCAATACCAGAGTTGGAAAGGACCGTGCTAGATGGGGTGGAGTTATTGGAAGATATGGAGAAGACACTCTTAATGACAATGGAAAGCGACTCCTTAGATTCTGCACAGAGCAGAATCTGATCATTACAAACACAAAGTTCCCCCATAAGTGCATACATGTATACACCTGGTGTGAACCAACAAAGAATGAGAAGTCAGTGATCGACTATGCCATTGTTAGGAAGAGCTTATTCAAGTATGTCCGGGATGCTAGAGTGTGGAGAGGGCCAAAGATTGGAAGTGATCACTACTTGTTAATAATTAAAAGAACAACTGAAAGAGTTGCTCAGCCTAGGAACTGCCCAACATCACGCAAGAAACTAAGTAAATGAATGGGAGAAATGAGCATTAAGACCTACAAGCTGAGAGAGCCAGAAATTAAAACCAGATATCAGGGGCTTATTGCTACAGCAGTGAGAAACACAGAACAACAACCTGAGGACCTGGAAACACTCTGGCTGAAATTCAAGGACATCATAAAGACAGCTGCAGCAGAAGAATGTGGTGAAGTTCGACTTGAGAACAAGAGAAAGAGGACACCTTGGTGGACAGAGGAAGTCAAATGGAAAATAAGAGAGAAGAAAATAGCATGGAAACAATACTTAGGAGCTAAAAACACAACAGGACAAATGGAGAAATATAGAGAATATGTGACACTCAGAACAGAAGCAAAGAACAAGGTGCTAGCAGCAAAACAGAAGTCCTGGGAAGAATTTGGAAAAAAGCTAGAAAACGATGCGCAAGAAAACCAGAAATTGTTCTATAAGACCCTAAAGAACATGAGGAAGGAAAAACAGTGCCCTCTTAAATTTATAAAGGACTAGCAAGGAAATTGCTTACTGCCCCGAAGAAAGTAATGGAAAGATGGAAAGAATATTTCTCAGAACTCCTGGATGGTGAGCATGGTGAAGCATCAGAAATGATAACCACTAGCACAGAAGAGAAAACCAATGATGGTGAAGATGACATAAAAATGGAAGAACTGAAGGCAGCACTGGATAAAATTAAGGTGGGCAAAGCAGCAGGGCATGGTGGTATAACACCAAAAATGGTTAAGTGCATGGGAGCATCAGACAACCTATTACTCTTAAGGGTCCTACAGGCAGCTTGGTGCAACAAGACCATACCAAAGGATTGGGAGATTGCCATCATAACACCAATTTTCAAAAAAGGGTGACAATCGACAATGTGAAAACCATAGAGGCATATCCCTTCTCAGTGTCCCTGGTAACATCTACTCTAGAATCCTAGAGCAGAGACTCCGATGCCTAGCTGAGCCACAATTGGATGAGGTCCAGTGCGGATTCCGAGCAAATCGAAGTACTCAAGACCTAATCTTCACACTCAGACAGCTGAGTGAAAAGGCCCTTGAGTATAAGAGTGAGATTCATCTTTGTTTCATAGATCTGGAAAAGGCGTTTGACAGGGTCCCCTGGAGCAAACTTTGGGACTGTTTGGCAAGGAAGAACATTCCAGCACCTCTGATTCATGCTATACAGAGCTTCTACAAGTCTTGCAGAAATTATGTGAGGACAGCAAACCATAAGTCAGAAGAGTTCAGGACCACCACTGGTGTAAGACAAAGTGATATCCTGTCACCTTATCTTTTCAAACTCCTCATGGACGATGTCATCAAGGCATGTAAGGAGAGAACAAGAAAGTATTCAGTGGGGTACTGGAAGATGAGACAGGTCTGTATTTCAGAGCTGGCATTTGCTGATGGTGTTGCCCTGATTGCTAAATCAGAGGCACATCTTCAATCTAACCTGCAAGTCTGGAAGGAAGAGCTGGAGAAGAGAGGGATGGTCATAAGCAGCTCTAAAACAAAAGCCATGGTGATATCACGAGAAGAAAGAAGACATCAGATTAAGCTGGGAGAACAGGTCCTGGAGCAGGTCGACCACTTTAAATACCTCGGAGCTATTATAGACCGAAAGGGAGGCATCAAAGAAGAGTTGGCCACTCGAAAAGCAGCAGCTGGAAGACTTTTTCAGGCCATAAATCGAGGATTCCTCAGCAAGAGAGAGGTTGGTAAGAAAACGAAGATGGCTGTATACCGCTCCACCTATGTCCCAGTCTTGACATATGGATGCAAGTCATGGGCAATGACAACAACCCACAGAAGCCAGATCCAGACCTCAGAAATGAGGTATCTGAGGAAGGTTGTTGAAGTAACAAGAAGAGACATGGACCGCAACCAGACGATACATCAAGGCCTTCTTCTTCTTCTTCGTTCGCCCTGAAAAGGACGGTGGTTGCGTTGTGTCTGTTTACGCTGTAGCTGTGATATCTGCACCTTTCAGTCGACACATCCGACTTCTGCACAGCATTTTTTAGGACCGGGTTTGCCTTCCCATTGTGATCCGTGCTCGCTCAGCCAGACTGCACTGCTGCAGACTGTTTCCAGGACCACCACATGGAGGTGGAGCACGGTCTTGACCAGCTCTGGTTCGCTGGTCCTGACGCAGGCAGTCAAGCTATGAGTCGCTGACTGAGGTCTCTATTGCTGCATCTTCTGGTCCCACATCAAGGCCTAAAAACCAAAACCTTACAGACCCAAGTAGAACAGTCCCAACTGAGATGGTTTGGCCATGTCTGCAGAATGGGAGAAGATCGGCTACCACGACAAGCATGGTAAACTAAGAGCCAGGGATCCAGACCTCCAGGACAAACCAAAGTCTGCTGGAAGGACAACATTAGACAATCTTTGAAGGACCGAGGACTAGAATGGAACCAAGCCTGGAGGAAGACAGCCGATAGAATAGTATGGCACTCTCTCTTACAAACCTCTACACCTCACGGTAGAAGAGGAACGAATAAGTAAGTAAGCAAGCAACCAGAATAAATAAAGAAAGAAGTACACAAAATGCAAGCATCCAATATGAAAAAAAGAAAGAAATACACAAACATGCAAGCAACAACCAGAGTGAATAAAGAAAGAAATACACAAACATGCAAGCAACAACCAGTATGAATCAAGTAAGAAATACACAAATATGCAAGCAACAACCAGTATGAATCAAGAAAGAAATACACAAACATGCAAGCAACAACCAGAGTGAATAAAGAAAGAAATACACAAACATGCATGCAACAACCAGTATGAATCAAGTAAGAAATACACAAATATGCAAGCAACAACCAGTATGAATCAAGAAAGAAATACACAAACATGCAAGCAACAACCAGAGTGAATAAAGAAAGAAATACACAAACACACAAACCAGATGAAAGCAAGAAATACACAAAGTGAACAACCAGAGTGAATAAAGAAAGAAATACACAAACATGCAAGCAACAACCAGAGTGAATACAGAAAGAAATACACAAACATGCAAGCAACAACCAGAGTGAATACAGAAAGAAATACACAAACATGCAAGCAACAACCAGAGTGAATACAGAAAGAAATACACAAACATGCAAGCAACAACCAGAGTGAATAAAGAAAGAAATACACAAACATGCAAGCAACAACCAGTATGAATCAAGAAAGAAATACACAAACATGCAAGCAACAACCAGTATGAATCAAGAAAGAAATACAAAACATGCAAGCAACAACCAGTATGAATCCAGAAAGAACTACACAAACATGCAAGCTACAACCAGTATGAATCCAGAAAGAACTACACAAATGTCAAAGCAACTAGTGTGAATAAAGAAAGAAATACACAAACATGCAAGGAACCAGTGTGGGTAAAGAATGAAAGTAAACAAGATGAATAAAAGAACTTGCCTTAAAGTCTCTAAATCTGAGCCAACACTCAAAGAAGAAACTATGGAATTATGGAAAAAAGTAACAAGTAAGAACTAAACAACCAGATAACGTGTGTGCATAAGATACTCATAAATAAAGTGCATGAGACACTAATAAATAAATTGCATGAGACATTAATAAATAAAGTGCGTGAGACACTCATAAATAAAGTGCACGAGACACTAATAAATAAATTGCGAGACACTAATAAATAAAGTGCGTGAGACACTCATAAATAAAGTGCATGAGACACTCATAAATAAAGTGCACGAGACACTCACAAATAAAGTGCGTGAGACACTCACAAATAAAGTGCATAAAATACTCATAAATAAAGTGCATGAGACACTCATAAAGTGCATGAGACACTCATAAATAAAGTGCATAATAATGTGTGCCACTTACATATTCAAAATGTGCACAGTATTGTAACAGACTAAATTAAATTACAGATGAAAATATGTTAGATGTGAGCAATACATTTATGCATAATGATGCTAGTGGTGAGTTATTATTAGTAATATACTAAGCACTACTTGCCTCATCTTAGTAGATATCATTAAGATAACATTATCAAACCTGAAGATCTTTTATATTTGGACATGCACCCTAATATAACCAACTAGGTTGACCAGGACGTGCCTCGCCAAAACGAGGCAACATTTTAATTATTTTAAAAATTTTTTTATTAAGATATAAAAGTTAGTTGCTTATCCTTTACAGGACGTGGCAATCAACCCCAGCTTTTATTGGCTGTTTGTGATTTTTCTAGGCAATTTTTACGTTCAGTAGTTTGCCATTGCTTTCTGAACGGTACGGCGCTTATACCATTGTTAAAAAATCCACACAAAGTGATCTGCTACCAAACCGCCTGCAGCAGGTTTCGAACCTGGTATATCTGGATTATGAAACTGCGTTCATATCCATTAGGCATTAAGATATAAGTTAAGCAAAATGTTCCTGTGCACCGTTAGGAAGTGAGTTGAGGATCACAGCTGGGAATGGTAGCTAAAAATGATAAAAATGTGAGTTTTACCTGATCATTTCGAGTGGTCATTTTGTCCACATTGCAACTGGCGACAGCGAAATTGGATGTTTCCATTTATCAGTGGTATAATTTTTATTCATTTTTTTTGTTTGTTTTGTGTTATTGTTGATCAGAATTGACATCACTGCACTCCAGGCAAACCCATAGGTGCTCAGTCTCCCTCAGCAATAATCAAAGGGTATGAATGCTGGTTGTTCCTGCTGAGCGCTGGCTGTATACTCACTGGAAGCATCCTCTCATAGATCTGTTGCACCAATCCTGCACTTGTGGTATAGATGTTACCTCAATCTGTTGTGTCCAGTGCGCAGCCGGAAACTGATGACCTGGTCTCGCCTAAACAGCTGATAATAGGCATAATTCTTTATACGGCCTGCATGTTCTCTTTCCCATATGGACTTGAATGTGGCTTTTATAATTGTTTTTGCCATGTCATAAGTTGTCCCTATATCATTTTGTTGTAGCGCTCTAATTCCGTCATACTCCCCCCCTGGTCTCATGGGTAGTGAGATCGGATGCCTAGCCTTCTCGGATAAGAGCGAAAAAATAGGAGGTCCCGTGTGTAAGTTGTGCATGGTAAAAATCCCTCATAAAGAGAAGACCACACGACTGCTGCCATGGCAAAATTTAAAATTAGGAAACCTACCCACCACAAACATTTTTATAGAATGTGTGATTCATATATACGCATACTGGGATTCTCGCCAGTGCTACGGAGTTCATGCACTGTGCTGAGATCCTCCTCATGTAGTCTAAGGGAGGAGATCAGAGCACCAATGGAGTTGTCCATGTGAAACGAAGGTAGTCTTTAAAAACCAAATCAAATCAATCCTGGGCTGACCAGATCTGGTCGTGAGTATACAGAAGGTCATTCATTTTCCCACGGCATGTTGCTGTTGTGTCAAGCTATTTTCTAACATAGTTATTATTACTGTTGTTCAAAATCAACGTTATTCACTCTGGTCAAACCCACAGGAGCTGTTTCCATCAGCAAATGTCGAGGGTACGAATGCTAATCGTTCCTGTAGCATGTTGGTTTTATACACGTCTGACTTGTCCTCTTATATGTTCTACCCCTGGTAGTCTTACCTTTGATGCCTAATTCTAGCAATCTTAGCCTTCTTCATTCATCGATTCCAGTGTTGTTATCTAATAGGTGATCGTTAATTGTCCTTCGTGTATCACCTTTATCCAAATTCAGTGTACCCACTTCTGGTGCTCTCGAGAGAGGCTATCTCATTGCAGCGTACCCTTGCATGACCAGGACCGTAGATCCACATCAGTTCCTGGAAGTTTAGTTTGTTCTCGATTCATACCGCAGCCATCCATTTCGGACCATCCGAAGTATGCACTGAGAGTCTGACACAATAACAGCCCTGGTTAATGTAGTTTCAGATGGCTACCTTAGGGCTGCAGTAGGTGCCTTTATCTCTATTCTCATACTAGAAGTTGTACGCTCTGCTCTGTGTCCAGCGATGACCCTGCCTTTTACTCTAGCCAATATTTTCAAACATAATTACAGTTAAACAGAGAGCTCACAAGAATAAATATTTAGAAACCAGAATCGCACACAAAGACCCACACATATACAAAAGCAAACATAACCAGCTGTGTATAGTTAAGAATGTGACGTGTGCACATGTTTTCAACACGCTGCCTGACAGCTTATTACCTCTACTTGCAGTTTTGAACAGTGACGTCATGTCCCTGGATGATTTCTGTTGAGGCACTTGGATCTCGTACAGCGTTTTCTGGTCTGTCAAATACCATTAGTTATTTGTTTCTTACACAAGTGCTCACACAGAAAAAGCAAGTCAGTGAAGGCAGACAAGAACCATGCAAATTCCTAATTGTTCATCAAATTCACTAACACGATACAACATATTTAACACTGATTCACTCATTGATTCAATCCTTCATTTGTTAATACAGTTATCACCTTTCGGCTTCCCATAAGCTTAGGTCTTCAGCAAATAATGCCAAAGTTTCCTGGTTTGTGCCATCCTTTCAAGATCTTTCCATTTCTTTTACCCCTTTCTTATCATTGTTTAATTCATTTCTCTGTGTGTGTGTGTTTTTTTTTTTTTTTTTGGGGGTGGGCCCAGTCGGTTTTTTTTTTTTTTTTTTTTTTTTTTTTTTTTTGGGGGGGGGGGGGGGGGGGGGGGGGGGGGGGGGGGGGGGGGGGGGGGGGGGGGGGGGGGGGGGGGGCTTCCTCTATTTTTAAAATCCTGAGGATTCCAGAACAAGGGCTGTTTTATAAAGTATTAAGTTATTTTCTTAGTATGTGTTTTACCAAACAACATCATCTTCTCCCCTCTATTTGTTCCATTGGCACTTGTCTGGTTTTTGTCATCAGTTCCACATTGGTGATCTAGTCATCAGTTCCACATTAGTGATCTTGTCATCAGTTCCACATTAGTGATCTAGTCATCAGTTCCACATTAGTGATCTTGTCATCAGGTCCACATTAGTGATCTAGTCATCAGTTCCACATTAGTGATCTAGTCATCAGGTCCACATTGGTGATCTAGTCATCAGTTCCACGTTAGTGATCTTGTCATCAGTTCCACATTGGTGATCTAGTCATTAGTTCCACATTAGTGATCTTGTCATCAGTTCCACATTAGTGATCTTGTCATCAGTTCCACATTAGTGATCTTGTCATCAGTTCCACATTAGTGATCTTGTCATCAGTTCCACATTAGTGATCTAGTCATCAGTTCCATATTAGTGATCTAGTCATCAGTTCCACATTAGTGATCTTGTCATCAGTTCCACATTAGTGATCTAGTCATCAGTTCCACATTAGTGATCTTGTCATCAGTTCCACATTAGTGATCTAGTCATCAGTTCCACATTAGTGATCTTGTCATCAGTTCCACATTAGTGATCTAGTCATCAGTTCCACATTGGTGATCTAGTCATCAGGTCCACATTGGTGATCTAGTCATCAGTTCCACATTAGTGATCTTGTCATCAGTTCCACATTAGTGATCTAGTCATCAGTTCCACATTAGTGATCTAGTCATCAGTTCCACATTAGTGATCTTGGCATCAGTTCCACATTAGTGATCTTGTCATCAGCTCCACATTAGCGATCTTGTCATCAGTTCCACATTAGTGATCTTGTCATCAGTTCCACATTAGTGATCTTGTCATCAGTTCCACATTAGCAATCTTGTCATCAGTTCCACATTAGTCACCTTGTCATCAGTTCCACATTAGTCATCTTGTCATCAGTTCCACATTTGTGACCTTGTCATACCATTTTAATCCGTTTGTTTATGAAAGTCTGTTGTTATCTTGTTGTTGTTTTTTTGGGGTCAGAGTGGCTATGATGTATGGAGTCTGACTCGAATTATAAAGGTACCGGGTTCAATTCCCAATAGAGGGAATATAGTTTATAGAAATTTTTTATTCAGGTCCAGTAGTCCTAATGATGTCATACTCCCTCCTGGTCTCCTGGGTAGTGAGATCAGATGCCTACCCTTCTCGGATAAGGGTAAAAAAATAAGAGGTCCCATCTGTAAGTTGCGCATGGTAAAAATCCCTTGGCAGCTGGAAATCGTAAAGGGTAGACCACACATCTGCTGCCCTGGCAAAATTTTAAAATTAAGAAACCTATCCACCACAAAAATATTTATAGAATGTGTGATTCCCACATACACACACTGAGATTCTCACAGGTGCTACGGAGTTCGAGCACTGTGCTGAGATCCTCCTTGTGCGATCTAAGGGAGGAGATCGGAGCACTGATGGAATTGTTCGTGTGCAATGAAGATAGTCCTTCAAACCAAACCAAACCATTTTTTGGCGTTCTGTATGTTGCAGAACAATGCAGGAACAGCCTTGACATGCCAGTGAAGTTTCTGTTGTTTGTGCTAGACTTGATTACAACTGTTATTTTTGACATGTAATTCTCTGTTGTCATAGTAATACATCCCCATCTTGTATTTGAGGAACATTGGACAAAAACTGGTCGGAGGTGAAAAAAAAACCTAAAAGGTGTGCTTCCAAGGGAGTGAGGTAAATATAATTGTCTTTATTCACCATTTATTCTTAATATCCTCGCTTGCTTCAGCCTAGCCATTCATTTTGTACTTAGTAAGTTTCCGCTGCTTATTTTCTTTTTAAAAGGGAAGAAATAAGATGGCGATATACGAAGTGCAAAGAAAAAAGTATACATAAAAGAGTGTCAGATCAATGTGGACTAAACAATTCAAAAATAAGTGGAGCCAAAAAAAAATATTAAAAAATTGTTTTTTTTTAAAATTCGGCCTTTATTTTATTTTTAAATTAAATGATGCTTAAATTAATATTTATGAGGGGTAGCCTTTACAAATGTAAAAGGTCATTACTTAGAAAAAATAGTGAAAGGAAATGAAATAATACAGCATGATGTGTTCAAAAGAATCTTTCACAATTGTGTCCCTCTTAAGCATTGGCTCGACTATGGCGGTATTCGTCAAGAGGTCAATTGCCTTGGCAACAGTCAAAAAAAAATATCTTTGGTAGAAGTGTTTCAAAAATATTATAACATTTCATTCTTCAGCCTGAGATGTCTTTAATTTATATTTAATAAAAGGACGACAATATTATTATTATTATTATTTTTTTTTTTACTGATTTGCTTTACAGTCCACAGTTTATTGGTTTTAGCTATATATATAAAGCGAGAGAGAGAGAGAGAGATAGAGAGAGCGAGAGAGAGAGAGAGAGTCTTGAAGCTTTCTAGTTAAAATTTTAAAAAATATATAATAATATGCATACATTGATATATAATTAATATTATTAGAAAAAATGCAAGTAAATGCTACAGTATATTATAAAGGAAAGAAAATTTAAAAAAAAAACACTACATTAATAGAGTTAGTTTAAAGAAAAAGCAGATGCCAGTACAAGAAATGCTGTGAAATACTTACAATCAAAACGTGAACCTACCAAGACATTGGATGTAAGACTGTTTACTGTTTGGTAGCTGTTTCATGGTTCAAGTGCATGGATAGACAAGGTAAGAAACAAAATGCAGTGGCATACACCCATTGGTCCTTTGCTGTGCTGTCGCTTTATCAGTGTTTTTTTATCTGAATATTTATTTCTCACTTTCTGTCTAAGCAGAGTGCATGCTTCAAAGTCCGTGTGGGGTAATATACGTGCTTAGTGTGTGCTTCCAAGTGTGTGTGGGTATTATACGTCTTAATGTGTGCTTCCACGTGTGTGTGGATAATATACGTCTTAATGTGTGCTTCCAAGCGTGTGTGGGTAATGTTTGTGTCTTAATGTGTCCTATGGTATTACACGTCTTAATGTGTGCTTCCACGTGTGTGTGGATAATATACATCTTAATGTGTGCTTCCAAGCGTGTGTGGGTAATGTTTGTGTCTTAATATGTCCTTCTAACAGCGTGTGGGTTATATCCTTATCTTAATGTGTACTTCAAAGTATGTGAGGGAAATTTACTTCTCTAAGTGTGTGCTTCCAAGAGCATGGGATTTATATCCTTGTCTTAGTGTGTTCTTCAAAGTGTGTACAGGTAATATGCTTAATAATAGTGTGTGTTTTCAAGTGCGTGTGGGTTATATACTTGTCTTAGTGCATGTTTCCAAGTGTGTGTGGGTAATATATGTCTTAATGTGTGTGGGTAATATACTTGTCTTAGTGCTTGCTTCCAAGTGCGTGTGGGCTATATACATGTCTTAGGGTGTGCTTCCAAGTGTGTGTGAATAATATACTTGTCGTAGTTTGTGTTTCCAAGTGTGTGTGGGTAATATACTTGTCTTAGTGCATGCTTCCAAGTGTGTATGGGTAATATACTTGTCTTAGTGTGTGCTTCCAAGTGAGAAAGGGTAATATACTTGTCATAGTGTGTGCTTCCAAGTGAGAAAGGGTAATATACTTCTCTTAGTGTGTGTTTCCAAGTGAGAAAGGGTAACATACTTGTCATAGTGTGTGCTTCCAAGTGAGAAAAGGTAATATACTTGTCATAGTGTGTGCTTCCAAGTGAGAAAGGGTAACATACTTGTCATAGTGTGTGCTTCCAAGTTAGAAAAGGTAATATACTTGTCATAGTGTGTGCTTCCAAGTGAGAAAAGGTAATATACTTGACATAGTGTGTGCTTCCAAGTGAGAAAAGGTAATATACTTGTCATAGTGTGTGCTTCCAAGTGAGAAAGGGTAATATACTTCTCTTAGTGTGTGCTTCCAAGTGAGAAAGGGTAATATACTTGACATAGTGTGTGCTTCCAAGTGAGAAAGGGTAATATACTTGTCCTAGTGTGTGCTTCCAAGTGAGAACGGGTAATATACTTGTCATAGTGTGTGCTTCCAAGTGAGAAAGGGTAATATACTTGTCATAGTGTGTGCTTCCAAGTGAGAAAGGGTAATATACTTGTCATAGTGTGTGCTTCCAAGTGAGAACGGGTAATATACTTGTCTTTAGTGTCTGCTTCCACACAATTGCAGCGTTGGTGTCTGTAGCAATGTGTTTTATACAATGAGGTTGACAGCCTCATGACAAGCCTAAACAAACAGCAGTCCTATTCTTTTTCTGTCTTTCTCTTGTCAGAAAACCAAACATATACACTCCCCCCCCCTTCCCCCCGTTAACTATGTGGGGCAAAAGGCACGATATTGTGCAAATGAATCTAGGCGGTTGGGAAATGCAACCTGCATTTTCTTACTATGGAGAAAAAATTTTTTTTTTTTTCGTACGCCCGCTAACACTCGAGGCGAAATCTCAGGTTATTGTTAATGTCTAACCTGACATTGATTTTACGTGAGTATCCCTTTTTCTTGTACAGAGACAGGTGTCCCTCGCCATTCAAGCAGATACTCGCCGATTTCGGAGGTACCCATTAGAGCTGGGTCGGCTCAGGAGCCGCCAATCCCTGGTCGACGACACTCTTTCAAATGTCCTCACCAGGTCTCGAGTTAATCCAGTCCTATTCCCGGTCGACGAAAAATCCTTAAATGCCGTCGCCCGGGTTTGATCCTGAATCACCCGGTCGCCAGAGCGGTGTTGTAACCACTATGCTAGCGCGGCTCCCTGGGAAAGATTTAAAAAGTGAAGAACCAAGAAAGAACAATACAATGTACTAAAGAAGAAAAAAAAATGAATATGGAATGTTAACAGTTTTTGAGTATTCCAAAGTGCAAGGAACTGATCCACACCGACAAGAATAAACAACAGTACACAGATCAAAGACTCCCAATGAAGGACCATAAAAAAAAAAACTTCTTTACCTGTCAATGAATTTTGAAGTAGTTCTGACAATGCACTAAATATCTGACCTACCTTTTCCCATTCTGCCTCTTCGCTCAATCAGAACTTTGGCCAGTTGTGTAACATCCAGCTGTAACAAAGTTGCCACTGAAAGTAGAAGTCAAAATGGCAATACAGAATAAAACAGAACACAGCAATAGATGTATTAAAACAACATAGTACGGATACGAATATAACAAAAACCTCACATTCATGTATAAACACTGTTTATTGAATGCTGCCTCTAGAAACTGAGTGTGTGTGGGCATCATATGTGTCTTTGTGTGTGCTTCCACACAAATGTAGCAGGGGTTTCTGTAGCAATCTGTTTTATACAATGAGGTTGTCAGCCTCTTGCACAATCTAACATTAGTCACTTCTTACTGGTTGCTTTTGTATATTCTCTTCTTTATGTTTCTTCTGTTTATTATTTTTCCCACTCTTACTGTTGATTAATGAAAGCATTCATTTCATTAGGACATGCACACCATCGTAGCTGGAAAGACGCTGGAGTTGGGTTGGCCACGTCCTCAGAAGAGACCCTGATGCCATCACAAGAACAGTTATGCTATAGACCCTTGAAGGAAAGCGAAAGAGAGGCCGGCCAAAAACAACGTGGTGGAGAACTGTGGAGGCCGAGATGCATAGAATGAACAAGAGCTGGGGCACTGCATGAAAGATGGCCGCCGACCGAGCGAAGTGGAAACGACTTATTGCTGCCCTACAAGACGCCACCAGGCATGATGGCCACTGACAGCTATGACAGTCGGCTGCTAAGGATCAAAGAAGAAGTCATTACATTAGGAAATCTATAGAGATCCAAAGAAATCAAGACCAACACAAAAATCAAATTCTTCAGGTCAAACAGCAAGTCACTCCTATTGTATGGCTCTCAAACATGGAGAACAAAAAGACCAAAAAAAAAAAAACAAGACAGAAATTACAGAGTTTCAGAAATGAGCCCTTGCGTACAAATAGTAGGATAAGATCACTGATGTGTGAACTGATGACAAGAACCTGACAAGTGCCAGTGGAACAAGAGATGTGAAGAAGAAGCTGGTGATGGATAGGACGCACACTGAGGAAACTGCTGATGGCATTACAAGGCCGTCCGTGTACTGGAGTCCCCAGAGCAAGAGAAGTTGACGCATTGTTATTGTTAATCAGAATCGACGTCATTGCACTCCAGGCAAACCCATAGGTGCTCAGTCTCCCGCAGCAAATGTCGAAGGGTATGAATGCTAATTGTTCCTGTTGCGCACTGGTTGTAGTCACGGCGGATGCGTCCTCTCAATTGTCCATCCCTGCTGGTCTTACGTTTGATGCCGAATTCCAGCAATCTTAGCCTTGATGATTCATACCAAATAACACATGGAGAAAAGAAGCAGAGACATAAATTAAAATGATGAAACAGATATGGAAAGACCTGGAACGGATGGCACGGGACAGGAAGAATTGAGTTTGTTGAAGGCCTATGCTCCTTAGGTATCCTAAAGGTAATTATGATGATGATAATGGTTGACTAATGATTTATTTATTTTTTTTACCTCGGTGCACAACGTTTTCATTTTTGATGACTACAGAATTGTTGTCGCTCTCTTCAAATTCGATGTTTCCCAAGTGAAGTATAGCGGCAAGAATTGTGTAGACGTCTTGAATCTCCTAAATCATACAAAAACAGTTAATCATCAATTATACAGGTAAATAGTGGCTTAGAAAGATTCAGTTACAAGGAAAGAAAGATATGAAGAAAGAAACACGGAAAGAATGAATGAATTAATGGAAATAAAAAACAAGGAAGAAGAAAGGAAATAAAGAAATAAAAAAAGAAAGATTAAAACTAAAGAAAAAAGAAGGGAAGAATGAAAAAAAGAAAGAAAATGAGACAGAAAGAAGGGAAGAACAAAGGGAAAAAAGGAAAGAAAACAGCAATATTACTTTATAGAAAAAGACAAAACATGAGTAGATTTATAGATAAACATTAAACAATTTGAATGGCTTAATTTGCCCAAAAGTCTGCCATGCTAATAAGTGAAATAGTGCTTTTTTTTCTTTGGATGTGGGGGAGGGTTTGCAACAGAATGACATATCCTTACGCCGTATGTCTTAGATTAGTTCATTCTTTCTATTTCTGTAGTGTTTTGGTGCATCCCATACTTGACAAAGAGCTTATAATCGTAACTTTGTGTTTATCCATGTGTCTTAGTATGACTGTGCACATGTCCTTTTTTTCCTGTGGAATCATACATGTAATGTCACTTTCGTTTGAAGCAGGGCTTCTTAACCTTATTTAGTGCCATGGACCCCATTGATTGTCCAATGAAGGCCATGGACCCCTTTGATTGTCCAATGAAGGCTATGGACCCCTTTGATTGTTCACTGAAGGCTATGGACATTTTTGATTGTCCAATGAAGACTATGGACCCTTCTGGTTGTTCAATGAAGATTATGGACCCATCTGATTGTCATATGGAGGTTATGGACCCCTCTGATTGTTCAATGAAGACTATGGACCCCTCTGATTGTTCACTGAAGGCTATGGACCCCTTTGATTGTCCAATGAAGGCTATGGACATTTTTGATTGTCCAATGAAGACTATGGACCCTTCTGATTGTTCAATGAAGGTTATGGACCCTTTTGATTGTCCAATGAGGGCTATGGGCCCCTTTGATTGTCCAATGAAAGCTATGGACCCCTTTCATTTTCCAATGAAGGTTATGGACCTTTTTGATTATCCAATGAAGGCTATGGACCCTTTTGATTGTCCAATGAAGGTTATGGACCCTTTTGATTATCTCATGAAGGCTATAGACCCCTTTGATAGTCTAATGAAGGTTATAAGCCCCTCTGATTGTCTGATGAAGGCTATGGATCCCTTAGATTGTCCAATGAAGGTTATGGGCCCCTTTGACTGTCTGATGAAGACTATGGACCCCTTTGATTGTCCAATAAAGGTTATGGGGCCCTCTGATTGTCTGATGAAGGCTATGGATCCCATAGATTGTCCAATAAAGGCTATAGACCCCTTTTAATTGTCCAATGAAGGCTATGGACACTGTCTATGAAAAAAATGTACATGAACACACATTTTACATATGAAATTTTAGTTTATATACACAGACCCCAAAGAATCCATTCATGGACCCCCCAAGGGGTCTGTGGACCACAGGTTAAGAAACCCTGTTTCAAAGAAACAATTATTAAGTAAATAATAGTACAGGACCTCGTGTGGTTCCTGGGGGTGTCTAGGGTGGACAAAGAAAGAATAGGAACTACATCAACCTCAGGCATATTGTAAAAGACGATAATATGACGTTGTACATGGGGGTGGCAACATCATCATGTAAAACTAATTCCTACATAAACCCCCACTGCAAAAGCACATGAATGTTTTTATGTAGGCTTCTGCAAGACAACTAGAGGAATAAAGGTCAATGAAGGAATGCGTCAGAGAGAATAAATGAACAAATGAAGGGGCTGAAAATTAAATCTGATCAACTACCATCTTCACATCATCGGCTGCGTGAATCTCCAACGTCCGCTGTCTCTAGTCTTGAAGGTGCGCTATGATAGACTCTTTCCTATGAATCTCGCGATGTTATCTTCCCACTTATAGCGCTGTCTTTTTCTTGCATGTTTGCCTTCATCATTACCTTTCCATTCTGGTTTTTAACAAGGCGTCATGTCTTTTTTATATTTGACTCAAATATTTTATCTGTCTGACCAACTCATTCAATATTTCTCTTTTCATTCTTAGCTTTTCTATAATATATTTACTTGTTTTCTTCTCATTTCATGAGATGCACCCCATTATTCTCAAGGGCCTGAATTCTTTCTTCTAACTAACTGTCCATGTTTCTACACCATACAGTAACAAAGAGTATGTACAACATTTGATGTCTCTCAACTTTAATGTGTGAGTCATGTGTTTAGATGTTAGTATTTGTCTCATGCTGTTGAACCTACAGTTGCTTTGGCCATTCCTATACTTTTCTTGATTTGTTTCACATCTGTCACCTTCTCATTAGAAAACAAAGCTCATCTGTGTTATAATACCATACAGTATAATAATACTAGCCCCTTCAGTCATAACTGACTATGGAAATGCGCCCCTGAGGTGACAGCCATAGCTGCTTATTTTCCTTGTGTTCCTTTCAACGTTTTCTCCTCACTTCTGCTTGATGTGAGAGCTTTTTTTGCCCAATCTGAGGTGGCCACTTGCTAACTGCTACTTCTCGTGTTGTGCTAAAACTGACAGGCCAACGCTGCAGTGTCCTCTCCAGAGCGTGAGCTTGGGCACAGTTATATGAAGATCAAGCTGTTGCCCATACAGCATGTTCCCCTTCTCCACGCAGGGAGTAGTGTTGCGTGCATATTTTGACGCACATTTTACAAAAATCGATATGGCTATTTAATATGGGAAAAATATAGACATTCATTTATTTGTGTATGAAAATGCTGTTTATGGTAAAAGCGAGATAATCCATGTTTGATTCACACTTTTGATTATAGGAGTAATCGTTCTGGATATTGATCCAGCGCAAGGATATTGCGCTTGCGTTTGTACTTATTTTTAGGGCCAGAAAATATATTAATTTGCTTATTGTGTTTATGGCCTGAATTCATATGTATTACATATTATTAGTACAAGTAGAATCAGTCCTATATTGTATATTTTGGATGGGTAGGAGGGACTAGATTCTTGCTAGCGGAAGTATGAGTTGTCTTGACAAGTCGTGATGAGTTCCGATGTACTGCTTACAAATGGCGGGGTACGTTTTTCTAGAGCTGGTCCTTTCGTCAGAAAAAAATGTCTCACGAAGTGGTTTTTCTTCTGAAGGAGATGGTGTCTCTACGATAGTTTGTGTTAGAGACTCTCCTTATGTCAGTATATAGATGATTCGGACTCCAGGTAAACCCAGCTCCTATTTTTGATGATCTCTCGTCGGTTAGGCCTAGCTTGACTTTTGGTGCTTCGTTATGCTAGTGTCGTGTTTGGTATCGACGAAGATGACAGATTTTCCTGCAGCGGTTATGGCTACGTGAAATTAACCTGATCACCGTAGAGCTGTATGGAAACATTTACGAAATCATTTATATACCCATTATAAATTAACTCTGGCTTATATTCTCCTTCCTATGAATGAGTGAACGACAACTCAGGGAGACAGCCATGTTGGATTTCGGTCATCATATGTTTTGATCACTGCCAAGAGAACAGATTATTTATCTTATTATCGGACAGTGACAGGGAGATCTCAATCTTGCTAGAAACCCCCTTTCGTGGTTTCATAATATATACTACAAACTATGGACGTCAAGTAACTTTGGTTATTTATCGATCCGCCCTTCACTGACGCGTTTAGTCAGATAGGGGGATGTGGCCATAATGTATCATGACATTGAACTTTTGATGTACTGCCCATTATTTCTGAATGTGTCATGACTTCAGATCTGCTATGTATACCTACAAATTGATATGTCAACGAACCATGATGTACTCGTATGTCCCCAGTGTGTACGTATGAATAAATTGAGTAAACTAAGATTCCAGCAGTCTGCATTGGTGCCTTGTAGACACAAGTGTGAGTGGTTATATTGGTCAGCACACGAACAGTACACCATTTGCGGTAATCACACTCTACACTTCTACTTCATACATACACCATCCTGCGTCGGCTGAAGTGACCAAGTTTAGGGCCTGCTTCCCCTGGAACCTTTGCCTTCCCTAACTCAGGACTAGGGTGAGTTACCCATTTACAGCTGGGTAGACTGGAGCATGCCTGATCTCAACAACACACCACTCTTCCTTACAGAGCAGACAGACTGATACTTTACAGTGTGTGTGTGAAAGCAACTTTACAGAGTGGAAAGAACAAGACTTTACAGTGGCGAGCCAGATTCCTGGGTCCAGCTTACGCAGTTTTGTGTTGAGAATCTCAGTTTACAGCTGAAAGAACATTTGTTTGAACACATCAACACCAGTAGGACAGCTATACAGTCGATGTCAGCTTCAGCGCTTGTTGACAGTTTTTCGCTGTACAGACAGTATTACACAGGACAGTGGTATCAAGTGTAGAAAATATCTGGAGCAATATTGTTGACATTTCTCAACGTACAGAAGAATCACAGTGTTGCTGAACATAAAGTGCATAGTTCATCGTTGGTTCTTCAAATGCTCAACAGAGAAAAATTGACAGTGTAATAGTTTAAAATTAAATCTATTACTGAATAAAGTGGCAAGTTATTAGTATTAAAATAAACTGTGCCTGCTTTACAACACTATACCTGCAACACATTCCATTCATGACATAAATGATGTTGTATGCTATATGCTATTTATGCTTACATGTTACTTGTTTATATGTGTAGGGGTTTATATGTTGCGGGCCTGGATGGGTGGTGACTAGAACAGGAAATACCGAATAATATTGGTCTTGTTCTGGCGTTTGATAGGGAGCAATTTCTTAAGTGAAATTTGCATGCAACATAGTTTGCAAATATTTGGTTAGTTGTGACGACTGTTTCATATTTGTATTTGTAACATTTTTTTTGTGTTCCTTAGTTTTGTTTGATTTGTTTGTATAATTGTAGGTCTCATCTTTTCTTTCATTTCAGTTTTTTACACCCTTATGTTTATACACTGTGGCGTTATTTGTCTTGTTATCTTATGGCAGTTATCATCACGGTTTCTGTGATCATTTTTTTTCATTTCTCCTATTTAATTTAATTTGATCTCTGCAAATGTTTTCAGATTGTCTTTTCTTGTTTGTCATTTGTAATGTCTTTAGTTGACATATGACGTATAGTGGTATACACTGATAGTATAGTACAGATCAGTACTTTCTGATTGTTATTGTTATAAAACAAAATGTACAAGACCTTTGTAAGGCTTGTCTCCCAAAGTGATTGGTAAAGGGAAATATTTTTTCTACAGGTACTAAAGTGATCTTTGATTACATTGAGGTATACAAGACCTTTGTAAGGCTTGTCTCCCAAAGTGATTGGTAAAGGGAAATATTTTTTTTCCACAGGTACTCAAGTGATCTTTGATTACATTGAGGTATACAAGACCTTTGTAAGGCTTGTCCCCCACAGTATTTGAGATACAATTATTGTTGTCCACAGGTACTCAAGTTATCATTGGTTATTATAAACCATACAAGTTTGGACTAAGACTAAGTCTAAGGTATAGACTTGTCTCCCATTAACTTGAAAGAGGGTAATTTATTTACTTTTTCAGGTTTCTGATTTAAGAAGACAATATGTCTACATTAGATTATTTTATTGCTCAAGGAAAATCTCTTGATAAGACTGGAAAAGACTTAGAACAATGGGCTGTTGCTCAATATGACAAAGCATTAGCTGCAGAAGAGAAAAAAAAACTGCTGCTGCTGTTGAAGAAAAAAAAGCTGCGGCTGAGGAGAGAAAACTTCAAATAGAAGAAAAAAAAAGCTGCTGCAGAAGAAAGGAAAGCAATAGCTGAAGAAAAAAGATTAGAAAAAGAAGCTGATACTGCTGCTGAACTTAAGAAATTGCAGATGCAAGTGGAGGAAAGGAGATTTGAGGCAGAACAGAAGAAATTAGAAGTTGCTGCTGCTGCAGAACAGAAAAAATTGGAAGCTGCTGCAGAACAGAAAAAATTAGAAGTTGCTGCTGCTGAAGAACAGAAAAAATTAGAAGCTGCTGCAGAACAGAGAAGATTAGATAGAGAAGCTGAAGAGAGAAAAGCAATAAGAGAACATGAGTTTGAATTAGAGAAATTAAAATTGACATGTATGAGTAATGTTAATCAGGCATCTGGTGGTAATGGTAAACCCTTCGTGTACAAGGTCAAGGTACCAGCGTTTAACCCTACCAGTGATGACATAACATTTTGGCTTTCTAGATTTGAACGGGCTTGTCGATCTCATAATGTTGACAAATCACAGTATGTGAATCAGTTGTCTGAAAATCTAAAAGGGGAGTCTCTGAGTAAGTTATATTTTGTTGAAGAGGCCGACAAAGATAATTATGATGCTGTTAGGGCAGCTTTGATAAAGAGATATCAGCTGTCTGAAGAAGGTTATCGTCTTTTTGTTTAAAACAATGAGACCTGAGGTAGGTGTAGAATTCTCAGAATTCATCTCAAAAGCACGAATTACACTTTCACGATGGATTTTGAATTATCCAAAACAGAGAAAACATTTGATGGTCTTACGGATTTATTGCTAAGAGACAAGGTCATGTCTTCTGTAAATAAATCATTCCTAGAGTTTCTTACATGAGCGTAAAACCTAGTACAATAAAGCAAATGGAAGAATATTGTGACCAGTATGCCACGGCACACCCTGACATGATTCTTAGTAACTCTAACATTAAAGAGAGTATGCCAGTTGCTTCGGCAACAGAATATAATCAGAATTACTCACACAAATTCCAAGGAGCTAAAAATAAATTTGATAAAAAGGTTAATTGGAATAAGTATCAAAGCCAAGATAACCACTCAAATCAGGGTTCTTCTTCGAAGAACTGGAATCGGGCTGATAGTCCTCGACACGCGAGGGGTACCCATAATGTTAGAAATTCTCGGAAAGGGAGTAGCTATAGGAACTACCACAGTGCTTCATGGAGACAAAAGAAACAATATTACAGGGATACTCTTAATGATAATGATTTATGATCAGAATATTATATTCAAACCCAAATAGGGGTTATTGAACCAGAGGCAATAAGTAATTAAGTAGAACTTTAAAAAACCGAGGAGATGCACAAATTACTTCACAAAAAATTTTTAAATTAATTGCGTCTTTTTCTAAAACAGAACCAAAAATTCCATGAAACAAGGAAAAATTCCGATTTTAAAAATATAAAATTAATTATTTGAAAAAAGGTAAATTGGAAAGTCAATTTTCGAAAATAAAAAAAAACCAAATGCTAGGGATCTGAGGGTTTACAAATAATATTTAGATCCTATGTCAAAACCCAATTTTACAAAATAAGCCATTTGCAGAATTTATAAACAAAAATTTAGTAATTGGAATGGGGAAATTCAGTTATCCCAAAAAAAAAAAAGACCAAATCCGTTTTAAAAACAATGATGTTAAAAATAATGGGCCAACCTAACAAATGAAATTCCAAAATTGAGATAAGAACTAGACAATAAACATTGGCTTTCAAAAAATCAAAAGTATGGCATGAATAGTCCTGAAATATCACAAGTAGAATCTTTAGTGAAAAAGAAAATAAAAAAGGCCCGTTAGCCAACAAAGCTATATTATGATGAGAAAAATTTGGGAGAAAATGTTAGAAAAAAACAAACATGTTATATTTTTTGATAAAAAGTTTACAGACTATTGACCCAGAACAGAACCACAAAATTATTTTTAACTCCTTAAAACCACTGGTTAAATGAAACCAAAAATTACAATAAAACAAACAATTATTTTTTTTTATCTCAGAATAGCACCAAAATTACATTTTCACACGATGGATTAAATCCAATTTTAAGATAAATAGTGAATAAAACTGGACCGATTTATTTATGAACAAAAATGTATCTGTAAATTTCCTTATGTGTCGAAAATATTGAGTAATTTTTTTACAAAAAGCAAGCAAAAAGAAAATTTCCACGGATACAACGGACACACCCTGACATGAGGTGGGCCGGGAAAGGGTTAACTCTAACATTAAAGAGAAATGCCAGTTGCTTCGGCAACAGAATATAATCAGAATTACTCACACAAATTCCAAGGAGCTAAAAATAAATTTGATAAAAAGGTTAATTGGAATAAGTATCAAAACCAAGATAACCACTCAAATCAGAGTTCTTCTTTGAAGAACTGGAATCGGGCTGATAGTCCTCGACACGCGAGAAACTTCCCCATAAATGTTAGAAATTCTCGGAAAGGGAGTAGCTACTTAGGAACTACCCAAGTGCTTCAACAATTTCAAAAATGGAAACAAAAGAAAAACAAATTACAGGGATACTCAATTATTAATGAGCATGATGATTATGATCATGAATATTTATGATTCAAAACCCAAATAGGGGTTTATAAAATTTCAGGAGGCAATAATAATTATAGAGACAATTATAACCGAGGTAGATCACAACACAAAAGACATGGTAAATCTTATTACCAGGCTAACTCTGCACAACAGGAGTTCCACGACACCAATAATCAGAATAATGATAAAAAAAGACTCCAATAGTGTAGCGAATTTCCGCTTTTGATTTTGCTAGAGCATCTGAGTGTGTTCGCAATGCAAAAAAAAAAACATTATTCGATCCAACCACAGTGTCTACTTTAAGCTGCGGTCACCCACTTCCCGCTCTCCATGCGTCAAGCGCGCATAATGGAAGGGGTGCTCTTGTCTTTAATAGGGGCCTAATAGATGGTACTCCGGTATCAATTCTTTTCGACTCGGGGTGCACTACCATTGGAGTGAGGCAATCACTCGTAAATCCTTCTCGAGCTCGAGCTACAGGCAATATAGTCAAATGTGTAACATTTGGTGGCACATTGGAGAAGTACTCCACTGCCATTATCAATATTGCTACGCCTTTCTTTACAGGAGAGGTGCAAGCATGTCTCTTGCCGAATCCGATCGCTGATCTTATCATCGGTCGCATTCATGGAGTGAAAGAATGCACTCCACAGCAAATTTCTAATTGGGAAAATGTTAATATGCAATCTGCTAATGCAGTAATCACTAGGGCTCAAGCTCTCAATATGCCACAATCTTCACATTCTGAAGATAATGATGCGCAGATCCAAGATGATCCCTTGGAGATTTCCCACGATTCCTTTATCAAACAGCAGGAAGATGATCCTACTCTAAAGAAATTCTTTACTCTGGCAACAAAAGGTGATCCGAATAAGGATACTAATCGTAAATCTTGGATTACGTTGAAGAATGGCGTACTTGTACGTATGGTACAAGACTCCGCTAAGTCCATTCATTCTCAAATCCTTGTGCCTAAAAATATGAGAGTTAAAATTTTACAGCACGCTCATGATTCGCAGTGTGCTGGACATATGGGTTTTTCCCGTACTAAAGCTAGAGTTCTTCAATCTTTCTTTTGGCCTGCGGTGAATAAGGACATACGAATCTATTGTCGATCTTGTAAAGTATGTCAAGAGATTAAATCCAGAGGTCCACGCCATGATGCACCTATTCAGGCTGCAGACATTCCCATTCGGCCATTTCAAAAAATGGCGATAGACATCATTGGTCCATTTAAGATAAAGTCTGCTAGAGGACACCAATTTATTTTGACGTGTGTTGATATGTGCACACGTTGGCCGGAGGCTGTTCCTCTAAAGAGCATAACTACTGCTGATGTCGCAGATGCTCTTTGGTTAATATTTTCTCGTCTGGGATTTCCAGCAGAAATATTATCCGACCATGGTACCCAACTCATATCGGATACCATGTCTCAAGTAATGTCGACTCTGAAGATAGAGAGATCGCTGAGTAGTATTTATCATCCTATGTCCAATGGGATGGTGGAACGTTTGAATAGAACTCTGAAAAACCTACTAGGTAAGATAACAGAAGATCATCCTCAGGATTGGGATAGGGTTTTACCCGCGGCTCTCTTTGCATATAGAGAGGTCGCCAACGAACATACAGGATTTTCTCCCTTTGAACTTGTCTTTGGCGCGAAACCGCGAGGTCCTATGTCCTTACTGCATGATCTTATAACTGCTGATAATATTGTCGATGACACAAAATCCTCTTATGAATATGTCATCGCACTTAGACACAAGATTATTGAAGCATGCAAATTGGCAACTGCTTCTTCTGAATTTGCGAAACAGAAGGCAAGGGAATTTGCCAATAAAAAGAGATGTTTGCGTCAACTTTGTCCAGGTGACAAAGCATTTGTCTTGCTACCTTGTAGGGAAAATAGACTTCTCATTTCTTGGAAAGGTCCGTACGATATAATATCAAAGGTTTCCGATGTTGACTATATCGTCGATATTGACGGGAAGCGTAAAACCTTCCACATCAACATGCTCACGGAATTCCATGAACGTCCTGATTATTTACAACCTGTTTTCCAGGCAACGGACGATTTTCCAGTCCAACATGGACAGTACTCATCTCTGTCAGTAATACAGGATGAGGAAACGAGTTTCTCGGATGTAAATTTACCTTTTCCAATGATTCCTCTTCACTCTAATGAATCATGGAAAGATGTTGCAATTTCTCCAGAATTATCTCCAGGAGAGCAGAAACAAGTTTCTACTATGTTAGAACAATTTCAGGATGTCCTTACTGACATTCCTGGTCAAACGGATGTCATTCAACATGACATTATTCTTACTGACCATAGTCCTATAAGAGTCAGACCGTATCCTATCCCGATACATTTTCAAGCACAGGTAGAGAAAGAGTTAGATGAGATGATAGAGTTAAAAATTATTGAACCATCCACATCAGCATATTCTTCGCCGATGGTTATAGTACGGAAAAAAAGACAATAACATACGTCTTTGCGTGGATTATCGCAAATTGAATCAAGTGACTAAATTCGATGCTGAACCTATGCCTTTACTAGAAGAGCTACTTACGAGACTATCGAATTCTCACTTCTTTACTAAACTCGATTTGTCTAAGGGATATTGGCAAGTTCCACTATCCGAACACGCCAAACCGTTTACTGCTTTTTCGACGCCTAGGGGTCTATTCCAATGGAATTTCATGCCTTTCGGTCTTATGAACGCCCCTGCTACATTTGTACGCATGATGCGTCGAATCCTATCTCATCGCTCAGATGTCATTGCGTATCTTGATGACATCTGTCTTTTCAGTGATACTTGGAACGATCACTATAATGGTATAAATGAACTATTGTCTATCTTACGCGAGCATAACCTGACAGCGAAACCATCGAAAGCATGTATTGGTTTTAGCGAAATATCTTTCTTAGGACACCGTGTTGGTCATGGGTTCCTAAAAACAGAAGACCATAATACAAGTAAGATACTTAACATTTCTATTCCTAAGACTAAAAAGCAAGTACGAAGTCTCTTAGGTCTAATACAATTTTATGGACGATTCATCCCGAATCTGTCCTCCATTATGTCACCTCTTTCTTCCTTGCTAAAGAAAGGGTCTCCTAATGTAGTCCATTGGACTCAAGAATGTCAATCCTCTTTGGATAAGGTTAAAACTATGTTTTCTACTTCACCTATCCTAGTATTGCCTTCTAAGGATAAGACATTTATTCTTCGTAGTGACGCTTCATCCACCGGGATTGGAGCTGCACTAATGCAAGAGTACTCTGGAACTCTGCATCCTGTGATGTATATTTCTCGGAAATTAAATGCCGCAGAGAAGAATTACTCGGTCCTAGACCGTGAATTATTGGCTATGGTTTGGTCAATCCTTAAACTGCAAAGATTTCTTCTGGGCGCGCATTTCATTGTGGAAACTGACCAGAAAGCTCTTACGGCTATTCAGAGTAAAAATCTGAAGAGCGCGAGATCAACGCGATACGCGATTGCTCTACAGCCATTTCATTTTTCGGTGCGAGCTATCCGTGGGTCAGAAAATGTGATGGCAGATATTTTGTCTAGATGCCCACATGATTCATAACTGTTATACAACTTTGATACAGTTGTTTCTATGTTGAAATGTGTACACATATGTAATATATCATATATTGATTGTAACACTACTTAGCGGTTCATTGATATGTATTCACCGCTGATCTTTCAATGTTTTTCGTCTTTGATGATCATGATGTTAAGATATCTTAGATGGAATTTATGTATAAACTAATGTGGAAATTGTGTCATTGCTAATATTGTAGTATGCGTTGGTGACACCTCTCTGGAAATATTTATACTTAGAGAAGTACTTTCTCTAAGGTCATAAAACTTATGCTTATCATCTGCGCATTGTTATTGCTGCGTTGTGAGCCTATTGTATGTTGCTCCTAGATGTATTTCAAAAAAAAAATGTACCATTTTTTTTTTTTTCCCGAGGGGTGTGGTAATCTGTTGCGTGCATATTTTGACGCACATTTTACAAAAATCGATATGGCTATTTAATATGGGAAAAATATAGACATTCATTTATTTGTGTATGAAAATGCTGTTTATGGTAAAAGCGAGATAATCCATGTTTGATTCACACTTTTGATTATAGGAGTAATCGTTCTGGATATTGATCCAGCGCAAGGATATTGCGCTTGCGTTTGTACTTATTTTTTAGGGCCAGAAAATATATTAATTTGCTTATTGTGTTTATGGCCTGAATTCATATGTATTACATATTATTAGTACAAGTAGAATCAGTCCTATATTGTATATTTTGGATGGGTAGGAGGGACTAGATTCTTGCTAGCGGAAGTATGAGTTGTCTTGACAAGTCGTGATGAGTTCCGATGTACTGCTTACAAATGGCGGGGTACGTTTTTCTAGAGCTGGTCCTTTCGTCAGAAAAAAAATGTCTCACGAAGTGGTTTTTCTTCTGAAGGAGATGGTGTCTCTACGATAGTTTGTGTTAGAGACTCTCCTTATGTCAGTATATAGATGATTCGGACTCCAGGTAAACCCAGCTCCTATTTTTGATGATCTCTCGTCGGTTAGGCCTAGCTTGACTTTTGGTGCTTCGTTATGCTAGTGTCGTGTTTGGTATCGACGAAGATGACAGATTTTCCTGCAGCGGTTATGGCTACGTGAAATTAACCTGATCACCGTAGAGCTGTATGGAAACATTTACGAAATCATTTATATACCCATTATAAATTAACTCTGGCTTATATTCTCCTTCCTATGAATGAGTGAACGACAACTCAGGGAGACAGCCATGTTGGATTTCGGTCATCATATGTTTTGATCACTGCCAAGAGAACAGATTATTTATCTTATTATCGGACAGTGACAGGGAGATCTCAATCTTGCTAGAAACCCCCTTTCGTGGTTTCATAATATATACTACAAACTATGGACGTCAAGTAACTTTGGTTATTTATCGATCCGCCCTTCACTGACGCGTTTAGTCAGATAGGGGGATGTGGCCATAATGTATCATGACATTGAACTTTTGATGTACTGCCCATTATTTCTGAATGTGTCATGACTTCAGATCTGCTATGTATACCTACAAATTGATATGTCAACGAACCATGATGTACTCGTATGTCCCCAGTGTGTACGTCTGAATAAATTGAGTAAACTAAGATTCCAGCAGTCTGCATTGGTGCCTTGTAGACACAAGTGTGAGTGGTTATATTGGTCAGCACACGAACAGTACACCATTTGCGGTAATCACACTCTACACTTCTACTTCATACATACACCATCCTGCGTCGGCTGAAGTGACCAAGTTTAGGGCCTGCTTCCCCTGGAACCTTTGCCTTCCCTAACTCAGGACTAGGGTGAGTTACCCATTTACAGCTGGGTAGACTGGAGCATGCCTGATCTCAACAACACACCACTCTTCCTTACAGAGCAGACAGACTGATACTTTACAGTGTGTGTGTGAAAGCAACTTTACAGAGTGGAAAGAACAAGACTTTACAGTAGATCCAAAAGAACGGTAGTAGCCGATACAGTTTGGTACCAGCCACATCGCAGGAGTTGCCAGAATAATGTCGAATCAACATTAGACTGCCTTAGGGACTCCGACTCTGGATTTATCCTCAGGGTTTACTCCCGAAGCCTTTCCCATTAATGGATATTCCCGCAAGGCAGCAGTGGTTTGAATTCAGAGTTTTACCTTCCCTTAGATAGGCTTCCAACCAAGGATCACGAGCCCTATCTGTCTGAAGCTGCTGGTTTTAAGGTGTTAGTGACTCTCCTTCACCCCCTTCTCCCATCAGCGGAAACAGTTTAGCCCCGGGTTCAAACTGAGCCACACATGAAGGCCGGGAGCTGGGCTTGGTTATCAGAGCTATTTAAAGCTCATGCCATAGAAGCATTTATCTGCAGTGAGAGCTTATCCTCACTATAACTCTCGGCTATGACAACCATTGGAACCACCATACAGTAAAGAAGAGTATATTTAACACTTAGTGACTCTTGTTTATAATTCATAAGTTACTTCTTTAGATGTTAGTATTTGATCATTAGAACAGACAACGAATGACTACATGACTTGAAGACAGACTTATAATTAAAGATGTGATAACAAGGTTAACATGGACAGCAAGAATTACATCGTCTGTAAGTTTTATCAGCTTAAAAACATCCTTCTGAAGATCAAAGATTGTCTGGTACAGTTGCTTCTCAGCTCCACTAGCCAATGAAAAATCCGCTGTGACCCTGAAAATAGTAAAGAAGAGTGCCATTAAGTGTTTAAACAAATGTTTACATATAAACATCATCCATTGGTGGATAAAAATAAACACACTTATAATGCAAATACTACATTAAATAATTAATTTTTTTTGCCAATAATATTGCTGTTATACCCTGTTCAACTTTTCAGTTATATTTGGGGTATACTGTGTGATAAATTCCCCTTCGATACTAGCTTGTTATTAGTCCTGAAAAGGACTGGTTCTGAAAAGGACCGCTAGCTGGCTGTCTGGATCTGTCATCATCGTTTGACTATTTTTACTATGATAGTATGTTTAACCCTATACCTTACATCGTCTCTTGATAGTTTGCTGGCAGCTGTGAGAAGGCCTAGTCCTAAAAAGGACTATTAGCTCGACTGTGGAGGTTTGTGCATTTTTGGCCGCCCCATTTCTGTTGTCTGTGTCGTCACTTTCAGCTGTGGAGGCCAAGATGAAAAGCATGAACCAGATTTGGGGCGCCGCACAAAGGATGCAAACAGATCGAGCAAAGTGGAGAGAATTTGTTGCTGCTTTACACGACGTGATTATGCGTGATGGTCACTGACTGCTTTGCCATCAGCAGCTAAGGATCAAAGAAGGAGTGAAAGACGATACTCAATAACAAATGAACATGCTTAGAATACCAATGCACTCTGCTAGCTGGCAGCATTGTGTGTGGAAGTTAGCGCAATCTCTCTCTACCGTGCTCCTCTTCTCTTATTTGGTTCCCCCTTGTCGTGCAGTGCCGGGTGGAGCTGAAGTTTTAGCTCTTAGCCAAGTTGTTCTTGTTGTTTAACTTGCTCTTCTGCAGCCAATACCAAGTTGATGACTTCTTGGTATTATCTACACTGTAGATCTAGGCTTTTCCTGTGGCTTTTCTGCGATTCCGAAATGTGTTGAGTTGAAGCCATGAGCTCCAGTTTCTCCAGCTTGGCTTGCATTTAAAGGATCGTCCCATCTGGTCTCAAACTAGAAGCGTGTGGTATACTGTGCATTCCTCACCATCCAAGGGGGTTCTCCACAATGCAGAGCTAAAATACTGTGCTCTGGTTCTGGGCTCTCCCAAGGAATTGTCATGTCCCACACAGAGCCACTTCTTAGCTCCCCTTGCCTATCACTGGGTCCATTGTGAGATCCTCCTGCATGCAGTCAACCAGGTCAAAGCCAAAGAGATATATCTGGAGCTCAAGTGACTTCTCCAAGCTGAGTGTTCAATGCTGGGTTCTCAACAAGTTTCACCACAGGGGGAATCCCTGTAAGTGTGTGGATGATTTCAAGAGTCAATGTCAGTATGTGTAATTAACCTCACAGACAGAGGTTCACTTCCACATATGTACATTATAGCATTGAGCATAGCTGGTGGTCATATAAGGATGACTCCAGATATGCTTACATGCATTCTAAAGCCAAGTGTGTTGCACTGGCTGATGTGAGCTTGCATTGTTATACAATTTCTGTAACACTGTCCAACCATCTCCCTCTTGCTCTTCCTCGTGATCTAAAATCAGGTCTTTTACTATTGAAGGCATGTAGTGGTAACTGACTGGACTCCATTCTCCTGAGATGGCCAAACAGCTTTATTTCCAGCCTCTGTATAAACTTGATGCAGGATGTAGTTCCTACAAAGTTTCTGATGTCATCATTTCAAATACTGTCTATCCTGGTAACATTAATGGCTCTCCTCAGGCATCTCATCTCACACGATGTGACTTTCATCTCCTGCACCTTGGACAGAGATTTTGTTTGGCACTAAAAAGCTGGGAGCTGGTAAGAATATAATAATAATAATAATAATAGCCCCTTCAGTCATAACTAACTATGGGAATGCACCAGTGAGGTGAGAGCCCACAGCTGCTTATTTTCTTGTTCCTTTCCACGTTTTCTCTTTTCTGCTTGCTGTGAGAGCTTATTTTCGCCCAATCTGAGGTGGCACCACTTGGTGTGATCAGCAGCTTCATCCTCCCATGTTGCTGTATTTATGTCCAGTGCCCTCATGTCTCTCTTGCACACATCTTCTGCCAATTGTCCATAGAAGATATCTTTCGGGATGCGACAATCTTCAATGCGGCGGACATGGCCAAGCCAGCGGAGTCTGTGCTGTCTAAGCAGTGTATACATGCTTTAAAGGCCAGCACGTGACAACACATCGAACATACTAATTATCAACTGTATAGTTTCCATACTGATGTTCAGATGCTTGAGCAGTGTAAAATGTATTAGTGCAGTTAAACTTTCAGCAACGTAAATGAACTCTGAATTACTTTTGGAAGATGGAGAACGTGACAAAGGGTATGCAAGTAGAGGTATTGAAAAGTTAAATTTAAATACAACAAATAAAAAATAAAGATAAAAAAGTTTCGTTGACAGAAAAGAGGAAAATCTCAACAAGAGGTCATCTGGAAAACCTCGCAGACCAACAAGTCATCACCACTGCATTTTCGCCCCCTCTGTAACATGAGCCACTACAACAGCTGGTCCATTACAAGGACGTTTGCACCAAATTATTAATGCCCTCTTACAGCTGTGGTACCTCCAGGAATATGTTTTACATGATGAGGTTGCCAGACCCAGGCACAATGTCATATTAGTTGCCACTTATGACATGCATGTTTTATTTTCCTTTTCATTCATGGAGGGACACTGCAGCAGGCCCCTTGCAGGAAGCCCCCCACCAAAAGTTATATGCTCTTGCAGGAGAAGTTTTCACAGCGATATTTTACATGATGAGGCTGCCAGCCACCTGCACAACCTCATATTAGTCACCACTTATGACATGCATGTTTTATTTATTTACTAGTGTAAAAGCCCGTCATAAGACGGGAATTAAATTCAAAAGCACCAATACCTAACGGCCATTTTTACTTATTCAAAAGTATTTTTTTTTAAACCACTGTGCATCACCACAGTACACGAACTACGTAGCAGCAGCGAGAATCCCAATGTGTGTAAACGGGATCACACATTCTATAAATGATTTTTTTTGCACACCGTCATTTGCGCATTCTTCTTTGGTAAGTGTTACTATTTTCGGGAGAGTACATATAAGGGAGACAATACAATTAATGGCTAACTTTTAACCAAAGTTGCATCCCTTAGCGTTACGCCCACAGAAAAAGCTGGGAGATATATATATAGGATTTTTCAGCATCCATTACTCACCTGAATTTGTCTCCACGCTTGATGTAAAGGGTGTTAAGAACTTCATCTGAAGCTCCGACAAGAAGGGCGTAGAATGTGTGGAAAGTTCTCTCCCTGGGTCCATGATGCACAACACGTGATTTTTCCAACATGTAGTCCTTCACACGAGCTGTCAGACAACAGTTCTATTTTTAACCATAGGGAATTCGACGGAGGCTGTTAACTTGTTATTTTAAGTCAAGAATTTTAAAAATCTATTGAATCATTCAATCCAGTGGTTCGCGACCTTGTTTTGCTCCCCCCCCCCCCCCCCCCCCCCGAGCCTCATTTACCTCTGTGGTCCCCCTCGTAGCCACTGTTAGCTGGAAAAAAAATTAACTTTCCCTTCTTACTGTGGCCCCATAGAAATATGGCATGGCTCAAGTTGAGAACCCCTGATTTAATCAACAGAAAAACATCATACATAATCAATTAATGTATAGACATTACCTCAGAAATTAAGGTAAGAAGGTGGGTATGGATAGGACATACACTCAGATGACAACAATCAAGTATAGCCAGAGGTGCCTTTGACTGGAACCCGCAAGGGAAAAGAAGAGTGGGGTGGCCAAGTAGAACTTGGAGACGAACAGGGGAACGGAAAGGAAAAGAATGATGATGATGACCCCGTGTAGTCCCTGGTGGTCTCTGAAGAGACAACGGACTACTGAGCCCTCACGTATGCCGTACAAACTGACCGGCAATCTCATCAAGTAAAACAAATTGCCATGGAAACCAACACTATATGAGCATGTGAATGATTAATGTAGGCTTCTGGCATGGGGACTAGCTACAGTCATGGTGGCTCCATGCTCCATAAGGATTGCACAGGAAAATGATGATGATGACGTAGGTAGTGAATCTAGAGATAGAAATGCAGAAAGAAAGAAAGAAGTGTGAGAATACAGACATTAGCAGCTGTATTAGAGTCTCACACTGTTGAGGATTGTTGCATGGTTTGCGAGCATTTTGGTTTTACCTTGATTCGGATGGTCGCACCCTGCAACACCTCCACTAAATAGAATAATAGGGTATGCGTAAAACGTTGGATAACGCGTTAGGCCTAGTAACCAAGGGAGTCTTAGTGTAGCCTTCGGGCATATGAGAGTGTTTTTGAATTATGTGGTAGAACCACTAACTAATGTGTATAACCGTCGATGTAGTTGCTTTTAAAGCTAATGTAATAATATGTGTTTAAGGACCAGTGAGTCCAGAATTATGTAAGGCGTTAGGATTAAAACGCAATAATTCTTATAAGGGATATATTCGAGAAATACGAACGCGGAGTTAATGTATAATGGCTGTTATAGCCTGGCTAGTGATGCCAAACTGAGTTTATTATGTAGATAGAGTTTTGACGTGAATGTTAGGCAGTGATCCTAAGTAATAATGGAACAGTTAGCAAGAATGTATTAATGCTGCGTAACTATGATAACTGTGCCAAGTATTTGGATACAGATAATGGACAATAATTATGATGGTAAAATAATAGACGCACAATGTCTGATGAACTGTACACTATGAACTGTGATGTGTCAAGTTTCCTCTAATGTGGAAAATATGTTACTGTCGATAACTCATGCTGTAAATATGGAGAATTATTAAATTATGTGTAAGTCGTCCATACAGGACTTATTCTTTGAGGTCGTTCAGAAAGTTCCAGTTCAGACTGTTATGTTAAATTGACCATTGACCTTCAACGTATTGGTCAGAATAATACAACTCTGTCATATCACTAAGAAATTGAAAGAAATACTACAACAGTGAAAGATAAATACGAGATGAAGTTTATTGACTGAACGTTTACACTCAAATATCTGAAAATAAAAAATGAATCCAATGTTGCAGCATAAGACGATACTCAGTGAAAGACAGAAGAAATAACATTGCATGATACGAAATTACAATATTAGCCCACACAAGAAAAGAAAAGTCTGCTACACACACGCACACAACAGATCACTGAACCTATAAAATATACACTTAACTCGGTAAATTATAGTGACCGCTCCTTGGAGTGATAGTCCGTAACATATAAAATGACCAAAACAAACATTACAAGGTTAGGTAACTCTACAATTTACAAGTCTAAATTACTAACAGATTGACCTAAACTCGATATTTTTGTCTTATTCTTCATGTATCAAGAAAGGTGGTGTAGATCTCAACATTATTTTTTTGCTACTACCCCCCCCCCCCCCCCCCCCCCCCATCTTCTGAGCCTCGTTTACCTCTGTGCCCCCCCCCCCCCCTTTTTTTTCAAGTCACTGTTAGCTGGGAAAAAAGGTACTCTACCATCTTACTGTGGCCCCCTAGACATATGGCATGGCCCCATGCTGAGAACCACTGTTGTAGATGATCATGTCTCTCCACAACTTTCTGTCCTCAGTGCTATATTTATCAAATGTGTTGCATGACTTCTTTCCATGCCACGATGCCCAAACTGTCCAGCATCTTCTCTCGTTGTCAACCTCAATTTTTTTTTTTCCATCAGTCTTTCCTGTTGTCAAAAAATTGTCTAGCTTTACTTTTCTCAAAACCTGGCTTACAGACAATACACTGCTACCTTCTAATATGACTCTCATGGGTGACAAACTCAATATTCAAAGCAAACCTTCCCTCAACTCATATTTATTGATTTGTGTGCACCCATAGATAGCATGGAAAACGAGCACGTTACTCATTCTTAATGCATACTAACTTATTTACTTACATAGTACTTACATACTAATTTCTGTACTTACATACATACTAACTTAATACTTACTTGCATACTTACTTAATACTTACATAATATTACATACCCACTCACTCACGCTTCCACTCACACACACACTACTACTACTACTGCTGCAGTTACTACTAATGCTACTACTACATGATAATCAGACATAAAATAGAAATTACTTGGGATTAATGATTGTTCTGTGCAACGACAATATACAATATTTAACATTCACAATTTATTTGACACTAGCAAGTAAACTCCCTACCACCGAACCCACCCAAAAATATGACAGGAATGAATTATGCTGTTTATGTTGTAGGGGAGAGTGGTGAGCAATGGACCGTTAGGAGAAATGGACCGCCCCTTGTATCTCAAAAACGAATGTTCCATTTTAATTTGGACCATAATGAAAAAATACCAGTAGGATGAGATCATTTCCAGGAACAACGTCCGGTTTCTTTATGTGCGCGCATTTTTTGACAATCAGTGACCTCATTTTGTACAAGGAAATAGTTGAGTTTTTGAAGTGACATTGCAAGTCCAATTTTTGTCGCTGCTTCGCTGATTATACGGTAAGTTATTTTTATAGACAGAATTACCATTTTCCTGCATAAGCAATGTTCTTTATGCCTAAAAATTATTAGCTTTAAGAGTTTATGCTTGTCTTTTCTATTTGAATACCTGTGGGGAGAAATGGGCCGTCACTGGTCCATTTCTCCCCGAACATGGAAGCGTTATACATGTATCCCATTCATCACAAAATATTTCCTAAATCTTAGTTTGTTTAAACAGTTGAAGAAATATGTTTAAATTCTATCAATGTAAACTATAAAACTAATCATTGTTAAACTATCAATGTAATCTTATTTTATAAGTATAATTATTATAATTATTTTATACAGTAAATTTTTTTTTTCCAGAAAAAAATGACTCGTGTTTACAAGAGGAAAACAGATAAAGGCAAAGTACCGGAATCCATTATGAGAGCTGCTGTGACTGCCGTAGTGGAAGGCATGCCTGTTAGACAAGCTTCCATGGAATATGGAATTGCTCGGACAACTCTGATCAACAATATTAACAAGTCCAAATCTTCAGAAGTCAGCCTCACCCCAAATTATCGGCACAGTCAGATTTTCCTTTCCTGCTCTGGAGTTGGCAAAGCAGAACCATATTCATGTCATTACTCTTCCACCACATACAAGCAACAAAATGCAACCATTGGATCGAACTGTTTTTGGGCCCACGAAAGCAGCGTTTAGTCATTTAGCAGATTCATGGATGATAAAGAATGTTTGAAAAACCCTCTCCATCTATCAGCTTGCCGAGCTTGGTGGCGCTGCATTTGTTAGGTCCTCTACCCAACAAAACATAATGTCTGGGTTTAAAGCTCCTGGCATTTGGCCACTGGATCAAGATATTTTAAGTGCTGAAGATTTCAGAAGCATCAGTCCCTACTTTGATTGAACCTAATTTAGGCCTGGTTGATAAAGGGACCTCACTCAGTGGGACAAACTCCCTGGTTTTATTGACCAGTTCATTTTCTGTGTCACCAAATGATGCTGCCCCAAAAGTAGCTTTAAAAGTGTTTTCTCCTCCTGAGTTATTTAAAGGATTTCCTAAGGCTGCCCCTCGTAAGGAAAACAATGGAGGGAGAAAACGTGGCAAGGCAATGCTGGCAACATCATCTCCAGCAATGACAGAAATGCAGATGAAAATGAAATACTGATCAGAAAACAGAAAGAAGGTTACTATATTAAAGGCCAAGAAATCCCTTTTTGTGTCTGAAGAGAATGTCAGTGATTATGATGATGATACTGACAATATACCATATGATGATGACACAGGTTCTGACATAGGCCTATCAATGGATGAAACTGGGCGTGACAGTGATGATGAAAGTAACAGTGTCAGAATGGAGGGTGTAGAAAGTGTAGACTTAAATTGTGGTCAATATGTAGTGTGTGAGTTTGAGACAGGAGAAAACACGAAATATTTAATTGGGAAAGTCATGCAGCTGGAAGATGAGGATGGCGATGTGGAAATCAATTTTTTAAGAAAGAGTGGTAAAATGTTTGACAAGTTTTTTTGGCCTGCTGTAGAAGATTTAGGGACTGTTAAAATAAGTCAAATTAAAGCAATATTACCACAGCCAACTTGCTGCAAGGGTACAAAAAGAACAGAAAGGTATCTACGTTTCAACATATCCTTTGTTAATTTACAATTTTATTGATTCATTTTCATGGACTATTTCTCCTGCATATGGTCCATTTCTCCCCTTCATCAAGTCCATTACTCCCCATACGCGGTCCATTTCAAACCACTATGGTATCATTGCTTCAAATGTTAATTTTATAAAAAGTTTTAATGTTTAACCATTTTATGTAGACTATATTTTGAAATAAATGGGTATTTCACCTACACATATTAATAACATCTCAAACTTATTATTATTTCTATAATTTGGTGAAAAATGAAAAATGAGGGACCATTTCTCCCCACTCTCCCCTATTCTTTCTACTGCATGTCCTGAAGATAAATAAACAAACAACACACAAAGGTATGATCAGGCACTCAGTGGGAAAATAAAGAAGTAGAAGACCAGGCAACAGAAAAACAACAGAAGTGATAGGCTTACCGGGATCGAACCAGGACCTTCCGAATGGCACCCACCGCCTAGCCACGGGAGTGAATCGTCACTATCCACTCTGCCAGCTAAGCATTACAAAAATAATGCTTCACCGACAGAGGTCCAGCACGAACTCCCACGCGACCCGAATATGTACCATAGGACAACCCAGTCTAATTATAGACGCAATCACTGCTACAGTTCCGCTATTAAACAGTATAGGCCTCGGGTTTCCCCTCCTTATATGTTCATGTCCTGAAGACAGTATTATTTCTCCTATACTCATGTCATTTCTTTCCAGTCCATTTCAACTTCATTAGATCTTTGTAGTCAAACTTGTCATGAATTATGGTTAATGATCAATGCACCATAAAAAAAACTGAAAGGCATGCATGTTCCTTTAATGGGTGTTCAATTTAGCTTTCACAATGCAATGCACGCCGTTTCCATATATTCCCAAAAACGCACCATGAAAATATTGCAAGGTGTGCATGTTCTTTTAATGTGCGTTGAATTTCATTTTCACAGGTTTCCGTATTTTCCCCAAAAAGCTGGTTGGATTATTTCATTTTTGGTTACAATCGTGTCATTTAGGTCGTTAGCTTAACTTGAACGTAGTACTCTTTGTTAACCAACAAGGATATGTTTATTTTTCAAGGACATACATAAATCTAGGAAACACCCGTTGACTAAAACGCAGCAAGGTAAAGGCAAACCTGGCAACAACAAAAACACGGGCTATCAGTACACAACGCACTGAGAGGCAGAAGTTTTACGTCTGATAAGACCCAAAGTTAAATAGCCGGAATAGTTTTATGACATCTGCAGTATTTGTATTAAAGAGTAATCAAGACGCAGCAATAGAGACCGCAGTCAGCGACTCATAGCTTGACTGCCTGCGTCAGGACCAGCGAACCAGAGCTGGTCAAGACCGCACTCCACCTCCACGTGGTGGTCCTGGAAACAGTCTGCAGCAGTGCAGGCTGGCTGAGCGAGTGCGGATCGAAATGGGAAGGCAAACCCGGTCCTAAAAAATGCCGTGCTGAAGTCGGATGTGTCGGCCGAAAGGCGCAGATATCGCAGCTTCGCTGGAAACAGACACAACGCAACCAACGTCCTTTTCAAGACGAACGAGGAAGAAGAAGAAGAATAAATATTAGATAAGGAAATGGAAGCTATCCCGTGTAGTTACACAGTGTATCTGAGAAGACAATGAAAGAATAGGACGACTACTACAGCATTTATGTTGTAAGAGGTGAGTGGTTGGCAACCTCATCATGATAACAACTAGCAATAACCCGTCAAACGTGACGGGTTTTTAATTATAGTGTGCTGTTTCCGTTCCCGGATGAGCAGATAGAAGTACATTCTTAGAGTATTTCTGGTTTCTTTCCATTATAGTGTAATCAAACTGTTCATGAACACCGTCATTTGAACGCTTTTCTTTGTTGACGATTGTAACTATTTTCGGGAGAGTATATATAATGGAAACAATACAAGTTTTCAACACGGTTGCATTCCTCAGCTGTGACCAACGTACACACGGCGAGAATTATGTTATTTTAGATTCAATTTAAAAGTTATTTGTTGACAACATTTCGTGAGAAAGTGCGTGGATTGTTTTCAAAGAGTGTTCCATCGTGATCATTATGTGTCAAACCGTTCAAATACAATTCAATTCACTTTGGTATGTTATTGGCTCATGCACACCAATTTTTACGCAATTTTTTTTTTTTTTGTCGAGCACTACTAATTTCATGAAAGGAAAAAAAATAAACAATAAAACCAAAGTATTTGTTTTATATAACACCCACGCTGCGCAAGTTGCACACCGTGCGTTGCGCACTTTATTTTCTGGCGCGAGTTACTATTTTGAGTGAGACCAACCGATGTAACATACTCGTACATCGGTAATTATGTTAGTTGTGGGATATTGCCATATAAACCACTACTGCAAGAGTAAATGAGTGATTTGGTGCCGGCCTCTTACAAGGGGCTCAGCTACAGTGGTGGCTCCTTGCTCCATAAGGAGCGGAAAAGGACATTTTAAGAATGAAATAGAAATTAGGATTCAGATAGCCTCATTTGGGTTTGGATCAAAGGTGAGTAATGAAAGAAGAAAATAATGATGATAATGATAGTGATGATGATATGATAATAATGATCATGATCATGGTGGTGATGATCATGATGATAATGATGATGGTGGTGGTGATGATGATGGTGATCATGATGATAGTGATATCACCCACCACTTTCAATCTTGCCATTCGTGTTGACGTTCAGTGTGAGGAACTTGGCAAAACGGCTGGAGTTGTTGTTCAGTTTGGTCTTGGCGTTGCCAAAGGCTTCCAGTAGAGGGTTCATCTTGACAAGGGTCAAAAGAAATATATCATGTTATGTGTTAGCATTTTCTAATGCCTCTACTGTTTCTTCTTCATGTTTTTCGTATATCTTCTTCTTCTTCTTCTATTTTTTTTTTCTTTCTGTTTGTCTTGTAAGTTATTTTTTCGCCATCTCCCTCTTTTTCTTCTTCTCCTCCTCCTCCTCCTCATCATCATCATCCTAGTTACCACCATCATTATCATCTTTCTCCATTTTCTATTGTTTCTTCTTATTGTTCTCATAATTTCTTCCTCTTCTTCTATCGTGTTTTTCTAATTTTTTTTTTCTTATATTTCTGTTTCTTCTCCATCTTATGCTTCATCTTCTTCGTTTACCGTTTTTTTTTTTTCTGTTTTACTTATAACTTTGTCTTCTTTTTCTCTCTCTTCCCCTCACCCCTCTCCCTGTTTCTATTGTTGCTTCTTCTTATTTTTATTATAATTTCTTCTTCTTCACATGATCCTATTGTGTTTTTCTTCTTTCTTGTCATTTCTGTTTCTACTCCATCTTTTGCTTCATCTTCTTCATTTACTGTTTATTTTCTTACTGTTTTTCTTACAATTTCGTCTTCTTATTCCCCCACACCCACCCCCTTTTTTCATTTCTAGTTCGGCGGCAAGCGTGTTAGGTAGGACTCAGCTGCCTTTAGGGAAGTACCCAGGTTTTATTTTTATATTTATTTAGATTCTTATGTGTCCTATCTAGCCTTCACTTTCTTTCCTTTCCCTGAGGAAGGCCTTGTGGCCGCAACGTTGGCTGTTTTCTTTGTCTTTTGTCCATGTAAGACGAATCACCTTTTTTCGATTTTTTTTCATACCCATCCGTTTTTAATTTCTATTGTATCTTTTTCTTATAATTTCTTCTTTTGTGTCTATTGTTTTTTGTCTTATAATTTTGTTGTTGTTGTTGTTGTTTTCGTCTACTATGTTGCTGTAATACCCTGTTCAACCTGGAAATTGGTTATAATTGGGGTATATTGTGTGTTAGGTTCTTCGATGTTGGCCGGTTGTTAGTCCTGAAAAGGACTGGTCCTAAAAAGGACCACTAGCTGACTGTCCGGATTCCTCTCCGTTGCTTGCCTGTCCGTGGTGTGTTCATTGTGTTTTTCATATCCTGCCTCCCTATCTGGCCTGTGTGGTTTTGTGTGTTTTTGCCCTCTTCATTTCTGTTTCTTGTGTCTTCCTCTTCTCCTGTATCTGGGAAAGCGCTTTTTCTATAATTGTTGGGAGTAGCTCTTCTAGCGTTTCCTCGATGACTTCTTCGTCTGATTGGTAGTTCGTTTTAGTGTCTTTTGTGTTTGATGTAATTTCTTCAATGGTCATTCTTTCTGCCTCTATTCTTTTCAGTAGTTGTTCGTTTCCATCTGTCAGTTCTATCAGCTTCCTGACATCTTCTTCTACCTGATGCTGAATTCTTTTCATGTCTTGGTGTATTATTTTCATGTCGTTTATGAATTGTTGTTGTTTCGCGCTTTCCGAGCTGTCATGGATTTCTTCACATCTGTCAGTTGAGGTTCTGTTTTTGTGTGGCTGGCGGTTTTCTCTCTCCTTTCGCAGCTGTTTTTTTCAAATCCCTCACTTCAGTCGTGGGCCTTCTGACTTGTTCCGTTAGGCTGTCTTGGCGCCTATTACCTAGAGTACTTGCCTTCAGTGTGTTTTTTGCCTCTTGGTACGATACCCCCTTTCGAATGGCAACTGTGATTATTTGCCTTGTTTGTAGGTATTCGGGACACCCGCGGTATCGTGCTCCATGCTTTCCGAGGCAGTTGGTACATTTTCTATTGTTGTTTGGCGCTTTGTTTTGCCTTAGGGCAGTCTTTGTACTCGTGGCTGCCCGCACAGTATCTACAGACCGTCTCTTTTCTGCATGTATTCTTTGTGTGAGAAAATCCCTGGCACTTTGAACACTGCATCACTGGCGGGATGTAGGCATGTGTTCTTCGAGGTCTATTCTGGATAGTGATGTTTTCTGGGATTGTTTTCCCTTGTAGAGTCACTATTATCAGTCTGGTGTCTTCTTTGTTCCAGGACTTAAGCCTTTCTGCGTGTGTGAACCTGTACCGAGGGTTCTCGGCCTGGATGTAGCTGAGGGCCTCTGTGTCTGACAAGCTGGTGTCTATCCCTTTGATGACTACTCTCTTGGTTTCAGTGTAGATTTCTGCTTGGATTTTGATCCGGTGCGGTAGCTGAAATTCTGTAGGCCCGGATGCCAGAGCAGTCATCAGCGCTTTAGTCTTTTCTGTATCATTCAGGGCAAGTGTCACTCCCTGTTGATGCCTTCTGATACTTATTATGCCTCTTTTTCCTACTACTTTCTCCAGGACATTGATTACTTTGTCGTCCGGGAGTGCCCTGAGTGTGGCTTCTCCTCCGGACAATTGCGTAATTTTTATTTTGCGCTCTTGATCCTGTTCTTTGTGAATGCTTTTTCGTAGTTCGCCTGGGCGGCATAGCCCATCTGCCACCACTGGCTGTGTATCTGTCTTTGGTCTCGGTACCCTGTCCTCTTCTGTCTGCTCGTGATCACCGCAGGAGACTTGGCTGTTTTCTGTTGAATTGCGGCGTATCTCGATGTCTGACACTGGAGCCACCTCAGATATTGCGTCTTTCAATGTTGGAATGAGACTAAGGAACTCGTCTCCGTCTTCACGCATTCTGTATAGTGCGTCCATAACGGTCTCTGCGATAGCTTCTAGGTCTAATTCGTCTGGTTCCGTTGATATTGTCCCCACATCAGCAGCTGGCTGTGAGGTGACGTCTTGTTGTTCTGCTCTTTGGACTACCCCTTGTACTGGTCTGTGTTGAAGAGTGGTCTCTTCCATCTCCTTCATAGTGTTAGAAGGTGGGTCGGCTGTTTTTTCCGGCTGGCTGTTTTTGCTTGTGTTCAGTGCTGGTGGGCTGGTGTAGACCTTCCTCTTTTTCCAGTGTGGTTTATTTCGAGCCATTTTGACTATTGCGATCGCTGTGTACGTCCTGAAAAGGACGCTGGTTATAGTGCGTTGTGTTGTCAGTGTTGTATCGATCTTTTCTAAACGATGTTTTGAGAAGTGGAGTCGTTAATGGTCTTATAATTTCTGTTTCTTCTCCATCTTTGACTTCTTTATTTACTGTTTCTTCGTCTTACTGTTTTTCTTAAAATTTTGTCCTTGTCTTCTTCATTTCCACCCCCCACCTCCTCTTTGTTAATTCTTATTCTTCTATAATATTTTTCTTCTATTTTTTTTTTTTTGCCTCATAATTCCTGCTTCGGGTGAACAAGGATAATAATGTACCACGGTAATCTTTTCCATTAGACTAATAAATTATAGTGACCTCCCCTTAGACTGATGAACCATAACATTTTTTTTTTAAATTTACAAAGGGATGTCACTCTATAATTTACTAGTCTAAAGGTAAATATTACCATGTACTTTCTAGTGCTGCGCTATACAGCTCATGGGGTAGAAAGGGTTAAAGTGGTACCTTGATAATTCGGTCCTGTAAAGTTTCGTATTCACTGCCAGCTATGTGCATGAGGTGGTGAACTATATGTTTGGTGGCTTCCGTCTTTCCGGCACCAGACTCTCCACTGACCAAAATGACCTGTATCGCATGAATCCAAATTAACATGATTGTTGTGAATAATATTCACTGCGTTTGGGAAATATAAGGAAATCAAAATAAATTTAGAATCTTCAACTCAAATGTTAAGACAGTCCAAATGTTTGAATATACACTGCATTGAGAAGTATAGGGAATTATTTATTTTAGGGCTGGGATTTATTTAAAAAATCTTAATCAATTAATAGAATTTCTTTAATCACAGATTAATCTATCAATTTTGAACAATTTGATAAATTATTTAAAAAATCATAAATAAAATTATTTTTTAATCACAAAGCACTTTTTTTTATTTTGCTTTTTTATTAGGCAACATCGTCCTGACAATATAATGAAAATACTGAAAAGTTACAAATAAACAATTTATTATTAATGACCATACTTGCCAAATTCCACATTTCAAACCTCCAACATAGCAAATATTCTTGCATTTAAGCAGCAAACAGAAACATTGCTAACAATGGAATAATCAATTAAAATTAGTTTAATCAATTAATCGATTTTTAATCATTATAGATCCCAGCCATAATATATTAACATAAATTTTTTTTTAAAATGACACTGACAATGATAAGCCGTACCTGGTTTTGTTGTAGCCTCCGTATACTTTGGTAAGCTTGGGCAGAAATGGCAAACAGGTGTGGTGTGTCAGATATACTGTGTTCGGTGTATCCTTTGAAGTACTGAAACAAGGACATTGTACAATGAGACCAGGCAGAAAAAAAAAGGCTAGCCCTTTCAGAAATATTTTTGTGCGCTAAATCTTCTAACCTTAAACAGAATATTCTTACCAACTCTTTACTATCAGTGTCCTACATGATCACTGACCAAAGCATAGGAAGGGAAAATCTTATCCTGTGAGGTGAGATGCTTAAGAAAAGCCATTAAAGTTACCAGGAGAGACAGAATGAGAAATGATGAGATCAAGAAAAATGGTGGGAACTACATCCTACATCAAGTATATAGAGAGACACACAAAAATTAAGTGGTTGGGCCATCTCATAAGAATGGAGCTTGATAAACTACTACTACGTGCCTACAAATGCAGAACTGGTTTCAGGGCATGGGGAAGACCAAGGGGTTAGATGGATAGGCAAAATCACAGACATCCTTCAACAACACAGGCTCACAGCAGCCAAGGCAACACACTTGGCTCAAGAACACAAACTTCAGCTCCATACTACGCTTCACGGCAATAGTGGAAGGAAAAAGCAAGTAGTAAGAAAGTACTTAATCTCCATAACAGTGCAGTAATGTAGAACTAGTCAAATGACTTATCAAACTGTGATTAATAAATCAAAACTGAAAACAAGTAACTATTAACCGTCCAGCTCTTTTCAACCAATCAGCGTTATCAGGGAACCCAGCCAATCAGCATTATCATGAAATACAACCAATCAGTGTTATCAGGGAATCCAGATAATCAGCATTATCATGAAACTCAACCAATCAGCATTATCAGGGAATCCAGCCAATCAGCATTATCATGGAACACAACCAATCAGCGTTATCAGTGAACCCAGCCAATCAGCATTATCATTGAACACAACCAATCAGCGTTATCAGTGAACCCAGCCAATCAGCATTATCATGAAACACACCCAATCAGTGTTATCATGGAACCCATTCAATCAGCATTATCATGAAACACAACCAATCAGCATTATCAGGGAAACCAACCAACCAGCGTTATCTATAATGTTTAAAAAAAAAAGCACCACTACTATTATGAACAACACAACAGTCTGAACTATAACTAAAATATAAAAAAAACACCATCGAGAGGAATAATACAGTACAGAGCATAGAATATAAGCAATAAAGAAAATATCGCACTAAATGAAACACGTCCTAATATAACCAACAGTTCCATGTATATGGTAAATGGTTGAAAGGGACGTACTACGAAGAAAAGTAGTTAACACGTAACTAAAAAAAGCTGCTGTTATTTTCATAGCATTGTTGTTTAGCACGTTCTTTAAGGTATATAAGAACACCACTGCAATCAGCCTGAGCCAAAGCATACCTCGTGTCCACGCAGTGATGGCTTCGGTAGCTATTTGTTTTGTTTGATGAGGTAGCTGCCTTACACACCACCTCACATTAGCCGCAGCTTAACGATATACCAAAGGGATCTGTGGCTTAATTTATGGATGTTTCAAAGTTCGAATTCAAAATCCTTCGGGATCCAAACGATAGTCATCATCATCATCATCATCATTTCCCTTTTCCCTCTCTATGGAGCATCAGGTTAATACTGCAGCTGATCCTCTTGCAGAAAGCCTGCGCCAAAGCATTCCTGTGAGCTTGCAACGATAATTCGTGTAGCATGATGTTTTACATGATGAGTTTGCCAGTCCCATGGAAAATCTCATATCAGTTGCCTTTTACAATATCTCTGAGGGAGCAATAGTCCTTTTTTTGCTATGTCCCGTCAGAGGGCCCCCCCCCCCCCCCCCCCAACCGGTAACTATATGGGAACTACAAACGATATTATTCTTTTATGCATCCTTAGCCCCTGACTGAGAAAACAGTCAGTGGCCATAACGCCTAGTGGCGTTTTATAGGGCAGCAACAAACTGTCCCCACTTTGCCCGGTCGGTGGCCAATATTAACAAATCAGAGATCGAGCCTAACCACTTCGACTAAGAACCAAAGAAATAACTCCTAGTCGATGATTCATTTAGCTCCACCCAGGTTCTAATTTAATTTACAACTTTATCTTCAACTGCTTTTAGCTGTTTTTCTAAGAAGTGAATGTTGGAAAAATGAAACACGAGAGAACCAAAATAGGTAGGGTTAATTAAAGATAGCTTTTCTAGCGTTAACACAGGAGCACAAAATATATATATTTTTTAATATTTGACCTAAATTCTAGAACCAAGATATTCAGTTGAAAAGGTTCACATGTCGTGTCAGTGAGTAATGTTGTTGTCATTACCTAGATATGTGTAGGTGCGTCCTGTTTTAAACGTTAGGATTTCATCTTCTCTTCTTCTTCTTCCGTCCTTAGCCACCGACCGTCAAAGCAGTCAGTGGCCATTACGCCTAGTGGCGTCTTAGGGCAACAGCAGATAGGTTTTCTTTGCCATTGTTTCCCATCACGCCTATTGGCGTCTTTAGGGCAACGGCAAATCAATCCATTTGCTGTTGTTTCCGTAATCGAAGTGACTGGCAAACGGGTGATCAGCCCGTTGGTTTAGGATTTCATGGTCATCCATAAATCCATCCATTCATTCATTTATCCATCCATACATCCATTCATCCACCCACGCACCCATCCATTTGTATGTCCATCCGCCCGTACGGATGTATGCATAAATATCTACATAGAATCTTTTTACATACATCCACGTAGACACATGTAGATACATATATTATACACATGCATACATGTATGGCAATGATAGAGAAAATGGTACAGAGCGACACAGAAGGAGAGAGAGAGAAATAGAGAGAGATAGAGATAGAGAGAGAGAGTGTTTGTGGTGTTAGAGAGAGAGAGAGATAGAGAGTGTGTGTGTGGTGTTAGAGAGAGAGAGAGAGAGAAAGAAAGAGAGAGAAAGAGAGAGAGAGAGAGATAACGTTAGTAATAAACTCACTTTATGTGTACAAAGCTCCAGCGGTTTGAATGGGTTGACCGAAATGAGAATTTCTCCACAGCGGGTCTGAAATTTTAAATAAAAATGATCACTGTTATACAATGCTGAATTCTGAACACTGATAAGCCATATTATATCTTCTAGAGGTAACTGGGAGCACCCAAGAAACTACAAAAATCTCACATAAAACATAGTAATGTCATATACTTAAGTCTGTGTTTTGTGTTGTCTACATTATAAAGCCACATGGTTTCAGAAATAAAATGGTAAAGGCCCAAAGCAAATACTACCGTAGAGGAGTGAAGTGTTAGAGATGTCACTTATGAGGTCTTAGCTTTATGAAAAAAAGGGGGGGGGGCGTGTTTCCTTCATCGATGTCTTTGTGCTTTCTTTAACTCAAGAGAAAATGGAACAATTCAGCCACCCATTGCCCTATTGAGAAGCTAAAACCATCATCCACAACATTTACAGTGGAAGGAGGAAGGGGATGTTTACAACAGAGATGACCCAATCCACCAGCTAAATAGACACCAGCAGACTTATCATTTTCCGCCTGAGAACTGGCCACTGCAGACTACTTGGCCATCTCTATCGCATCAGGATATCTCATACATTCTCCAAAACTGTCCTACCCCATGATGACCCACGAAAATGACCTGGCCAAGGAGGCGCTGAGCTCAGGCAGAAGCAATGGGGGTGCCGTGCTGACCTGGAAAAGACTGGACTTCGTCCTGGCGACAGGCCTGCCGATTTAGCATGACTACAAACTGAACGCAGAAGAGTCAGGTACCTATTTTTGGTTTGGTTTTGAGGACAATCTTCATTGCACACGGGCAACTCCATCAGTGCTCCGATCTCTTCCGTTAGATCGCACACGGAGGACCTCAGCACAGTGCACGAACTCCGTAGCACCAGCAGGAATCCCAATGTGTATATATAGGAAACACACATTCTATAAATATTTTTGTAGTGGGTATGTTTATAATTTTTAAATTTTGCCAGGACAGCGGCCTTATGGCCAACTCTTTACGATTTCCAACTATTTACAGATAAGTAGTCCGCATCGTGACGCTACCAGCTTACTCGATTGCTTGTGGCTTCAGAAAGACAAACAAGATTAATGAAATAAATATCTTCTTCTTGAAGGGCCAGTTTATTCACATCCTCTCTAAAACACTTAGCGTTGGAATGTAGAGCTACATATAAAGTTTATATCGTACTGAATAATATATAATTTCAAAGCAATGTTGTCAGAGGGCGCCACATGGTGCCAGAGTGGTGCCATCAATTATTTCGTCACACTTTTTACTTTTAATACAAGATAACTCATAAGTTATAAATGAAAGTAAAATTCATTACGTTTTTAAACTGCATTCAGAAACAAACAGTTTTGTATACCGTAAAATCTCGCGTATAATACGCACTCGTGTATAATACGCATGCTTGATTTAGCCCAAAATTTTCTGGTAAAATGGAAATTCGTTTATAATACGCACCATAATTTTTCAAGATTTTATTTTATGAATCATTTGTTAAAAAACTGAAAGAAGATGGAAGATGCTGCGCGATAGTAGTTCTTCGACGAACTGAAAGACCATGTCGCTTCATAAAACGAACTGCCCATCCATATGACGCTTTAAATGCTGTTGTGCCTGTACGAGATATTTTAAGTTCCAGAGCTTTAAGTCGGATTTTAATGCGTGAAACACTGCCTTCTATCCACCACCCACTCCAATAATGCTTTTTCTAGGTCTGGAAGATCTGGTGGTGGCCCACGATTTGCCTTTTTCTTACTAGGCAACACTTGCAGCGTCTCTTTCATTTTTCGCCATAATCGAATGTTGCACTCATTAATGGAAAAAATGTCGAATTGCTGCCCGATTGCCGTTAGATTCTGCATATTTTACCACTAAGAGCTTTTCTGCTGCAGTACAACATTTTCTTGAATTCATTTTTAGGGCTCAAAATAATCAAATGACAAACTTCACAACCAAGCTTAATATCAAAACAGATTGAAGACCAAGAGTGCGAAATGCGTTTTGCAACGATGTCTGACACATAAGAAAACACATGGCACATTCAATTTTGCGCCATTTTCACTGTCAAATTGTGACAAAAAACTTGACAGACTTTCCAATGTAGGTTACTTTCGATATCGAAAATTACGTATTTTTTAGTACTCGCGTATAATACGCACCCGAGTTTTAGCGAGCAAAAATGAGTAAAAATTGTGCGTATTATACGTGAGATTTTACGGTAGTTACTGTATTATGGAACAGTAAGAGGGAAAGCATTAATACAATTTTACGTATATAATTACCGTACATATATTCGGTGTGATTTTTTTCCGTTTGAATACGAAGGGAGAAAATTACAAGCTTTGAAATAAAGTAAGCTTAAATTAAAATTCTTTGACGTTTGCAAATATTTAAAGTAACTTCGATTCTTCTTCTTCTTGGATTCTTAGCCCCTGACTGACAAAGCAGTCAGTGGTCATCACGCCTAGTGGTGTAGTAGCAGCAACAAACTGTCCCTATTTTTCTAGGTCGGTGGCCATCCCCAACTCTGGGTCATGCTTTGCATCTCAGACTCCACTGTTCTCCGCCAGGTTGTCTTTGGTCTGCCTCTCTTTCGCCGTCCTTCTGGGGCCCATAGCATAGCAGTTCTAGTGATGGTTTCAGTGTCCTTTCTGAGGACGTGGCCAACCCAGTTCCCGCCGTCTGCCTGCAATGATGGTGTGCATGCCTTTTAGACTGCATCGTGTAAGCAGTTCCTGGAGATGGTATTCCAAAAAAATTCGAAGAATTTTCCTTCGGCAGGTTGTGTGGAATGAGAATAATTTGGACATTTCCTTTTCTGTTAGTCTCCAGCACTCCGCGCCATATAAATGTACAGAGAGTACGCAGCTCTCGTATAATCTTAATTTGCTGTTTGTGCTGTACTGGGAAGACTTCCAAATGTTGTTTAGATTTACAAAAGCTGTTCCGGCTTCATTCATTCTGTTACTGATGTCTTTGCTTGTTCTGCCGTCTGGTTTTACTATGCTTCCTAGATATGTAAACGTATAACTTCGATCAGAATCAACAAAATCAGTTCCAAGTAACATTTTCAGTCTTCTAAAAGTGCTCCAGATGCTGACAAATTAAGACGATGGCATTACATCTACCATGTCCTTGTTTTGACGGGTATATTTGCTAGCATGGAATAAAAAGCAAGTGCGACGCATTATTCTTTATTTTTCTTTTAAGTTTACTGTGCAGCATAGTCCTTTATAACAAATGCTTCTTTCTTTCTTTTTTTTTGGGGGGGGGGGGGGGAGGGGGGGGGTTATGTTAAAGTTCTTTCTGTCTTCTTTATCCTTGTTGTGACTATTGTGACGATACGGTTGTGCGATCTCACGTCCACTCCGTCAGAATCATTTTTTCTTTCTTCATTTTTCTCTTCCTCTCGCTCATCGCTTTTATTTGGCATAATTTTTGCCCTTTCATTCATTATTATGTGGCATATTTTATGCACCATTTTTTTTTCTCTTTATGCTGAATCTAATAGGGAAAAGTCTCTAACACTCCACTCCCCTATGGAAGTATTTGCTATAGGACTGTCTTTATCTTGTTTACCACTCCTCAGACGTATTTACGTTCCGCCAGGTGAACTGTGGTATTATCGTAACAATACCCAGTCATCAGACCGGCCACCCGCTTATCTCTTTGAATCCGTCTGACCACCTTTGGAAACGTGTCGGTCCAACCTTTGACCCCAGTGAAAAGCTGCTTATCGTGTTGACAAAAGCTTGAATTGTGCGTCCGATGAAAGAAAACAATATTGTCTGACCAGACATCTGTCTGGCGGAGGCACGCAGATAAAGGCGATAATTGGATAACCTGTCGGGGTAGACATCTTGGCGGAAGACATTACGCCAGGAAAACATGGTCACAATATTGTGGGAGGCAGATAGGTGCAGCCGGAACAATATTAGGTCTTAGTATAAAGAAGTCACGCGTGGATATTAAAATTAATATTTTAAACACGTGAGGGGACATTTAAAACTTCCCCACCCAAACAGTGCTACAGAGATTTGATTGGTTTGATTTGAGATGCCGGAATAAACAATGCATTCTATTGGAACATTCGGCGAAAACACCATCTGTGATTTGAACTGAGAATGAGAGATATAATCTAGTGAACTCAGAAACACAGAACAGACAGCTTCGCAACTTCAACCGAGCAACTCCCAAACAGCCAGAAAGAGAAGGATCAGACCTTGAATTCCTATATCAAAAGTGGCAGATCGACAGTATTTGGGCAACTCTGAAACCTTAAGAGTAAACCCGCATATTTAAATACACAGACTGTAAAATTTCAGGACCAGGACTTTACATATTAGGACTGGAAACCTAGGAATTGGATCATCAGTCATAAGAGAAGTTTGATTTGAGATGCCGGAATAAACAATGCATTCTATTGGAACATTCTGCGAAATATAACCCAGACCAAGAGTATCGCAGAACACCCGTCGAAGAGGAATTACTAGTTTCCCAGGCCAAGTGATTCATAGAACACCGTCATAAGAGGAATTTCTCAGACGAAATTGATTCGAGAGCATATGCACCGAAATTGCTCGCGTCCATCTGAAATCTGCACAAGGAGATTGTGAATTCCCAAAATTGTGGGTTCGTGGTTACAAGCCATCAGAAGATTTGTAGTACTAACGCAGCTAGTGTGAGAGAAAAGCATCCACCATAACCGCCTACAATGGAAGAGAGTGTGGAGAAGGCTTTCGTCATCACAGAACTGATGAACAAAACTGCAGGACTCACTCATACAAGCTAAGTGCTAACTAAAAGGCACCAGCAAAAAGGATATTTCAGTTAAACTATAAGTATAAAGTTAAAATTCCACTAATCTTTCCATGTTTATTTTAACCTGTTAAAGACTTTTTCACTATTAAATTTGTTACCTGTTGTTTTAAAACTAAACAATAATAGTTGATTCATTTATATGTATGAAAGCAAACGTATCACCCAGAATACTTAATCTATACATAAATACTTAGACATATATTTACACTAAACAGAGATATACCTTATAAGAGGGATTTCGTTGGATTACACCAACTGGGGGCTTGAACGGGCTAAACCATTGCTCAAGCCCTTCACAAAAGGCGACGGACCAGATAATATGTTAACAAATTGCTCAGCCCTAAGCAGCTTTTGTTCTTGACTTCTGGGACTATCTTGTGAACGCTCCCTTAAGGTAGAAGTGGCATTAATCTTCTATCTACATCTCTGCCAAGAGTAATCTTGCGCGGAGGTAGATACTTTGGAAGCCAATATTAGATACTCTTGAGTTTTGGTCACTGTTGGGCCACTACTGCAAAGCAGGGGAGGCAATCCGTGACAACTATCATCAACTCCCTTCTCCACTAATTTTTAAAAATTATATCTAATTATTTTACCCTGGAGATTCCATAACAAGTATAGTATATAACAAAAAATGAGGAGGCTGCTGTAAAACTGGTAAGGAAACAAATATATAAATGTCTTTCTGGTTTTGCGATTTTCTTGCGTTATTATTGTTCTTTTTCGCTCATCACCTGTGTTGTTTACTTCTTCATCTGCTTCTATCGTTCTTTTTTGTATATGTTTCTCATCATCGTATGTGTTTGTAGTATCTTTCTTTGACCTGTATATAATTCTTGTAAATTAATATTAGACAAACATAAAGGTATGTTTTCAGGCACTCGTAAGAAATAAAGAAGTAGAACACTTGGACAACAGAAAAACAACACGTGAGTGGCCTACCCAGGGTTCGAACCCCGTACCTTCCGTACGACAACTCCGCCTAGCTATCAAGCGAATCACACTGACCCCACGGCCAGCTAGGCATCCCCAAAAAAGGATGCTTTGCTGACTATTTATCAGTACGAAACACACAAGATAACACCGGAAGTATACAGTGGGCAACTCAGCCCTTAAATGACGCAATCACTTCTGTTGTTCCCCTATTAACAGTATGTGTCAGTCCAAACAAGACAAAGACCTTGATACTGGGTCCAGTAAATAGTAGAAGACTGAAGGACATTAGTATAGAACTGAGGGTAGGTTTCTGGTATTGTATAAACATAAATAACACATAAGGAAGGGAAACCCGAGGCCTGTAAACAGTAAATTAATATTAGACAAACATAAAGGTATGTTTTCAGGCACTCGTAAGAAATAAAGAAGTAGAACACTTGGACAACAGAAAAACAACAGACGTGAGTGGCCTACCCAGGGTTCGAACCCCGTACCTTCCGTACGACAACTCCGCCTAGCTATCAAGCGAATCACACTGACCCCACGGCCAGCTAGGCATCCCCAAAAAAAGGATGCTTTGCTGACTATTTATCAGTACGAAACACACAAGATAACACCGGAAGTATACAGTGGGCAACTCAGCCCTTAAATGACGCAATCACTTCTGTTGTTCCCCTATTAACAGTATGTGTCAGTCCAAACAAGACAAAGACCTTGATACTGGGTCCAGTAAATAGTAGAAGACTGAAGGACATTAGTATAGAACTGAGGGTAGGTTTCTGGTATTGTATAAACATAAATAACACATAAGGAAGGGAAACCCGATTCCTGTAAACAGTAAATTAATATTAGACAAACATAAAGGTATGTTTTCAGGCACTCGTAAGAAATAAAGAAGTAGAACACTTGGACAACAGAAAAACAACAGACGTGAGTGGCCTACCCAGGGTTCGAACCCCGTACCTTCCGTACGACAACTCCGCCTAGCTATCAAGCGAATCACACTGACCCCACGGCCAGCTAGGCATCCCCAAAAAAGGATGCTTTGCTGACTATTTATCAGTACGAAACACACAAGATAACACCGGAAGTATACAGTGGGCAACTCAGCCCTTAAATGACGCAATCACTTCTGTTGTTCCCCTATTAACAGTATGTGTCAGTTCAAACAAGACAAAGACCTTGATACTGGGTCCAGTAAATAGTAGAAGACTGAAGGACATTAGTATAGAACTGAGGGTAGGTTTCTGGTATTGTATAAACATAAATAACACATAAGGAAGGGAAACCCGAGGCCTGTAAACAGTAAATTAATATTAGACAAACATAAAGGTATGTTTTCAGGCACTCGTAAGAAATAAAGAAGTAGAACACTTGGACAACAGAAAAACAACAGACGTGAGTGGCCTACCCAGGGTTCGAACCCCGTACCTTCCGTACGACAACTCCGCCTAGCTATCAAGCGAATCACACTGACCCCACGGCCAGCTAGGCATCCCCAAAAAAAGGATGCTTTGCTGACTATTTATCAGTACGAAACACACAAGATAACACCGGAAGTATACAGTGGGCAACTCAGCCCTTAAATGACGCAATCACTTCTGTTGTTCCCCTATTAACAGTATGTGTCAGTCCAAACAAGACAAAGACCTTGATACTGGGTCCAGTAAATAGTAGAAGACTGAAGGACATTAGTATAGAACTGAGGGTAGGTTTCTGGTATTGTATAAACATAAATAACACATAAGGAAGGGAAACCCGAGGCCTGTAAACAGTAAATTAATATTAGACTTCAGAAGGTCTAAAATGGACTGCTTCGAGAAGAATGGAGAACATATATAGATGCCTGAAGCCTTCGGCAACCAGTGTGAATCTACTGTCCTGGTCATACAGGAGTACGCGGCAATGAAAAAGCTGACAGACTAGCTTAGAGAGCACCCATAGTGGGCAGTGGCGTAGCGAAAGGGGGGGGGGGGAAAGGGGTAGCGGGCCGTCGCCCCGGAGGGGGCGCCAAAACGTCAAGTTGTTTTTCTACGAATGCATGTCATTTATATTTTCGTCTTCAAATCCAAAACATTCTTCTTCTTCAGATATATGATCACAACTAATGTTAATGAGCAGCTGAACGTACTCTCGTAGGCATAAAACATATACGCGACTTATCTCTTTCCCGAAACAAATGTTGCACAGAAGCAACTCTGTTAAAGTTCGACAGCAGAAGCTGTTAAAGTCATTTATGAAAGATTTGATGAACTCGCAGATCTACTTGAGAGGCTGTCCGAAGGTACAAACCAAATACGGGACACAAGACGCATCGAAAGTGAGGAATGCAGTAAGCGACCCATAGCTTGACTGCCTGCGTCAGGGTCAGCGAACCAGAGCTGACCAAGACCCTACTCCACCTCCACGTGGTGGTCCTGGAAATAGGCTGCATCACTGCAGTCTGGCTGAATGAGTAGGGATCGAAGAGGGAAGGCAAACCCGGTCCCAAAAAATGCCGTGCGGAAGTCGGATGTGTCGGCCGAAAGGCGCAAATACCGCAGCTTTGCTGTAAACGGACACAACGCAACCAACGTCCTTTTCAGGACGAACGAGGAAGAAGAAGAAACCAAATATATCACACAAGAAGCGAGACATACAGTCTACCTCAAAATGTTTTTAATTTCAATTTTACAGAGTTGCTTTATTTCTGGCATCAAATTCTTGGGAAAACTGACAGCGTACAAAAACGTTTACAAGATCCACTAATGAACAGCAAAGATGCGGCACTTGATTTGGAGTCTCTCCAAAGAGAACTTAACAATACGAGTAACAGTTATGCGAAGACCATATGCGAAAAATGGGAAATCAAAGTTGAAGGTCGACGCGTAATGTCCGGTGAACTCACTCAAGATATTACACTTACGGAAGAAGATGAGCTTGCGCGAGTGATGAGGTGCGTCGTAGACAGACTACAGCAGGAAACGTCAACACGTTTTAGTCGACTGAAGAATATAAACACAGAATGTGAATTCCTTCCCAACACTGATAATCTTTTCTAGACGGATAATGCTGAAAAGATCAGTCAGAAATGCATTGATCTGGCAAGTTTTTATGACACAGACATTGATGGCAAAGAACTGTTTTCGGAGGCATGCAATTGGAAGATGCTAATGTAACTGCTTATTGAGTATGTTCCATCAAATGCATTTGAATTACCTTCATTCGTGGTGTCTTACAGAAATGATGCATCCCAAATATACGGATAGCACTTGCAAATTCTGCTAACGATTTCTACTTCAGTAGCCAGTTGTGAGCGTTCTTTTGTAAACTAAAGCTAATTCTTTCGTATACACAAGGTTCTATGGGACACGAACATCTGAGTAATGTAGCGCTTCTTAGTACTGAAAGAGAAACTCTCGAGAACATTCATTTTGATTACATAAGTGATCAATTTGCAGGAAGGAAGGAGCGAAAGATCAATACTTAGTAGAAGCAGAGATATCTGCGGTGTACCGTTTATACTGTCAATAAAAAGCTTTTTAAAAACAGCGGGTTATTTCTTTTCTTTTGCGTTAAATTAATTCTTAAATTTCATATTTTCCCAATAATTCATACTGTTGTTTTTAATGTAATTCAAAATTCACTACAGCGCTTGATATAGTCTTTTAAACTTCCTTTCGATCTGTCTACAAAATGAGCATGTATTTTTTTCTTGCGGTGACAAGGGACGAATTTTTTCTGGCTCGTCCGCGCGATAAAAACCCTCGGTACGCCACTGACAGTGGGGACACTGGGTATGGGTAAAGGAGATATAATAAGAACAATTGACGATCGCCTGTTAGAGAATGACACTGCAATAAATGAATCACCACGACTGTTGGAATTTGACCCCAAATGTAAAACTAGTAGAGGTGCACGTATGAGAGGATGGGTCAGACGTGTATACAACCAGGGAGTTACAGGAACAATTAGCATTCATACCCTTCGACATTTGCTGAGGGAGACTAAGCACCTATGGGTTTGTCCGGAGTGCAGTCATGTTGATTCTGAACCACAATAACAACTAAAACTTGAACTGGCTATTGAAAATTTAAAAGCTAGAAGAGATGGGCACATATTCCAGAAACGGAAAAAAATTAATCACTAGAAAAGCAGGAGTAACGAGTAAAGACAAAAAATACCACGTTTTCGGAACAAAGTATATTGTTGTTATCAAATGCGCTTGTTCAATGAAATGTGGAATGAAATGTATATATTTTGGACATGCGCCCTAATATAAGCGACGGTCCCTGTGTCTAGGTTGAGCCAAATCAAGGCATAAATTTGCTTTTAAAAAAAGGAGGAAATGGAGAAACTGAATCCTTGAGAAATGGTGTCATCTTCAGGACATGACAAGGAAGTTGCACATCATAATACTTTGCCGTAATCTTGAAGGGTTACTTGCTCGCATTTTTAAAGAAAATTTATATAAACGAACAAAAACTTTGATTTACCAGCATGCACCGTATTGGCCCGAATATAGTAAGGCCTCACACATAATATGACCCTAAAGTTATGAAGATGTTCTACATGAAAAAGTAAAGGTTTCGTTTGTCTTGGATGTATTCGCAAACAAAGTCAAGTCAATGTTTAGAAATTTCCTAGTCTTAGGCCCCATGAATGCTTGTCCTGGGGCACTGGCACTCCTAAATGTTTCTTCCGAAGTCGTATACCGTTTTAGGCTCGGAAACACCAAACGTGTTAGCAGCCTGCACTTTTTTTTTTTTTGCGCTTTGCGTAGTTCTCTTAATTTAACATTTGTATCGTAGCTTCTTCTTAATCCTCTTGTTTACTTGAGACGCCGAGGAAGCCTTCTTTTAAACACGGTCAATCACTCACGGATCTACCATGGGTACCGTAATTTTTCAATATCTGTAACACAGCACAGATTATGCCACCAACTAAACTGACCTACTGAATTACCAGTTCAGAGACACTGAAGGGTGCAAATCCTCACTCTCTCGCTTGGTTTTGACCTTGAGTTTATTATTAGATGCGCGCGGTGACTCCCGCCCGCACCGGCCGGTACAGTTCCAGCATGTTACTAAATATTCTGTAGAAATCTGCCTTTTTTCAGTCAAAAAGGTTAGGCTGCGCATATCCTACGAATATAATTGTCGGAAGGACATTTTTAAGTTTTAACTGATTAATCTTCATCTTTGATCCTAAGACGCCGACTGTCAAAGCAGTCAGTGGCCATCACGCCTGGTGGCGTTGTAGCAAATGTAAATTTTGCTGGGGAGGTTAAGATGTTATACCTAACAAGAAAGATAGTTGTGTCTGTGTTAACTGTGTGAGGTCAAGCACATGTAGGTCCCTGACTATAAAAGAATGATGATGAACCTAACGCTACCTCCCTAGATCTCACACAGTCCGTATTTTGATTCTAGTGGCTGGTGTATGATGTCTCTAGTGTCTAGGGGTGAAATGAAGATGATGGTACATCAACACAATACACTTTAACTCACTAAAAGAAAATGAATAAGACGGTGGTTAAAGTCTTCTTTTAAAATTTGAATGTTTTTTTTTTCTTTATACAATTTAATCTGCCTGTCCCGCCAACTTCTTTTGGACAGGTCTTTGAAAATGAGGAAATATATTTATATATAATGCTGTAACTAAAAATATGGACTCTTGGTCTTATGAATATATTGTTAATATAGAGTTCCTGTAGGTGTATTCACAGACTAAAACTTTAATAGTTGCTAGTGATTGTCATTTGTTATGAGGAGCTGTTGTTTTCATCAAGCCCCATATAATTCAATGTTATTTTGATAGGAACTAGTTTCTTAGGATGAAATGTCAGAGGTCCCAGCTGATAACATGTCACCTGGGATTCTTGATCGGTCGAATATATGTCAGTATATCAATGTAGAGACAATGTAGATCAGCACCCACACGTAAGCTCCTTCAGGCTATCAGCTGACAACTTAAACTTTATAATGGAGACTTTACACCCACTCATCAGGTTTCCTGTCACCGGATGGTAACAGGAAATAAAAACTCTGCAATAAAAAGACACCCCGGCCTTTTCATACCTGATCACAACTTCTTATCCCTATATATACATGACAGTATGGGGTCAGCCTTTTGTGCATTCATGTGCATCAGCCCCTAATTTATGACTCACACCCTTCTGTGACCACACCACAGGTCCCTATGGCAGATACGCCACTGTACTTTTACATAGTTTGCTTCAATGCAATAACGTGGAGTAACCACATCTCCTTTTATATGATTTTCTTCTTTTCTTTTCTAACTTATAAACGCTCTAGGCATGTTGAAAAGTGTTCATAGAACACAGAGGCTTCCTAACATTTCCAATACAAAATATTAATACAAAATCATAATAATATGCAACAGTCAAATACAGTTCAATGTGAGGACTCAATAATGTTTGCTTCCGGCATGTCCTTCACTTTTCCACAGCAGTACCTGACTTTTTCAGTTTTAATCAAGCATGTAAATACATAAAGCATTCTTACCACTAGTTCAAAGAAATATGTCACAAATAACGTTGACTGGCAAAGAATATGGCCTCAGTTTTGCTCTGCCTTGTCCAGATAGTGAATTAGTATTTAATTTTACAAGTTATCACATCTGATCTCAACGTAGTTGTTTGAATAAAATTTTCTAGTCAAATGGCCACGAGACCACTATGCCTTTTGCCAATATCTATTAGAGCCGACCAATGAAAGCAGGCACTACTACAATTTTTTTGAATTTAGTTTGAAAAAAACAAAACAATCCCAAACAAACTATGTGCCTCGTAGTCCATTGGTCAGTCCGCGTTAGTTATGCCAATAGAAAAAGATGTTTCGTTTTAGTTACATTTTTCCTATCCCTCCCCTTTTACTCCTATACTCTTATACCAACTAATAGAATTTGAATTACTACAATGCCTTTTTTTTTTTTTAAACTAGCGTCCCCAATAACGTTATGTGTAACGAGCAAGAACAACAGTCTGTCCGGTCAAGCGTTCTTAGACATTTAGTATTTTCTCAATAACTTGGCTAATACTTGGACTACCATATTTTTTAAAACATATTTTTGCTCAGGGGACTTTAAGCTATACTACCATATGATTTTTATGGTCAGTTTCAGTATGGTTTAGATTTTCAATTTTGTCACTGTCAATCGTCAAATATAAATTTTACACAAGTCGGCCATCTCTCTCCCCCCCCCCCCCCCCCCCCCCCCCCCCCCCCCCCCCGGTCTCTAACATTTTCCTCACTATTCAAATAAACCAACTAGTTTGAGTGACGTCAGAATATTACCGCTAGGAGGAAATGAAAAATTGTTTGTGTGTTTGCCTCTGCTGGCTTTGCCCACAGCGTGTATATATTAAAGAGAACGCGTGCAGAGCGAAGAGGGGTTTTTCAAAACTTTGGTAGTGTTTTGCGTTAATTATTACAATCGTCTCATTCTTACTACTGAGAAATGCCCGAATTATTACAAATGTTAGTGTTAAAGTTAACATATTACGTTAATTCAAACGCCAGTTTGGTCTCACAGTTCTGGCAAGTCGTTAATTACAAGCTTGTCCCCCGTTTCAGAGCCATACAATAGGAATGACTTGACATTTGAGTTGAAGATTCTTATTTTCGTGTTGGACTTGATTTCTCTTTTCTCATGTGTTTCCCAATGCTTTTTGTATTCTTATTTTGATATCATTGTCTGTCCCTCCACCTCTGTCTATATTATTTCCAAGATATGTGTACAATTCTACATCTTTTAGTGGTGTTTCTTCAAGTTCAACCTTTTTATCTTCTTCGCATTTATTCTCATAATCTTTGTCTTTTCCCTGTGTATTTTCAGACCCACTTGCTGTGACCTCTCATCGAGTATTTTCCTTTTGTCTTGCATCTGATTATGGTTATGGGACAGAAGAGCCAAGTCATCAGCAAAATCCAGATCATCAAGCTGTTTAGTCAGATTCCACTGGATTCCATTCCTGTTGTGTGATGTCCATGTTTTCATAACCCAATCTATTGCTAGCAAGAAAAGAAATGGAGACAAGAGGCATCCCTGTCTCACTCCCGTTCTAATCCTAAACGGTTCTGTAAGTCGTTCTTCATGAAGAACTCTGCATGTCATGTCTTCATAAGTCTTCTTTATTAAGTTAATGATCTTCATGGAAACTCCATAATGCCTCCCCAATTTCCGGTACTTGCTTGTGGCATTATTCCTCCTGGGTAATCATTGAACATAGGATAAATGTCAGATTGACAAAGTGGTTTGAGCCCTGCTCTCTCGCGGCAAAGGTACCAGGTTCGAATCATGGTACCGACTCGCTCCAGTCTATCCAGCTGTAAATGGGTACCTGACTTTGAGTTAGGGAAGGAAAATGCAGCAGGACCGTAACTGGTCACTACACCTCTCGATGCTGGACCTAGTATGCTGAAGTCTCTAACACATCTCTCCCCTACGGCAGTATCTATAAATGAAAATTTTCCTTTTTGTCTAAATTGCGCGTTCCCCCAATAAAAGCCCGCTGCAAACCTCAGAAATGAGGTATCTGATGAAAATGGTCAAAGTATCAAGAAGGGATATGATTTGCAACCAGACGTTACGTCATGCCCTCGAAACCCAACCCCTGCAGACCTGAGAAGAATAATGCCAGTTGCGATGATTTGGTCATCTTTGTAAAATGGAAGAAGGATCAGCTACCTATAATATGGGAAACTAAAAGCCAGGGATCCAGACCTCCAGGACGACCCAGAGTTCGCTGGGAGGACAACATCAGACAATTTCTGAACTACCGAGGACTGGGCTTGGACCATGCCAAAAGGAAGACAGCCAGTAGGATAGCATGCTGCTTTCTCTCTGGCTTACCTGTACACCCATGTGAAGAAGATAAACAAACATAAGAACATTGTGGTGTCTGCCCATGCACACCACATGTTAGATTTATTGAGTTTGAGTCAGTGCTGATAAATGCTGCACTATTTGCAATATTGAAAGTGAGATGCACCCGATATATGACGTATGATTGTTGTGTGTAGTACCAAGGTGTTGACGAAAACCCTTGAGCAGTGTGGCAGCTGGATTTTGGCTGTGTTTTCATTTGCGTTCCATTGGGAACCCATTACGAAGTGTTCCCCTTTCTTAAGGGATGTGGATTGTACAATAGAAGGGATGCTCTTGGAACAGGATTAATCTTGTCATGATGATGTTCTGTAAATATGGATCAATCTTTACAAAAGGATATGTATGCTACAATGGCTATAAGTTTATTAAAGGAAATTGTCTTCGTTTATGAAGAAAAACTGTCTTATTTCCTTATCGTTGATTGGGTCAGTTAAAGAGCCCGTATTTATGTTGTGGATTTCGGAAGAAAACATATAATCGTTAGGAGATTTCACCCTAGACGTAACAGAGCAACGAGCATTAATATGTAACAACAGAAGGATCAATCAAATACAAATTAACATAATGAGTATAGGTTTCGAGTGTGGACAGGGGAAGCTATTTACCTGGAATAATAATAAAACGAACACGCAAAATGTGGAGACAGCGCCCCACCACAAACATGTACTCCAAAACTATCGGCTCCATAAAAAGAGCAGGGTGGCCTTCAACTCAGATGAGGGAGAAACTGATGAGAGAAGCCTGAGACGGACTGCCAGCTTTATAGGAGAGATAAATCTGGTTATTTGAGAGCGAACGACGACGAAGGTGAAGAAGAAATCAAAATATATTCCATGAAAAAAAAAAAACAATGTAAAAATGTATTTGTTGTTTCAAAACTTTACAAACATTTAAAGTAGCTTCGTTCAGAATAACAGAAAAATGAATTTCCTAGAGAGATCATCAGTCTTCTAAACGTGCTGCAGATTCTGCAAAGATAAGGCGGTGGCTTCATCACTCCTCCCCATCTGAGAAATGAATTAAGCAAGGTAGCTGCCAAAAAGCGAACCATACTTCAGTGGGTACCATCCCATTGTGGTGTACCGGGAAATGAAAAGGCAGATAAACTTGCTAAAAAGGGAGGAGAATGTGAACAAAAAGATAATGAAATCAAATACTTTGAGAAAAAGAGAGCTATACAGACTATCAGAAAAGAACAGAATCAACCCAACGACGACTACCACACTCTTGACCGACAGGGACAGATAACCATTTTTCGCCTCAGGACAGGGCATAACAAACTGAATAAACACATGTACAAGCTACGATTGTCTGCTTCACCACTGTGCACATGTGGATTGAACGAACAAACTGCTGAGCATGTTGTAGTGGTTTTGATGGTACTGTATGGTTGTTGTTTTACCTAATGTAATGTATAAGGTCAGCTGTGAAGGCTCCTGAGATAAATGTAGATGTGAATTACAGAAGGCCCTTCTTACTACCACTTACGACCTCAAACATATCTCTTTTTTACTATTATGAATGTAGCTACGTTAAAAAAGTCTAGGGTACTGAAATGTAATGTGTTGTAGTAGAACACACACACACACACACACACACACACACACACATATATTTAATAAGTCTAATAATAGTAATAAAATTTATAACACACTGAACTAACTCAGGCTGTTTTAGTTTTAAATATTAAATCTTTTGTTAAATTTATTTGTTCTGAACCAAATGTTTGTTGGTCAGAACATATGAAATATTATGGAGTTATAAATGGAATGCATAATTATATGACATAATAAAATGGAATGTGTGTACATAAATATTTTAAAAGACTGGTTAATTTTAATTATATTAGATTGTCCCAGGAGAACTATTACTGAATGTACTGTTGGGGTGGTAACATCACGCTCAATCTGTGACTACCAAAACATTGTCCATTGACTTATGGGATGAATACATGGTTTATTTTCCCACAATGGTATGTCTTTATTAGATGGTGAATTAGTTGGTAAATTTCCAGCAGGCCAGAATCTCACGTATCTCGACTGCGTCGATCTTGTACAAGAGTCTGGTGGCCCCTCCTCTCCGTGCTGGAGTACAATATTCGGCTGCTCTGACACAATGTTAGACTGCACTGGTCCACGCTTGTGTATTTCACAACAGCATTTGGCACCTCTTCGATGCCAAACAGAAACTCACAATTCTGAAATAAAAGTTTTGTGGCATGGGTCAGAACTCTACCTACTGAGCCACTTCTGCACACAACACTACACAACAACACCACACAGACTGGGTCAGATCTCTCTGACCACACAGTACATCTTACCCAGTTGTTTTCACATAGTACTAGTTCCCCAAGACTACATTGCATCTGAGATATGTTCAATAGTTTCCTTCTATTCAATAAGATAGGTGATATGTTCCACTGATCTCAACAATAGATCCGCCTTCCATAGTTTTAGTAGGCGTCCATATATTTTGTTTGTCTCTAGACCCTGAACTGCGGCTGGGGACCTAGAGCGAACACTTACTTGTCGTAATCATTTTATATGATATGGCAGTATCAATCACTCGAAATATTAAAATGTACAAAAGAAATACTTTCATTCTTACCAGAATTCAGAATTGAGAACACAGTTAAATGCTAGCAAAACTCAGCTGAGCTGCTGGCTATATGATGGCGTCCCACTAAATGTATAGAATATCTTCTGGAAACAACACCACAGCAATAAATCACTGTGTCTCTGGACAGTCTTGTAACGAATGGCAAAAATGCGCATCTCTGTCCTGCTAATATGATTTCATTCATCCAATCACAGAATCCCCCCCTAACTTTCAAATCTACAACCAAAAGTCAAATTTCAGTCAGCTCTCAGTCAAGTATGTATTACTGTCTGTTGGTCCGTCTGTCTCTACTTGTTTTTTCATAAAAAACACGCTTGGTTCTTGGACCAACTCCATGCAATACCCTACACACTTCTGCCTCCGAAGTTATTTTTAGCTACAATTCTCCACCTTGCCCCCTCTCTTTCATTACAGCTCGATTTTTGCATTTGCGTGTCCCAAGGACGCAAATTTGAAACTTTAGTGAAATTTTTAACAGTGCAGTCGCTCGTCTGATATGAACAACACAGTCTTTTGTCAATATCTTCCTTATTATTTATCCGTCTGTATAATTTAAAGTATATTAGTTCTCTGCTCAAGATGGGCTATCAAACTAGCTAGGTTTTATATTCATAACATTATTATTAAGAAAAAGTTACGTTTTCAAGGTTAGTTTTTTTTTTTGAAATTTGTTCGAGAACCTTCTCCACGCTGAATTCAAATAACAACCAAGTATCGCAAAACGTCCAAGAAATGACTATTTCGAATACGATCCAAGGTCCCTTTTTTGTCCATTTCCTTACATTGTGTCAACTAGTGACGTGAATTTTTTTTTCTTTTACTACCAATTGCGTCTTTTAGCCTTGCTATATTCAAACACGTGTTCAGTCATATTTTTCCTTTTGTGTTCTCCGTTATCCTCCCGTCTACAAAGGGTAAACCGTTTCGTCTGCACGTCTAACTAGATAGTTTTAAATGGCGGTAGGAAATGCGGGCGTGGGCGAGCATGTCTCCTAGTATCTTACGCATTATTTTTATCCTTACATTTTATCGTTAAATTTGGAGATATTTTAACGTTGTATCATGGTAAATTCATCACACATCTCCCCACCTGAGAACATGCACTACGGCAAGTTCCAAAACCAGTGATACACATAGATAAAATTACTCCTCACGCCTGCCACTATCTAATCTTGATCACAGGGGTGCCGACTGAGGAAATCTGCACCGACATTCAATGACCCTGGGATGTATTCGATAACAAACTGACAAGGTTGCAAATAATAAAGACCATCTCAACAATCTTGCATTTTCATGCTTAGCCTGAGATAAGAACACCAGGGGCTGATGATCCGTCTGGACCACAAAAGTCCTACCATACAGATAGATTTGAAACTTTTTTATTGCCCAGATTAACGCTAAACATTCTTTTTCGCTTGTGGAATATCCTTGCTCCGCTTTATTCAATTTGCGGCTTGCATAAGCGACTGGGTTCAGTTCTCCATCGGGTGAAGATGACCTTTGCAACAGAGCCGCCCCGAGGCCTACATTACTTGCATCTGTTCTCACCACGAAGTCCTGTGTCAAATCAGGCAATTTGAGAATAGGCTTGCTAGTGAGTTTATCCTTTAACTCTTGAAAAGCCAATTCACATTGCGCAGTCCAAACAATTTTATCTGGATGTCCCTTGCGAGTCAGATCAGTCAGAGGAGCACAAATAGAGTTACAATTTTTGATATATTTTTGGTAAAATCCACATAACGACACGAATGATCGCACATCCTTTTTTGTTTGTGGTCTAGGTGCTCTCTGCAGTTTTTCCAAGTTCTTGGGGTCAGGGGTCATGTTACCCTGATATACAGTGTGTCCCAAGAATTCCAACTCTTTGCACCCAATACAACATTTTGTTGGCCTAGCCGTTAAGTTCGCCTCCCTAATCCTATCAAATAACATTTTAGTGAGCTAATGTGTTCTTCAAATGTCTCTGTGGCGACGAGAATATCAGTGGTCAGTTCGTTCACATATTGATACGATGAGGTAACAGTCTCTTCTGCCTTCTCATCTGTCCAGGTCCTTAATAGTGCTTCCAATGGACCTTTTATTGGCCTCCCAAATAGCAGAGTTGCGGGAGCCATCCCGGTTGAACTATGTGGTACCTCCCGATACGCAAACAACGCGGCGGGCAGGAATTGATCCCACAGATCCGGTTTTTCGTGTGCCAGCTTCCTCAGGATAGAAATGAGAGTCCCATTGAACCTCTCTACCTGGCCGTTCCCTTGTGGATGGTACGGACTACAATGAAAGTGTCGGGCTTGAAATAGCTTAAAAACTTCTTCCGTTAGTTTCCCCTTGAACTGTGAGCCATTATCAGTCAAGCAGTTTTGCAATGATGTGCAGGGCTACCGCCTCTCCCCACATTTAGAAACAAGTCCTCCTTACCCACCAGAGGAAGGATGTAAACTGTTCCTGATTCCTCTTGTCCGAGTGAGAGCTCCACCGGATTCCCACAATATTCCACTGCAGCAACCCTCTCAAAAGCAAGGGTGTGTATGATAGCACCCACTTATTGGGCCATTTCGCCTGCGCAGAGTTGCAGGAGCATGTCCAGTGCTTGGAGCAAACTACCCTTCCAAGACATTCTTTCTGGACAGGATTTTGACATATATCTTTTTATAAATCCTCCTTTATCCAAAACTGGCCATTTAAGTCCAAACCGTCCAATGACAAGCTAGACCCCGCAACACCTGTGGCCAGATCCACAAACAAACCATGTGATCTCACTGAAGGGAATCGCCACTTGCCGTGAAGCTAGAGTCCATCGGGGACGTTTTATCCCTATATGAAGTGGGAAGACCTGCCCCCCAGGTTGTGACCATTTTTTCCAGTTCGGCCTTCCGCACTGTTCTACATAACCTCCACTCATTTGTTCGGAACCCCAACCACCCCAAAATATGTTCTGACGCCTTGCTTGAAGTGTGTGGCATTTGGGAACCAATTTCTTTCAAATGGCAAAGGTCGCAAAAAACATACCAACGCTTGAGAGTCCAGGGCTTCTCAGACAGTGCCCTTCTCATCATCCTCTGGATAGAGCTTCAATTTATGTCCCATCTTCTTCCTCCTTCTTCTGTGACCTGGTCTGCACTGTCGCCTTGATCACAGGTCTCCTCTGGATCCCCAAAAGACGCATACATCTTACAAAACCCCAAATCCATCAGATGTTATCAGGGTAGATTGGGATCATCTATCACTGCTTCTCTTGCCTTTCTCCTTCCACAGCGATTTTTTCACCGTCACCCCCCGAATCCTTGCGATGGGATGATGTCAGTTGAGTGGTATGTCTTATGCCCCCCCACGCCCATTGTCCATTTCCACTGTTTCTGTGGGGTGGATACTGACTTGGTTTGGTTCCACTAGCTAGACTTCACAAAAACCCTGAATCACATTAAGTTCCAAAACCTGTAGATTCATAACTAGGCACCTTGGGGTCAATACTGGTTCTACCCCATTAACAAATAACATCCTCACATAACTCCAGGGGTGCTAAGGTTCCTGCTAGGTACCCTTAGGATTAACACCATTGTTATATTTCTTTGAGTCCCCGACTACATCATGTGCGTGGCAATGTTTTGAAGGTTTCCTTCTACAACTAATTCGGTGTTGATGGTTTGTCAAAAAAAATTTACTTACACCATTTGCACCATCTTTTTAACCCTTTCGTTGGTTTAACACAGTTTTCTTTCATTATATTTCCATGGTATCATTGAACTGTGATGCGCCTACTTAACTGAAACCCCCGATGCAAGTCATTTTTGGCCTATCAAAGGATTCTAACAGAAAAATACCATAGCTGTATTACCCTGTTCTCTGGTTATCAAATTTAAGACATGAAAAATTGTGTTGGAGCTTTAATATTTTTAGGGCCTATGTGGCTTCTTTTCCAGTGCCACATTACCTCTGACTGGGCTGCCTGATAGGCCCCTTCAGCGCCCATTTAAACCCCCCCCCCCCCCCTTACCAAGCCTCTCTGCACAGCACACAAATACATGTTTCCCTGAAGAAATATTCTGCCAAGTCTGGGACATACATGGACCACCTCTCTTAATTGCTACTATTCAGCTGACAAACATTTCCTCTTTAGGAGGATCTTCGGTCTTCCCCCCAGAGCAGTAACCATCACAAATCTCCAACCCTAGGGGGTTTCCAGTCTAGCAGAGAATTGGTGGTGTGTCTCCCCAGACAACAGTTTGGCATTTCTAAATTTCTTACGATAAAATTCACCATTCTTCTCGTACCTTAATAACAAAGCCTGCTTTAACATGTCATAATTGTCTTGGTCTTCCCTGTTCATTTTAGCGAAGACTTCATAAGAAGTACCTCTCAGTCCCTGTGATAACTTTAGACTCCACCTCTCTCTCTCTAACCCATATGTAGTAGCTAATAACTCAAATCTACTGAGGTACCCCTCTATGTCATCGTCTTTCTCAACAAAATGGTCTAAATGAAACCCCATAGCTGAGGTTGAGACTACCTGACTAGCTGCAGCATCTGAGGCAAAAGGGCTGGCACCATTTTCAGGAGCATGGCCTTGTAATTCCAGCTCCCTTAGTCGTAATTCGTGCTCCCTTTGTAACCTTCTATCTTCTGCCTCCCTTTCGGCAGTCAACCTTTTATTTTCTGCCTCCCTTTCGGCAGTCAATCTTTTCTCTTCTGCTTCCCTTTGCTGTCGTTTTTCTTCTGCCTCTAATTGGAGTCTTTTACTCTCCCTATCTGCCTCCAATGCTTTAGCCTCTTTGTCAGCCTCAATATGCAGCCTCTTAAGTTCTTTATCAGCCTCAATTTGTAACCTCTTCTCTTCAGCTAACCTCCTATCTTCCCTTTCAATATACTTGTAACATTCAGAAGTTACATACTGAATTAAAACCTGACCCTCCATGTTCATCTCCCTCGCCGTTAGCACAGCAGCTGATCTGAATTTGGCCAGGTCAGCCATCATACAAAATAACAATGACCAGGGTAAATCTAACTAATTAATGACAGGTAATTCTAATTATCTAATGACAGGTAATTCTAATTACTAAATAGACCAAGGTAATTCTAATTAATTAATTAATTAACTAACTGGCTGTGAAGATTCACCAACTTTTATTTTCCCCTCTTTATTTTAAGGGACACTTTTTAAATTTTTACAATCTGTCCCCACTGGTTTAATTCTCCCACCAGGAGATTCCTATATCTATGATAACTAAATATCCCTGGACAAGACCCCAATATTTTAGTGGTTTTGATGGTACTGTATGGTTGTTGTTTTACCTAATGTAATGTATGAGGTCAGCTGTGAAGGCTCCTGAGATAAATGTAGATGTGAATTACAGAAGGCCCTTCTTACTACCACTTACGACCTCAAACATATCTCTTTTTTACTAATATGAATGTAGCTACGTTAAAAAAGTCTAGGGTACTGAAATGTAATGTGTTGTAGTAGAATACGCACACACACACACATATATTTAATAAGTCTAATAATAGTAATAAAATTTATAACACACTGAACTAACTCAGGCTGTTTTAGTTTTAAATATTAAATCTGTTGTTAAATTTATTTGTTCTGAACCAAATGTTTGTTGGTCAGAACATATGAAATATTATGGAGTTATAAATGGAATGCATAATTATATGACATAATAAAATGGAATGTGTGTACATAAATATTTTAAAAGACTGGTTAATTTTAATTATATTAGATTGTCCCAGGAGAACTATTACTGAATGTACTGTTGGGGTGGTATCATCACGCCCAATCTGTGACTACCAAAACATTGTCCATTGACTTATGGGATGAATACATGGTTTATTTTCCCACAATGGTATGTCTTTATTAGATGGTGAATTAGTTGGTGGATTAGTTGGTGAATTTCCAGCAGGCCAGAATCTCACGTATCTCGACTGCGTCGATCTTGTACAAGAGTCTGGTGGCCCCTCCTCTCCGTGCTGGAGTACAATATTCGGCTGCTCTGACACAATGTTATACTGCACTGGTCCACGCTTGTGTATTTCACAACAGCATTTGGCACCTCTTCGGTGCCAAACAGAAACTCATAATTCTGAAATAAAAGTTTTGTGGCATGGGTCAGAACTCTACCTACTGAGCCACTTCTGCACACAACACTACACAACAACACCACACAGACTGGGTCAGATCTCTCTGACCACACAGTACATCTTACCCAGTTGTTTTCACATAGTACTAGTTACCCAAGACTACATTGCATCTGAGATATGTTCAATAGTTTCCTTCTATTCAATAAGATAGGTGATATGTTCCACTGATCTCAACAATAGATCCGCCTTCCATAGTTTTAGTAGGCGTCCATATATTTTGTTTGTCTCTAGACCCTGAACTTGGGCTGGGGACCTAGAGCGAACACTTACTTGTCGTAATCATTTTATATGATATGGCAGTATCAATCACTCGAAATATTAAAATGTACAAAAGAAATACTTTCATTCTTACCAGAATTCAGAATTGAGAACACAGTTAAATGCTAGCAAAACTCAGCTGAGCTGCTGGCTATATGATGGCGTCCCACTAAATGTATAGAATATCTTCTGGAAACAACACCACAGGCAATAAATCACTGTGTCTCTGGACAGTCTTGTAACGAATGGCAAAAATGCGCATCTCTGTCCTGCTAATATGATTTCATTCATCCAATCACAGAATCCCCCCTAACTTTCAAATCTTCAACCAAAAGTCAAATTTCAGTCAGCTCTCAGTCAAGTATGTATTACTGTCTGTTGGTCCGTCTGTCTCTACTTGTTTTTTCATAAAAAACACGCTTGGTTCATGGACCAACTCCATGCAATACCCTACACACTTCTGCCTCCGAAGTTATTTTTAGCTACAATTCTCCACCTTGCCCCCTCTCTTTCATTACAGCTCGATTTTTGCATTTGCGTGTCCCAAGGACGCAAATTTGAAACTTTAGTGAAATTTTTAACAGTGCAGTCGCTCGTCTGATATGAACAACACAGTCTTTTGTCAATATCTTCCTTATTATCTATCCGTCTGTATAATTTAAAGTATATTAGTTCTCTGCTCAAGATGGACTATCAAACTAGCTAGGTTTTATATTCATAACATTATTATTAAGAAAAAGTTACTTTTTCAAGGTTAGTTTTTTTTTGAAATTTGTTCGAGAACCTTCTCCACGCTGAATTCAAATAACAACCAAGTATCGCAAAACGTCCAAGAAATGACTGTTTCGAATACGATCCAAGGTCCCTTTTTTGTCCATTTCCTTACATTGTGTCAACTAGTGACGTGAATTTTTTTTTTCTTTTACTACCAATTGCGTCTTTTAGCCTTGCTATATTCAAACACGTGTTCAGTCATATTTTTCCTTTTGTGTTCTCCGTTATCCTCCCGTCTACAAAGGGTAAACCGTTTCGTCTGCACGTCTAACTAGATAGTTTTAAATGGCGGTAGGAAATGCGGGCGTGGGCGAGCATGTCTCCTAGTATCTTACGCATTATTTTTATCCTTACATTTTATCGTTAAATGTGGAGATATTTTAACGTTGTATCATGGTAAATTCATCACACATGTTCTACAGGATCGTCCTCTGTACGACCAGTTAAGAAAGATATACTGGCCCAATGACTCAACACTAAACTCAAAGCTGTATGGAGCTAAACAGAAACTCCAGACAACGGTCGAGTTCATCATGAGAACTCATCTGACGGTGGGAAACATCAAAGATGCGATCGCACGAAGAAGATCCCTTCTCCCGTCTTTGTTTTGACGGGTACACTCGCTCGTGATCTATGAAAGCTAACTATGCAAAAGATGTGAAAAAGATGTGTCAAGAAATCGGTTTTTGTAACAAACACCCAGTTTGATTGTACTTAAGGCGCAAAAGGTCTAAAAATGGTGTATCAAGAAATTGGTTTTTGTAACAAACTATTGTTTATTGTACTTACGTAAATGAGGTCATGTTTGTATCTCCTTTCCATACAGTCCGTGATCGTATCCAAGGTCAGCTCCGGCAGTTTCGCCAAGTCTGGCAAGTTCAAAGGGTCATATTCTTGGAAGGACGAGGTTGAAGCAACGTTGCTTATTCCGCTGTCACGGAAATCCTTGGGCCGGCCATTTCGTCTCATAGCAGGACTGGGCGAGCTCATTTCGATATCTACTGATGACACGCCGTCTTTTTTCCTGTCCGAAGATGGAGACAATTTTGAACGCGACCAACTTGTTGTGGGTGCTGTGTGTTTAGCCGTTGCAACATGCCCTGTGCTCTTATGTGGCTCCACATTGGCGCCGTAGTCAAAACTCTTACCAGAATCATAATCTGGTGTAAGCACATCCTCGAGATGTTCAACCCGGGCAATGGTACCTCTACCTGCATTTCTACTAAAGGAAGTACCAGCCCCAACACCATCCCCATGATCAGCTTCAGCAATACTATCCAATTGTTGCAGCCGAAAGTCCGTTCTGCTTCTCTGAACCTTTAATCTTAATGTTAATGGTGTGTTCCATTCCATTTCCGAGAAGACCCCTTTCTCATTGTTCCCTTGTTCTCCTTTGTCTTCTCCACTGTCTCCGACTTTTTCTTTGTTGTCACTATCTTCATCTGAGCTCTCTTCTCTGATGTTCTCTTTCTTGGCGGTAGGATCGGCTGTGTCGTAAGGAAAGTCAGACTCGTCATCCACGTAGCTGCTGTTGTCTGTGCCTTGCGCTGGGATACTTGACAGAGACCTGCGAATGATTGAATAAATGATTGAAGTAACGATTAAAAAAAATAATCGAGCACGCTTTAATGCAATAGAAGTCTTCTTCTTCACTGGCCGCTGACTGACAAAGCAATCGGTAACCATCACGCCTGGTGACGTGTTGTAGGGCAGAAATAAACTATTTCCCCTTTGCTCGGTCGGCAGCCATTATTCTTGTGGTGCCCCAGCTCTGGTTTACAGTGGTATAATTAATTAATAATCTTTATTCGTGGTTCCTGGGATAAATAAAGGTAAAGGTAGTCTCATAGCCGATACTACCGTAGGGGAGTAAGGTGTTAGAGACTTAACCATGCTAGGTCGTTTTTATAAAAAAGTGAGGTAAGGTGACCAGTTCCCTTCCTCGCAGCCTTTGCCTTTCCTTACTTAGGAGCAGAGCCATGTACCCATTTTCATCTGGGTAGGCTAGAGCGTAAAGCTACCCGGTTTCGATCCCGTAATAAGTAATTGTGGAAAAAAAAGGAAGAGAAAACTGGATACTACACCGCATGTAACCCCTTAAGGAGTCAAAAGGGAAACGAATGAATTAAATAAATAAATAATGAATGAATGAATGACACAGCATGCTGGAATTTAATTATCCAATACCATAATTCCCGCCTTAAGTACGTCGGTCGGTCACATCATGCACACCGTCATTTGCGCACTTTTCTGTTTTCGAGAGAGTACGTTAACTTTCAACCACAGCTAAAGGGTGCAACTGTGGTTGAAAGTTAGACAATAATTGTATTGTTTCCCTTATATGTACTCTCCCGAAAATAGAAAAGTGCGCAAATGAATGTGTGCATGAACAGTTTAATTATAGAAAGAAGCCAACAAGACACTTGATAAATTAAGGGGCTGCTGTAAAACTGGTAAGGAATATAAGTTTATAAACTAATAAAAAGGTATTGAATCAGTTTTACAAAAAACAGTTCACACGAGACAAGGGACGTTTCGGGTTTTACCCTTCGTCAGCCACAAACAGGTGACGAAGACAAGAATTACATATAGTAATAGGTACTACAAAAACATACGATGATAAGAAACAATACAAAATGAGCGATACAAGCAGATGGAAAAAGTACAATGATAATACAAATAATAAACGAAACGAAAAAAAAGAGAATGAACAAAACTTCGGAACAAGTCACTTAGCTAGAAATGTAAATGCTCGGAATACGCAAGATTGCAGTCCTCTCTTCAAGAAGTCTCGAAGGAAATGACGTAAAAGATAGCGTCATTTTTTAGAGATACAAAAGGATATGAAACGAACCAAAACCAAAACATAAGAAGATAGATCGAAAAAACAACGAATAAAGAAGAATGAAAGAGAGAGAAAAGCTATCAGAATTTATGCAAAATGATGTTGAATATTGAGACCTTCAGGACATAAAACGCCCCATTGAAAAATAAGACGATTCTCTAATGAAAAGCGAGTCCTGTCATCCCCGACACATGAACGGAGGGCCGCGACATGGATATCGGATTTACCTTAATGGTCAGGCCTATTGAAATGAAGGGCCACCGGTAAATGTTTGCCATGATAAATGTCATTCAAGTGCTCACGAAACCTGTCTGCCAAACGCCTGCCAGTTTCACCAATATAGGTAATGCCGCACCTCTTGCAGATGATAGCATAAATAAGGTTTCTGGATTCGCACGTGAAAGACTCTTTAATGATAAATTTTCCTTTCGGAAAAGTGACTGTCTGAGTTTGGAGTACAAACGGACAGCTCTTACATATACGGCGTTGGCACGGTTTAGTACCAAAGTATGAAGGGCTAGTATGTCGCAGACGACTGTGTACAAGAATATCCCTAAAATTTCTATCCCTACGATATGCTACCAAAGGTGTATCACGAAACAACTCTCTGGTATCAGGATCAGAGTGGAGAATAGGCAGATGTCGAAACAGAAATCTCTTCACCACCAGACAGTGAAGATGGAAAGTTAGAACCAGTTTGAGTCCGTCAGATTGGACAGAAGGTTTAGTAGTGAGTGCAATCTGACGAGTGACGCGTGTGATACGATAAAGAGCATCAGATAAAACATGTTCTGGATAAAGACGTTGGCGAAAGAACTCGAGCATCTCTTGAGCTCGCTGATGGAAATCATCGTCATCGTGACATAACCGACGCAAGCGAAGAAGTTAAGAAAAGGGAATGGAATTTTTACAACTAAGAGGATGCGGTGAAGTATAAAGAAGGAAACCGTGAGCGTCAGTAGTCTTATAATAAACAGACGTTTTAAGACCAGTAGGGCTAATAGTCACAGTGATGTCAAGGAAGTTCACTGAAGTCGTAGAAATTTCAGAAGTGAATTTGATGGCAGGATTGAAATTTCCAACATAGTCAATGAATCGACGGAGGTCTACCTCAGACATGTCTGTAATGCCAATACCATCATCAATATAACGACGGTAAAATTCGGGTATTGGTCCATCGTAATTATGAAAGACCAAATATTCAAAGTGGCCCATAAAAAGGCAAGCGTAACTAGGGCCCATCTTAGTACCCATAGCAACGCCACTGATTTGGTTGAAGAATTGGCCATTAAACTCAAAAGAGTTGAGATTAAGAACCAACTCAGCAAGGCGAAGAAGCGGACCTGTACTTATAGTAAGATCAGTACGCTGGTCGAGAAAAAATTGGAGTGCCTTGAGACCATCAGCATGTGGAATAGAAGTATAAAGGGAACAAACATCTAGGAGGAAAAGACGGTAAGTACGATCAGGCGTGAATCTGATCGAATCAAAGGTAGTGATAGCATGAGTAGTGTCTTTCAAATAAGAAGGCAGATTGGCGACCAAAGGCTGGAAAATACTATCAAGGAATTCAGAAATACGTTCAGTGGGACAAGAGCAGGCTGAAATAATATTTATCTGATGCTCTTTATCGTATCACACGCGTCACTCGTCAGATTGCACTCACTACTAAACCTTCTGTCCAATCTGACAGACTCAAACTGGTTCTAACTTTCCATCCTCACTGTCTGGCGGTGAAGAGAATTCTGTTTCGACATCTGCCTATTCTCCACTCTGATCGTCATACCAGAGAGTTGTTTCGTGATACACCTTTGGTAGCATATCGTAGGGATAGAAATTTTAGGGATATTCTTGTACACAGTCGTCTGCGACATACTAGCCCTTCATACTTTGGTACTAAACCGTGCCAACGCCGTATATGTAAGAGCTGTCCGTTTGTACTCCAAACTCAGACAGTCACTTTTCCGAAAGGAAAATTTATCATTAAAGAGTCTTTCACGTGCGAATCCAGAAACCTTATTTATGCTATCATCTGCAAGAGGTGCGGCATTACCTATATTGGTTTTCAATAGGCCTGACCATTCAGGTAAATCCGATATCCATGTCACGGCCCTCCGTTCATGTGTCGGGGATGACAGGACTCGCTTTTCATTAGAGAATCGTCTTATTTTTCAATGGGGCGTTTTATGTCCTGAAGGTCTCAATATTCAACATCATTTTGCATAAATTCTGGTAGCTTTTCTCTCTCTTTCATTCTTCTTTATTCGTTGTTTTTTCGATCTATCTTCTTATGTTTTGGTTTTGGTTCGTTTCATATCCTTTTTTGTATCTCTAAAAAATGACGCTATCTTTTATGTCATTTCCTTCGAGACTTCTTGAAGAGAGGACTGCGATCTTGCGTATTCCGAGCATTTACATTTCTAGCTAAGTGACTTGTTCCGAAGTTTTGTTCATTCTCTTTTTTTTTCGTTTCGTTTGTTATTTGTATTATCATTGTACTTTTTCCATCTGCTTGTATCGCTCATTTTGTATTGTTTCTTATCATCGTATGTTTTTGTAGTACCTATTACTATATGTAATTCTTGTCTTCGTCACCTGTTTGTGGCTGACGAAGGGTAAAACCCGAAACGTCCCTTGTCTCATGTGAACTGTTTTTTGTAAAACTGATTCAATACCTTTTTATTAGTTTATAAACTTAAAGACAATTGATAAGCAGTACATGATCTGGAGACAGGAAGGTGCGGAGATGCAGATTAAATCAACAGACAATCAAGATACTCTTCTGTCCAGTTTCATTCCGAGTCCTGACTACTACGACTGGAAGATCTATCCCCACCCGAGTCACACACCCACCACCCGACACCTCCGCAGGTTCCCTGGTAAGCTGATGGACACTCGAACTTCTCGAAACTGTAGACCTCGGCACGTGCTCAGCAGACCCACAAAGACGCAAGCGGCCTTTTTACGCGGTGGGGGGGTGGGAGCGGGGGGGGGGGGGGGGGGGGGGGGGGGGGGGGAGCTTGTATTTAACCACCAATGGAGCGAACAATGGCGGAGGTGTGGAATAACGCAGATACATCAATCAAGACACAAACCACTCAACAACACACAGGATATGTATAGAGCGAGGCAATAACAAATGCACCAAAAATGCCCTCCCCACACGTCTTGCCTTCGGTAAGCCCCAAACCCCCCCGCAGCACACACCCTCCACACACACCTCACTCAAGCTCAGCATGAAGAGAACAAAGTGGTAATGCTTCTCAGACTCCGCACGATGCCAGAGCCCCGGAACATAGCTTTGGGAATAATTATAGTATCAAATCATACAACGAGACTCTAGATAGATAGTAAATGGACCGGAGAAAAGAGAGATGGCATAAAGAACTGTGTGCAAAAGGGAATGTGCTTGGACCCCCATACCCATCTCTATCACCAAAACTCACAAATCCTACCACTCAAAGTTGTACCCACCTTAAACCACCACACCACCGACTCCACCAACACAACCCATCTCTCTGCCTACATGGGCGGGACACGAGGAGGGGGACTGGCGCCTGCCCACACACAAAACTGGCGCCGCGACGGATCACAACGAGGGGTGGGGGTGGGGGTCGGGGGGGGGGGGTGGCGGGGGGGGGGGGGGGGGGGGAGGGGGGTGGGGGGGTCTTCGCCTAGGAAAAAAACTCTACTAGATACAAATATCCTCAGACTATGACTATTCTTATTCTTTGATAAATATTCATAGATAGAACGTTGCAGAGAAGGAAGTACGAAAGAAGAGGACTCCTACTAGGAAAACAGCGACAAGCGGTATAGAGACTTTATTGTGTCGGAGGAAACGTGTCACAGTAATGGACCTACGAGCGCTTTCACGTGGGTACATACTTCCGTCCCGAGGGGATGCATCTGGAGTGCCAGTAGTTGTGATAGGTATTACTTTAAAATGCACATGATCAAAGGCAGTAGAAGAAACTGGACGCTATGGCTTACAACGTCAACACTATTTTTTTCGTGTGAAAGGCAAAATTCCTAATACCTTAGTGTCATCTATAGAAAACTAAGGAGTCTTCAACATTGAGTACATTGGCTGCAAAAGAGCGAGAAGAACTCCGCAGCCCTATAGTTATATACAGGAAGCAGCACACCACATACGAAAGAACGGACACACATAACGTGTAATTTTTTTTTCGAAAAATTGACGGACGAAATGGGCGTTTCCCACAAAAATTTCGCGAAACTCCCTAAAATTGGCGGTGCGGGACGCAGAATGCTTACATGCGTGTAAGACAAAAGCTACGATGGTACGATCGCTAGGTTGGACCTACACGTGCAAGCGCCCAAGTAGACAAAATAGATGTTACAATTCTCTGAAGAGAACCGAAACCAGTGGCTACTACTACAAAAGCTTAACTTCACCTACGGAAACCAAATTAGTGGATAATACTCTAGTGAAAGGTAAACAATAATGTCTACTCTATAACATAACAGAACGCAGCTAAGACACTTAACAATCATCGCAAGGCTGACAAAATTACAATGTAGTCATGTCTAGTTTACTAAGAAAGTGCAGAACCAGGTGAATTGGTCCCGTTCTTTCCGTCCATTTGCAAGGCACGGATTGCACAACAGCAAGTTTATAACCCAACAAACATATAATGGATTAATTGGCCAAATTCTTCCTGAACTCCCTCGATACATGATTAACTGAAGCTCGTGAGGCTATTGGTACAACCTTTCAATATAAGTAAGATTAATACGATAATATGGACACATATCGACGGTACTGGCAAACATGATCTGACCATTGTAGAACTACTTTGACATGACAACTTCTAAGCATTCAACAAGATCGTGCCCTTGATAAAAATCAATGTTTTTGTTTTCAGATTTTCCGAAAGGTATTATGAGGCGTACATATTGGAATAAGCGTGGCCTTTATGACACTTTTAACCTTTGTGATGAACATAATCAGTGAAGTACACACTGATTTATAGATTAAGCGCTCGAAAAATCGATAATTAAATTATACAGAGTAAATCAAACAGGAATAAAAGGATATATACCATGAGTAGAGGATAAAAATGAAAGGGCAGTAGGAGATATCTGAGCCGAAGTGGCTGGTATCTTCACGCCAGCGTTTTTCTCCATTTCATATGATAGTGGGGAGCCTAAGACCAATAACAGGAGGAAGGTTAGATAATCGCTACCAGAGCGACGAATACAGTATAACCCACCCCCCCCAACCTCCGGCAGTGAAATTCAACTAAAGATAAATTCTTTCACGCTACTCGCCTCCATTACCGTCTTCAAACTGTGTCTAGCGGCACCCCCCTGCGATTCCCGAACTAGATGCCAGGTGCGCTCTACGAATCTAGTCTTAACAGCGTGCCTGTCGGCGATGACAAAATATGAAAAGAGCACACAGCGGAAAGTTTGTCCAAGTGGCGGGCCACGACTCCGTTGAGAAGGGCCGGGTCTACCACCGTAATCAGCGTAGATTTATATTCACACCTAATTACCATAAAGGACAAAAAATAGTTCCATGGGTATTAAACTGTATTCACAGTGTTCCTTAACGGTGTAACCCGCTGTAAAAAAAAGAGTCCAACGCGCGAACACAACACCTCTCTACGAACAAGGGGTCTAATGTACTTCCCCTACTACCACTGCCCCAAAACCATCGTCCAATCAAAACATTCAACACCGGACAGGTGATATACGCCGAATACGTCCCGCTACACCCCGTGAGCGCCGGCACAACTAGCGTAATTTATACTCAACATACTAGTGACTAATGTACATTGATCCTTACTATCGAGTATGCAAAATAGTTATTTTATGTGGCAGAACTTTGAGCGTCACTATAAATATATTAAGCCAGTTTCTTAATTGCATCTTACGCTCATTATTATGAAAGGTATGACAGGTTTACCATCTTATCAGCACAAGGGTTGCAACAAAACCAAACTGTGGCAGGGGGAGACAATATTGTGGACACGGTGAGGAGGACGAATAAGATAAGAATAGGTGGGAATGCATAGTAATGTCTTTGGTACTGGTATTATGAGTGATATACCAGTAGTAGAGTAATAGTTGTCATGATTTGGACATTAGAAAATTGAAATCGCAGGGCTTAAAGAGGACATGCGTGACCCGGAGAGTAAAAGAATACCCAAAAAGATATGGGGTAAGGAGAGTTCCCGTGAGGCGTAGAATGGGGGCCAATTTCTACACCCAGGCAGACTATAATACAATCCACAATGATCACTCTCCACGACGGGCAGGAAGAACTCTTTACACTTTCGCTAGTGTCCGCTCAAACTCCGCCTTATTTAGCTGACTAAGCATCTTCCTGCTTCCCTCTGATTACACTTTCTTCTTCCTCTTATCAACACATTAAATACAATCATAGTAAAGAGTTCTAAAAAGGTAACTCTGGAAGAAACGGGTTCGTGAACCAGAGCTTAATAACCAATAGAAACAAACACCTGTTTATTAAAAATGAAGACACAGCATGATGCCCCATACAATCAACTCGTCATACACAAACAAAAATGACACCCCCCACCCCCCCCCCCACCCCCCCACCCACCCCACCCCCCCCCCCCCCGTCCTCCCCCCCCCCCCCCCCCCCCCCCGCCCCCCACGCCCGCAAAAAACACCAAGTCGCCAACAAACCCACACACAGACCACCGACCTGAACCTGGAAGGACCCACCTACGTCTCGTAAAAACAAGCGAGTGGCCAGGACCCATTATATCTTCCGTTATTTCGGGGTACCAAGATGAAATAGTTCCAGTAAGTGGTATTTCTTTCGTAATATATCCTCCATCGGTGATGGAACAATTAACCTGAATAAAAAACACTGTAGAAGTGCGCTATCCGTTGGTGAACTATCGCTCCCCTACTGGCGTCGAGTTTGGGCTTTGAAGACTTCTATTTACCCCTTGTTACCCAAAATGAATAAACTTTAACTGCTATGTCCATTACCTCTACCGGCCTCAAATCGGGGACCAAATGACATAGACCAGATGAGCAGATGTCTTATATATAGAACCATTCGTGAGGGGACTCAGCCATAGACAGGACACAGTATCCGTATTTTGGTTACTGCAAACGTTGTGCCTCATCCCCTACTGGCGCGAGATGGTCTGGAAGACACTATTTACACCCCCCTGTTAACCTCAAAATAATATAAAACTGCGTGTCAGTTCCATTGCCGCATGTCCGGGGACCAGATTGAAATAGTCTCCAACATTTGTTCTTATCTGTAGATCCTTCGTGAGGGGAACTGAAGCCTACAAACACTGTCTTGTTGGTACACCTACAACGATGGTGACTTCTCCCCTACTTGTAACATGGCGCGAGTGGGGCTGGAACACTCTCCTCATCGTCTCAACTTAGGCCTGGCTCACCAAAGTGTAGGGATGAGTTAGAGTTCAATCAAGTAGGTTAGTCTATATAATCCAGAAATAAGCCATTGGAGAAGTCCCTAGAGTGTACAACTGATCCCAAGGCCGTGCATATTTCCGGGCGCAAGAATTTTGGCTTTACGAGTAGCAGGCGGGTATATTTAGTAGTAGCTGGTTGCACTGTGGCTTGTGCTGTCAGTGGCCCCGTTTACAGGCATACCCGAGTACTGGAGAAATTGAATCAATGCTAAATGCCAGCTGGGCTGATATATATGAGATAATGAGGAAGCCGCAAATGCCCTGACTCGGTATCCTAATAAGGCGAGTAGGAACTACTACCATTAGCCTGTGAATAAGTCTAGGTTACGGAGGTTAAATTTTTCGGCCAGAAGTTTTTTGTCCGTTTGGCGCAGATACATTCTTCACAATGCGCGATGAGCTGATCAGCTTTTGCCTAGAGGGTTAGCTGCCCGAGATAAGTCAGTGGGGCACATGCGTGACACGGGTTAATGTTTCATGGTAAGGCATGTGGACACGGTCGAGGGTGCTAGATATCCTAGAATCCCTCTATAACGAAGAGACGGTGTCATTCTTCGACTGACTGTAAAACTAGACTAGCTAATTCGGTATCCCACTGAAAACCGAAAATGACTAATGAAGGCCTTAACATTTTAGTTCTGGTGTTTAGATATTTGCCTTTATCGCATGGATGGTCCAGTCACGGGCCACAGGAATATCTACACGAGTGTGTTTCGCTTATTAAAACCCGTCCCGTATCTCTTATAGATTTACAAGGAACGCTCCCCCCGGAACACCGCTGGCCTGCATATATTTCTATTCTACACAAGATGTATCGGCGTAATAATGCGTAAATCAAAAAGGAGAAAGACACACGGTAGTCCAGAAGCAACCAGCTTTGCGAAATATGTCCCGCCAGAGAGGACAAATCATAGATATATATGTCTGCTTCTTCTTTGCTCATCTAAAGGCAAAAACTTACCCACAATAACTGAACCGCGATTGTTATCGGTTCCATCACCCGCTCAGAAACAGATACAAACTCCGTAACCCAGGGAGCCTCACAGGGTACAAGGCGCTCACATGGCTGAACACTTATAAGCGTAACAGACGTTCGCTATGTAGCATGATCAGGGCAGGTGTTAGCTAGCCGAATACCATTAATACGAATCGCGGCCTCGCAGCACAGGCTTCGAACGTAAAGACAACCACGAGTGGGGTGTTGCTGCACGAGGAGGACACCACATTGGGCCACGACAGGTAGCCCAAGCAAAGAGAAAACAAATATATCCAAGGATAAAACAGAACATTAAAGGAGTAATAAACACTTGAAGGACGGAGCTGGAAAAATAGAATTAAAGTCAACTGTCTACTGTGACAAGTGTGCCCCCCCTTTTTTAAAGTGCGTGAAACACGGACTCAAATGACAGTAAATATTATGTCTTTTCCATAGACCGAACATTACATGTCATTGGAACATCCTATATCACATAAGCCAAATACGTTTTTCCTCCCAACTTTCATGTCATTAACTTAGCTATTGAGAGGATTGGTTACTATCAATCCGAATGAACACCTCTCCCTTGGTACAACAAGTGCAAGCGAAGAAACTGACTAACTGTAGCTTCTTATACTCAGATTAAAGCGCTATTGCCAGATAAAAAAATATTAACCTTAAAAAAAACACAATACAGACATAATTTTTCAAACAATAAGGATCGTACTCATATTAGTGTCAACCAAAAACTCAGCAGTGAATTACCAATCAACCATTAACCAGCTGTCTCCATGTGTAGCATTGAACAATTAAACTGTAACTTAATATTTTTATGCGTGCTGTGGAGAAACAGGCGGCTGTTCAGACTTTCCTACCCAAAAGTAATAAAGTTCGATATGACCTAGGGGAAAGAACTTCCTATAAGTCTGCAGTAACACCTAAACACTTAACGGAATCAACCATGATAGAATCTAGTGAAGAGATTCATCCTCGGATCGAGGGGGGGGGGGGCCACATATTTAACATGTTGTCGTAACTAGATGGGTTCTAGAATCAAGGACAGTGGCCACCCATTTACTTGTGCATCCTAATGTGAGCTCAAAATATCCCGGCTAGAACCCCATTAAAATGACGTGGTTTGAGTAAAGTGTAGATGAAATTTGTTACGAAGCTTGGAACAATATGATAGTGAAATTCGACTAGGGCTAGTGGGACTAGAACAGGAGTTTATAGATTAAACACATTAGATACTGGTGTAAATAGGAGGAAGGTACTTTGAGACAACCTGGAAGAAGATTATATTCAAATGATCTCACTATCCGGCGCCACAAACTCACCTTTAACTGTCTAAGCATCATCCCTGCTCTTCACTCTTTTCTCTTTATTCAACCTATTAGAGCTTCTAGTATAAAGAGCTACAATTACGGTTAAAATATGGAAAGAAAAGGGTCGTGAATCAGACGCGTTAATAAATGAGATAACTTATTATTATATGTAAGACAAGCTTGAACATAAAAATGAAGCATCTCAATCATAACAACATAAATGATATCAAAAAAATCATCTGCAATATCCAAAAATCATAAATAGTCATCAAAATCATCAATAATCATCAAATACGCAAAATTACATCCAACAAACACACACACTAGGACCACCGGCCAAGAACCTGTAGACCACAAGATAGATAAATAATCTATGTGGGCAGTCCTTCCGTTTTCCCGGGGACCAAGAATGAAAAATAGTCCCCAGTAAGAGTGGGTTTTTATCGTATATAACCGCTATCGGTGATGGATTTAGAATTAACCTGTTTAAAATCACTGTTTATTAAGGCGCTTTCGTTGGTGATCGCCGCTCCAACTGGCGCGAGTTGGGCAGGAAGGACTTCTAGTTTTACATCCAGTATACTACATAATGATATAAACTGCGTTGTCAGTCCCTTCGCGCTTTCGGGGACCGTTGAGATTGACAATAGTCCCGACAGTGTTCCATATATGTAATCCCTTCGTGAGAGACTAAGCCTACAGAAACTGTCCTTGTTGGTACCTATAACGTTGGTGGAATCTCACCTACATCAGGCGAGAGGGTGGGCTGGGTGAACGCTGTTATTATCTCCTGCCTGACCACCTGATAATATAACATAGCGACATCCTGTCCGCTTTCGGGGGGGGACCAAATGGATATAGCTCCCAGTAAAGTGGGTTTTTCATATATATCCACCATACGGTGATGTGAATTAACCTGAATAAAATCACCTGTTATAGGCGCCAGCGTTGGTGAACTGTCACCCCCTACTGGCGCGTGTGGGGGCTGGAACTCTGTCTATCTTTGGCTGGCCGCTCACTTAGTGCAGAAGGTTCGACATAATCCAGAAATATGTAACTAAAGCCATGGGACGAAGTCACTTGAGGACCACTGATCCACAATGCGTGCGTGATCCCTGACGCTAGAATTGGCTTTAGATCCAGTTTTGGCGGGTTGGACGTGAGGCTTGGCTGAGTGTCCACCTTTTTAAGGCATTAACAGAAACCTGAGTGAATTGGAATTCTGCAATAGACCAATGCTCGTGCTGTTTTGAGATTTTGGAAAGCCGCAATGCCACTGAACTGGTAATCCAATAGGCGATTAGGGAAGCTGACTACTAGCCATTAGACGGTTTTCAGATTTTTTGCGTTGGTCTCATTTCACAAAAATGCGATGAGCTGAACTCCCGTGGAGAAGGAAATGGCGTTGACAAAGGGTTATAGTTGTTTCAGGTATGGCTTGGTGGACCACTCGTGGAGGGTGCTAGAATATCCTCAAGAAAATCCCTCATACGAACTGAATACACCGGTGGTCATTCTTTCGTCTGACGGGAAACTAGACTAGCAATTCGGTATCCCCCCCTGAACCCCGGATAATGAGTCTAGAGAAAGGCATGCCTTAACATTTTACGTTCTGTGTAAAAGTTTTGCCTTATCTCATTGAGTGGTCCAACTTGGGCCAGGAGATATCATTCCACGATGTGTGTTGGCTTCTTTAAATTATACCCCGTATACTTAGTATAGATATACAAGGGAACGCGCCCCCGGCCGGACGGGACACCTGGCCCTTGCATCTTTCTAGATGTTTCGGGCGTAAATGCGTAAATCCATGAAGAGTAAGACGCAAGGTTTTTCAGATAGCAAACAAACTTTGCGAAAAATTCCTCCAGAGAGACAAACATAATATTATGTGCTCTTTGCTCATCTAAGTGGCAAACAACCCACAAACTGAACCGCGCTTGTTAGCATCTCCCCTGAAACAGATCAAACGCGTTACCACCCAGGCCTTCAAAAGAGGTAACAAGGCCGCACGTTGGCAAACCACTTTAAGGCGTAACAGACGTATTTCTTCCTGAATCAGGCCAGGTGTGCTTACGATATAACATTATCGGTTTCGCATGACCGCTGCATGCTCGAACGTAAACAACACTCGGGTGGGGTTTGGAGAAGGAAGGAACAACAATTGGGTCCAACACAGGTAGCAAAAGCAAAGAGAAACAAAATGTCAATGGAAAACAGAACCATTAAAAGAGTAAATCACATTTGAGAACGAGCTGGAATAATAAATTAGGAGTTCACTGGTCTACGTGAACTCAGTAGCTAAAAATAACTTAGTGGGGCATGTGGTATGTGTGTGTAGTTTTTTTCATGTTAGTTAGTCCACAACACAGGGTTAAAATTTATCTGGGGAAAAAAAGCAAGTTGAGACAGGGAACGAGACGACAGAAAAATACTATTACACTAGACGAGATTTTGACTGAATCTTGGACTTTTTAGTTTGAATATTTGAAAAGGATATGAGGGGAAATCCGCCTGATTGGACAAAAGCATTTATATGATATTGAATGAGAGACGCACGCTTGTGCCATTTTTGAAAGACTGTCTTTAAACACAGTTCGTTACTGCTAAATGAGTGTTTTCCAGAAGATATTATATTCTCAGTGGGACGCCATACTATAGCCAGTAGCTCAGCTGGGTTTTTTGCTAGAACACAACGTAACTGTGTATTTCACATTTTGAATTGTGGTAAGGAGAAAAAAATTACATTAACCCTTTTATTTTAACAGTTAATAAATTGAGTGATTGATACTGCCATATCATGAAAAATGATTACGACAAGTGAGTGCTTATTCTAGGTCCCCAGCGACAGCCAGTGGCTAGAGACAAACACATAATAATAGAAAGCATATCAAGGACTATAGAAGACAGATCTATATTTGAGATCAGTGGGAACATAACACCCACCTTATTGGATGGAAGAGGAAACTATTGAACATATTTCGGATATTATGCAGTCTTTGGAAACTGGTACTATGTGATACCACCTGGGTGAGATGTGATAAGTTGGTCAGAGAGATCTGACCCAATCTTTGTAAGTTCTGTTTGCTTTGTTGTGCGTGTAAAATTAGTGCATTAAGCAGTGTGTGACACATGGCACAAATTTTGGTTTCAGAGTTTCTTGTCTGGCACTACGCTAGTGCCAGATGCTTTTGTAGAAGTACAAGAGTAGATGCAGAAGCAGCCTAACATTTTCTCCAGCTACTGAGAGGAGTGGGCCATTAGAATTCTGTACTACATCGACACAGGCAGATAAGTGAAAATCTGGCCTGCTGTGGATTCATCAACTGTGTCCAAAATAAATAAAGAAATATAACCTTGTTGTAAAAACACTATAACTCAGTCCATATTTCAAGGACAATGAACAGTGTTACCTCGTGTTTATGTGTAATTGTGAATGTTATCGGTAACACATGTTATGTCGTGGGTTGGCATGTATAACATCCACCATGTAAATGCAGTCAGACCAACTTGAAATAAGTACGCTCAGTCCATCGTACAATTAACACGATTTTAATTGACGATATTCACAACACTGAGTACTTCACACATTAAGACATTTGTATAAAAATGATGCTCCATAATAACCATATTATCTCTGGCAGTAAGAGTTGATGAACTGTACAGCTGGCCGTTAGAGGTCAAACTGTCTGCAAATATTCCAAAACGACATTGTCATGAATGTTAATTTGTATTACACAGTTACGTACTACCTTCTGTCTGCCGTCTTGCCACACATCACTCAAACACACATTCTTGAAGTAGTGTCAGTAGATAATCTGACAATAATTGAATAGAATGTAGGACCCCAGTAAGGAACTCCTAAAACACACACTGTCCATTAGGACGAACACCTCGAATGCCCGTGACCCCCGAACGTTAACCGTTCGTTTTTCGCCGCAGACATTGCCTACGTCATACTCATTTACATATAGGTCACACCTTAACAAATAGCTAGCGTTTAGCACTGGTCCGTCGCGTGTACCTCTCAGCTGTGCACAGCGATGCCTTAGCAAGCCTGTGCAAAATGAGTGGTAACACTACCCCGCCCCCCAGCGAAAACTGAAAGTTTTCCTTAAAGGAGGATGACAAATCCTTGACCATTTCACAAAACGTGAAGTAAAAGTCGTGTATGTTAGATATGATTAATTGTCCATAGAAAAGATGTCAAGAAATGGAAAAAAAAAAAAACTAAATGGAGATGTCAAATGATGAAATATGATAATAAAATTGTGATGCATGATACATGGAGAAGTTCAATGAAATAATTAAATGATGAATCAATTTAACTAGCTAATTGAATGATATTAAACCATATTGAAAAAAAAACAGAAAAAAAAACTGTAAATTTAATTATGTCCATGTGATAATGTCTAAGATGTGTTCATCATCTTGAAATAATGAAACTAGTTAAAGTTCTTAAAGTAAGGCATAGGTATTATCACTTCTTAATTTTATCGTCCCTTAAATGGTATGGTTATGAAAATGTTCCAGATGTGAGTTTCCTTTACGCCAAAAGTCAATCCGATTTTAAGCATTCTGCACAAGATGTGTCAGTAAAAGTTCCAGACACGTAGTATTTGTTGAAATAACAGATGATACCAGTCAATACTGCTTGATGATAGTGAGTTGGAGAAGTCTGTGACCATGTCCTTAATTCTTGATCATCATAACACACCTAAGTTTCAAAGTACCCGCAGGAAAGAAAGTCACTTACAAATGTCTTTTGGATAGCTGTGTGGCCGAAGTTACCATTGAGCATGTGCCGAGACCGAACAAAAAAAAAACTTAACCATGCATAACAATGTCTTGTAATGTCATATCAAAAATCCGGAAATGACTATCAAGCACCTCATACTGTGGGTACCCTCGACATCGTGATTCAAATCCAATGGTAGATGTAGAGGTTCAGCTCTGTGCCATGGTCAGTGTATAGGCATTAATTTATTCTACACAATGCCAAATGCTTGAGAATCTGTATTATCTGTCTGTGGGTAACGCGATAGTACAACAGAGCCATTACGTTGGACTTGCCATCAATTCGGTGGATGATGTAGTCATATGCTTTTAAGTTTATGTAAGTATTAGATCGCATATCTTGCGACCCTTGGGTTTTTTCATCAGTGCACTACTGTAAATACGAGTGAGAGCCTTCATGGTCTGTCTCAATAATGAAACGAGACACCAAGAAGGTATCGCTGAATGTTGATGTCCACCTTGACCAGGACACTCGCGTAGAAGCTCTCTCTCATAAATAATGGTGGTATCTGTCATATTCAGTTTGAGTGAGAGAGCTTAGCGCTAGATATACAGAACTGGATGAAATGTCATTGCCGCATGCCACCGGCCTGCTATTAAGGCACCACCGTATCCCATATCTAGCAGTGAATGCGATCCGGTACATGAAGGATGTAAAATTAAATTTATGGACTCAGCAGGTAGATTTTGATATAGGACTCAGCTATTGCAGAAGGAAAATTCTTTGGGAAATGGGCTTAGTGCTCTGTCTACGCGAGTCGCTCAGTCCCAGTACTGTATCCGTATTAAGGTGGAGAAGCGCTATATTTTAGTGTCAAGCTCGAGGACAGCGAACTGTAAGTAATGGAAGACAGACTGATGGGCATAAATTTGTTCGTAGAACTGGACAAGACCCAGGAGGCTTCCTTGAATGATAAAGGCTATTACTGATTGTCCTGCGAGTAAGATGGAGCAAGAATCTAAGACATTTTGTAGAAAATCAGTAGTTTATTGTAATGGTCTTCAGTTTTGAGAAATGCCAGTGATCCAACTCTGTGACGCTGAAGAACTGGAAGATATTCGTGGAGACCCTATATGTGAATCTTTGAGGGCTTTTGCAGTAAAGGACCATTGTACCGTTGAAGTATCTCGAGTAGAAGTAGAGATGCAAGTCCTGTAAACATGATTCTAGTCCCATTGAGATGTAGTGGCGAACAAGACTAATATATCATCTATATAAGACGCACGATAATCATACAGAATCATGTAGAGAAAAATGTTTTGCTCATCATGCGGACACAAGGTAGCTGGTGGCATTCACCAACGCGCGAATAGCACACTGTACAATTAACCAATGAAAGAGGGGGGGAGCGTTGTAGGTCGTATGCGAAAAGGCGTAGAGAGGTTTAGCGCTCTGCATATAGTGGTGGAGGGAATATGACAGTGCGCGTACCTGCCAAATACCCCATTGTGATAGTGGGTCGAAGAATTTACGGAATATCGACTACTTCAGCTTCCTCAGAAAGTATTAGTGCTAATAATACCCTCATAGACGGTTGAGATTGGCTCATGGACGTCTAGCCGACTCTGTTTAATGTAGCAATGATTGAGTCTACGTGGCATCTAGTCAAATGCATAATGTCTGAAATAACATCTTATCATTGTTTAACCTGATGATGAAGGCCATGACGGGAAGAGAGGGAAAGACTTATGGTGACTCTGAAATGTGGAAATTGAAATATTAAGTTTATAAGCGATCTCATATCCTATATCCTTATCGCACACCGATCCTCTGACGTAAGTGAGTTAGGGATAGGGTAAGGTTTCATAGTGGTATAGGGAACGATTATCTGTGAGTTTGAATATCGTTGAGTAGATTGAGTAGACCTGATGACTCGACCAGGGAATAGTCAGTCAGGACTTGTTGATACGGACCTCAAGAGATTGTTCATCAAGGAACTTGACTTTGTTGAGCAGCTGACAGATCAGGGGAAGGAATAGCTAGAAACATTTAATGCCACTCGTATATCTGAGTAGTGCTTGCAGTGCTTATTGCACATTAGGATCGAACTAGATGGTAAGGTAGTTTTCAGGGATACGGCTAAGTAGTAGCTTTCTTCCTGAATACCGATCTAAGGTAGGCAAGTGGTAGTTAGTGACGTAGGTACGATCATTAGGAATTCCAGTCCATAATCATTGTCAAAAATAGGCTTGTGAATATGCAGGTCTTATTATTGGAATAGCTTATTAGCATACCTTGACATGAAACTGTTTTATTTCAGTGCCTTTCAACGTACAAGAATAATAGATGCACCATCTGTGAGTATTTGTAGTGATAATGTGTATCATAGGGTCTCCCTCCACAGTAGGTTCAATGAATTGGCGATTTTTGTACTTTGATTAGGTAAGACAATACATAAAGCCTTGTCCCCCTGGGGCAAAGTAATTGTCATAAGCTTTTTTCCGTCGGTATTTGTAAGGGGATACCGAGCTGTTGTTCTTTATGCTTACTCAACTATCACGAAGATTATTTACGCAGCACATTGTCCAAGCCTCTAAGAAGTTTTTCTGACGCATGGTTATAGCCACATACAGTCGTAAGATGACTAGCCCACACCCCCCCCTTCAATGCTTATTTTTTTTTTCATATACGGGGTTGTGCTATTTCTGGACCTGGACCAGTAGCTGTTTTATCATTGACATGGGTCCTCGTGTGGAGCACCGATAAAGGAGCTCAAAAGGCGAAAACCCCATTGTGTTCAATTGGAACTTCCCCGATAAGCAATACAGCATCTGCTGGGGAGCATTCTGATCCCAGTCTTGTGGGAATAACTAGTGGGTCCCAACCTTACCTAGCAATTGTTATCAAAGACCTATTTTAGCCGTTCAAACATACCGTTGATATGGCATGATATACAGGAGCTCAGAGATCTATCTATATTACATAGAATCAAGACCTGTGATCATGACGTCTGACACAAACGTGGTCCCCAATCAGATAGAATTTTAATCTAGGAAACCCAATCTTCGTAAAAATTAGGAGAGAAGTGCATCAGCCACCATCACTGGTAACAATAGTGTTAAAGAGGTAATTTGCCTTCAGGCCACCTAGTAACAACAAATCAATACAGGTAAGGACAAACCTGTGACCCTTCTAGGCTAAGGCACCATTTAGTGGACCTATTACGATCTATGGCTAATTTTTTGTCGAATGGTCCACAGAGATCTCAAGCAGCCTGAATGGGTGCATTATGATAAGCTCCTTTAAGAAGCCACCTCTATGGCATATTTTACAAGAACGACAAAACAATTTGACATCCTTCACCACTCCCGAGTCCAATAAAAGTCAGACAAGACACTGTATTTTTGTCTAGCAAAACCCTGTGAACCTGCCACAGTTTGTGTCATGTGCATGCTAAGAATGGTATGGCCGAACCTCAGTTTGTACAAGAATTTGTCTATGCACTATCGTAGTGTCTGTATAATCACTCATTAAAATATCATTTTTGCTAGAGTACCAAGGCCATGGATTTTTACCTGAGCAATCATATCAAGATGGTTCTCACCAACTTAACAAAACCTTTTCAAGGGTATTGACCAGTCTTCTGGCATTTCCATGAATGAAGTCTTGGTGAGCATAGGTATTTTTTGATGTATCATCATCATCATCACATCGCCGATCCACTTTTCAATCTTAGACCATTGAGTCATGGTGATTGGCTCTTTGTTTGTCACCACATTTGCGTGCAGCCTATGCGTCGTATCCCCAGATTTCAATATCTATGGGTTGAACATTCTTATTATGCCAACACGATTACCCATGGGGATCCAATTATCAAGCAACCGTACCTGCAATAAACAAACTTTAACTTGCCCAGCAAAGAATGGTGTTGTCAATGTGTTACAAAGGGCTAGATGGAATAAGACTTCTGCCCGTTCCACCAAAATTAAATCCATTTTACCATTTTCCCCTATGAGCAGCATGAAGGGTCAACAAGGGACCTTGCGCGTACACCCCACAGTGGTGCAACCTGTATTCTCTTAAAAACCTGAAACAATGATTGTTAATTAGAAACCCTTTGAAAAAAGTTAAGATGACCCTTGTCCATCATGGGAGGGCTAACGCTGTACCATTGCAGTGATTGGATGTCCACAATATAGTTCTCGACACCCACGCCTGGCATGAAATAAAGTGCAGCATCTCAGAGCAATTTGATTAATGAACAGTCAATCAGCACCAGCATTAGCAAGGTTGTGTTACATTTATTCTGATCGACCACCCTGTGTTTGCAATTATGAAATCTCCGAGTTTCGAGTTATGAACGATCCTCACAACTTCGATGAGCGCAGAAAGTTGTTATTCCCACGATAGTTATTTCCGGTTTCCTCTTCCGTTCTGATGATTATTAAGAATGTTGAGGGCATGTGCACCCTATACCAGTGTTGAAAAGGTGGAGAGTTTTCTGGCTGTTTCTCATTCATTATACTATCTGTCACTTTATTCAAAACGTGTAGAATTTATCAGGCCCACGGCCATCCTCCATGTATTGATTCTATTTGTGACATTTGAGATGGCCCATTTACCTCCAGGAATATTGACGATAAATTTCTTTGATCCTTGAGATGGTCGAGGTATCGAAATTTGTAGCCCGTCCACCGAAACGATCCGACCATATTCGGTCTCCTGGTTCTGACCAAAATTCCGAATCCATGCTTTTTTGATCTGGCTCCTGGGTTTTGTATTTGGCACAGGAACGAGCCGAAAAGCAACCGTAATGACTCATTCACCCGTGGAGTTGCTTCACAGACCTGCCCCGGATGAGCTGTCATAAAATTGTCCGAACCTAAAGACTCAACAGCTTGTAAAGATCAGGTTTTCGTTCATAGCAAACATATGTTAAAGAATTTCTGAGCTAAATGGAGGGAATTACACTTTTGTTCCCTCAATATGAGATCGCTTAAGACCCTCCAATATGTAAGTATCGAATTCTTTAGCCTAAACCAAATCCAACCACACAAAACATAATTTTAATAGATGAAATGAAATCCGAGAAGTCCCTTGTTCATTGTTCCGGTAATGAAGTTTTTTGAACCTCAATTCTATACCCATATCTCATCAAGTTGGTATCTTCGTAGAAGTAACGCCTTATGCTGCCACATAGGAATTGCCTAATGTTCTCATCCATATTAAAATAGCAGTCCCAAGCATCACCTGTAACTATTTGCATTAAATGTACCACCCATGATGATTTACAAGTTTGTATTCTAGTACATACTGGACCCTCAAACGATTTATCAAGCAATATATGTCATCAGAATTTCTGGTTAAATATGGGTAAATGCAGTTTAATTGTGTTAGGAAGTACTTTCATAGACGAACCTTCACTTCCTGAATTGGTGCATTGCCAGATTCCTATTTTTAGATCTATCTAAAATTTAAAGAAGCCATCATCTCTTCATGCTCAAGATTGGAGCTTTTTTCGCTGCTAAATCAAACTCATCCTTGTCATTTCCCTTTCGCCAAATCATCCCCTGGTCCTTCTTCACACTGTCAAAATCTTCTTGTCTTCTTTTCTCTTCGATCCTCTTCTTGTCTTCTTTTTCTCTTCTCTTGCTTGTACCTTTCTACTCTGGCAATATCACTAGCCATTTTTGTTTTCCCTCTTTCTCCAATCTACTTCCTCTGCTGCTTGTAAGTGCTCATGGCAAAACTCCTTCCAAAGCTTGTCCCTTCTTCCAAGTTTTTTCTCGCCAATCGAATAAAATGCTTCCAGATTAGCCATGTTTAAAGGTTATACATGGCTTTACTGTGAGTAAAATGTGTACTATATATAATTAAGAAGTACCATAGCAAATTCTTTAAAAATGTCAAGATAAAGCAAGTGAAAAATAATATGTGGAGCATATGTTAATCTCTGTGAAGTAAGACAAGAACAAACTATGACCCGGACACAGAACAACAAGCCAAGAAAGACATACAATGTAAAAAATAATAAAAAAAAAAAAATAAATAAATAAAAATGTATTTTAAGTAAAAAATAAACAATAACAATGCATAGGTCTAACAAAAATAACAAGACAAACCACGCTTACATTATTTAATACACACAGGAACTAAGGGACAGTAAGGAACGATCCAACTGTGTACCAAACAAAATGTTGCCAAAACGAAATAATGCAAAACACTCAACGAACTTTAACACCCAGCCTCACGTGAACAACACAACTAAACGGATAAAAGGATATGATTAATTTCAGGTGATAGCGTTATCCACTCGGCCATGGTGCGCCGGACCCTCAATCCTGAAATAATCCAGCACCCAATTCCTACAGACAACCTTGATCTTTAGGCCAGCCAAGCGGGAATGTTTTCCTATGATCAAGTCCTTTCACAGACCCCCCATAAAATACACAAAGAACATAAACATGCAGAAAACAAAAGCTCAGCAACAGGAATATATCTAAACTAAGCCGACAAGAGATAGACCACTTAGCTTATAATGAATCCTCCCCCAGCGTATGGTACTGGACAGAATGGAACTCGATTACTCTCACTACAGGAGGATGATAGTGTTTGGCAATTCTTCAGTGTTGATTACAAAAAACAATGATTTAGTTGTTGTGGCCGAATACGCCCATCTTGTCATGTATGGGAAGTGCGCAAGACGTGGAGGGCAGGAGGCTGAAAATCTTCGATGCGGCTTGATCAATTTCGAAGAAAAGATGAAAATTCTTGCTGCCAAAACTGATGCAAATACTATATAGAATAGCTAAGATGTCATAGATGGACAATAAAAATAGTTCAAACTCTAGACCTCCCAACCAAAATCTACATATGTTTTGTAGTAGGCTTGTTTAATGTATTTTGGCTCCTGCCGCTAATACGCTAGCAGACTGAAGAGCAAGGTCAACCTAAAGGTGCCTGCCAGTGCAGTTTAGTATGCGCTGAAAAAATGTATGGCTCTGCGATAGTGCAAATTTTGTGAAAAGTTGCTACAGACAGAAGGCTTTATAATGATTGAATTAGAATTGGGAGACAAACAAACTCATCGTTTGTTTGGCCACTCAATGGGTGTTACCCTTGTGTTTATGTGTAATTTATGTGAATAGTTTATCGGTAATCACCCAATGTTTGTATGCCGAGGGTTAGGCATGTATAACATCCCACATGTAAAATGCAGTCAGACTCCACTTGAAGATAAGTACGCATCAGGGTCCCTCATCGTACCAATTAAACACGCTTTTAATTGTTCGAATATTCAGCAACAAGGAGTACCTTCACACATTGAGACATTTGTATATAAAAATGATGCTCCATAATAACCATATTATCTCTGGACCAGTAGGAATTGATGAACTGTACCGTATGGGTTCGTTTTAGAGGTCAGAACTGTCCTGCACACTAATTCCAAAACGACAGTGTCATGAATTGTTACTATTGTTTTACCACAGTATTACGTTACTACCTTCTGTCCTGCCGTCATGCCACACATCACTCAAACACAAACCTTCTTGAACGTAGTGGTCAGGAGATAAATCTGACAATACTTGATAAGAATGTAGGACCCCCAGTAAAGGCACACCCTAAAACACACACTGTCCATTATGACTAACACCTCGAATGCCGTGACCCGCCCGAACGTTAAACCGTTCGNTTTTCGCCGCAGACATTGCCTACGTCATACACTCNTTTACATATAGGTCACACCTTAACAAATAGCTAGCGTTTAGCACTNGTCCGTCGCNTGTACCTNTCAGCTGTGNACAGCGATGCCTTAGCNAGCCTGTGCAAAATGAGTGGTACAAACTGTATAAAACAGAGATTGGGCCTAGAATGACACCACCTCCAACTAAACATCCAGTGCTAGTTTTATCCCAAATACACTATAGTCAAAATTACTAACAACTAATGTAACAATATATTGATGTAATAAAATTTTTCATTTGAATGTATCACTATATTAATTCACCTTTTATTCGACAAATACATATTATTTCATACGTCCTGACCAGAAGAAACATTTGGTTCAGGACTAAATAAATTTAAAAGATTGAAAATCTAAACTTTTAAAGACAGTGTTAGTTGAGTTTATCATAGAGATTAATATTCTTAGTATTAGACTTAGTATTTACATCTGTGTGTCTGTATATTTAATTACCTACACATCACAATTCAGTACCCTAGACATTTAACGTAGCTAACATACATAATAGTAGAATAGGTCTGCTTGAGGTCATAAGTGGTAGCAGAAAGGCCTTCTGTAACTCACATAAACTGTTATCATCAGGAGCCTTCACAGCTGACCTCATCCAGGACACTAGGTAACATAACAATCACATAATAACATCAAAAAACCACTATAACCTTAGCAAGGACAATCTCCTTCCTGTAATTCCACCAAAAAAAGCGGTGGAAAATTCAAACTAAATAACATTTTACAGATTGTAAAGGAATGTTCAAACAAAAGAAACAAAAACAAAGAAACAAGGGGGGAAAAAAGATCGCGTTCCTATCTCATGTTGTTTACGATTTTAGTGAATTTTCGCAAACTATTTCGTGAGTTTTCACAGGGAACACAAAACTGTACCATACACTATGTCAACGATTCAAAAGGGTTGTGATACAATGGATCCAATCTCATTGCAGCATTCCCGACAATGAAGAGGCTGACAGATTGGAAAATGAAGGTGGAAAGCTACCTCAACCTGATACACGCATTACTTTCGAAGAGGCAAAGTTTTAACATATCAGATACAGAAACAAATGGGATGCAGAGCATCCATGACACACAGAAAATGATGCATATTACCAGCTCAGCAGAAGTGAACTTTCTTGACCTCACTGTGACAATTAACCCTACAGGTCTTAAAACTTATATCTATTATAAGCCTACTGACGCTCATGGTTTCCTTCTCTATACTTCATATCACCCTCATAGTTGTAAAAATTCCATTCCCTTTTCTCAACTTTTACGCTTGCATCGGTTACGTCACGATGACGATGATTTCCAATGAGGGAGCTCAAGAGATGCTTGAGTTTTTTTGCCTACGTCTTTATCCTGAACGTGTTTTATCTGATGCTCTTAATCGAATCACTCACGTCACTCGTCAGATGGCACTTGGGACCTCAAGACGCAGCAATAGAGACCGCAGTCAGCGACTCATAGCTTGACTGCCTGCGTCAGGACCAGCGAACCAGAGCTGGTCAAGACCGCACTCCACCTCCACGTGGTGGTCCTGGAAACAGTCTGCAGCTGTGCAGTCTGGTTGAGCGAGTGTGGATCGAAATGGGAAGGCAAACCCGGTCCTAAAAAATGCCGTGCAGAAGTCGGATGTGTCGACCGAAAGGTGCAGATATCACAGCTTAGGCGTAAACAGACACAACGCAACCACCGTCCTTTTCAGGACGAACGAAGAAGAAGAAAGAAGAAGAAGAAGATGGCACTCACTACTAAACCTTCTGCTAAATCTGACAGACTCAAACTTGTTCTAACTTTCCATCCGCACTGCTTGGCGGTGAAAAGAATTATATTTCATTATCTGCCTATTCTCAACTCTGATCCTGTTACCAGTGAGTTGTTTCGGGATCCCCCTCTGGTGGCATATCGTAGGGATAAAAATTTCAAGGACATTCGTGTACACAGCCGCTTAATGAATACTAGCCCTCCATATTTTGGTACACAGTCTTGCCATCGCCCCAGATGTCGTACGTGTGAGCATGTGCTCCAGACTCAGTTGGTGAAAACTGGCAGACGTTTGGCAGATAGATTCCGCGAGCACTTAAATGACATTTATTACAGGGAACCTAAACCTGTGGCCCTTCATTTCAATAGCCCTGACCATTCCGGTTCCTTTGATATCCAGGTAACCAATATACAGTACGCTTCTGTTTTTTACGATGACCTTACTCGTTTTTCTCTAGAGAACCATCTCATTTTCGAAATGGGTTGCCTTTCTCCTCATGGTCTAAATGTTCAACATCATCTTGCTTAACTCTGTTATTCATTGGCTTTCCTCTATTTCAGACTTCTTTATTTCATCCATCGCTTTTTCACGATCTTTCTTTTATGAAGTCTGTGTCTCGTTTCGTGTCCTATCTGTGTATTTTTATGACGTCACTTTCATTATTGCTGCTGTACGCCATTGTATTCACCGTATCTTTTATCGAAGAGTGTCATAGCAGGACTTTTTGTTTTGTTGTTCCATTTTCTGCTTTTGATTGTCATTGAATGTTTAATTAATTGCCTTTATATTTTTTTCGGTTTTGTATTTTCCTTGTTTTATTATTGCTCTTCACTTGTGTTGTTACATTTCTCTCTCTCTCTCTCTCTCTCTCTCTCTCACACACACATACACACACACACACATATATATATATATAACGTGTTTTTAGTGTCTATAGTATTTTTCTTTAACCTGTCTATATTTCTTGTCCTTGTTGCCTATAACTGTGGCTGACGAAGGGTGAAACCCGAAACGTCCCGTGTTACCTATGTACCGTTAATTTGTAAAACTGATTCAATTCCGTTTTATTTGTTTATACATTTATTTTCTTACCAGTTTTACATCAGCCCTTATTCATTCCCTTACACTATACTTAAAGATAGGAACTACCCATCAGTGTAAATGTGGCACTGATAAAATGACTGCTGAACATCTGCTTCAAAGATGCCCAACATATGAGGAATATTCTTCTTCTTCTTCTTATATCCTTAGCCGCCGACCGTCAAAGCAGTCAGTGGCCATTACGCCTGGTGGCGTCTTGTAGGGCAGCAACAAATTGATTCCACTTTGCACGGTCGGTGGCCATCCTTCGTACAGTGCCCCAACTCTGGTTCATTCTTTGCAGCTCAGCCTCCACAGTCCTCCGCCAAGTTGTTTTCGGTCGCATGAGGAATATAGACAGCACATATGGCTGACATTAGTATCATTCCTGGAAAAAAACTCTATGGTGATAAAAATATCCTCAAGTTGACAACTGCTTTCTTTGAAAATATTTAAGTTGACGTCTGAGAGTGTAAGAAGAAGAAGTAGTTAGTACCTTTAATCCAGGGGATTCTACGCTGTAGTGGGTTTGTTGGTATTGTATGATGGTGATATTACTAAGTGTGATGTATGAGTTCAGCTGTGAAGGCTCCTGAGATAAAATGTAGCTGTGAATTTTCAGAAGGCCTTTCTTGCTACCACTACGACCTCACACCTATCTTTTTTTCTAATGAATGTGGCTACGTTAAAATCTAGGGTACTGAATGTAATGTGTTGTATTGACATATACAAACACACACACACAGATATTAAATAATATAATATTATCAATAAAATTTAGAACACAATGAACTAAATTCAGCTGGTGAAATTTTAGAAAGTAAATCTTTTTTAAATTTATTTGTTCTGAACCAAGGTTTTTATTTTGGCCAGAACATATGAAAGATTTTGGAATTTATGAGTGAATGGCATGAATAAATGGCATGATAAATAAAAGGTGTGTACGTATACAATTTTCACGATTAGTTAATATTTCTACAGTTCATAATTTTATTTTCCCTGGGAGAACGATGAATAGATGTGCTGTTGGGGTGGCTTCATCCCTCCCTGTCTATGCCTACCAAACATTGTCCATTAATGATGGAAGGAAATGGGATGTTTTAGTAGTAATTCACTTTGGGTGCTATGTCTATGAAGTTGGTGTAAATCCAGCAGACCAGCCTGCTTACGTAACTTTGAAAGAGTAGTTCTGGTGCTGGAATCTGGTGGCCCCACCTCTCCGTGCTTGGGGCAATATATCGGGTGGCCCCACCTCTCCGTGCTTGGGGGCAATACAAGGCTGTTCTGCCGAGATGCGACACTGCACGGGTCCTCACTGTCAATTATTTACCCAGCATTTGACACCACCTTTTGGTGTCAACATAAAAAACTCACAGCTCAGATTATGAATAAAGAACACAGAAATGCTAGCAAAACTCAGCTGAGCTGCTGGCTATAGTATGGCGTCCCTGAACTTATTTCAATTTACTTCATTGGAAATCACCACACTTAAAATTTACTGTGTCTATCACTGGACAACTATTGAGGAATGGCAAAAAAGCGCGTCTGAGCGCTGATAATATGATTGTCTGTGGCCAATCAATGCCTTGTTTTTTTTCAAATTCAAATTTCCTACACTAAAGTCATTTCAGTCATGCTTCAGTCAAGTATGGATTTTTATCTGTTAGTCCGTCCGTCTCTACTTGCGTTTTCACAAAAAAACGTACTTGGTTTTTGAACCAACCTATCCGTCCCCTCTACAAATTTTGTCTTTAAAGTTATTTTTAGCCACAGCTCCCACCAATGTCCCTCTCTTTCATTCTAACTAGATTTGGACACTTGAGTCTCAAGGTCGCGGTTTTTTGTGCAAATTAGTGACATGTTTGATTCAATGCAGTCTTTCGCTGATGTGAACAACACAGTCTTTTGTCAATGTCTTCATTATTATCTATCCGTCTGTATAAATAAAAGCATATTATTTCACTGCTCAAAATGGGCCATCCGGCCAGCTAATTTTTATATTCCTAACATTAGTATTAAGATAAAGTTACTTTTTTAATTTTGTAATATTTCAAGCATCTGCGTGGTAATGCTTTTGCCGCTGAATTCAAATAAAAGGCTTGGTATCGCATAAGCGTCCCTTTCCGTACCTCGTGTCAATTTGGGGACGTGACTTTTCCTCCATTCCCCCCCCCCAATTGCATCTTCTAAACCTTGCTAGTCTCACGCAATTTTTCAGTCATATATTTTTTTTTTCTTTTGATCCGCCGTTCTCATCCCGTTCAAATGGTAACCGTTTCAGCAATTTAATTTCCATGGCGGGTGATGACCCGCGGCGTGGGCGATCATGCCTTCTAGTAACTTACGCATTCTTTTTTATCCCTACATTTTATCCTTTGGAGATATTTTTACGTTGTATCACTGTTAATTTTATGACACATCTCCCCACTTGAAAACATGCCTACGGCAAGTTCTAAAACCAGTGATACACATAGATAAAATCTCTCCTCACGTCTGCCATTACTCTAATTTTGATCACAGGGGTGCCGACTGAGGAAATCTGCACCGACATTCAATTTGCCTGGGATATATTGGATACTAAACTGATAAGGTTGAAGCAATAAAGACCACCTCAGCAATCTTGCGTTTTCATGCTTAGCCTGAGATAAGAATACGAGAGGCTGATGATCCGTCTCGACCACAAAAGTCCTACCATACAGATAGATTTGAAACTTCTTTATTGCCCAGATTAACGCTAAACATTCTTTTTCGCTTGTGGAGTATCCTTGTTCCGCCTTATTCAATTTGCGGCTTGCATAAGCGACTGGTTTCAGTTCCCCATCAGGTGAAGATGATCTTTGCAACAAAGCCCCTCCGAGTCCTACATTACTTGCATCGGTTCTTAAGACAAAGTCCTGTGTCAAATCAGGCAGTTTGAGAATAGGCTTGCTAGTGAGTTTTTCCTTTAACTCTTGGAACGCTAGTTCACATTGTGCAGTCCAAATAATTTTATCTGGAAGTCCCTTGCGAGTCAGATCAGTCAGAGGAGCACAAATAGCGTTAAAATTTTTGATGTATTTCTGATAAAATCCGCATAACGACACGAATGATCGCACGTCCTTTTTTGTTTGTGGCCTAGGTGCTCTCTGCAGTTTTTTCCAAATTCTTAGGATCAGGGGTCATATTACCCTGATATACAGTGTGCCCCAAGAATTCCAACTCTTTGCATCCAATACAACATTTTGTTGGCCTAGCAGTTAAGTTCGCCTCCCGAAGCCTATTAAACAACATTTTTAGAGCTTCAATGTGTTCTTCAAATGTCTCTGTGGCGACGAGAATATCATCCATGAAATTCGTGATACATGGGTTATTCAGGGGATCCAACAATTTGCGCATCATCCTTGAAAACACACTCGGAGCATTTTTCAGTCCGAATGGTAGCATATTGAATTCATAATGTCCATCCGAAGTGCTAAAAGCCAAATAAGGTCTCACTTCAGGCTTCACTGGGATCTGGTAATAGCCTTTACTAAGATCCACCTTTGAAAAGTATTTGCCTTGTTCAGTCTGGCAAATAACTGTTTTGTGTCTGGTAATGGATCCACTTGTCCTTCTGTGACAGCATTCAGTTTCCTATAATCTATGCACAGTCGGTGTTCCCCAGACGGTTTTCTCAACAAGACGACACTGGAACTAAAGGGTGATTCACTGTGTGAAATGATCCCCTCCTTCAATAAATAATCTATTTCTTCCTTCAATGCCTTCTCCTTCGCGAACGGAATAGAATAGGCTCTCATACAGATTGGGTTTGAGTCTACCAGTTTCATGTCATACTGTAGCAAATTTGTATGGCCTGGTTTATCTGTTAATACATCTGTATGTTCCTCCAGAACCTGTTGAACTCTCTCCCTCTGGTTTTTAGTCAGGTGCTTACTGACTTTTACCTGTGCTGCTGTTTCACAAGGATGTAATGGGTATTCATGTGAGGTGAGTGGTTCCTTTTGCATCTGAGTTGCAATAGCCAAGGTCAATAAGGGGGTGCTTTCCTGGAGTGGTCTGTCCAGATACTTCTTTAATAAGTTTACATGATAAACTTTCTCCTTCCCCTTTTTGTCAATTTTATAGTTTGTTCTAGACACCTTCTCTAGAACCGTATATGGACCTTGCCAACCAATTTGTAATTTATTCTGGCTACCGGGTAGTAGAAGAAGCACCTTCTCTCCCACAGCTAGTTCTCGGTCCTTTGCCTTCCTATTAAAATATGCTGCATGTTTCTTCCTGGCTTGTTTCAAATTATCATTTGCCAGTTTCCATCCAGCTTTCAGACGAGTGGTCAGTTCGTTCACGTATTGATAAGATGAGGTAACAGGTTCTTCCGCCTTCTCATCCGTCCAGGTCCTTAATAAAGCTTCTAAAGGACCTTTTATTGGCCTCCCAAATAGCAGAGTTGCGGGAGCCATCCCGGTTGAACTATGTGGTACCTCCCGATACGCAAACAATGCGGCGGGCAGGAATTGATCCCACAGATCCGGTTTTTCGTGTGCCAGCTTTCTCAGGATAGAAATGAGAGTCCCGTTGAACCTCTCTACCTGGCCGTTCCCTTGTGGATGGTACGGACTACAATGAAAGTGTCTGGCTTGAAATAGTTTAAAAACTTCTTCCGTTAGTTTCCCCTTGAACTGAGATCCATTATCCGTCAAGATTTGATGTGGGAATCCTAATCGGGTGAATATTGTAAGTAGTGCCTCTGCTACATGTTTTGAATCAATTGATGGCAGGGCTACCGCCTCTCCCCACATAGAGCAAGTGTCCACCAGAGTAAGGATGTAACTGTTCCTCCTCTTGGTCCGAGTGAGAGGTCCCACAATATCCACTGCAACCCTCTCAAAAGGTGTTCCCACTATGGGCATTTCCCCTAGAGTTGCAGGAGCAGTCCAGTGCTTTGGAGCTACCCTTTGACATTCAGGGCAGGATTTGACATATCTTTTTATATCCTCCGTTATCCCTGGCCAGAAGTAATGACAAGCTATACGCTGTCCTGTGGCGCTGATCCCCATGTGACCACTGAAGGGAATCGCATGCCCGAGTTCCATCACTTTATCTCTATATGAAGTGGGAAGAACCAGCTGGTTGTGACCATTTGTTCCAGTTCCGGCCTTCCTGTATAATAGTTTGTTCTTCATGAAATATTCCCCCTTGCTCGGAGGTGTGTGGCATTTGGGCAATTTTTTAAAACATGGCTTGAGTGTCCTATCCTCAGCCTGCGCCTTTCTCATCTCCTCTGGATGAGCATTTATAGGTTCACCTTCTTCCTCCTTCTTCTGTGACCTGGTCTGCACTGTCGCCATGATCACAGGTTTCTCGGGATTCCCCAAGAAGACGTATCTACACCCCAATATCAGAGGGTAGATTGGTTCATCTATCACTGCTGCTCTGATTTCTCCTTCCACATAGCGAGTTTTCACCGTTATCCTTGCGATGGGAAGTGTCATGAGTGGTATGTCCTTAGTCGCCCCTTGTATTTCCACTGTTTCTGTGGTATACTGACTTGGGTCCACTAGGCTAGACTTCACAACTGAATCATAATCCAAACCTGTATCATAAAGGCACCTTATGGTGACCCCATTACAAATAACATCCTCACAAACTGGGGGGTGATAAGGTTCCTGTTGTCCATTAGGATTAACCTTTAATCTTTGCGTCCCCGACTTCATTGCAGCAATGTTTGAAGGTTTCCTTCTACAAAATTCGGTGTTATGGTTATCTTTCTTGCACCATTTACACCATCTTTTTCCTTGGTTCAACGGTTTTCTTTCATTGAACTTTTGGTCATTGAACTGTGAGTTTCTGTCGCGATAGTCATTTCTTGGCCGCTCAAAGTTTGTCCTACCTCTATTACCCTGTTCTCTATTGTCAAATTTATTAAATGGCTGTGGAGCTTTAAAATTATCTATGTGCTTCTTTTTAGCACCACTTACCTCTGCCTGGGCTGCCTGATACCTCTCAGCGACATTTAAAACCTCCCCCAATTTCTCTGCACCTTGTTCCATGAGAAATTTTCTCATGTCTGGAGCCATGGACTCTCTCAATTGCTCAATCATGATCATTTCTTTAAGATCTTGGGTCTTCCCCAGAGCAGTCCATTTCTCCAAATAGGTTTCCAGTCTGGCAGAGAATTGGTGGTATGTCTCCCCAGACAACAGTTTGGCATTTCTAAATTTCTTACGATAAAATTCCCCATTTTTTTTTCGTACCTCAATAACAAAGCCTGCTTTAACATGTCATAATTGTCTTGGTCTTCTCTGTTCATTTTTGCAAAGACTTCATAAGAAGTACCTCTCAGTCCCTGTGATAGCTTTAAACTCCACCTCTCTCTCTCTCTAACCCATATGTAGTAGCTAATAACTCAAAACGTCCTAGGTACCCCTCTATGTCATCGTCTTTTTCAACAAAATGGTCTAAATGAAACCCCATAGCTGAGTTGAGGCTCCCAGACTAGGCGTAGCATCTGAGGCAAAAGGGCTGGCACCATTTTCAGGAGCCTGGCCTTGTAATTCCAGCTCCCTTAGTCGTAATTCGTGCTCCCTTTGCAACCTTCTATCTTCTGCCTCCCTTTCGGCCTTTCTATCTGCTGCCTCCCTTTCCCAATCCTTTTTTTCCTTCTTTTATCTTCTGCCTCCCTTTGCTGTCGTTTTTCTTCTGCCTCAATCTGCAGCCTCTTAGTCTCAGCCTCTAACCTCTTCTCTTCAGCCAACCTTTCAGACTCTAATTTTCTTTCAGCCTCTTTTTCTAATCTTCTTTCTTCCCGTTCAATATATTTATCACATTCAGCCGTTACGTATTGAATTAAAATCTGACCATCCATTCCCATCTCCTTTGCGGTCAGCACAGCAGCTGATCTAAATTTTGCCAGCTCCGCCATACTTTTTAAACAAATCTAGCAATAAGCAAAGTAAAATTTCCAACCACTAAAGTACTTATAATTACTCTAGACTAAAATAATTCTAATTAATTAATTAACTAACACTGGCTGTGAAGATTCACCAACTTCTAATTGCCCTTTTAATTTAAAGGGACACTTTTAATTTTAAGGGAATTTTACAATTTTGTTCCCCTAATTTTATTTCTCCCACCAGGAGATCCTTATATTACTGTTTATGCTAATTATCCCTGGACAAGACCCCAATATATGTAGTGGTTTTGTTGGTATTGTATGATGGTGATATTACTAAGTGTGATGTATGAGGTCAGCTGTGAAGGCTCCTGAGATAAAATGTAGCTGTGAATTTTCAGAAGGCCTTTCTTGCTACCACTACGACCTCACACCTATCTTTTTTTTTCTAATGAATGTGGCTACGTTAAAATCTAGGGTACTGAATGTAATGTGTTGTATTGACATATACAAACACACACACACAGATATTAAATAATATAATATTATCAATAAAATTTAGAACACAATGAACTAAATTCAGCTGGTGAAATTTTAGAAAGTAAATCTTTTTTAAATTTATTTGTTCTGAACCAAGGTTTTATTTTGGCCAGAACATATGAAAGATTTTGGAATTTATGAGTGAATGGCATGAATAAATGGCATGATAAATAAAAGGTGTGTACGTATACAATTTTCACGATTAGTTAATATTTCTACAGTTCATAATTTTATTTTCCCTGGGAGAACGATGAATAGATGTGCTGTTGGGGTGGCTTCATCCCTCCCTGTCTATGCCTACCAAACATTGTCCATTAATGATGGAAGGAAATGGGATGTTTTAGTAGTAATTCACTTTGGGTGCTATGTCTATGAAGTTGGTGTAAATCCAGCAGACCAGCCTGCTTACGTAACTTTGAAAGAGTAGTTCTGGTGCTGGAATCTGGTGGCCCCACCTCTCCGTGCTTGGGGGCAATATATCGGGTGGCCCCACCTCTCCGTGCTTGGGGGCAATACAAGGCTGTTCTGCCGAGATGCGACACTGCACGGGTCCTCACTGTCAATTATTTACCCAGCATTTGACACCACCTTTTGGTGTCAACATAAAAAACTCACAGCTCAGATTATGAATAAAGAACACAGAAATGCTAGCAAAACTCAGCTGAGCTGCTGGCTATAGTATGGCGTCCCTGAACTTATTTCAATTTACTTCATTGGAAATCACCACACTTAAAATTTACTGTGTCTATCACTGGACAACTATTGAGGAATGGCAAAAAAGCGCGTCTGAGCGCTGATAATATGATTGTCTGTGGCCAATCAATGCCTTGTGTTTTTTTTTCAAATTCAAATTTCCTACACTAAAGTCATTTCAGTCATGCTTCAGTCAAGTATGGATTTTTATCTGTTAGTCCGTCCGTCTCTACTTGCGTTTTCACAAAAAAACGTACTTGGTTTTTGAACCAACCTATCCGTCCCCTCTACAAATTTTGTCTTTAAAGTTATTTTTAGCCACAGCTCCCACCAATGTCCCTCTCTTTCATTCTAACTAGATTTGGACACTTGAGTCTCAAGGTCGCGGTTTTTGTGCAAATTAGTGACATGTTTGATTCAATGCAGTCTTTCGCTGATGTGAACAACACAGTCTTTTGTCAATGTCTTCATTATTGTCTATCCGTCTGTATAAATAAAAGCATATTATTTCACTGCTCAAAATGGGCCATCCGGCCAGCTAATTTTTATATTCCTAACATTAGTATTAAGATAAAGTTACTTTTTTAATTTTGTAATATTTCAAGCATCTGCGTGGTAATGCTTTTGCCGCTGAATTCAAATAAAAGGCTTGGTATCGCATAAGCGTCCCTTTCCGTACCTCGTGTCAATTTGGGGACGTGACTTTTCCTCCGTTCTCCCCCCCCCCCCCCCCCAATTGCATCTTCTAAGCCTTGCTAGTCTCACGCAATTTTTCAGTCATATATTTTTTTTTTCTTTTGATCCGCCGTTCTCATCCCGTTCAAATGCTAACCGTTTCAGCAATTTAATTTCCATGGCGGGTGATGACCCGCGGCGTGGGCGATCATGCCTTCTAGTAACTTACGCATTCTTTTTATCCCTACATTTTATCCTTTGGAGATATTTTTACGTTGTATCACTGTTAATTTTATGACATACGCTTTAAAAAACCGGAGGAAAATGGTTAATCAGCTAGCTGTCAGCCAAATGATCCCATGTGATCTACCCTTACAATGAGATCTACTTGATGCCAACCCCTGAACTAGACACTATGAATCAATTTAAACAAAGGAAAAGAAAGCCTTCCTTTTTTACACTCTAAACAGTGATTAATCCAACTCGAAGATTTACGACGTATGTGTCATTAGAGTGGAGAGGACAGGGCAAACACACAAAAAAGGTGCCGGAAAGGTTATACGGCGGAGCAATATATGGCTCTTAATAACTCTCAAAGTATGTTTGTACAGGATACTTTATGTTAAGTATTTAACAGGTGAGCGTTCGATTGAAAGAAAGGTTAGAGCGCTGGTCTCTCGCGGCAAATTGCTGCCGAGTTCGATTCACGGTATCGACATGCTCCAGACTACCTAGCTATAAATGGGTACCTGACTTTGCTACTGGGTTAGGAAGAAGCAGGCAGTGAGAAAGGGAACTAGTCACCCCACCTCTCGATGCTGAACCTAGTATAGTGAAGTCTCTAACACTTGACTCCCTTACGGAAGTATCTGCTACGGGACTACCGTTACCTTTATATAAAAGGTGAAAGGTCGTCTCATATTAGATACTGTCGTGGGACCGAAGACGCAGCTAGAGAGATGAATGCAGTCAGCGACCCATAGCTTGACTGCTTGCGTCAGGGTCAGCGAACCAGAGCTGACCAAGACCCTACTCCACCTCCAAGTGGTGGTCCTGGAAACAGGCTGCACCACTGCAGTCTGGCTGAGAGAGTAGGGATTGAAGAGGGAAGGCAAACCCGGTCCCCAAAAAATGCCGTGCTGAAGTCGGATGTGTCGGCCGAAAAGCGCAAATATCGCAGCTTTGCTGTAAACGGACACAACGCAACCAACGTCCTTTTCAGGACGAACGAGGAAGAAGAAGATACTGTGGTAGGAGAGTGAAGAGTTAATGGCTTCATCATACCAGGTCCAGCTTTTTGGTGACCAGTCCCCATCCTCGCTGCCTTTTGCCTTCCTAACTCAAAGGCATGCAACATTATACAGGTAATATAACAGCATACATTTACAGTATCCAATCATGATTAAATATGTTTTTTTTTTAAACAAACAAGAATGTAATGGAAAAAAACCAACAACAAAAGCAAACAAACAAATCCAAAACATCCAAACAGTAAATCAGACAATATTGTTATTGTTGATCAGAATCGACTTCACTGCACTCCAGGCAAACCCATAGGTGCTCAGTCTCCCTCAGCAAATGTTGAAGAGTGTGAATGCTAATTGTACCTGTAGCACGCCGGTTGTACACATGACAGGTGCATCATCTCTCACATCCATATCTGCTATTCCCATGTTTGATGCCAAACTAACAGTCTTAGCCTTTGTTGATTCATCCATTGCATTGTGTCATTATCTAGGATGTGATCATTAATTGCCCTTAGTTTATCCCCCTTATCCATGTCCAGTGTCCCCACTATGGGTGCTCTCGAGGCCAGTCTGTCAGCTCTCTCATTGCCACGTACCCCTGTATGACCAGGACAGTAGATCCAACACCAGTTCTTTGATGTCAGCTGCGTTCTCATGTCTTTTGTCGGTGGTTACCCGCATATATGCTATTGCCTGGGTCATCGCATATCTGGATCTAATCGACAGCAATCCGAGCATGTATCTCACTGTCACAATGTAGGTATCACGCGTACAGCCCAAAACTAGTCGCAGTCCTTCATTCTGAATGCGTTCCAGTCGTTCACATTGTGACACTGACAGCTTGAGTATTCCTAACCCATACTCGATTACTGAAATCACGAGTTAATGATACAGGAGAAAGTAGTCTCTGTTCCAAGCGCGCAGCAGCCATTGTTTTTAAGGCTGCCAGTCCTCGCTTGCACTTCTGGATGATCAGTTCAACATGATACTTGAACGACAGTCCACGCTCAAATGTTACTCCCAGATACTTCAGCTTGTCTTGCCTTTCAATGTTCTGCCCACTGAAACTGATGTCGGACAATAATTCGAACATAATCACATTAGGGTGGCATAGAATTAGACCTCATGAAATATTTGAATAGTCTGCTATTGAATGAGTAGGAACTTAAAAGAAAGCGCTCGAACCACATAGTAAATAGGACGATAGTTGTATATCAATGAAAATGAGAGGAAATTAAATGTTAAGTCAGTCCTATTGTGTGGCTCTGAAACATGGAGAATCACAAATTTAAAAAAAACCATGAAAGATGTTACGCACTTTCATAAAGGGGTGTTTGTGTAGAATATATACATTAATATGGTATGACCAGATCACCAATGTTGTCACAAAATTAACCGTGATACAACGTTAAAATATCTCCAATGATACAACGTAGGGATAAAAACTAATGCGTAAGCTGCTAGAATACATGATCGCCCACGCCGCGGGTCATCACCCGCCATGGAAATTAAATTGTTAGACTTGAAGGCAAAACGGAACGGGATGAGAACGGAGATCAAAAGGAAAAAAATCTGACTGAACGCGTGCTTGAAACTAGCAAGGCTAAAAGACGCAAGTGGTGGGGAAAGGAGGAAAAAGTCACGTTCCCCAAGTTGACATAAAGTAAAGAAATCGACAAAAGGGACCTTGGATATTATACGCCACAGTCATTTCTTGGACGCTTTTGCGATAACTTAGCCCGTTTATTTGAATGCAGTGATGAACGCATTCCAGAAGATTCTAGAAAATATTTGAAAAGTAACTTTTCTTAATAATAATGTTAGGAATATAAAACCTAGCTGGCCGGATGGCCCATCTTGAGCAGTGAAATAATATGCTTTCATTTATACAGACGGACAGATAATAAGAAAGATATTGACAAAAGACTGTGTTGTTCATATCAGCGAGCGTCTGCATTGAAATAAAACATGTCACTAATTTTCAAAAAATTGTGGCCTTGAAGACGCAAGTGCTAAAATCTAGTTGGAAAGAAGAGACGGGGTGGGATGGTGAATTGTGGCTAAAAATAACTTTAAAGGCAAAATTGTGTAGGGGAAGGCAGAGTTGGTTAAAAAAACAAGTGTGTTTTTTTTTGTGAAACGCAAGTAGAGACGGACGGACCAACAGACAATAAGGCATACTTGACTGAGGTATGACTGAAATGACTTTTGGTAGGATATTTGAATTTGAAAAAGAAAAGGCAGTGATTGGCCATAGATGAATATATTATCGGCGCTCAGACGCGCATTTTGTGCCATTCATTATAAGTTGTCCTAGTAGACACAGTGAATTATTAAGTGGTGTAATTCCCAGAAGCTATTGAAATATTTAGAGGGACGCCATACTAAGGCCAGCAGCTCAGCTGAGTTTTGCTAGCATTTAACTGTGTTCTATATTCATAATTCTGGTAAGACTGAAATTATTTCTTTGTACATTTTAATATTTGTGTAAGGTTTCGAGTGATTTGATACTGCAATAGCATAACCTGTCCCTTACAACAAGTAAGGATTCGCTCTAGACCCCCCGCCCCAGTTCAGGGTCTAGAGACAAATAAAATACATAAACTCCAGTAAGGATTATGAAGGACAGATCAAGTGTTGAGATCAGTGGAACATATCACCTATCCTATTCTATGGCAGGAAGCTAATGAACATATTTCAGAATCTGTAGTCTGGGAGAACTTATCCTATGTGAAACCAACTTGGTAAGATGTGTTGTTTGGTCAGAAAGATCTGACCCGTCTATGTGGTGTTGTTGTTGTGTAGTGTTGTGTCCAGAAATGGTTAGAGGATGGAATTCTGACACATGACTAATACTTTGATTGCAGAACTGTGAGTTTCAGTTGGCACCACTGTGGTGTCAAATGAGTTGTTGAATATTACCAGAGTGGACCCGTGCAGTAACATTTTGTCAGAGCAGCCTATTATAGCCCCCAAGCACGGAGAGGTGGGGCCACCAAACTTCTGATATTGCCCCCAAGCACGGAGAGGTGGGGCCACCAGACTTCTGATATTGCCCCCAAGCACGGAGAGGTGGGGCCACCAGATCTCAGCACCAGAGCTACACCTTCAAGCTACGTGAGCGTCTGGTCTGCTGAGAATTCACCAACTCAACTTATTTGCTAACATACCCATAAATTTCCATCAAATAACTGGACAATGTGTAGTCACCATAGACAGGGAGTGATGAGGCCACCCCAACAGCACATCCATTAAATGTTCTCCCAAATAGATTACTACTATAAACAGTAATAATATTAACTAGTCTAGTAACATATATATGTACACACCTTGCATTTATTATGTAATATTCATGCATTTCTTTCATAATTGCTAAACCTTTCATATGTTCTGGCCAAAATAAAACCTTGGTTCAGAACAAATAAATGTAAGAAAATTACTATCCACATTTTACACACTTGAGTTAGTTCAGTGTATTATAACATTTATTAATATTATTAGACTTAGTAAATATCTGTGTGTGTGTATGTAAACTACCACAACACATTACATATCATTACCCTAGACATTTAACGTAGCCACATTCATTAGTAAAAAAAAAGATAGGTGTGAGGTCGTAGTGGTAGCAAGAAGGGCCTTCTGACAATTCACAGCTACATTTTATCTCAGGAGCCTTCACAGCTGACCTCATGCATCACACTTAGTACCATCACCATCATACAATACCATCAAATCCACTACAAATGTAGAGCTGGTAACAAGAACCAGACATGTGGCAGTGGAACAAGAGATGAGAATAAGACGCTGGCAATGGATAGGACACACACTGAGAGAACACCTGTAGATAACAATACAAGGCAGTCCTTGTTCTGAAATCTCCAGGGCAAACGAAAGACTGAAAAACACATGGAGAAGAGAACGGGAGACAGGAATGAAAGGGACGAGGAAGGCATGAGAAGATCATTGACCTGATGACATGGAACAGTAAGTAACTAGTCGCATCATTTCAATCCTTCTATTCTACGCAAGCACTCATTTATGAAAGTCTAACTTTGTGGTTCTTATTTTTGGTTAACTATTACATAAGTACAGGTCAGTAACCCAGAATCCGAACGTCTGAAAACCGAAATATTTCGAAAAAAATGTCGGTCGACTTTCGTTGACCTTCGGAGATTAAGGCTACTTTTGAGCGGATTTCTGGGGCTAAGTTGGGCGAAATCCTAAAACCGAACAAATCTGAAAAACGAAACAAGGCCTGTCCCCGAGCATTTCAGATTTCAGCCTGTATATAAAAGTCGGTGTTATATAATGATAAACTCAAAACACACGTTATATTTCATCATCACCATGAAACAAAACAAAACAGGAATACAACAGGCTACAGGAGCTTTTATTGCATTGGGAAATATATGGAGATCGAAAGAAATCGGGTCCGACACAAGAATCAGAATATTCAACTCAAAATGTCAAATCAGTTCTATTGTATCGCTTTGAAACATAGAGAATAACAAAAACAACAACCAAAAAGCTACAATCATTCATCAATGGATGCTTGCGTAGAATAGACGTATTGAAGTGGTATAACAAGATCACTAATGTGGTACTAATGACAAGGACCAGACTAGCGCCAGTGGAACAAGAAATGAGAAGACGCTGGAGATGGATAGGACACACACTAGTAGCATTACCAGACAAGCCCTATTCTGGAACACCCCCCACGCACCCCGGGTAAGAGAGATAGAAGAAGGCCAAAAAACACACGGAAAGACAACTGGAGACAGGCATGAAGGGGATGGAAGGACCTTAAGCTGATGGCACGGGACAGGAAGACTTGGCATAACTTTGTTGAAGCCCAATGCTTCTTGAGGAGTTGAAAGAAGAAGAAGAATGAAACAAAAACACCCTACACTAACCTGTGAGATCGAACGCGAATAACAAAAAATAACAACAAGGGAAACGCAAAATATTTCATTCTTTAGCTAAAGTCTTTTCTCTTAACGACAGTTATGTTTACATTAAAAGATCTGTTAGCAGAAACACTACTGGTATCACATACCCGCACACGCTATCCCTAGATCCGTAAGTGGTATCTCAGTCTGCTTTCTATACAGTTCGACTTTCAGTTTTATGAGGTGAGGCCAGACACGAAAATATGTCTTATCTCAGTTATAACGGGTGGTTTATACACCAGAGTGGGCCAGGTAAGTTCTTCTTCCTGTTTAGCATGTTGGCCCACTTCGTTTATCATAGGTATGCAAACATTTATTTTCTTTGTTATTAGACTTCCGGTTTTTGAAATTACTTATAAGTGGTAACAAGTGATTTTACTTGCTTCTACGTCAGTGTTTCTCAACCTTTTTTGTGCGCACGGCACACTTTTCACTTTTCTAAACATTTGCGGCACACCTATCTGACCCCGCACCTGAATGAATATTAGTGATATATACTAAATTAAATACAATAATTTGTGGGTACTTGTTACGCACAGAATTTTTCTAAGACTGTGTGTAATTAATCTGTATGAATTGTACACTTTAAATTTTTTGATCAAAGGTAGATAATCCTTGTTTGACTGTGATTACATTTTCAATGATGGTTACCTTCTCTTGTGTCCTGACTCGCCGGTCCATTTTTTCGATCGATGTCAGGCCATTCTCCTTATATGGTAGCATCGGTCAACTGTTTCTTGGAATGATTGAAACCAGAGTTGATGTTTTATTGCCTGTCCATATAAGGCGTGATTTCTGAACATAGCTTTGTTGGAATGTTTCCTTCATCGTCTCGTTTTGAGTGTTACTCAGGCGTATGCGTTCTGCGCATGTCTGAACTTTAAGAGAGTTAGAATAGTCTTCCGCCTAGGGAGTCGAGGAGATGTACTGAGCAGAGAGGACGCCATGCTGCGTCTGTGATTTTTGATAGGGAATTCTGTAGTTTTCCTGTGAGTTAGTTAACTAACGAGGCTTTCCCTATATGATTCGAAAACGCCTGGAGGCGTATGTTTTGTGGTGTTGATTCTGGAGCAAGGTAATACCCTCCTTTATTGAACTCTGTGATCTACCTAGATGTTTGACATTTTGTCGTTCTCTGCTCGCTTGTGTGTTACAGAAAGGAGAGGTTCTTCTACTAGGAATTACACCCCAGGTATCTTCATACCTGAGATCTATATATATATACGGGTCGCTCTAGGCCCAGAGAACAATTTCTATGTTCTAGGATCTTCGCTATGCCAGCGATTGCACCTATGTCGAGGGTTAGACTTAGGGATGCTATAAAGGTCAGCTTGACCTGTACTCCTGAAATGCCATTCTCGTGCGGACAGTAAGACTTATTTTTGTACATCTGATCTGCCAGCATCAGAGAGGAGTACTGATATTTATGAATATTTATGATATGAAGCTGAGGCTATCGTCAGCTAGGATTACCTATATCAACTTAGAGAATGTATGCAGATCCATGAAGAAACTTTATTAATGCTGAATACTATGAACTGTCATGTCCATGACTTTTTTTGTGAAATTGGATGTATCATTATCTGTCATTGTGGCGTCCGAAATAAATGATGGAAACGTCACCAGCAGTTATAACATTTCTATGACTTATACATGTCATAACTCCTGTGTTGTGGAACTGTGAATCTACGTCACACCTACACACACGGCAACCTACTTCAAACCAGACAAGACACCATCACCACAGCCTATATATATATTCCTGGTGTCTATAGGGGTGGTACTTACTTGGCTACAAATTAACAACGACTTGAACTTATACCTGTAAACGTTCATAGTGGCCAGATTGTGGCTTATCATCTTTAGTGGTCAGTAGTCAGCCTAAAACCACCCTTATCAGTACTTTAGAATAAAGAAAACTCTGAGTTCGATTTTCTAATAATTAGACCATATATTTTACAAACAAACAAAAAATACGACATTTAATTAGGTTCAAGTGGAAGTACTACGCTTCGTCCATGGCCCTTGAACGTTGTTTATGCGCTTCTTGTGTTTTAGCAAAATCATGAAATGTTTAAGTACGAGGGGCGTTCAGAAAGTAATGCACCCCATCGTTTTTCTCAGCTAATAATGAAGATAGAAGCATGAAATTTTGCACACTTTAAATATGGCATGTGCCAATTGTGTGCACTAAATTGCACCGCAACCGGCCAAATTATACGGCTGCCCTAAACCGTTGAAATGGAGCGTGTTAGCAACTTGCGTTATAGACAGCGAATTGTGATAGAATTTCTCGTTGCAGAGAAGGAAACTGTTGTGAATATTCACAAGCGTCTATGTGATGTGTATTGAAGTTTTGCAGTCGACAGGAGTACAGTCAGTCGCTGGGTTCAGAGAATCAAAGAATCAGGAAGTGGAGATACGGAGCTGCTTGATCGGCCGCGCTGTGGACGTCCTGCCACAGCCACCAACGCAGAAATGTTGAAATGCGCTGAGGGCATTATTCTTACTGATAGGCGAATCACTACTCAACAATTGGCCTTACAGCTGTCAGTCAGCATTGGTAGTGCAAATGCAGTTATAAAAACTCGCGGATTTTCTAAGGTTTGCGCAAGATGGGTTCCTCGAAGTCTAACAAATGACCACCGATTGCAAAGGAAAGCAATTTCTTCTGAATTGTTGGAGCGTTTCAATGCTGATGGAGAGAACTTTTTGGCTAAGATCGTTACAGGTGACGAAACCTGGGCACATCATTTTGAACCTGAGCCAAAAAGACATTCAATGGAGTGACATCATCCGCAATCACCAAGAAGAAAGAAATTCAAGACAATTCCTTCAGCTGGAAAGGTCATGATCACTGTCTTTTGGGACATTGAAGGTGTGATTCTTGTGGACGTTATGCCAAGAGGAGAGACAATCGATTCGCAAGCTTACACTAAGACATTGAAAAAACTCAATCAACGTTTTCGCAGAGTTCGGCCGCACAAGAATCCAGCAGACCTGCTTCTCCTTCACGACAATGCGCGACCTCACACAAGTCTGGCAACACGGGAAGCAATCACCAAATTGGGTTGGACTGTACTACCCCATCCACTCTATAGTCCCGATTTGGCACCCTCTGATTTTCATCTGTTTTGTCCTCTTAAAGATGCACTCCGTGGGACAAGGTTTGAAGATGATGAAGGAGTGATTCATGCAGCGAAGAAATGGCTACATGATCAAGACAAAATCTGGTACGGGCTATGAATACATGCACTTGTTTCGCGCTGGCATAAAGCCGTACAAGTTGATGGGGATTATGTTGAATAATACCGATGTTTACATGACATATCCATGTATAGTGTGTATAAATTTCATGCTTTTTGAATAAACAGCTCCTCAGAAAAACGATGTGGTGCATTACTTTCTGAACGCCCCTCGTATATCTACTTTTGTTCAAAGCAGTTAATAGCTCCAATTATTATGAAATATTTAAAGCTGCAAGATCAGTTTTACATTACATGATCACTAAAAATATACTTCATATAGTAAAAATACAAAATTTTTACGGCACACTTTGATAAGCACGGCAGCACACTAGTGTGCCGCGGCACACCGCTTGAGAAACACTATTCTACGTTTTAGTTTTTCGGGTAATTTTTGCGTGAAACGTTGTGGGGAGCTGAAGTTTTAGTTATGAGCCAAGCATGTCGTAGTGGCTGATGTGAGCCCGTGTTGTCGTAGGTTTCTGTATGTCTACCCCTCTGCTTCTTAGTCTTCGCCGTGCGTTAAAACCAGATCTACTCGTGTAGGTGCCTCGTGGTAATCGAGTGGGCTCCATTCGCATGAAATGGCCAAACCGCTTTATTTTCAATGTCCTCAGAGGGGACCCTGACGACACTATCACCAGAACTGCTATGCTATGGACCCCAGAGGGACGGCGAAAGAGAGGGAGACCAAAGACAACCTGGCGGAGAACAGTGGAGACTGAGATGCAAAGCATGAACCAGAGCTGGGGCACGGCACGAAGGATGGCCACCGACCGAGAAAAATTGGGACAGTTTGTTGCTGCCATACAAGACGCCACTAGGCGTGATGGCCACTCACTGCTTTGTCAGTCAGGGGCTAAGGATTCAAGAAGACTTTATTCTCTGTATCTCTTTATATTGTATGCATGAAGAAGTCCTGACAATTTTTCTGATGTCGCCAGTTTTTCATTCCGTCTTTCTTGGTACAGTAATATTAATGGCTCTTCTTAAGCTTCTCATAACACAGGATGTGAGTTACCTCCCCTGTGCTCTAGCCAAAGACCATGTTTGACACTGGCAGTAAAGAGTGGGTAAGAATATACTATTAATCAATTGTATTTTAGTTTCCATGCGGATGTTACGATGTGTGAGTAGAGGTGACCGTTGGTAAGTCACTGAACTGGCGTTTTGACATCTTGTTTCAATTTCTCTGTCAATTAGAGTTCTAAATTTTACAAGTGATCTCTCCTGCATCTTCTTTTCACCTTTGAACTCCCAAAGGAGCATAGACCTTCAACAAACGTATGCCAAGACTTCTTGTCCCGCTAAAGGTCTTTCCATGTCTTCATCACCCCCCGTTGAAAAAGGGGGGGGGGGGGAATTAGTCGTCTAACTTCTCCCCGCCGAGTTCTCCTTCAAATCATCAAGTAGCTGGTTCTTGGCTTCCAGCTGGTCTAGGGTATATTTTGTAACAGGCCTCTAAGTCCAACTTTTTAAACAGCCTTTAGAACGTGTATTCAGTCTTCAACAGTCAGAAACTTGATAAGGCCAGTTTGACGTTGAAGAAACATATATTCACTTTTAATACAGGACGAAGTTCCTTATATATTGGCATCCACAATATAATAATCAATGGCATTCACTAGCCAGTCCATGAAACCAGTCTATCGTCACGTAGACTAAGGACAAGATGTCTGATGCATACAGCTGAAATATTTAATAACATAGTTCCACACTCACTTCCTTCTATTCAGCATTCGCTTGTCCATTTAAATATAATCAAGCATAGACTCCATACTGTAGGACGACCTAGCTGATATAAATTCACAAAGACTCTATCACAAGAGTACACTTTCTGGAGCTCGTCAAAAACACGTCTTTCACACACAGTGAATACACATCGAAAGAGGACGAATACTAGCTCATATCTGCCACGCAAAACCGGCAAAGAATCGTCTGCCCCATATTAGCAGACTATGTGACGTACTTCCGGAATAGTCCGGGCAACGCATATCAACAAGGAAGTATTTATACAAACCATGTCGAGTGCGATAAAACCTGTTATGATTTTACTCATAACACCCCCTTCCCTGCTGTCTCCAGTTCTCTTTTCCATGTGTTATCTGGTCTTCCTCTACCTCTCTTGCCCTGGGGATTCCAACAGGGATGTCTGGTAATGCTATCAACAGGTTTTCTCAATGGGTGTCCTATCCATCTCCAACGTCTTCTTCTCATTTCTTGTTCCACTGGCACTTGTCTATTTCTTGTCATCAGTTCCACGTTAGTGATCTTATCATACCACTTCAATCCTTTTACTCTACCCAAGCATCAGCTTTATGTTGTAGTTTTTCTTGTTCTCCACGTTTCAGAGCCAATCAGCAGGAATGAACTGACATTTGAATAAAAAATTCGGATTTGTGTGTTGGACTTGATTTTTTTTAAAATACCCATATAGTTCCCAATACAATAAAAGCTTATCTAAGCTTTTGTATTCTTGTTTTCAAATCTGTGTCTGTCCCTCCAACTGTGTCTAGATTCCTGCCAAGGTAGGTATATGTACGTTTCTACATCTTGCAGTAGTGTTTCTTCCTGTACAGACAAGTTAACTGAACGGTGTAAACTTATTGCCAGATACATGTAGCGCATTTTTTATGTTGCTCGCGAAATTCTTCCGGACAACAATGCCAAATGTCCGTGGGTAATGCCCTATGTTAGAGAGAAGATAAACACCTATGCAGGCCACCAAGAACCACTTTTGTCAATAGTGAAACATCGAAAGCTTGCCTGGTTTGGGCATGTAACTCGTCATGACTCCCTTTCGAAAACGATCCTTCAGGGGACAGTCGAAGGTAAACGGAGAAGAGGAAGGCAAAGAAAATCCTGGGCTGATAACATCAAAGAATGGGCAGGACACGGTTTTTCCACACTTGTACGCATTGCTGAGGATAGAGAGCAGTGGAGGACCCTGTCTGCTGATGCTTCCACCATGGCACCCCTACGACCCATGACGGGTTACGGGCTGAGATGATGATGAATGCCCTATTTACTTCTTGTTATAATTACATATCTGTAACCAACAAACAAACAATCCCATCTGCATTTCGGGAAAATACGGAGAAGGCCCAGGCAATGCACAGCGACGGCTAAACTGAACACCCGCGCATGCCTGGCAATGTTTTGATGGTGCGTTCTCGGGAAAATGCGAAATCGTCTTGCACTGCACAGTGAAAGGTAAACTGAACACCCATTGAAAGAGCTCGTAAGGCCTTTCAATTTTTTTTTTGTTCCCGATGTATTGATCATTGCAATATCAAACTCTGATTATAAACCCTATTCGTCATTACTTTCCTGTGATTCGTAGATTTACAGGTTTTGTTTTCTGGTCTTTCCAATGGCTATCGTCATTTCTCACCATTTTCATGTTAAGAACCCTTCTTAGTCAAATAAAAAAAATGATAAAGGTAGTTCTATAGCTAATACTGTCGTAGGGGAGTGAAGTGCTAGAGATTTCACTTATAATAGGTCTCATCTTCATGAGGTGGGGTGACCGGTTCCCCTCCTCGCCGCATCTGCCACCCCTAACTAAAGAGCAGTCAGTTACACACATAGCCAGACCACACGGTCTATTACACTTGGACATTCTCCCTAATATAACCGACGGACTCTGTCTAGGCTGAACGGAGCGCCTCGCCAAATCGAGGCAACACTTTATTTAAAAAAAAAAAAAACAAGTGACCCACATACAGCCGAGTAGACTGGAGCAATGACGCTACCTTATTTCGAACCAGGTAACTTTTCTTAGAAAATTAAGTGGCCTAACCACTTGGCCACTCCACGGTCTTCTAAGTCTGCCTTTAAAAAAGGTAAACAAAAGCCTTGAGGTAACAAACATGGCGGCAAGTTACGCTACCTACATATTACGCAAAATCTCGCCAAAAGTGGTCTTGTTATCAGCGCGCTGTAGTTAGACAGGTTGGTAGGTACCTTTTGGTACATACACACTAAAACAGGCTTCTTAACTCTTTTTTGTGCGATGGACCCCTCTGATTGTCCGGTGACAGCCACTTATCCCTTCTTAGAAAACAAATATATAAATATACATTTTAAAATTTAGGTTATGTACATGCGGGCCAAAAAAAAAATCCATTCATGGACCCTCATGGGGTCCGTGGAGTACATGTTTAAAAAATAAAACTGCGCTAGAATATCAAATCAGGCCTAGGCAGTTAATATCAGAACATATCAGATACCGGGCAGATAAATATGTGTCAATTTGGGGACGACAAGCAAACAGCAGGGCAAAAAACTCTGAGAATGTTGACTCCACGAAATGGGCACACTGACGCCAAACCCCCTTTGAGAGAAATAAAAAGGGTATGGCGATGAGAGAAGTCTGAGACAAACCGCCAACATTATGAGAGAAATAGATGTGGCTGTACAAGAGTTAACGAAGACACTTATCTGGGCTTTCTTGTGGCGAGGAACGATCCTTTCAACCTAAACTGAAGTCCGTCGGACATATCGGAACGCAAATGCAGTTCAAGTATACGTGAAGTCAGTCGACTAAAGTATAGTGTTGATAATAACTAAGCCCTGAAAAGGCTTACTTAGCGCCTTCCCGCTTGCATGACGACGTCCTAAAAAAGGGGCTAGTCCTGAAGAGGACTGCTAACTTTCGCAGCATTGATAATTACTAAGTCCTGAAACAGAACGAACGAACGAACGAATGAACTTTATTTTCAAAGGGTTAAGAATTGGGCACGCAGGCCCGTCTGACATTCTGCCCTTCCTCTCTCTCTCATCATGTATACTAATATCCTTTCATCCTCACATTTACTATAAGCATAATTAAGGCATTTATCATTATAAAAGTAATATTACATTTGCAATAATCATCATAATTAAAGTGTTTTTAAAATAAAATAAAATAATTATTAAAAAAAAAAAAATAAAAAAAAAAAAATTTAATAGTAATAATGAATTTGAAAAATAAATAAATAAATAAAAAATAAATAAATTTAAAAAAAAAAAAAAAAGAATCGAATTCTTCGTACTGTAAATTAGTGATTTGAGACATATTCAGAGGTATGTTATGAGAACTTGTAAAATGTTCATACAGATGAAAAGGAAGCTAGTATCTCTTGACTCAAAATTGATGCGTGGTATGAAAACTTGTTCATCTTAATCACTGATTGATATGGGGTTTTTTTTTTCTTCAAATTTAGTCCTCTGTCTTTAGTTTAAACAGAATGTTAAGGTTATGAAACGATAATTTTAAACCCCTTTATTGAAAGCGAGAGACAGCAAAGTAAAAGTGAATCGTCGCCTTTACTTTGTGATCTATGTAAAGGTAAAAGCCAAATTCCCGTGAGATTGTGACAGCAGCAGGGTTAGGGTTAACCCTAACTCTGACAAACACAAGAAAGAACAACGGCATAATAAAAATTAAAAAAAAAAAACTGGCATCACTAACCTGGATATATTCACACCGACCCTGGATGGAATCCATGCTTGTTCATTCTTTTGTCTGACTGCCTGAGTTTCGTCTTCTAAGACAGTGTCAAGCAGTCTTTCCATGTCAGCCATTTCTGTGGATGTTGACCTCAATTGTGAGGCATAGTTGGTAGACAAACTGCTTTGTTGTACACTCAAGTCTTAGTGCTGGGGCAGCTTCTGTGGATGATGGTAGAACAATCAGATAGATAGACAGAACTAACGAACGATATATTTATTTCATCAGGGTAAACAAATAGGCATAAATGCCGTTTCACATTTCTGCCCTGTAATACAAATACAAACACAGAAAGATAGACAAGTAGGTAGGTAGGTAGTCAGGCAGGTAGGCGGACGGACGGACGGATGGAAGAAAGACAGAGAAAAAAGAGAGACAGACAGACAGACAGAGAGAGAGAGATAGAGAGAGACAGATAGATAGATAGATTAATATGAAGCTGTGCATCAGACTAGCAACCTCATCATGTCAAACAAATAGCTACAGAAATCCACAGCATGTTACTGCTTAGTAAAGGCTTCCGGCAAGGGTGGGCGTGTGGGGCGCCAGCTACAGTAGTGCCTCCATGCTTCATAGGGCGCGAAAATGACAATAATGATACGTCAAAACAACCTTCAGCCAATTTACAACTAAGCGCCCAGTGGAACAAGAAATGAGATGAAGAAGCTGGAGATGATACGACACACACTGAGAACACCTGTTGACAGCATGACCAGACAATCCCTGTTCCAGAATCCCCAGGGTTGTTGTTGCTTAACTAGGGCTGCTGAGCTTTTCGCTCTTTAGCAGCCAATACCAAGTTGAAGAAATCCTCGGTATTATCTACACTGTAGATCAAGGCTTTTCTTGTGGTTTTTCTGAGGGAGGTACTGGAAGAGCAAATGACACACGGAAAAGAGACAGACATGAAGCGGGTGAAGAAGACATAGAAAGACCTTGAGCTGATGGCACGGGACATGAAGAGATGGCGTATGTTTGTTGAAGGCCTATGATCCTTTGGGAGTTGAAGGGCAAAAGAGGAAGAAGAAGAATTTACAACTAGTTTATACACATTGTCGGCGTCTGTGGCCTAATGGATATGAACGCAGTTTCATAATCCAGATATACCAGGTTCGAAACCTGCTGCAGGCGGTTTGGTAGTGATAAGGTGTTGTTTTACTTCTGTGTTGTTGTAATACAGTTCACCCTATCTTTGGACACCCGAATCAAGGTAGACACCGACAGATGGTGAAGGTGATGAAGAGGTAGGGTGTCTCTGGTCTGGTTTGCGTGGGTGGTGTGTTGACATTAGGTGCACAGAACGTAGATGGATGTCCACACCGGACCACAGTACAAGTTACAGCAATGTCACACAGACTTACGATGATGAGTCAATAAAGGAACAGCTAGTAACGTTTTCCCCATTTATTATAGTCACAGCAACAAGACGTAGACAAATCCATGTAGGCATGACACAGGAACATGGCGGAAATGAAGATTATCCTCTCAATTCCACAAACTAGCAGAAAAACCCCGCATTACAGAACGGGTAAATAACTGTATAAATATCCAACAGTTTCATTCTGACTTTTCTTAGCTCGCACTTCTTAAGTCAACCCCAAACATGGCGGGCGACGAAAATAGCATAGTCCATCCCTCTAATCGGACGTATCAAAGATAGGCTGTCCTTTCGAAGATAGTCTTATATAACTCCCTCGTACATCAGGCGAGTTTTCACTTTCAAAGTTATAATAGCAATAACTTGTAATTCATCTGGTCTTCCACTCCAGATAATTATATATTAGGCCTCTATAAAACAGTAAACACTGTGGATTCCTCATCTGTAGACATAAGTGTCTAAGTTCAAAATATACCGCTAATCATGCGGGTTTTAGAATAACATCTATTCTCCTGGGTCTCTGTGTGTAAATCTAAACCTAACGGTCTTAGATGGCTCCAACGAGCATAACAAGTAGAATACTCTGCCTTTCAACCATTCGTGAGCTCTCGTCACCGGTTGACTCAAAATATGATCCTTACAAAGGAAGTGTGAAAGTTTCGTTTTTTTTACCTTGCTACGAATTCCTAACACAACTTAGAAGCAACTGTCGTCTTTTTGACGAACAGAAATAACACAGGGGACTTCAAATAACAGTGGAAGAGTTTCCATCCCCAAAGGCAATGCAGAGACTTAACCAGACATTTCGTCTGACAGACCCAGTTCAACAAAACGGCCTCCCGCACCGGAAATCTTCTCAAACTCCCTCTAGTTTGGGCATGCGCTGTTCGCATCACCTCTGACCTAAGCAGTCAGCTGGTATAACCTTTTAAGAGGAGTAACTACATATTTACTTTCCCTCAAAGCAAAAAATGAGTATTCGCCCTTAGATTAGGGTTCAATCGAAAATTACATTAAACCCAAACTCTTATTCAAAATATTTTCAAACATAACAAGTATACAGACAGACTACATTATCAGTTATGAAAACTGCACGTAACAGGTAGCAGATCGCTTTATGTGGATTTTTAACAATGGTATAAGCGCCGTACCGTTCAGAAAACAATGTCAAACTACTGAATGAAAAAATTGCCTAGAAAAATCACAAACAGCCAATAAAAGCTGGGATTGATTGCCACGTCCTGTAAAGGATAAGCAACTAACTTTATACACATTAAGAGATATTTTCTTTAACATAATAATGTTTCTCTGCTTCTTTTAAAACATCAAATGTGAATAAAATGTGGCATTTATTTATTTATTTTTTGTGCCTGAAAACTGCCTGGCACTGAACGAGTTAAGTAACTTTACGCTTTGTTAACAATTTATCAGTTTTTTTTTCTTTCTCAATTTAATTAGGAACATTTTCGAGGACAATCAAGAACGTGTCACGAGAACATTTAAAGAAGTTGGGAACGATTTACAAATGTTAGCCTAAAGTACAAGTAATGCAGCCAAGAAGTCACAATGTCCAGAATAATTTGAAATCAACGACGTTTATCTCAAAAGCTTACAAGTATCGCTGCAGTAGTTTACCAATGACCGAGCATCACGATCACACAGATAAAAGTAAAGTTTACACAGATAAAAGTGAAGTTTACACAGATAAAAGTGAAGTTCGCACAGATAAATGTAAAATTCACAGATAAAAGTAAAGTTTACACAGATAACAGTAAAGTTCACACAGTTAAAAGTAAACTTCACACAGATAAAAGTAAAGTTTACACTGATAAAATTGAAGTTCACACAGATACAAGTAAAGTTCACACAGATAAAAGTGAAGTTCACACAGATTTTAGCGGAGACGTTTGTTCCTTCTTGAAGCCATATTTTTAAAACTAGGTTTATTTCTGGCCACATGGCCTAACCTTTAAACCAGCGGCAGGCAACTTAGGAGCTGTGGGGATCTACTTCAGAAATATTGAGCTCTCTGATTATCTACCTTGATAAAACCATGCCTGTTTCAGAGCATCTGGAATTAGGAATTAGTGATGCCTATAAAATGTTATCTATAGTGATGCCTATAAAATGTTATCTATAGTGATGCCTATAAACTGTTATCTATAGTGATGCCTATACACTGTTATCTATAGTGATGCCTATACATTTTTATCTATGTCGGACGAACTAAATTCCTGCAATTCCATCAACAGACCGGTGGAAAATTAGAACTAAACGCGCAAGCAACCCGCCAATACATGAAGGGGAAATAATTATTTAGTACTCCTTCTGCTACATGTCCCGCTGATGACAACACTAATTCTCCTTTCTCCTGGTTTCCTGAAAGGGGACCAAATTCAGTGGGGCCTCGTGCTCTATGGGGAGCGAAAAGGGAAATGGTGATGATGATATTTGGATGCCTTGGCGTTTCTTGCTTGGTGAATCTTACGTGCCTGTTCCCTCTATGCCGTGACTCCACTGTCGTGAAACATTCTAAATCCACATATATAAATTAAAAGGTAAATGTAAAGCCTAACACATAAATTCAATAAAAGGGAAAGAAGAATGGTAAAGAACAGTGCTGTCACAATGACTGTACTCGAGATCCCCCCTTTTCTGCTTCGTCTGCATATTCTCACGTTTCCACGTTGATAGTAAAGCCTATAGCAGCATACACGCGTTTCCACAAAACAATAAAACGTGTACTGCATTTCTAAGAAAACCTTGAGATACGCAAGCTGCGTAATGACCTAGATTAATATTCCATTAATTTCATTTTATACACTACGTTAACATAAACGAAAGGACAGATGGAATTAGGATAGAGAGAGAGAGGGCTGAAAGCAGAAACGCCGGCAACACTAACACGCGTCTCGCGATATAAAATTAATGCCACCCCCAACGCAAAAGGCATGAAGCACTAGCTTTTTTTTTTCAAATGAACAGTGATAAAAAACACTACCCATACGAGTTAGGTTTAAAAACCTGTAAAATGCTTATTGGGAAACATGACATTATACTGGTTTACGTTTGAAAGTCTGACAGTACAGAAGACACCATAAAGTTTGGAAGTGAGGAGGTGGTAACAGCACGACTATCCTAGAAGAAAATACATATTTTGAACGCTGCCACTTAGCTCCCTTAAAACTTATATATTTGGGTTCCTTAGGACTTGCTGACAAAGAATATGTTAAGTGTTACGCAAATAGTCTAGGAATTAACAAATTATAGCCAAAAGAAAATAGTGAGGGTGTCAGACAACACCAAATAATAATCGCACAGTGGCATGTTTTGAAACCACCATTTTACGGGAAATAGGTCACTATGTTAAATCCAATTTGATTGGCGGGAATGATATGTAAGGCTAAACACGATTAGTCGGACTACAAATACTAATTTTTTGTTGTTAGGGGAAACGGTAGTAGTGGTACTTTTTTTAAAAAACTGTGTAAACATGGCCCGATTGGTTAGACCCGCCAATATAGTCAATTAGGAGCGTCAGTTCAGTGCCACATTTTAAAATAAATTTACTCAGAAACAGTGCGTTGAGAACCAGCTTATATTTTTTCTAAATAAAAGCCTGGGACAGAGGCAGATCGGAATTTGTGCCATATTCATCGCCAGTCAATGTATTTGTGTATTATTTCCATGAATTGTGGTAAGCTTGACATATTTGATATCTTTTTAATGAAAATTGAATGTAAATTGATAATTTATGTCTGTATATGTGCGTGGTTCAGTAGCAAACATGAGGCAAGGCCTAGATAGTGCTCCAACCTGAACAAGACGTGTCGGAGAAAAGTAAAACTGCATGGAATTGTCAAACAGTACACTGACACCTATCTTATTGACTAGAAGGAACTAATGCTGGAATTGCAGAGGCGTAGTAACCATTGGGGAGGAGTATACTGGTGTAAATTGTTTCAGATGAAGCTAGCAGTTGGCCTACCGCTCTGAACTCAGTGTTTGTTATGTATTGTGTTCAGTGTGGAAATAGATTATAAATTAGTTCTGAAATAGGAGGTACAACCTTCTTGTTTCAGGGACTGTGGTCCTAAGTTATTGAAGCAGCACCTGGTCTGAGTTTTGCTGAATCCAGAGGCTGACAGCATACTCCTTGGTCCAGATAGCGACCAGTGAGGTGTCTCCAGAACACAGTGAAGCAATCGAGCAGAGGAGTCTTTTCCTGCCTCCATCACGAAAGATAAGCTTCTGTGGCCAGAGCAGCTCAACATTATGTGCCCCCCCCCCCCCTCTAAAATTGACATTATATTAAACACAGAGGGACAATAAATTGTTTCAAATGACAGGAACTGTGAACTTTTCCCAATACTATTTCCACGATAATCAAACACTTGAAGTCATGATGACAAACAAACAATCTAGCTTGAAAAACAAAACCAGTATTACCTCATAGTACTACTTCACAACTTACACACATAGGATAATACTAATAAATTATGTCAATACAAAGATCATATTTATAAATTGTGATTACATTTGATTGTGATTCCTGGTTCACTGTGTAGTTGAATCAGGATATCTATTGTTGAAAGTAATTATTACATATATATTTGAAACTTTACACTTGACTCATTTAAGATAGTCTTATAGAGTGTTATATGTGTGTGAGTGTCACAGTGTTGTAAAGTGTTGTGGAATAAATTAAATTGTTTATCTGTCTGTTGTTGTTGTGACTTACACTTCATCATTTTCATAACCCTAGACATTCAACGTAGTCATCACCATATTCCAGAATAATTCTGACTGAGGTATAAATGTGGTAGCAAGTAAGGTTATCTGTAAAACACTACACCTATTAGATACAGACACCTTCACAGCTGATCTCAGTCAGTACACTAAGTCCCCTATAAATATTAATATCATCCCACTTTACCACATATATTGGGGGCTCGCTCCCGGGATATTGAACTTTCTCCTATTATATATATTGGGAATAATAAAAATTTAAAAGGTATCCTTGGGTGAAAATAAATAAGGTTGAGCTCTCAGTGCCTGTGGTTGTCCTTAGTTAATTAGTCATAGATAAAATTGTTTAGTTAGATATTGTTTACATTTACCTGTTAGAAAATGGCGGACCTGGCCAAATTTCGATCTGCTGCTGTGCAGACTGCAAAAGAGTTAGGAATGGACGGGCAAGTTATGATTGCCTATGTCACTACTGAATGTGACAAATATATTGAACGTGAAGAAAGAAGATTAGAAAAAGAGGCCGAAAGAAAGTTAGAGGCTGAAAAAGAAATTAAGAGGTTGCAGATTGAGGCTGAGGCTAAGGCATTGGAGGCAGAAAGAGAGGAAAAAAGATTAACTGCCGAAAGGGAAGACAAAAGATTAGCTGCAGAAAGAGAAGCCGATGAAAGAAGACAGGCTGCAGAGAGGGAAGCAGAAAAGGAGGAGAAGAGATTACAAAGGGAACATGAGTTACGACTAAGGGAGTTTGAGTTTCAAGGCCATGCTCCTGAAAATGGTGCCAGTCCCTTTACCTCCGATGCTACTGCTAGTCAGGGAGCCTCAACCTCATCTATGAACTTTCATTTAGATCATTTTGTTGAGAAAGACGATGATATCGAGAGCTATCTAAATAGATATGAACTATTAGCTACCACGTATGGGTTAGAGAGAGAAAGGTGGAGCTTAAAGTTATCTCAAGGACTTCGTGGGGCAGCTTATGAAGTTTTTGCCAAAATGAGCAGAGGTGATCAAGAAAATTATGACATGCTAAAGCAGGCTCTTTTGTTAAGATATGAAAAGAACGCAGAATTTTATAGGAAAAAATTTAGGAATGCTAAACTACTGTCAGGTGAAACCTATCACCAGTTCTCTGCACGGTTAGAGACATACTTGGAGAAATGGACTTCTCTGGGGAAAACCCAAGATCTTAAGGAAATGATCCTTATAGAACAATTAAGAGAGTCCATGGCTTCAGACCTGAGAAAGTTTCTCATGGAACAAGGTGCAGAGAGGCTGGGTGAGTTACTAAATGTTGCAGAAAGGTATCAAGCGGCTCAGGCAGAGGTATCAGGTAATAAAAAGAAACAGGTAGATAATTTTAAGGCACCACAGAACTTTAATAAATTTGATCCTAGAGATCAAAACAAAGGTAAGCACCAGTTTGATAGGCCACGGTATGACAATAAAAATAAAACCCCACAATTCGATGAAAGGAAATATGATGAAAGAAAATCTTTCAACCAAGGAAGGAGGTGGTGTAAAAATTGTCAGATGGACAATCATGATACTGACCGTTGTAGAAGGAAACCTGTGTATATGGCCACCCTTCAGGTCAGGTCGACCTCAAGACAGGAGGAGGATATCCTGATAGATACCACTCCAGAAGAGATGAGGAAGGCACAGGCTGGGGATAAGACCCTCAAGCCTTGTTTCAGGAAATTGTCAACTTGTCATACAACTCCAGGCAAGGGAGATTTTTACATGAAAAACAAGTTGATGTATAGGAAGACTGGAACTAGATCCAATGGTCACGGACAGTTGGTTCTTCCTAAAAGATATAGGGCAGACTTAATAAGGAGCCTACATGTGAAAAAAGATGGGGACCATGAGAAAATTGGTACCATCATCCAAAAGGTGGCTCACAATTATTATTGGCCCAAGGCAAGGTGGGACATTGAGAATTTTGTAGAGAGGTGTAGCATAGCACATGAGGGAACACCCACAAGTGGGAACATTGATCAGGACCTGGACACGCCACGGGGCAAACTTAGGCCTGACAATACAAAGAAAAATAAATTTGATAAAGTGGACCAAATGGAATGGGAAGCCCCTTTTCACGGACAAGCTTCAATTAACTGTTTTACAATGGCCACTATGCAGCGAGTGCAAACAGATGTCTTACCCCAGGATAAGCTGAAAATCCCTCAATCGGACTTAAACAAACTGGAGGAAGAGGATGTAGAGAGGAAATCTCTCATCCAGAATTCTAAGTGGGGAGAAAGCCCCAAGAGAAAAATTGGTAGCGGTCGTTTTGTGCATGATAATTCTGGGAAGAAAAATCATCACTATAGCGCTTCGATTGGAAGAGACCATACCGGTGCATGGACAAATAGGTCCACAAAATTAAAGGTCCATATGTAGCGCTGTTAAGAACGTGGACTGATGAAAAGGCAGAGGAAAATATTACATCCTCATACCAATATGTGAATGAGCTGACCACTCGTTTAAAAACTGGCTGGAAACTTGCCAATGAAAATTTGAAACAAGCCAGGAAGAAACATGCTGCCTATTATAACAGGAAAGCTAAAGACAGAGATTTGGCTGTGTGAGAGAAGGTACTGCTTCTTCTACCCGGTAGTCAGAATAAGTTACAAATTGGATGGCAAGGTCCATATACAGTTCTAGAGAAGGTGTCTAGAACCAATTATAAGATAGATAAGAAGGGGAAAGAAAAAATCTATCATGTGAATCTCCTGAAGAAATATTTGGAAAGAGAACACCAGGAAGAGACACACTTGTTGACCTTGTCCATTGCAATGGAGATGAAAAAGGAACCACTTTCATCATTTGAATATCCATTACACCCCTGTGAGACAGCGGCACAGGTGAAAATCAGTACACATTTAACTAAAAATCAGAAAGAGAGAGTGCAACAGGTTCTAGATAATCATACAGAGGTGTTAACAGACCGACCGGGGCATACAAACTTATTGGAATATGATATGAAACTGATAGACCCCACACCTGTCTGTATGAAACCCTATTCGATTCCTTTTGCTAAGGAGAAAGCTTTGAAGGAAGAGATAGACTATTTGTTGAAGGAAGGAATTATTTCACACAGTGAATCTTCGTATAGTTCCAGTGTGGTGCTCTTAAGGAAACCCTCTGGAGAACATAGACTCTGTATAGATTACAGGAGACTGAATGCTATCACAGAAGGACAGGTGGATCCATTGCCGGATACAAATCAGTTGTTTGCCAGGCTAAATAAAGCTAAATATTTCTCAAAAGTGGATCTGAGTAAAGGATACTATCAGATTCCAGTAAAGCCTGAGGTTAGACCATACCTAGCTTTTAGTACCTCAGAGGGACACTATGAGTTTAACAGATTGCCATTTGGATTGAAGAATGCGCCTAGTGTCTTCTCTAGAATGATGAGAAAATTATTGGACCCTCTGAATAATCCATGCATCACAAATTTCATGGATGATATCCTTATAGCAACAGAAACATTTGAGGAACACATTGACTCTCTGAACATGCTGTTTAATCGACTTAGAGAAGCGAATTTAACAGCCCGACCAACCAAATGTTGCGTTGGATGTAAAGAATTAGAATTCTTGGGACACACAGTCCATCAGGGAAACATGACCCCTGACCCCAAGAATTTAGAGAAACTAAAGAAAGCCCCGAGACCACAAACCAAGAAAGACGTGAGATCCTTTGTCTCATTATGTGGTTTCTACCAAAAGTATATCAAAAACTTTAATTCCATATGTGCACCGTTAACTGATTTGACACGCAAAGGATATCCAGATCGAATTACCTGGACATCACAATGTGAATTGGCTTACCAGGAATTGAAGGAAAAGCTCACAAGCAAACCTATTTTGAAATTACCTGACTTAAGTCAAGAATTCATTGTAAGGACGGATGCCAGTAATATCGGGTTAGGTGCGACCCTGCTACAGAAATCAGATGCATTGGATGGGGAATTAAGCCCAGTGGCATATGCTAGCAGAAAGTTGAATAAAGCTGAAACCAACTACTCAACTAGCGAAAAAGAATGTCTTGCAGTAATATGGGCGATAAAGAAATTCAATATTTATCTGTATGGGAAGGCATTTAAGTTGCAGACGGATCACAAACCCTTGTCGTTTCTAGCGCAGGCTAGGCATGAAAATTCTAGGTTACTCAGATGGTCATTACTGATGCAGCCATTTGAGTTTAGCATAGAGTATATATCTGGTAAGACAAATCTGGGAGCGGATTTTTTAAGCCGCCATCCATGTGATGAGAATCACCGTAAGCCCCAGAAATAATAATAAATTTCTCTATGTGTATATAGAATTATAGACTGACATATAACGTCTGTTTTAAGAGGGGAGAATTTGTCGTGAAACATTCTAAATCCACATATATAAATTAAAAGGTAAATGTAAAGCCTAACACATAAATTCAATAAAAGGGAAAGAAGAATGGTAAAGAACAGTGCTGTCACAATGACTGTACTCGAGATCCCCCTTTTTCTGCTTCGTCTGCATATTCTCACGTTTCCACGTTGATAGTAAAGCCTATAGCAGCATACACGCGTTTCCACAAAACAATAAAACGTGTACTGCATTTCTAAGAAAACCTTGAGATACGCAAGCTGCGTAATGACCTAGATTAATATTCCATTAATTTCATTTTATACACTACGTTAACATAAACGAAAGGACAGATGGAATTAGGATAGAGAGAGAGAGAGGGCTGAAAGCAGAAACGCCGGCAACACTAACACGCGTCTCGCGATATAAAATTAATGCCACCCCCAACGCGAAAGGCATGAAGCACTAGCTTTTTTTTTCAAATGAACAGTGATAAAAAACACTACCCATACGAGTTAGGTTTAAAAACCTGTAAAATGCTTATTGGGAAACATGACATTATACTGGTTTACGTTTGAAAGTCTGACAGTACAGAAGACACCATAAAGTTTGGAAGTGAGGAGGTGGTAACAGCACGACTATCCTAGAAGAAAATACATATTTTGAACGCCGCCACTTAGCTCCCTTAAAACTTATATATTTGGGTTCCTTAGGACTTGCTGACAAAGAATATGTTAAGTGTTACGCAAATAGTCTAGGAATTAACAAATTATAGCCAAAAGAAAATAGTGAGGGTGTCAGACAACACCAAATAATAATCGCACAGTGGCATGTTTTGAAACCACCATTTTACGGGAAATAGGTCACTATGTTAAATCCAATTTGATTGGCGGGAATGATATGTAAGGCTAAACACGATTAGTCGGACTACAAATACTAATTTTTTGTTGTTAGGGGAAACGGTAGTAGGGGTACTTTTTTTTTAAAAGCTGTGTAAACATGGCCCGATTGGTTAGACCCGCCAATATAGTCAATTAGGAGCGTCAGTTCAGTGCCACATTTTAAAATAAACTTACTCAGAAACAGTGCGTTGAGAACCAGCTTATATTTTTTTCTAAATAAAAGCCTGGGACAGAGGCAGATCGGAATTTGTGCCATATTCATCGCCAGTCAACGTATTTGTGTATTATTTCCATGAATTGTGGTAAGCTTGACATATTTGATATCTTTTTAATGAAAATTGAATGTAAATTGATAATTTATGTCTGTATATGTGCGTGGTTCAGTAGCAAACATGAGGCAAGGCCTAGATAGTGCTCCAACCTGAACAGGACGTGTCGGAGAAAAGTAAAACTGCATGGAATTGCCAAACAGTACACTGACACCTATCTTATTGACTAGAAGGAACTAATGCTGGAATTGCAGAGGCGTAGTAACCATTGGGGAGGAGTATACTGGTGTAAATTGTTTCAGATGAAGCTAGCAGTTGGCTTACCGCTCTGAACTCAGTGTTTGTTATGTATTGTGTTCAGTGTGGAAATAGATTATAAATTAGTTCTGAAATAGGAGGTACAACCTTCTTGTTTCAGGGACCGTGGTCCTAAGTTATTGAAGCAGCACCTGGTCTGAGTTTTGCTGAATCCAGAGGCTGACAGCATACTCCTTGGTCCAGATAGCGACCAGTGAGGTGTCTCCAGAACACAGTGAAGCAATCGAGCAGAGGAGTCTTTTCCTGCCTCCATCACGAAAGATAAGCTTCTGTGGCCAGAGCAGCTCAACATTATGTGCCCCCCCCCTCTAAAATTGACATTATATTAAACACAGAGGGACAATAAATTGTTTCAAATGACAGGAACTGTGAACTTTTCCCAATACTATTTCCACGATAATCAAACACTTGAAGTCATGATGACAAACAACAATCTAGCTTGAAAAACAAAACCAGTATTACCTCATAGTACTACTTCACAACTTACACACATAGGATAATACTAATAAATTATGTCAATACAAAGATCATATTTATAAATTGTGATTACATTTGATTGTGATTCCTGGTTCACTGTGTAGCTGAATCAGGATATCTATTGTTGAAAGTAATTATTACATATATATTTGAAACTTTACACTTGACTCATTTAAGATAGTCTTATAGAGTGTTATATGTGTGTGAGTGTCACAGTGTTGTAAAGTGTTGTGGAATAAATTAAATTGTTTATCTGTCTGTTGTTGTTGTGACTTACACTTCATCATTTTCATAACCCTAGACATTCAACGTAGTCATCACCATATTCCAGAATAATTCTGACTGAGGTATAAATGTGGTAGCAAGTAAGGTTATCTGTAAAACACTACACCTATTAGATACAGACACCTTCACAGCTGATCTCAGTCAGTACACTAAGTCCCCTATAAATATTAATATCATCCCACTTTACCACATCCACAGAACAAAGAATACTGAGTACCTTTTGAGTCATGGAATCCAGCACTCTCGTCGCCTGGCGGGGCACCACGAGATCAGCACCGTTCTGTTTTCTCATTCGTGATGTTTTTCATGCAGAAAATAATGTTACACTGTTCCACTTTCAAGACTGTGGCCCCTACTACCGATTTACATACACACTCTTGTTTGTATGGTTAGTCTTCTTTAGTCCTATGAAGCCGGTGCACTAACCACTGCGCTAACGCGGCTCCTGTGTCTGTGTGCGATCTTCTATTTCCCCGAAAATCCAGACTCAAAATGATTAACAAGCTACCGTGATTTCTTTAGATAACCTAAGTTAGTCAAGTACTTTTTCTTTTATTTTGGCCTATATCTTTTGCTTGTAAGATAATGAGAATAAATGCACATTGACACACTGATGCAGGATTCATGCTAGGAGTTCACCTGCAGCGGTGACTCCACTACAAGAAGAAGATAAACTAATAGCTAGAAGATATATTAGTTCTAGTTGTGAAAGTAGACAGAGTGGCAAGAGAGACAACTCGTGTGTGAGAAGTCAGCGAGTATTATGTAACTTAAGCGCAGATTTGTCGACAAGTCTTTCCTAACAAGTCTCAAGTCTTTTAATATAAGACAAGTCGAGTGTCAAGTCCCTAATAATAGCTTTCGAGTCACTTGTCTGATCTAAAACTGTTTATAGTAACGATCGCGTTTATTCGAACAATCACATCAATCTCTATTAAAACTGATTCAGTACGTAATTATTTTCAGCTCTGGACGGAATTATTTTTAGGCCCCAAAAATTTACACATACATAATTTACGTTTACAGACAATGTGTGTCTAATCATGAGTTAAGTATAACATATTATATATCAAATTAAAGTACATTGGATTGTGGTAAAGTGGGATGTTATAAATATTATAGGGGACTTAGTGTACTGACTGAGATCAGCTGTGAAGGTATCTGTATCTAATAAATGTGGTGTATTACAGATGACCTTACTTGCTACCACATTTATACCTCAGTCAGAATTATTCTGGAATATTGTGATGACTACGTTAAATGTCTAGGGTTATGAAAATGATGAAGTGTAAGTCACAACAACAACAGACAGATAACCAATTTATTTTATTCCACAACACTTTACGACACTGTGACACTCACACACATATAACACTCTATAAGACTATCTTAACTGAGTCAAGTGTAAAGTTTCAAATATATACAGTACTTTGCAAAAAAAAAATGGCAGTCATATTTTCGCAACGCAACACACTCATAGAAGCAAATAATAATAAAAACTGTATGTCCAGAGGAAGATTGGTATCTCCCCTATCTATTAACAGTGGTTTCAGTACAATATAATGTTGCCTTCTCCAGCAAGGCAAGACTGGATGCGGCGAGGCATACTTCCCACAAGTGTTTGTAGGTAATTGTGAGTCAGACTGTCCCAGTATTTTTCAGCTTCTTTCTTCAATTGTTCAACGTCTCTGAGTCCACTCTTTTTTAAATGATTCTTGAGTAGTGCCAAAACGTTTTCAATTGGGTTTAGGTCGGGACTGTTGCTGGGCCACTTCAGCACTATCACATTCTTCTCTTGCAGCCATGCTTTGGTGGTATGAGCTGTATGCTTTGGGTCATTGTCATGTTGAAATGTGCACCCATCGGGGTACATGACCTGCATAAATGGCAGAAGGTGTCCCTCTAGTATGTCGATGTACCTTTCTTTCGTGAGAATTCCTGTGAAAAAAGACAGTGGGGTGACACCTCTTGCTGCCACCCCTCCCCAAAGATGGAATTTATGGGTATCTTTCGGTCGCTTGTACACAGGCGTTACAGAGTCTTTCATCCAAATATTTATTTGAGCAGGATAAGACCAAACAGAACATTCATCTGAAAAAATCACATTGTCCCATGACAAATTTTGGTGTTCGTGGCACCAGTTCAAGTGCATCTGTTTGTGAGTCTCTGTGAGAAATGGTGACACAATTACCCGCTTTTTTGTGTAATTTATCCTGTGTAGCTCCCGGTTAACAGTAGCATTAGATACCTCTGGGTTTCCCAACTCGATCATGCGCTGCCGTATGTTTTCTACACTGTTCATTGGCCCAGCCCAAACGATTTGGGCGAGACGCCGGTGGTCCTTTGTGTCCAAAATTCTTGACTCCCCACTACCTTCTTTTCGCTCGATTCCATTACCTGCTTTTAATTTACTCACAACTCTGTAGACAGTCCGCTCAGGAATGTTCAAGGTTTTAGAAATGTTGGAACATGTTTGATTTCCTTCATTCCACAGCTGTGAAATTAACATACACTTTGACTTTGTATCCATTTTCTGCCACTAGCATTAGCAATTGTCGTCTGCTCTATTATCAAGGGACTTTACTCTACGCTAATTTTTATTTACTTTTGGTAGTGTTTGCTCACTTAAGTGGAGTGTAAATTTGGGGCAGAACATGCATATTTAATTAGATTTCAGCATAATTAGCTGAGCAATATGACTGCCATTTTTTTTGCAAAGTACTGTATATGTATTAATTTCTATCAATAATAGATATCCTGATTCAACTACACAGTGAACCAGGAATCACAATCAAGGTTAATTACAAGTAGTATGTACACAGTTTATATATATAATCTTTGTATTGACATAATTTATTAGTATTATCCTATGTGTGTAAGTTGTGAAGTAGTACTATGAGGTAATACTGGTTTTGTTTTTCAAGCTAGGTTGTTGTTTGTCATCATGACTTCAAGTGTTTGCTTATCTTGGAAATAGTATGGGGAAAAGTTCACAGTTCCTGTCTTTTGAAACAATTTATTGTCCCTCGGTGTTTAATATAATGTCAATTTTAGAGGGGGGCACATAATGTTGAGCTACTCTGGCCACAGAAGCTTATCTTTCGTGATGGCTGCAGGAAAAGACTCCTCTGCTCAATTGCTTCCCTGTGTTCTGGAGACACCTCACTGGTCGCTATTTCAACCAAGGAGTATGCTGTCAGCCTCTGGATTCAGCAGAACTCAGACCAGGTGCTGCTTCAATACTTTAGGACCACGGTCCCTGAAACAAGAAGGTTGTACCTCCTACTTCAGAACTAATTTAGGGTGTCTGCTGTACTGTCAGGCTTTCAAACGTAAACCAGTATAATGTCATGTTTCCTTATAAGCATTTTACAGGTTTTTAAACCTAACTCTCGTATGGGTAATGTTTTTTATCACTGTCGATTTGAAAAAAGTTAGTGCTTCTGGCCTTACGCGGGGAGGGTGGCATTATGTGTATATCGCGAGACGCGTGTAAGTGTCGCATGCGTTCCTGCATTCAGCCCTCCCTCTCTCTATCCTAAGTTCATCTGTCTTTTCATCACGCCGTGTATAAAATGAAATTAATGAAAGTATTAATTTAGGTCATAACGCAGTGTGCCTAGCTCAAGGTTTTCTTAGAAATACAGTACACGTTTTATTGTAGAAAGCGTGTATTGATGCAGTAGGCTTTACTATCAACGTGAAAGCGTGAGAATATGCAGACGAAGCATAAAACAGGGGTTTTTATTGTTCAATTAGCATGACGTTCTATTAACACAGACGTACGCTATTGGAAGGCACGGGTCTTTAACCATTTCTCTTTCCTTTTATTGAATTTATGTGTTAGGCTTTACATTTACCTTTTAATTTATATATGGGTATTTAGAATGTCTCACGACAAATTCTCCCCTCTTAAAACAGACGTTATATGTCAGTCTATAATTCTATATACACATAGAGAAATTTATTATTATTTCTGGGGCTTACGGTGATTCTCATCACACGGATGGCGGCTTAAAAAAATCCGCTCCCAGATTTGTTTTTCCAGATATATACTCTATGCTAAACTCAAATGGCTGCATCAGTAATGACCATCTGAGTAACCGAGAATTTTCATGCCTAGCCTGCGCTAGAAACGACAAGGGTTTGTGATCCGTTTGCAACTTGAATGCCTTCCCATACAGATAAATATTGAATTTCTTTATCGCCCATATTACTGCAAGACATTCTTTTTCGCTAGTTGAGTAATTGGTTTCAGCTTTATTCAACTTTCTGCTAGCATATGCCCCTGGGCTTAATTCCCCATCCAATGCATCTGATTTCTGTAACAGGGTCGCACCTAACCCGATATTACTGGCATCCGTCTTTACAATGAATTCTTGACTTAAGTCAATTAGTTTCAAAACAGGTTTGCTTGTAAGCTTTTCCTTCAATTCCTGGTAAGCCAATTCACATTGTGATGTCCATGTAATTCGATCTGGATGTCCTTTGCGTGTCAAATCAGTTAACGGTGCACATATGGAATTAAAGTTTTTGATATACTTTTGGTAGAAACCACATAATGAGACAAAGGATCTCACGTCTTTCTTGGTTTGTGGTCTCGGGGCTTTCTTTAGTTTCTCTAAATTCTTGGGGTCAGGGGTCATGTTTCCCTGATGGACTGTGTGTCCCAAGAATTCTAATTCTTTACATCCAACGCAACATTTGGTTGGTCGGGCTGTTAAATTCGCTTCTCTAAGTCGATTAAACAGCATGTTCAGAGAGTCAATGTGTTCCTCAAATGTTTCTGTTGCTATAAGGATATCATCCATGAAATTTGTGATGCATGGATTATTCAGAGGGTCCAGTAATTTTCTCATCATTCTAGAGAAGACACTAGGCGCATTCTTCAATCCAAATGGCAATCTGTTAAACTCATAGTGTCCCTCTGAGGTACTAAAAGCTAGGTATGGTCTAACCTCACGCTTTACGGGAATCTGATAGTATCCTTTACTCAGATCCACTTTTGAGAAATATTTAGCTTTATTTAGCCTGGCAAACAACTGATTTGTATCCGGCAATGGATCCACCTGTCCTTCTGTAATAGCATTCAGTCTCCTGTAATCTATACAGAGTCTATGTTCTCCAGAGGGTTTCCTTAAGAGCACCACACTGGAACTATACGAAGATTCACTGTGTGAAATAATTCCTTCCTTCAACAAATAGTCTATCTCTTCCTTCAAAGCTTTCTCCTTAGCAAAAGGAATCGAATAGGGTTTCATACAGACAGGTGTGGGGTCTATCAGTTTCATATCATATTCCAATAAGTTTGTATGCCCCGGTCGGTCTGTGAGAACCTCTGTATGATTATCTAGAACCTGTTGCACTCTCTCTTTCTGATTTTTCGTTAAATGTGTACTGATTTTCACCTGTGCCGCTGTCTCACAGGGGTGTAATGGATATTCAAATGATGAAAGTGGTTCCTTTTTCATCTCCATGGCAATGGACAAGGTCAACAAGTGTGTCTCTTCCTGATGTTCTCTTTCCAAATATTTCTTCAGGAGATTCACATGATAGATTTTTTCTTTCCCCTTCTTATCTATCTTATAATTGGTTCTAGACACCTTCTCTAGAACTGTATATGGACCTTGCCATCCAATTTGTAACTTATTCTGACTACCGGGTAGAAGAAGCAGTACCTTCTCTCACACAGCCAAATCTCTGTCTTTAGCTTTCCTGTTATAATAGGCAGCATGTTTCTTCCTGGCTTGTTTCAAATTTTCATTGGCAAGTTTCCAGCCAGTTCTTAAACGAGTGGTCAGCTCATTCACATATTGGTATGAGGATGTAATATTTTCCTCTGCCTTTTCATCAGTCCACGTTCTTAACAGCGCTTCAAGTGGACCTTTTATTGGCCTTCCAAATAATAATGTTGCCGGGGCCATTCCGGTTGAACTATGGGGTACCTCCCGATAAGCAAAGAGGGCGGCGTGAAGGTACTGGTCCCATGTATCTGGTTTTTTGTGTGCCAACTTTCTCAGGATCGACATCAACGTGCCATTAAATCTTTCCACTTGGCCGTTCCCTTGGGGATGGTACACACTACAATGGAAGTGTTTGGCCTGGAAGATCCTGAAAACTTCTTCTGTTAGTTTCCCCTTGAACTGAGAGCCATTATCAGTCAAGATTTGATTGGGAAAGCCTAACCTTGTGAAAATTGTGAGTAATGCCTCTGCCACATGCTTAGAATCAATCGATGACAGGGCTACCGCCTCTCCCCACATAGAACAAGTGTCCACCAGAGTCGGAATGTAGCTGTTCCATCTCTTAGTTCGAGTGAGAGGTCCCACAAGATCCACGGCAACTCTCTCAAAGGGTGTTCCCACTATGGGCATTTCCCCCAGAGTTGCTGGTGCAGTCCAATGTTTAGGTGCTACTCGTTGGCACTCTGGACAGGATTTTACATATCGTTTGATATCTTCAGTTATCCCTGGCCAGAAATAGTGACAAGCTATTCGCTGTCCTGTTGCGCTGATCCCCATATGACCACTGAAGGGAATCGCATGCCCTAGTTCCAACACTTTAGTCCTATATGAAGTGGGAAGGACCAGCTGTCCGTGACCATTGGATTCAGATCCAGCCTTCCTATAAATCAGTTTGTTCTTCATATAAAATTCTCCCTTGCCTGGAGGTGTATGAGATTTGGGCAACTTCTTGAAACACGGCTTGAGTGTTTTTTTTTCTCCGCCTGTGCCTTCCTCATCTCATCTGGATGAGTATTTATTGGATTATCCTCCTCCTTTTTAGACTGTGATCTGGTCTGCACTGTTGCCAATATCACAGGTCTCTTGGGATTCCCCAAGAAGACATATCTACACCCCAATATCAGAGGGTAGATTGGCTCATTTATCACTGCTGCTTTTATGATTCCTTCCACATATCGCGTTTTCACCTTTATCCGGGCGACGGGAAGTGTCATGGTAGCTACATCCTTGGTTGCGGTTTGAATCTCCACTGTTTCTGTGGTGTATTGATCTGCCTGCACCAGGTGAGAACTCACAACGGAATCATAATCTAAACCTGTATCATATAAACACCTTATGGTGACACCATTACAGATGACATCTTCACACACTGGGGGATGGTATGGTTCCTGTAGTTCCGCAGGTTTGACCTTTTTTCCCTTTTTTCCAGATGTCATAGCAGCACAATGAGGAGGTTTCCTTCTACAATGGTCAGTGTCATGATTGTTCATCTTACAATTTTTACACCATCTCTTTCCTTGGTTGAAAGATTTTCTTTCATCATATTTCCTTTCATCGAATTGTGGGGTTTTATTTTTATTGTCATACCGTGGCCTATCAAACTGGTGCTTACCTTTATTTTGATCTCTAGGATCAAATTTATTAAAGTTCTGTGGTGCCTTAAAATTATCTACCTGTTTCTTTTTATTACCTGATACCTCTGCCTGAGCTGCTTGATACCTTTCAGCAACATTTAGCAACTCACTCAGCCTCTCTGCACCTTGTTCCATGAGAAACTTTCTCAGGTCTGGAGCCATGGACTCTCTTAATTGTTCTATAAGGATCATTTCCTTAAGATCTTGGGTTTTCCCCAGAGAAGTCCATTTCTCCAAGTATGTCTCTAACCGTGCAGAGAACTGGTGATAGGTTTCACCTGTCAGTAGTTTAGCATTCCTAAATTTTTTCCTATAAAATTCTCCATTCTTTTCATATCTTAACAAAAGAGCCTGCTTTAGCATGTCATAATTTTCTTGATCACTTCTGCTCATTTTGGCAAAAACTTCATAAGCTGCCCCACGAAGCCCTTGAGATAACTTTAAGCTCCACCTTTCTCTCTCTAACCCATACGTGGTAGCTAATAGTTCATATCTATTCAGATAGCTCTCGATATCATCGTCTTTCTCAACAAAATGATCTAAATGAAAATTCATAGCTGAGGTTGAGGCTCCCTGACTAGCAGTGGCATCGGAGGCAAAGGGACTGGCACCATTTTCAGGAGCATGGCCTTGAAACTCAAACTCCCTTAGTCGTAACTCATGTTCCCTTTGTAATCTCTTCTCCTCCTTTTCTGCTTCCCTCTCTGCAGTCAATCTGCTTTCCTCTCTTTCTGCAGCTAATTTCTTCTCTTCTCTTTCTGCAGCTAATTTCTTCTCTTCTCTTTCTGCCTCCAATTTCTTAGCCTCAGCCTCAATCTGCAGCCTCTTAGTCTCAGCCTCTAACTTTCTTTCCGCCTCTTTTTCTAATCTTCTTTCTTCCCGTTCAATATATTTGTCACATTCAGCAGTGACATAAGCAATCATAATTTGCCCGTCCATTCCTAACTCTTTAGCAGTCTGCACAGCAGCAGATCGAAATTTGGCCAGGTCCGCCATTTTCTAACAGGTAAATGTAAACAATATCTAACTAAACAATACAATCTGTAATTAATTATCTAAGGACAACCACAGGCACTGAGAGCTCAACCTTATTTAATTCCACCCAAGGATACCTTTTAATTCTTATTATTCCCAATATATATAATAGGAGAAAGTTCAATATCCCGGGAGCGAGACCCCAATATATGTGGTAAAGTGGGATGTTATAAATATTATAGGGGACTTAGTGTACTGACTGAGATCAGCTGTGAAGGTATCTGTATCTAATAAGTGTGGTGTATTACAGATGACCTTACTTGCTACCACATTTATACCTCAGTCAGAATTATTCTGGAATATTGTGATGACTACGTTAAATGTCTAGGGTTATGAAAATGATGAAGTGTAAGTCACAACAACAACAGACAGATAACCAATTTATTTTATTCCACAACACTTTACGACACTGTGACACTCACACACATATAACACTCTATAAGACTATCTTAACTGAGTCAAGTGTAAAGTTTCAAATATATATATGTATTAATTTCTATCAATAATAGATATCCTGATTCAACTACACAGTGAACCAGGAATCACAATCAAGGTTAATTACAAGTAGTATGTACACAGTTTATATATATAATCTTTGTATTGACATAATTTATTAGTATTATCCTATGTGTGTAAGTTGTGAAGTAGTACTATGAGGTAATACTGGTTTTGTTTTTCAAGCTAGGTTGTTGTTTGTCATCATGACTTCAAGTGTTTGCTTATCTTGGAAATAGTATGGGGAAAAGTTCACAGTTCCTGTCATTTGAAACAATTTATTGTCCCTCGGTGTTTAATATAATGTCAATTTTAGAGGGGGGCACATAATGTTGAGCTACTCTGGCCACAGAAGCTTATCTTTCGTGATGGCTGCAGGAAAAGACTCCTCTGCTCAATTGCTTCCCTGTGTTCTGGAGACACCTCACTGGTCGCTATTTCAACCAAGGAGTATGCTGTCAGCCTCTGGATTCAGCAAAACTCAGACCAGGTGCTGCTTCAATACTTTAGGACCACGGTCCCTGAAACAAGAAGGTTGTACCTCCTACTTCAGAACTAATTTAGGGTGTCTGCTGTACTGTCAGGCTTTCAAACGTAAACCAGTATAATGTCATGTTTCCTTATAAGCATTTTACAGGTTTTTAAACCTAACTCTCGTATGGGTAGTGTTTTTTATCACTGTCGATTTGAAAAAAGTTAGTGCTTCTGGCCTTACGCGGGGAGGGTGGCATTAATTGTATATCGCGAGACGCGTGTAAGTGTCGCATGCGTTCCTGCTTTCAGCCCTCCCTCTCTCTATCCTAAGTTCATCTGTCTTTTCATCACGCCGTGTATAAAATGAAATTAATGGAAGTATTAATTTAGGTCATTACGCAGTGTGCCTAGCTCAAGGTTTTCTTAGAAATACAGTACACGTTTTATTGTAGAAAGCGTGTATTGATGCAGTAGGCTTTACTATCAACGTGAAAGCGTGAGAATATGCAGACGAAGCATAAAACAGGGGTTTTTATTGTTCAATTAGCATGACGTTCTATTAACACAGGCGTACGCTATTGGAAGGCACGGGTCTTTACCCATTTCTCTTTCCTTTTATTGAATTTATGTGTTAGGCTTTACATTTACCTTTTAATTTATATATGGGTATTTAGAATGTCTCACGACATGGATGAACAATATAAATCCATATGCCTTTCTAGCTAATTTTATGTTATGTTTATGTTATAACAGATAACATGTACACGGAAAAAAGATAACTTGAAATTTTGAACAAAAATTTTCAACTTACGTAAGGCTTGTAACATAAATTGTTATCACAATACAGTTTCACTGCTCTCTTTGTGCAGGTAATCCATTTAGAAACACAGAAAAAGTAAGAAAGTTATGGTTGATCACACAGTTTGTTCACTGTTCACATATTAGTAACATATCCTGTGTGTTTTCGGCCATTATGGCGATACGACAAAACACGATTAAAGATGAAGATAAATGTGAAAAAATTCCTTCAAACGCAAATAAAAGACGTTGAAGCTTGTTGAAATTTGCCCAGTTTTGTGTTTACTTCCGTTCGAGATAAATTCCGGGCAGTATAAAATATCAGAATATAAAGAAACAACGAAATAAATCAGCGTCTTTTAAAAGATCTTGCGGTCACAGCGGTCGGACATTGCGTCTTTTAATAGATCTTACGTACGGAATCAGTTAATACGTACTTACTTACTTAGTCGTTCCTCTTCTACCGTGAGGTGTAGAGGTTTGGAAGAGTGAGCGCCATACCTGTCTTCCCCCTGACCTGGTTCCATTCTTGTCCTCGGTCCTTCAAAGATTGTCTAATGTTGTCCTCCCATCGGACTCTGGGTCGTCCTGGAGGTCTGGATCCCTGGCTCTTAGTTTCTCATGCTTGTCGTGGTAGCCGATCTTCTCCAATTCTGCAGACATGGCCAAACCATCTTAGTTGGGACTGTTCTACTTGGGTCTGCAGGGGTTGGGTTTTAAGGCCTTGATGTATCGTCTGGTTGCGGATCATGTCTCTTCTTGTTACTTCAACCACCTTCCTCAGACACCTCATTTCTATAAATAATAATGACAAATAATAATCTCAAATTTTAGTATTTTATTTACTGTCTACTTTTTTACGTCAAACTCTGCTGACACATCTTTTATATCGATTTAAAAGAAACCATTGTTTTGTTTCTCCGTACGAGTGCGTTATGAATAAGGACTGCCATGTTGGTTTGATAAAATTGGCAAGTACCAAGTCGAGCAGCTTATTTTTTTAAAAACTCGAATCGAATGGTTGTGGTGACTTAAGTTCGATTCAAGTTCGAGACCATAGTCGACGACTATAGTCGACTACAATGCGTATTCGTATGAGTCAGTTTAACTAAATCACAAACACACAACGAAATGGGCACTCAGACTTTCGCCTTGGCTTTAAAAAAATGAGTACATGATAAAACCTTAATTAATAAATAGATCATGGTATAATTAAGTAACATTACACGACACAACGTGTGCAACCGAAATAGTAACTTGCCTTGAAGTAGTAGCGAAAAGATGCTGTCTGTAAGATGGGGATGAAGAAGAAAGGATAATGACAGAAGGGAGAGAAGAAGTAGGTGTCATAAGAGGTTTTGATGTTATTAAAGTATAGGCTATCCTGGACAAATAGGTGTATCAGAGGATACCAGGATAGTGCCAGATAAGAGACTGGTCTTAAAAGAAATACCCCCTTCTCTGAAAAAAGTAAGGATGTATCGACATCAAAGTGGGGTCAAGCTATGTAAATCTCCAGGTATGATGATAGGGTTTAGTCCTGAAGATCTATCTGCTACCTCTTAAGATCCCAAATTGATTAATACTTATATTATTGTTTGTGTGGCTACTTATCTAGGGGTATATTAAAGTATTTACTAGAATAAATTTCAAATACAGCACTTAACTTTAATAAAATCATTAAGCAAGACTGTAGGAACTTTATATACAATTTAATTGTCCTGAACCTCAATCTTTTCAGGTCAGGACTTCTCAAAAACAAGGCATTGATATTTACAAATTAAAATAAATAAAATTGGAAACTCTGTTCTATGATGAACAGTTTTCACAGGGAGAACTAATCACGCTTTATGTTCTTCTGTAAACTCAATCTCACTGTCACTAGGATGTAGATGTTTATTGTTATAAGGTATGTCTGTTAAATGGCATCATAAAAGGTATGCTATTTGATGCCTAGTTTTCAACTTGGATGAGTCTATTGGATAAGCTTCAGTGGCCTCGGGTTGTGACTTATCTTTTTGTTGCTGCTGATAGTCACTTCACAACTCAGGACCACACGAGTAGCACATTCTTGAGGAAAATACTGCTGGGTAGAGCTTCTGGTGTATGCAGAGCTATTTTCTCCAGTAGACTTCCGTAACAATGGCCAGTGAAGTCTTTATGATACTGACACCGAACCTGGAATCAAGGATAACCATATTCTATGTAGGTATCTGCTTCAACCCACACATACATATAAGACATCACAACTTACCCTTTTTCAGATAATGTGCTAACAGGTTGCACTGGACATATAATTTCTTTTCTACAGTCAGTTCCCTGCGATTATTCTTTTCTGTACTGATTCAATGACAGTGTCTTCATCCCATGATTGTCCTCCGTACGATAATCAGGTTAAGTACAAAATATCATGTAACATATTGATTACTTCATGCTAACCTTTCCTGTACGCTTATCACATGATCTTTGAACAGTGTGTCACTCCAAAAGAAAATACTAATTTAAATCACTACTAACACTTACTGTCGTAATTTGTGCCATATTTGCAAACACTATACACATTTTTTTCATTTCGAACATGTCTGCAAAACTACACACATTCATAAATGGGTCAGTATGGCACAACACATTAGTTTCACTTTCCACTTAGCATTAACACATACTCTGGCTATACACAGGTTAATAATTAACAAAATATGCAAATAAATATATCTTTCTTACCCTCAGGCAATTATATATACACACAAAAGCTGAACTGGCCCTCAAAGGGATCTAGAGCTGCTCTCAGATCAGAAGGCAAAGACTTGGTCACTACTGTCTTTTAGATTCTGTCAGCTAGGTGCAACTTTTCAAATCGAGTGGCCCAGATCGTACGACCTCGTTACTATTTATAGAACTACACCCGCCCAATCGGAGGCAAAGTCAAAAAGTCTTTCTAGGAATTTTGACTTATGCGATTCTGAGCTCGCTTGTATAATCTGACTAATTTAAAATATGTTATATTATAGTTATTAGTGGACCGATTTTAATTATCCAAAGTGATAATTAAACGGCCAATTTCTCTCTATCGTTCTATATAGTTTTCCCTTCGTTATTCCGTTGCATTTCCATCTGGGTAATTTTTAAGTAATAAATTTAGGCATTACCCCGATATGAAAATATCACTAAAATAAATTTTTCTACTACAATAAAATTTTATCATGCGTGAATATTTATGCTTATGTGTTAGGCAATATCAGCGCTATGATTCGGGATATCTCTTTCAACTTAATTATCTTTAGTTGTCAAAAAAATAAAATAGCCTCTATTGTCACGTCAACGGGCGGGGAATTTGAGCGTGGTGTAAGACAGATTCGAATTTTACGACAGTAGGAATAATGATAGAAGGGAATGAAGAAGTAGGAAGAAGTAGGAAGAATGATAGAAGGGAGTCTAGAAGAAGTAGGAAGAATGACAGTAGGAAGTGAAGAAGTAGGAAGAATGACAGAAGGTAGTGAAGAAGTGGGAAGAATGATAGAAGGGAGTGAAAAAGTAGGAATAATGATATAAGGTAGTGAAGAAGTAGGAAGAATGATAGAAGGGAGTGAAGAAGTAGGAAGAATGATAGGTGTTACACCTCTTTTTGCACACCGCAATGTATTCATTATTTTGAAACGCTGCGGTGCTCAACAGGAGGGTTGCTAGAATAGAATGTCGTGAAATTAGAGTATGGTTTGTGTTGTTGTGACCGAGATTTGGTTAAGTCCGTGCGAAGAATGCAGGCAGTGAACAGGACTGAAAATATTTTAAGATTTGGGCAGAGAAAGTATTGCCAGCCGGAGGGGCTGCGCCACGTGTATTTTTCCTGATGTTCTTATGTCCGCTAGTGTATCTGCATATAGGGAAGGTGTTTATTTATTTGCATGTCAGCTGTTTATTATTAACTAGGAAGTATTTTAACGATGCTGTACGGTTGAGCAATAGATAATCATATTGCGGACCATTATCAGACAGACTGTACGAAGAGGTGACGAAAGCACCGGTACTGCTGAGTTTATGCAGACGTGAACGTTAATAGCCCTGTATGGTTGACCTTATAAACTAGATGATCATGAATCTTTAATCGTGAATGGAGTCACGTAGTGTATGCACTTGTTCCAATGGTCATCATTAGAAAGAAGGATAAGTCCGTTAGAATTTTGCATTGACTTTCGTCGACTTAATAGTACAAGGGGATTGACATAAGTCTTGGGCCTGACCATGAAGGACATGTCACAGAGAGCTGAAATTTTGTATAGTGTTTATTCCTTTTCATTATAGCCACCGTCTGAATTGACACACTTCTGCCATCTCTTCTTGATCTTGAAAAGACCTTGGGAGTAGAACACCCTATTTTTCAAACTAAACCAGTCATCACATGCCAGTATAACCTCTTCATCGCTGTCAAAATGATTTCCTTTTAGCTGTTTTTTAAGATTTTGAAATAGAAAAAAGTCTGATGGAGCCAAATCTGGAGAATATGATGGGTGTGGAAGAATTTCAATATTCAAATCGTTGGCAGCTAGCTGCACAAGCTGTGCTTTGTAAGAGGGCGCGTTGTCTTGAAGCAAAGGAAGATTTTGGGTGCGCGTTATCCCTCGTTTCCTGGTCACAACCTTTCTTAGTTTTGTGAGAAGATCTGCATAGTACTGTCCATTAACTGTGTTGCCACGAGGCAGATAATCTTTCAAAAGGACACCTTTGCCGTCCCAAAAAAACAGTCAGCATCACTTTTCCTGCAGATTTCTGCGCCCTCGGCTTGACAGGTGTTGGGGAGCCCGGGGCTTTCCATTGCATGCTGGCAATTTTAGATTCGGGGTCATAATGGTGTACCCAAGTCTCATCTACTGTCACTATGGTCTCCCAAAAATTTTTTGACTGACACTTTTTGAGCAACTGTTGACATCAATTTACCCTCGTTTGCTTCTGTTCACGTGTCAACAGTCGCGGAACCCAGCGTGCACACACTTTTCTCATGTTCAGTCTGTTGTGTAAAATTCTATAAACTGTTCTTTCATTTAGTTTTACTCTACTAGCTATCTCCACAACTGTCATTTTTCGATCCTGGTCAATGATTTTCTTCACTCTTGTTGCATTGTCATCGTTGCACTCTGAGGCTGGTCTTCCATATCTTGGCAGATCAGCAACATTTGAGCGGCCGCACTTAAACTGTTGACACCAGTTTTTTACCGAAGTATATGAAGGACAACACAGCGGGCTGATCACCCGCTTGCTAGTCACATTGATTACGGAAACAACAATTAATATTCTGTTGTACCAATAAACGCCTTTAGGCGTAACGGAACAACGGATAATTTATTGTTGCCCTAAGACGCCAGCTAGGCGTAATGGCCATAGACTGCTTGGTCGGTCGTTGGCTAAGGACGGAAGAAGAAGAAGAATATGAAGGACAAGAATCACGAAACACTGGTTCCATCTCCCTGTGTATTTCTGTAGGTGTTTTTCCCTGAAACATCAGAAATTTTATCACAGCTTTGGCCTCCTTCTTTTCCATTGTTTTGTCAAATCTTTGGTGCAGCAGATCCGGTCAATATGGTACATTGCGCCGTGCACCGTAGCGGGAAAACCCATTGAAGAAACAAACGCGTACTTCACACATTCAGTGTAATTATGATGAACTTTAAATGTGCCAAGTGTCATCTTCCTCCTGTGACTCCTTCATGATCAGGCCCAAGACGTATGTCAATCCCCTTGCATTACAATTACTGATACTGAGCCCATGCCCGTGCTGGAAGATTTACTATCCCAACGCTCTGATGCTACTTATTTTAGTAAGTTGGATTTGTCTAAAGGTTATTGGCAAATTCCGCTGACAGAAGAGTCCAAACCTCTCACAGCTTTTTCTACACCTAGAGGTCTGTTTCAGTGGAACTACATGTGCTTTGGCTTGGTAAATGCGCCAGCTACTTTCGTTCGGATGAGTATGATTTTGTCCAATAAATTTGATATCATCACCTACATTGACGAAATATGTCTGTATCACAATTCTTGGGATGAACATACTGTTGGTCTCACGTCACTGCTTCAATATCTTCGGTTACACAATCTCACAGCAAAACCTTCCAAAATTCAGATAGGTTTTCAAGAAATTTCCTTCTTGGGACACAGAGTCGGTCACGGCTGTCTTAAACCTGAGGGTTTTACTATGTCTTGTGTCTTAAATCTCTCTATACCTACAGCCAAGAAACAAGTTCACAGTCTTCTTGGCTTACTTAGCTTCTATCATAAGTTTATACCAAATTTGTCTTCCATCACTTCAGTTCTGTCTTCGTTAACTATGGAGGGCTCTCCTAGTAAAATCCAATGGAATGCAGACTGTGACAAAGCATTAGATCACATTAAAATATGTTTTTCTAACGCACCTATTTTGAAATTACCTAACATGCGCTTACCATACGTTCATGTTAGACGGGCCTGCGCGCCCAATTCTTTACCCTTCGAAAATAAAGTTCGTTCGTTCTCAGGACTGACGCATCTCTGGAGGGAATCGGCGATTGTTTGATGCAGCACTTTGACGAAGCTATTCATCCAGTTTTCTATGTCAGCCTGAAAACTAAGCACGACAGAATCCAAATACCCCATCATTGAAAGAGAACTGTTGGCAAATGTATGGAGTATGACGAAGCTTCAGCGGTATTTACTTGGAGCACATTTTGTCCTGCAAACTGACCAAACATCTCTGACGTATTTGCAAACTGCTAAATACTGATAAATTTCCAAACCAACGTGTGGCCAGATACTCTCCTTTTACAATCCTATGACTATAGCATTCTACCTATTAATGGTAACAGGAATGTTTTGGCTGACACTCTGTCAAGATGTGTTCACACATGATTAGTATATTAACTGTGCATAGACGTGATACAGGGAGTGATTATTGCGCTGATTTTGCACTTATGAACTTTACTATTTCGGAACAATGCTAATACGAAGGGTGTTAATTGTTAAACTCTAGATTCCTGGAAGAAAATGTTGTATCATTCATGGGTTGTTTTTATTTACTTACAAGTGAACATCTCGTTAAATTATGTGACTGTAACAGTAACTTTCTTCAATAGATTATATTATGTCTATTACTATACTTAGGTTAATACTGACATATTGTGATTATCATTACTACATATGACTTTGGACATTGACGTGATCATACATCATCTGACTTATACTGTCACGCGTTGTTTCGGTGGTGCATTGTTGGCCGTCCTTCTTCAGAAAACCGTTGTTTTTCTTTGGGGGGGGGGGGGGGGAATGTTTCACCTCGTTTTGCATACCGCAATGTATTCATTATTTTGAAACGCTGCGGTGCTCAACAGGAGGGTTGCTTGAATATAATGTCGTGAAATTAGTGTATGGTCCCTCTGAAGACGGCGAGTATCTGCCTGAATGGCGAGAGGACACCTGTCAATGTACAGGGAAAATAGGATACTCACGTAAAATAAGTCTCAGGTTAGATATACTAACCGGAGATTTCGCCTCGAGTAATAGCGGGTATACATTTTTTTAAAAAAGTGCATGGTTTGTGTTGTTGTGACCGAGAGCGAGATTTGGTTAAGTCCGTGCGAAGAATGCAGATACTGAACAGGACTGAAAATATTTTAAGATTTGGGCAGTTGGTGTGGGAAAGTGTTGCCAGCCGGAGGAGCTGCGCCACGTGTATTTTTCCTGATGTTCTTATGCCCGCCAGTGTGTCTGCATACAGGGAAGGTGTTTATTCATATGATGCCAGCTGTTTATTATTAACCAGGAAGTATTTTAACAATGTTGTCCGGTTGAGCAATAGATAATCATACCGCGGACCAGAATCAGACAGACTGTACAAAGAGGTGACGAAAGCACCGGTACTGCTGTGTTTATGCAGACGTGAACGTTAATGGCCCTGTATGGTTGGCCTTATAAACTAGATGATCTTGAATCTTTAATCGTGAATGGAGTCACGTAGAGTATGTACTTGTTAATAAATATATAAACTGTCAGCAGCATTCATTTTACAATATTTCGACCAGTTAATGTTTGCAGTTTCCATTTGATATATGACTTAACATTCCCCTAGAGATATAACTTGACCTCACTTCTCCCAGCTTCACAAATATGCATAAATGGAACGCAACAGAAGGGAGTGAAGAAGTAGGAAGAATGATAGAAGGGAGTCTAGAAGAAGTAGGAAGAATGATAGAAGGGAGTCTAGAAGAAGTAGGAAGAATGATAGAAGTAAGTGAAGAAATAGGAAGAATGATAGAAGGGAGTGAAGAAGTAGGAAGAATGATAGAAGGGAGTGAAGAAGTAGGAAGAATGATAGAAGGTAGTGAAGAAGTAGGAAGAATGATAGAAGGGAGTGAAGAAGTAGGAAGAATGATAGAAGGGAGTGAAGAAGTAGGAAGAATGATAGAAGGTAGTGAAGAAGTAGGAAGAATGATAGAAGGAAGTCTAGAAGAATTATGTAAGGGAATGAAGAAGAAGAAGGAAGAATGATAGTAGGCAGTTATGAAGAAGGAAGAATGATAGAAGGGAGTGAAGAAGAAGAAGGAAGAATGATAGAAGGTAGTGAAGAAGTAGGAAGAATGATAGAGGGGAGTGAATAAGAAGAAGGAAGAATGTCAGAAGGGAGTGAAGAAGTAGGAAGAATGATAGAAGGTAGTGAAGAAGTAGGAAGAATGATAGAAGGGAGTGAAGAAGTAGGAAGAATGATAAAAGGGAGCAAAGAAGTAGGAAGAATGATAGAAGGGAGTGAAGAAGTAGGAAGAATGATAGAAGGGAGTTATGAAGAAGAAGATGGAAGAATGATAGAAGGGAGTGAAGAAGAAAAAGGAAGAATGATAGAAGGGAGTGAAGAAGAAGGAAGAATGGTAGAAGGAAGTGAAAAAAGAAGAATTATAGAAGGGAGTGAAGAAGAAAGAATAATAACAGAAAGTGAAGAAAAGGAAGAATAATAGAAGGAAATGAAACAGAAGAAGGAAGAACGTTAGAAAGGAGTGAAGAAGGAATAACATATTGTAAGGGAATGAGGGAGAAATAATACCGATAGAAGAAACTAATGATGATCTACAAATCACAGAATAATGAAGAAGAAAAAAAAGAGGTATGAAGCAGACAGAAGAATTATACAACAGAGTGAAAAAGAAAGAGTAATGATAGAAGGGAGTGAAGAAGAAATTGAAATGATAGAAGGGAGTGAAGAAGAAAGGGTAATTATAGAAGGGAGTGAAGAAGAAATGGAAATGATAAAAGGGAGTGAAGAAGAAATGGTAATGATACAAGGGAGTGAAGAAGAAAGGGTAATGATAGAAGGGAGTGAAGAAGAAACGGTAATGATAGAAGGGAGTAACAAAATAAAGAGTAATGATAGAAGGGAGTGATGAAAAAAGAAAAATGATAGAAGGGAGTGAAGTAGAAAGGGTAACAATAGAAGGGAGTGAAGTAGAAAGGGTAACAATAGAAGGGAGTGAAGAAGTAAGAATAATCGCAGAAGGGAGTGAAAGAAATAAAGGAATAATGATAGAAAGGAGGAAAGAAGAAGGAAGAATGATAGAAGGAAGTGAATAAGAAAGAATGATAGAAGAGAATGAACAGGAAGGAATAATGATAGAAGGGAATGAAGGAGAAGGAATAATGATAGAAGGGAATGAAGTAGAAGGAATAATGATAGAAGGGAATGAAGAAGAAAGAAGAATGATAGAAGGGAGCGAGGAAGAAGAAGGAATAATGATAGAAGGGAGCGAGGAAGAAGAAGGAATAATGATAGAAGGGAGTGAAGAAGAAGAATGAAAGAAGAGAGTTAAAAAGAATGACAGAAGAGAGTGAAGAAGAAATAAGATTGATAGAAGAGAATGAAGAAGAAAACAGAATGACAGAAGACAGTGAAGAAGAAAGAAGAATCACAGCCGTTAGTGAAGAAAACGAAGGAAGAGGGATAGCAGGAAGAATCACAGAAGGAAGTAAAGAATGACAGAATAGTGTGAAGAAGAACTAAGAAAGTAGAAGGGAATTAGGTAGTAGGAATAATTATAAAAAGGATTGAAGTAGAAGAGGAGAAACATATAGAACAAGGATAATACAAGAGAATAAAGAAGAAACAATAATATTAGAAAGAAATGAAGAAGATATCATGATAATTGACGGAAGTGATGTAGAAGGAAGAATCATAGAGATGAATGATGAAGACAGAAGGCTGATAGGGAACACTGAAGAAGACAGCAATGATGAGAGCAATGAAGAAGATAGAAAACATAGCAGTGAAGAAGATAGAAAACTGATAGACAGCAATGATGAAGACAGAAAACTGATAGCAGCGAAGAAGATAGAAAACTGATAGCTGTGAAGAAGACAGAAAACTGATAGACAGCAATGATGAAGATAGAAAACTGATAGAGAGCACTGAAAAAGATAAAAAAAACTGATAGAGAGCAATGAAGAAGATAGAAAACTGATAGAGAGCAATGAAGAAGATAGCAAACTGATAGAGAGCAATGAAGACGGTTGAAAACTGATAGAGAGCAATGAAGAAGATAGAAAACTGATAGAGAGCAATGAAGAAGTTAGAAAACTGATAGAGAGCAATGAAGAAGTTAGAAAACTGATAGAGAGCAATGAAGAAGTTAGAAAACTGATAGAGAGCAATGAAGAAGTTAGAAAACTGATAGAGAGCAATGAAGAAGATAGAAAACTGATAGAGAGCAATGAAGAAGGTAGAAAACTGATAGAGAACAATGAAGAAGATAGAAATCTGATAGAGAGCACTGAAGAAGATAGAAAACTGATAGAGAGCAATGAAGAAGGTAGAAAACTGATAGAGAACAATGAAGAAGTTAGAACTTGATCAAGGCATGGAAACAAGGATTTAGATGCAGCGGACTACACAATGGTGATTTAGTACTACAAAGTTAGCCTTAGTAGTACAAAGTTAGCCTAAGACAAAGGTTCTTAAACTTTCTTGTTCTATGGACCCTTTTGATTGTCCGGTGAAGACTACGGACCCTTTTGATTATCCGGTGAAGGTTAAGGGCCATTTTGATTGTCCAGTGAAGGTTACGGGTCCGTTGATTGTCCGGTAAAGGTTACGGGCCCTGTTGATGCCAGGTGAAGGCTACGGACCGTTTTAATTATCCGATGAAGGCTACGGACCCTTTTAGATGTCCGGTGAAGGCTACGGACCCTTTTAATTGTCCTATGAAGACTTCGTGCCCTTTTAATTGTCTAGTGAAGACTACGGACCCCTTTGATTGTCCTGTGAAGGCTACGCACCTCTTTGATTGTTCTGTGAATGCCTAGGACCCCTTTGATTGTTCGGTGAAGGCAAAAGACCCCTTTGATTGCCCAGTGAAGGCTACAGACCACTTTGATTGTTTGGTGAAGGCTTAGGGCCCCTTTGATTGTTCGGTGAAGGCAAAGGACCACTTAGAATGTTCGGTGAAGGCTACATACCCCTTTGATTGCCCAGTGATCGCTACAGACCCCTTTGATTATCTGGTGAAGGCTACGGACCCCTTTGATTGTCCTGTGAAAGCTGCGGAAATTTTTGACTGTCCAGTGAAGGTTACAGTACTGACCACTTGGGGGGGGGGGGGATGTTCCTAGAGGAATAATTAACATTTCTGCAAACAAATAACAAAAATCGTTAAGCTTTACATATAGTCATACTGAAAATATCAAAACAATCTGTAAAATGAATATATTTAAATGCAAAAATCTATGATAATTTTCTGAGTAAAAAATGTTGGCGAAAATAACGGTTTTATACACGGACCCCTTAGAATCCATTCATGAACCCCCCAAAGGGGTCCGCTGACGACATATTAAGAAACCCTGGCCTTAGATAAATAGAACACAAAGGTGTAGAGCACACTGCTCGTACATCGCAAAAAATGTCAAGGATATTTTAATAGTGTCCAAACTTGAGATGTTAACGACAACGCAATGTAAAGTTGTCGTTCTTTTTTGTACGAAGGAAAACAAACATACAGCCGCTCAACCTCTGACGGGTTATAATTAAAGACATATATACAGGGTGACAAAAAGGTAACCTCCTATTTTTAAACTGTTATTTCTTCACCTCTATCCAGCTAATTTACATGAAACAAACGTCAAGATAAAGACAATTAAAAGCCACTTTATTACATAAAAGTGTAAGTGACATTAATAATAAAGCGCGGCGTCAGACTCGGCCTTCTCAGCGGGCAGCAAGTTTTGCTGTCTCTTGTAGCGTCAGTATTTGGCGATTTTAAATGTTATTTTTAATTTGTTTCCGAATTGGGGGTCGGGGTGGGTAAGAGGTATGGCGTCCGCCTCCAATTCTAGAGGTACCGGGTTCGATTCCCAGTTGAGGGAATATAATTTATGGAATTTTTTTTTGTGTCTTCAGAACCAGTGGTCGTAATGATGCCACACTCCCCCCGATGCGGGCTTTAGAGTATGGTGGCTGGGGGGGGATGGATGTGTTGGGAGGGAAGAGTTGTGCGGGTGCAGAGTGGGAGATAGTGAATGCGAAATGGTAAGATATGAGAGAAAGGTGATTCAGATGGTGTTGTACCAGTATTATGATGAGATAAAGTGTCTCAGAACAGAAGATGATGAAGACTTACATCGATCCCTAACGATCCTGTAAATTCCATACTCCTGATAGCCATCCTATCCTCATTTCGAGACGGTTCGTAGTATGAGGAGGTATTTAGATCTGATAATGAAGAAGTACGTAGGAGTTGCTCGATTCTGCGTTGTAACGAGAAGAAGAGGAAGACTAGGTAGCATTGCGAGCGAGAGCATGTCACGTGGTATTACGACATGAAATTGGTCCAGCTGGCTAAAAGTTCCACATGCCATTGAGAGCCTTGCCCAACCACAGATTTATAGTGTGACTCAGCATCAGACCATCGGCCGATACTATCCTCTATGGATCATGTTCTCTGAGCTAGAGCGCGAAGAGTAGCAGGAGCGTAATGCTACACCAACTGTACGCGCGTCAGCTTACTCATCTGATAAGTCAGGAGAGAAGTGCGTGTTGATATAGGGTAGGACATAAGGGTATGTGATGAGGACGCTCTTCCTGGCTTATCTCCTCTTGTTGCTTAAGTCTGACTCACACACTTGTGTACGTATCCTAGAATTCTAGTTCCTTCTTGCGGGGGCGTGTATTTTCCTATCTATCTTCAGCACTTGTGTTATGTCTGTTTTTCTCAGGCCAAAATTTTTTCTTGTACTAGTGTCTGGGGTTCTAATGTATCCCTTGGGAAGCTTCCTGTCATTATAGACATTATCGATTGCATCTGCTAAGTTGTCTTGGGGCCTGGTCCGATATCTGACCGTTTTCACACATATTGTCGGCTGCTTGCTACACTTGTTTAACACCAATGCGGATTTCGATAGACATACAGTGCGGGCGGTGGTGTATTTTGAAATTATGTCCCACTCGATAGTGGTTGAATAAGTATAGGTTCAATGGACAGAAAGGTGTGACTTGATGATTAAAACTCTTGATAGCATGTAGAGTGAGAGAGTTCATTGGAATTAGATATAGGTATCTTATAAAAAAGATACAGTGATTGTTGCTAAGTCAATCTGAGGGGTAGAGGACAGGGCGTAATTCCATGTGATTAGAGTATTTTTTAGTGATGTTATGACGTTGTGTAATGAGATGTCTGGGGGGGGATGGATATAGGTGAGGGATAGATAGTTACAGTGTGGTTAGTGAGTAAAGAATACGGTTTATAAAGTTACTGGTCTGATTATTGAATAAGTAAGTAAAAATGAGTAAGTAAGTGATTCTAAGACAGATTAGTAGTGGTTGTGTCAGATACCTGATATTGATGTAGTTTTGTCCGTGATAAATGGTGTAGTTGTGTAGTTCGGGACGGGTCTTGGTAGGTGGGGGGTATGTAGGGAACAGTTTATTTAGGGGGAGTTGAGAGCGTTCTGCACGGGGTGTCACAAAATGAGTGGAGTGTATAGGGGGTGGGGAGGGTGGGTTGCTGGGGAGGATGGTCTGATCAGGATTGTGTGAGGCTCATATGATATTGTTAAAGTGGGAGGTATGCAAGTCATGTATTTGTGGGCAGGTGGGGGGTAGGGTTTGGACATATGGAAGTGGTAGTCCCTCAGTTTGGATGCTGGGTTGTTATGTTGGGTTATCTATCCTGTGGGGGGGGGGTACGTGAGGTCTACATTGTGGGATTGTGGGTGATAGGGATGTGATGCGTCGCGTTGTGTATTGAGTTGTAGGTAGACGTAAGCGGTGATAGCACGGATGAGGTAGTGTGAGTGTACCGTTTTTGGGTGTGGGTGGGACAGAATTGTGTAGAAGGGGTGGACAATCCGGACAGTGTGTCATGGTGTTTTTTAATAGTGTAGTAGTAAGATGTGATAGAGGAGGGAGACTGCTGTTCCTGACCTATTGGGGCGGGTATAGTGGTTTTGTCACTCAATGACAAGCCCATAGCAGTTTGTGTGCGGGATGGTAGTTGAGAACGAGACACTATAGGGGGCGAGCTGTAGGTATGCAGTGGTCAGTACTAGGATCAGTGAAGATAGGAGCTGACAGTCTTATTGGGTGACTAGAACTACTGATGACTACGAGGGGTGAAGGGGGTATGGTGTGTGGTCGGATGGTACAGGTACAGGCTCACAGAGTGGGGATACAGGACGGACACTGCTTCACAGGTCCAGGACATAGTGATGGGGATGTATCTGACACTGAGGGAGAGTCTGATGGGTGGGTGGAGTGGAATGCCTATGGTATGTATGGGTTTGTCCCCATGGGGTAATGGGTTAGAAACAATGATATGGGGCCGTAGTTATTTTTGGATGTTTAAGGGTTATTAGTGATGAATGAGGGGGAGTTGGATTTGATTGAGGGATGCCTGGATCAGTACAGCAGGAGAGGACAGTTTTATGGGGGTGTGGGATTCATATTGGTGATGGTATTAGAATTGTGGTGTGTATGTGCTTGGTTTTAGATTGTTGTTTGAGTGTATGAAGTGGAGTTGGAGTTTAGAATGGTTTTAATGCAGAATGTTATGATTTATAATTGGGTCGTGTGTCCCTGGTCAAACTGGGCCAGGAGTGAGGAGATTGAGGTGGTTCTGGATGGTGTGTTTATGTGTTGGTTTGGGAGTTTGGGGACAGGGGGAAATATCATTGTCTAAGATTGTTTTTGATATTGTTTAGGGGGAATATTAAGACATGGAGTTGGTTTTAGTTTGGGGTCTGTTTTATGAACTTTTTGGGAAAATGATGGAGTTTCAGTGTAAGGTGGAATAAGTGTGAGATAAGAAGAAAATAGATTATACACGAGTGTAAATAAGTGGAAACATAGGTAGAGTCTGTCCCTGGACTATCCGAAAGAGCATCCCTCGGTTACAACGATATCATTGGGGGGGGGGGGGACTTTTGCTTTGTAGTCAGCGCAGTTATAACCTACATATATATATATATTATATATATATATATATATATATAGTATATATATATATATATAATATATATATATATACTATATATATATATCAAACCACTCCAACATAACAACACACACATAAGTGACGACAGTTAGACGCACAGACGTGACAAATTATATTTATGGAATACGGATATTTTTGGGACGAGCTGACCAACACATGTAACTAAAGTTTTTATGTAAATTTTATTTACTATAAAGAAACTCTACAACAGCAATATTATGAATATCAATCAAATACAATACACATAGGTTAATGAAATTAAATAAAGAAATAGATCCCGTTAGAAGAAAGCTATTAACCCCCAAAGAGTCAAAGATTTATACGCTATGGTCTATGATTTCCCTCTAAAGTAAAGACAGAGTTTATACATTAATCTATTCTGAAAGGGACAGTATTAGCAAAACTTACACACAAAAAATAACCAACGTGAGTACATGGATTCTACAAGCTATATATATGAGAATTATTCATTCATCCTTCCTCTCTTCTCAGACAACCGTGGCCACGTGCATTCGTTCTTACCTAATACTTGGTTTGCACCTTCTGGAACAATCTTTAGGACACACGCACACAGCAAATCCAGGGTTATTTTGGCAAAGAGAACCCCAGCTCCTCAAAGACAGATTAAATCCACTTCTCCGGGGAGCGTTCGCTTTGTTACTTTTATTTAGGACTTCTGTTTATGTCACATTAATTAGACCAGGTAAGAAATTTAACAGTGCTCACAGTGTCAATAGCTTGAGATTTCCAGTATATAGGAATGTCAGGTTGGTAACTTCTCTCAGTATAAAAAAAATTCCTTGTCACACCACGAATGGTCAAACGTCGGAAAATGTCACAAGTTTGATTATGTCAAATGTTTGATCTTGTTGCCACCACGGGCTGAATGTATATGAAATTGGGAAAAAAGAAATCTGGATCATAGGCCCAGTTACAAAAAGTTATTCTTAATGTTCTTTGGGTTTGTACTCTGTCTCTTTCTGTGTGTAAACACGAATGCCAGACAGGTTCACCTTTGAAGACCCAGATACTAAGTAAAAATGTTCCTTTGTATGGTTATTCTCAGATTCATATGGAAGCCGCTGGTAAGGTTTTGGGTTTGACCCAATTCTGTGTAAAGGGGAACAAAATACAAATACTTAACCATAATATAATATTCTCAATCCTATCCTTAACCCGCGTAAAATATAATACTCATACACTCAGTTATTTAACTATGAATAGAACTACACGTGTATCTCATATTGAATCGTTTAATAAAAGTCTCCGTAAAATAAGCGCTAGTCATTTATATTTTTAATCATCATGAATTAGAAATAAATATATATTTCGTCAATACTCATAATGAATAGTGCATTTACTAGACGATTAAAATAACTCTTACTGGTTAATATCAGTTAGTTAGATTTACGCTACAGCAGGAACAATTTAGCTATAGATTATATTAATTCGCTAGTCACTTTGCACAAAACTCCTAGTGAAATAAAAATGACGGACTTAACAATTAATTAAATCATTCTACACAGAAAGATCTTAGTGAAATAAAATACGGACTTACCAATTAATCACTCAAACTTCTAGTATAGTATTTACCACAAACACAGAAATAAACGATCTCCAATCGAAAAACTAAGTAATTCTACTATTATAAGAGATCTTAGAATTCGAAGCTAGATGTTCTCTGAAATTCTGTCGGTACTGGATAAATTGAGTTTGCAAGAGGAGATATATATATGATTTAAACCGAAAGTCGCTCTTCTTTGCAAGATTTTAACACCTACGGGTATTTCTCTGCTCAAATTCTGTATGAAACGAAATATTCACACCATTGCCGCCGAGTAGACGGTCCCACGATCAAATCGTCTCTTTGATCTCGTCGATCCGTAGCTTAAATTGCGTTTTCACGGAATGAACGGACAAGCGGAGGTAATTGTAAATTATCTCCCTTTGCCAAAAGTACGTCTTTTGGAACAGTCGCCCTTGGTTCTCTACAAATCTACCACCCCGTCCCTTCTCTCTGTTTGATCCTATTACGACGATTACCACTCGCTGGCTTTATAATTACAGGTAACAGGCTCAACGTTAGCTAAATAAGTCTGTTGGTAAACATTCATAAGGAAATAGAGAACAGAAAATAAATTAAGCGTGCTAAATTAGACAAAGAGACAGATCTCTGAGTGTAGGAGGGTTTTATGTTAACAAACCGTGCATAGGTGAAAGCCAGGTGAAAGAAAAATGTAGATAATGAAATAGATATATGAAAGCTATTATCATAATATGTCACAATCACCGATCAAGAACTGCTTACTCGGAGCAACCAAGAGGACATGCACACCATCATAGCTGGCAGACGCTAGGGATGGGTTGGCCACGTCTTCAGAAGAGACCTTGATGCCATCACAAGAACATCTATGCTATGGATCCCTGAGGGAAAGCGAAAGAGAGACCGACCGAAAACAACTTAGGGAAGAACTGTGGAGGTCGAGATGCAAAGAATGAACCAGAGCTGGGTCACTGCACGAAGGAAGCCCGCAGACCGAGCAAAGTGGAAGCAGCTTGCTGCCGCCCTACAAGACGCCACCAGGTGTGATAGCCACTGATTGCTGTGACAGTCGGCGGCTAAGGATCAAAGAAGAAGAAGAAATTATATACTGTTTTACTATACTGTGTCGTTCTCTATGTGTGTCTGTTCTCAACACCTCTTCTATTCTACAGTTATAGGTGGTTCATAATCATAATCTTCATTCGTGCTCCTTAAGGAGCATGCAGACACCACTGTCGCAAGTCCACTAGCAGGAAGTCTGCACCAAGCATGATGTTGCCGCGGTAGTTCTGAGTTCTGATTCCATGCCACCCTAATCTAATTATGTCGAATTATTGTTTGATTTACTGTTCGAATATTTTTTATCTATTTTTTTTAAATTTCCTTCTGTTGTTTTTATTCCATCACGTTCGTGTTTGTTTAAAAAAAAACATTTATTATGATTGTATTCTGTAAATGTCTACTGTTATATTACCTTTATAATGTTGCAAGACATTAAATTAATGCTCAAAGTAACATATGGATGGTTTGGCCATGTCTGCAGAATGGGTGAAGATCCGCTACCACGACAAGCATGGGAAACAAAGAGCCAGGGATCCAGACCCCCAGGACGACCCAGAGTCCGCTGGGAGGACAACATTAGACAATCTTTGAAGGACCGAGGACTAGAACGGAACCAGGTCAGGAGGAAGACAGCCGATAGGATAGTCTGGCGCTCTCCCTTCCTCATGGTAGAAGGGGAACGACTAAGTAAGTAAGTAAGTAACATATGGAAATAAAAGTAGACTATATGCAAGATAAATGAGTGGAAGGGTAAAATGTTAGACGGGCCTGAGCGCCCAATTCTTTACCCTTTGAAAATAACGAACGTTCGTTCGTTCGTTCGTAGTTACTATGACAATTTGTCTTACATGATGAGGCTTCGAGCCCCATGCACAACTTCATTCTAGTCGCCTTGCCCGTGTATTAGGCATATTCTTTATTTGTCTCTTCAAAGACCCATGGTAACTACACGTAAGACGGGTGAATTGCATGCCTGTAAATAATCTAGTATCGTCCCCTAGACCAGATACGCCACTGTTAAGCACACTGGCTTACACTTAAAAAAAATATTTGCCTCACGCTGGTGAGGCGCGCACCATTCAATTTAGACACATGGTCCGTCGGTTATATTACGGCGCTTGTCCAAGTATAAAAGACCTTGTGGTCTGGTTTTATCTTTCGCGTGCACACACATTCGCTTACAAACATGCCGGTTACCCACACGCAATTACACATACGCGAAGACATGTACAATTCATTGGTTCTTAATTAACATAGTCGGTATCGGAGTTTTGAAACGGTTTGATTTAGTGCAGGGGCGTCGACTGGTTAGAGTGAACTGAACGATTATTTCTCGAGGCAAAGCTACTGGGGTCGAAATTGGGGTTAGCGTTACGCTTCAGTCTATCCAGCTGTAAATGGTTAATTGACTCTACTCTTGAGTTAAGGAAAGGCAAAAGCAGCGAGGAAGGGAACCGGTTACCCCGATTCATAAAGCTGAGACCAAGTATAGTAAAGGTCTAATATTTTGCTTCCCTGCGGCAGTATCTTCTATGAGATTACCTTTACCTTTTTAACCGTGCGTGGTTGCGGTGGGAGGGGGGGGGGGGGGATGGTTCCTTTTACAACGTTGAATTCCTTGACATTGATATGTAAAATGCATATGGAAATAAATGAATTCAGCAAGAAAGGTGAGAAAAACGAAGGGCAGAATGTCAGACGAGCCTGCGTGCCCAACTCTCAACCCTTTGAAAATAAAGTTCGTTCGTTCGTTTGTTCATGTTCTTTGTTGCTTCCTGTGGAGCATGGAGTTATTACTGAAGTTGATCACTGTTACCGTATATTTACGGCCACCACAAATGTTAAGGTGGGATTTACGTTATGTTATGTAGGAACGTAACAATATCTTTTCTGTGTACTGTTGTAGTCAGTCCGACCTGGGCCAAGCAGCTTTGTTATGCATGAATAGCTCACCAGGCGTTGAGGCGCTAACAGGGTGTCATGTTGACATACAAACATCAGACATTTCTTGTATGTGAGGTACTCGAAGTTTGTGTGGTTGACAAGTGATGTGGGTGTATAGAAACACGAATGCGTTTAGGCTCTTTAGTTAGTAAACAAGGCACCCACTCACTTACATGCAGTAGTCAGTAATTGTAGAAACTGCTGGAACTTTCAACCATTTATTTACGAGACACAGTGACATCAACAGTTACAGTCAAATGGACGAGAATCAAGGACATCATATATATTGGAAATGATTGGCAAAACATCTGGCATTATAAAGCTTGAACCACTCATCTATAAGGACGTTATCGACAATGGTCTGTCCTTTAACAACTGTCCATATGTGGTAATAAATAGGAACATCAAACATCATCAGTTCTGTATAGCTCGTAGGTATGATGCTAATAACGCTGGCTTGACAACATATTCTTTTTCCTACTGTAGCTCAGGGCCCCTGACTGAACGCGTCAGGTAGTCCTTAACAAATATAGTTGCTTAATAGAAGTCTGTGAACTTGTAACTAAAGTCAAGACTTCACCTGGCTTCACCTGCCAGGCACTTCTTCTTCTGCTCAAAGTTATAGGCCGTAATGACGGGCCTTATAATGGTTGATAAACTACTGTGCTTTTTTTCATAGGCATGTATTATCTTCCACGCTGAAACGTACCGCCATCCTGCGGGTTTCATATCAATATACGTTCATTGTGCTTCTTTAAAGTACTTCAACGAATAGACCTAATTGGCTACGTTTAGCACACAAAATGGACTCTGGATCACAAGAACTCACAGGTTCATACTCAATGTTCTGCAAGCTTTGCATAATAATTAAGTTATTTTACCTTGGACAGAATTCCGAGAAATACACAAATAACACCTGTCGTCATTCCAGACGAACAGAATAACTCTGGGGAGAATCACGGATCACAAGACTATCTTTCCCCCAGATAATGCAGAGAAGAAACAACGGACATCTTCGTCCGGCAGAAAACCAGCTCATCATTCCAGACGGAAGTCTGCTCGGTTCGCGCTGAAAGCTAGCGCATGCGTAGACAGAACAGATTTGAGAACAGTTAACTATTCCGTCTTAAGAAAGAATAAACACAGGGAAGGTAACCCCTAATCAACATGTGTCAGGGAGTTAACATACAGTTCTGTACCTTCGACCATCAGAAATATTAAATAGATTTACATCTTCTGGAACCGACAAAAATGACGGCAACAGACTACCACCCCCTCCGGATAAAAAAAAATGAAACATTTTTTTTGGGAAATACATCAATGAGCGAGATGCAACAAGCTCATAACGCATGAATGATGCGCCGATGAAAGGATCAATAAATATCACGACATAATGTCAGACCCAATCCACGCACAATAGTGCGTCTAGTGAAAACAAAAGTTCACCTCACAAAATAAGAGAAAATATGTTCTCGAAGTAAAACATATCCGGAAGGTACCATCAAATAAACATCTGGCGATGCTAACAAAAATCGCATACATATCAAAGAAAATTGCAATGTTATAGTGATGCGAAAGAAAACATATCTTGCAAAGTCATACAAACATATAAATCTATAAAAGTATCATGTTATATAATGACTATCATCTAATGGATGGACATAATCAAAATTTGTAAAGTTATTCTATATACATATGACAATTCAAGTGTATACTCTAACAACTATAAGATGGTATCCACCAAGTATAAATCAATTCTTTATGACGTAGATCATGTAAGCAGCATCGTCATGATTCTCAAAGCACTCGTACCTGGTACTAGTTTGCGCTGAGAACAATATAAATAACACAATTAGCAGCAAGCTATAATGTACTATAATTACTAATACATGTTACATGTGGCCGCATTAATTTTTTCGACCTTTATATTATGTCAACTCAACCCTCTCCATTACACTAAAGATGGTAATAGAGAAAGAAAACAATTAATTTACAACTCTAAGTTGACAACAAATGTGTTAATATATATATGTATAGTGAAGAGACATATGTCTAGCAGTGTATCAGGAAAAACTAGGACACAAGACTTAAGTGGACTCATGTGGGTATCTAGACAATATGTCTGCCATCACATTATCCAGACCACGGATAGCTCGCACCGTGAAATGAAAAGGTTGAAGAGCAATAGCATTTCGAGTAGATCTCGAGCTCTTCAAATTCTTACACTGAATAGCTGTAAGAGCTTTTTGGTCTGTTTCCACAATGAAATGCGCACCAAGAAGGAATCTTTGTAACTTAAGGATTGACCAAACCATAGCCAACAACTCACGGTCTAAAACCGAGTAATTCCTTTCTGCCGCATTCAGTTTCCTAGAAATGTACATTACAGGATGCAGAGTTCCTGAATACTCTTGCATTAGTGCCGCTCCGATCCCTGTGGATGAGGCGTCACTACGAAGAACAAAAGTCTTATCAGCAATAGGTAGTCTTAATATAGGTGGGGATGAGAACAAATTCTTAATCTGATCCAATGAAGCTTGACATTCTTGAGACCAGCGCACCATGTTAGGAGACCCTTTCTTCAATAGGGTTGAGAGTGGTGCCATGATAGAGGATAGATTCTTAATGAATCTTTCGTAGAATTGTATTAATCCCAAAAGACTACGTACTTGTTTCTTTGTTTTAGGCACCGAGATATTTAATATCTTAGAAATGTTTTGGTCCTCTGTCTTCAATAGACCATGACCAACTCGATGACCCAGGAAAGAAATTTCGCTAAACCCAACAAAGGTTTTAGAGGGTTTTGCAGTCAAATTATGCTCGCGTAGAGTTGACAGTAATTCATTTAACCCCAAATAGTGATCTTCCCAAGTATTACTGAAAAGACAGATGTCATCTAAGTATGCAATGACATCTGAACGATATGAGAGAATTCGACGCATCATGCGTACGAAAGTAGCCGGGGCGTTCATAAGCCCGAAAGGCATAAAATTCCACTGAAACAAACCCCTAGGTGTTGAGAAAGCAGTGAAAGGTTTGGCGTGTTCAGTTAACGGAACTTGCCAATAGCCTTTTGATAAGTCAAGCTTAGTAAAGAATCGAGAGTTAGAAAGTCTAATAAGTAGATCTTCTAATAAAGGCATAGGTTCAGCATCGAACTTCGTAACTTGGTTTAATTTGCGATAATCTACGCAAAGACGTATGTTATTGTCTTTCTTTCGAACAATAACCATGGACGAAGAGTATGCTGAGGTGGATGGTTCAATTATCTTCAATTGTATCATTTCATCCAATTCTTTCTCGACTTGTGCTTGAAAATGAATAGGAATAGGGTATGGTCTTACTCTGATCGGAGTATGATCAGTAAGTATAATGTCATGCTCAATGACATGTGTCCGTCCAGGAATGTCGGTAAGGACATCCTGAAATACTTGTAGCGTAGAAGATATTTGTCGCTGTTCTTCAAAAGACAAATTAGAAGAAACAGTAACGTTTCTCCATGATTCCGTAGAAGTAAGTGGAATCATAGGAAGAGGTAGGTTAACATCCGAAAAAGTAGTTTCCTCATCCTGTATAACTGACAGGGATGAGATATGACCTTGTTGGACTGGAGAATCGTCCGTCGCCTGAAAAATAGGCTGCAAATAGTCTGGTCGCTCATGATATTCCGTAAGCATATTTATATGGAAGGTTTTATGCCTTCCATCAATATCGACAACATAGTCGACATCGGAAATCTTCGAGACTATTGTATATGGACATTTCCACGTAATAAGCAGTCTGTTCTCCCTAGAAGGAACTAAAACAAACGCTTTGTCTGCAGGACAAAGTTGACGTAGGCGTCTCTTCTTATTAGCAAATAGCCCTGCCTTTTCCTTAGGAAATTCGGATGATGAAGTTGCTAGCTTGCATGCTTCAATAATTTTTTTTCTGAGAGCAATGACATACTCAAATGAAGATTGTGTGTCATTGTCGATATTGTCAGCAGTTATAAGATCATGCAGCAAAGACATAGGACCGCGCGGTCGCGCGCCAAAGACAAGTTCAAAAGGAGAAAATCCTGTATGTTCGTTGGGGACCTCCCTATAGGCAAAGAGAGCCGCGGGTAGGACCCTGTCCCAATCCTCAGGATGATCCTCAGTTATCTTCCCCACACTGGTGGTGACCGTAAATCCTACGGTAACATTTTTGGTAGGCAGATCAGTGGGTCTAAAGCTGTCCATTGGACTGATTGAGGACATTATTTGATGACAACACACATTGATGATAAACTACACATTGGAAACTGGACAAGATCATTTATACTGTTCAGCTCATAACAGCAACACACCTTCAACAGTTTGAAACTCGTCGATGACCTTCATTGTGAACGATCACGACTTGTGTTTACATACAAGTTCAGCTGTTGTGGACAAGTCTCATCACTGTAATTTTCAACGGTGGAGCTTCTTCGCATTGCTGTATATTGGCAGACAACATTGTTGACTAAGGCCAGGATTATATCTAAGATAAGTGGCGGTTTGTTTTTTCGGAAACTTTGTACCGTTATATTGTGAATAACTGAGCCTTCTTGCAACACACTTTATTAATGCATTCTTTGTTTACATGTTCTTTGTTTACTTGTTGTGCTAGTGTGTGTCTCGCGGGCTGGTTGGGCAGGTGACTCCGTTAGAAGATACCACGTGACAGAGGTTCTATCGAGAGCGTCTTCTGTAGGGACTACGCATATTTCCCACAGCGGGAATTGCGAGCGACGCGTGTTGCTACTTTTCATTTTTTTTTCTTAGCTGTGACGAGATGTGTTAGTGTCGTTTTCGTTATTTTTTTCCATTCTTTGATTTTCGATTTGTTTTGTTTGTATCTGGCCGCCTCTCCTTCCTTTCATTTATTTGTATACACCCTTTTTGTTTATAACAGTGTTGTGATCTGTTTTGATTTTTCGCAGTTATCATTGTAATTTTTTACAACATTAGATTTAGTTAAGCTTTATTTATCATTTGACTTCTGCGAACGTTTTCGGTTGTTATACATTCTTGTCTTTGTATTGTTATCGTCTACTTGTTCATCATACACAGTCTATATATATACTTGGTCATGGACTATTATTGTTAATATGATGCACTTTTCAGATAGTGGTTATTTATGATCATATTATTATAAAGAAACAAGGTGATTATACAAGTTTTTGATTAAAAGACTTGTGTTATCAACAGATTACTGGTGACAATGTATATAGTTATTATAATATTTATCTGTCTGAGGGAAGGTATTTGTTTTTAGAATCAGGATGTTTTCCTGGCCAAAGATATATCACCCATGATTGATTGATACTTTTGTTATATGGGTTATCTCCCCTGGAGATCGAATTTGGCGTATGAATCCAGATTTCGTTAGTCTGTGCCTTGTTGGGCCAGAAAACAGATTGTTCTTGCTTAGGTTTATGCAGGAATGTTTATGGTCCGAGTCTATGTTTACTCTGTGTCTATTTCAGACGATTCGGTCTTATATCGTGATATCTTGGTATGTCTAAGTGGAACTATTTTTCCTTGTACTGAACTTTGGGGTCAGGGAGTTTCTGCGCATGCCGAGAGGAAAGGGGGTCTTCCGTGATGATGGAATGCCTGGCGAAGGCCATGTCGAAGACGAGTCCTCAGTCTGTTGATCTCTGTGATTTGTTATGGGGACGAAGATAATTTCTGATATGATTATCAAGTCTATTAGTCCCCAGTGTTTATTCTATAACGCCAAGAGAGGGGCGTATGTGTTCTGCTAGTGTATTTCCCATGCCCAGGTAAAAGAACTTTTTGCTGAACTTTTTCGTCCTAGGCTTAGCTGGGCAGACGTCTACATTGTGATTATCTATATCCATATGTCGGGATGACATGTTACCTAGCAGCACTGAATATGATTGTATGCAGCAGTTATGATGAGAGAATATGCTGATTCTTGTAGAAACATTTGCGTTTATGAACAAAGCTTATATTGAAGATTTACTATACATCTGTATAGTGAGCGATGCTCAAAGGGAATCAGAAGCCATTTTGGATCCTAACTTTTTGTCGATCATCGATCAGAGAACGGGGATGCCCCTTATTATCAGGTGATGATTAAGAGATCACAGTTATAAAGAAAACCCAATACTGGTGGGTTAACATTGTCTTCAGATAGATTTGCTGAGCTTTACCTAAAGGAATCTTCGCTAGAAAAGAGGTTCTGTCTAGGAGTCATGCTTGAACAGTATTTATTAACTGACACGCTCGGTCAGTAAGGCCTGATGATTATATTGATAAACAGTGGAAATCTAAGTGCTTGTCTACGGATGTTCCATTGTAATGTTCTTCAACATGAATGCTAACTTAAGATGGTAGATCAATGATCAACAGTATGCTATTTATGTCGACCTGTTTTCCTGTAACTATACTCGTACTGTCCAAGTGTGTGCGTCCAATTAAACAGTATGAAACGACCACAGTAGTCTGCATCATTAACTTCTAGATACATGTGAGTGAGTGTTTGATCTTCTAGTCAACTCTTCAGAACAATCCATGCATTCGCGTACTGACACTCACATCAACACCCAAAGTCAACATTACATCCTTGTCGGGGCCTCATTACGTTTTTGGACAAGGTGACCTGTATGCCCAACACTGTGTCGGTTTTGAGTTGACCATCTACACCTATACCAGCTGTATTAACATTGTGCCTGGACGAGCTATATCACAAAATAGCACTTATTAACGTGGTGACCGAAAAACAGACCGTATCACTTGTCTCCCACGGAGATTGGGATAGAATAAAGTGAAGTGAGTATACAAGTCTAGGATTACAGACTTGTCTCCCATTGAGGTTGAGATAAGGTAATTTATTCAATTTTCAGGTGTAATCTCATATTATTGACAGGATGTCTACATTAGATGTCTTTATTGAGCAAGGGAAATCCCTTGGCAAAACTGGTGACAAATTGGAAGAGTTTGCACTTGCTCAATATGCCAAGGCACAGAAGGCTGAAGAGAAAAGGATGCAAATGCAGTTGGACAGAGAAGCTGAAGATAGAAGAATACAGCAACAAAGAGAAGCTGTAGAGAGAAAATTTCAAGCTGCTGTGGAAGCTGAAAATAAAAGATTAGAAAGAGAAGCTGCTGCTGAGGAGAGAAAACTTCAAGCTGCTGCTGAGGAAAGAAAACTTCAAGCTGCTGCTGAAGAGAGAAAACTTCAAGCTGCTGCTGAAGAGAGAAAACTTCAAGCTGAGGCTGCTGCTGAGGAGAGAAAACTTCAAACTGCTGCTGAGGAGACAAAACTTCAAGCTGCTGCTGAGGAGACAAAACTTCAAGCTGCTGCTGAGGAAAGGAAAGCACAAATGGAACATGAGGAAAAACTATTAGCTTTGGAGTTGGAGAAATTAAAGGTGATGAATATGAGTGCTCCTCAATCAGCTTCGGGTAAGATAAAGGAGAATACTTACAAGGTTAAATTACCTTCTTTCAACCCTCTAAAGGACGACATAACCTTCTACCTGGATAGATTCCAATTATCATGCGTAGCGCATAAGGTAGATAAGGAACAATATGTCGGACAACTGATGGATTTACTTTCAGGTGAACCATTGAGTACTGTAATGGCAGTAGAGGAAACTGTTAGAACTAATTATGATGTTGTCAGGGCAGCATTACTTAAGAGATATCAATTAAAAGAAAAAGATTATCGTCTTCGTTTTAAGACAATGCTACCAGAAACTGGAGTAGAGTTCTCTGACTTTATTACTAAGATTCGTCTTACATTCACACGTTGGATTGAGCTGTGTAAAACAGAAAAAACATATGAAGCCTTTATGAACTTATTACTTCGAGATAAAGTTATGTCATCAGTAAATGAGTCTTTCCTTGCTTTTATTCATTCGTTATTTCGGGTCCTATAATTATGGAAATTTGCGGAGAGGTAGTCACTATAGACACTTTCAAGGCTATCCTTCGCGGAGGCATCGTAACCAAACAGGTAAACACTATGATCATTGGGGTAATGACAGTAGTGATTATGGAAACTGGGATTCGAACCAGAACGGTAATCAAGGTAGATCAAACTATGATAATTTCAGAGGGAATAATAATCGTGGTAGATCTCAGTACAAGAAAAAGAGATCACATCACCAGGGAAACTCGATACAACTAGAGTCTCATGGTGTCAATAATCAGGTGAACGAGAATAAAAATTCTAATGCTGTCACTTGTGCAGCTTTTGACTTTGGGAGAGCATCTAAATGCACCCAATGCTCAACATTATTTGAACCAACCACGATAACTACTTTGACTTGTGGTCACCCTCTGCCCGCTCTCCCTGCTGCAATTGCGCATGACGGGAGAGGATCGCTTATCTTGCATAGAGGTCTCGTGGATAGTAACCCAGTCTCAGTGCTATTTGATTCTGGGTGCACTACTATTGGGGTTAAGCAATCGCTTATAGATCCTCGCTGTGCCACAGGGAAAATAGTTAAATGTGTAACATTTGGTGGCACAGTTGAAAAGTACTCGACCGCTATTATTCACATTGCTACTCCTTTCTTTACGGGAGATGTCCACGCGTGTCTTCTACCTAACCCTATTGCGGATCTTATAATCGGGCGTATTCACGGGGTTAAGGAATGCACCCCGCAACAAATTACTGCCTGGGAAGAACAGAATATGCAAGCAGCCAATGCAGTGGTAACAAGAACACAAGCTCTTATTCCTCAAACTTCATCTACTGAAGTTAATGAAGTAGTTAGCCAAGATGATCACTTGGAGATTTCCCATGACTCGTTTGTGAAACTACAAGAAAAAGACACTTCTTTAAAGAAATTTTTTCTTCTCGCTAAAAACGGTGATCCGAATCAGAATACAAATCGCAAATCATATATCACTATGAAGAATGGTATACTAGTGCGTATGGTACAACACTCAGACGCGACTATGCATTCTCAAATTCTCGTGCCCAAAAGTATGAGAGCTTTAATTCTTCAACATAACTGAGGATCATCCTCAGGATTGGGACAGGGTCCTACCCGCGGCTCTCTTTGCCTATAGAGAGGTCCCCAACGAACATACAGGATTTTCTCCTTTTGAACTTGTCTTTGGCGCGCGACCGCGCGGTCCTATGTCTTTGCTGCATGATCTTATAACTGCTGACAATATCTACAATGACATACAATCCTCACACTGGCCACCACAAATGTTACCGTATTATTTACGGTCACCACAAATGTGAAGGTAGGATTTACGTTATGTTTTAAATGACTGGCAACACATCTGGCATATAGAGCTTGAACCACTCATCTATAAGAACGTTATCGACAATGGTCTGTCCTTTAATAACTGTTTATATGTGGTAATGAATAGGAATATCGAACATCATCAGTTTTGTATAGCTCGTAGGTATGATGTTAATAACGCTGGCTTGACAACATATTCTTTTCCTACCGTAGCCCAGGGCCCCTGACTGAACGCGTCAGGTAGTCCTTAACAAATATAGTTGCTTAATATAGAAGTCTGTGAACTTGTAACTAAGTCAAGACTTCACCTAGCTTCACCTGCCAGGCACTTCTTCTTCTGCTCAAAGTTATAGGCCGTAATGACGGGCCTTATAATGGTTGATAAACAACTGTGCTTTTTTTTCATAGGCATGTATTATCTTCCACGCTGAAACGTACCGCCATCCTGCGGGTTTCATATCAATATATGTTCATTGTGCTTCTTTAAAGTACTTCAACCAATAGACCTAATTGGCTAGGTTAAGCACACAAAATGGACTCTGGATCACAAGATCTGTGAGCGCTACTCACAGGTTCATACTCAATGTTCTGCAAGCTTTGCATAATAATTAAGTTATTTTACCTTGGACAGAATTCCGAGAAATACACAAATAACACCTGTCGTCATTCCAGACGAACAGAATAACTCTGGGGAGAATCACGGATCACAAGACTATCTTTCCCCCCAGATAATGCAGAGAAGAAAACAACGGACATCTTCGTCCGGCAGGAAACCAGCTCATCAATACAGACGGAAGTCTGCTCGGTTCGCTAAAAGCTAGTGCATGCGTAGACAGAACAGATTTGAGAACAGTTAACTATCTCGTCTTAAGAAAGAATAAACACAGGGAAGGTAATCACTAAACAACCTGAGTCAGGGAGTTAACATACAGTTCTGTACCTTCGACCATCAAAAGTTTAAATAGATTTACATCTTCTGGAACCGACAAAAATGACGGCAACAGACTAACACCCCCTCCGGATTAAAAAAAAAAGAAACATTTTTTTTGGGAAATACATCAATGAGCGAGATGCAACAAGCTCATAACGCATGAATGATGCGCCGATGAAAGGATCAATAAATATAACGACATAATGTCAGACCCAATCAACGCACAATAGCGCGTCTAGTGAAAACAAAAAATCACCTCACAAAATAAGAGATAATATATTTCCCCAAGTAAAATATATCCGGGAGGTACCATCAAATAAACATCTGGCGATGCTAACAAAAATCACATACATATAAAAAAAATTGCAATGTTATAGTGATGCGAATGATAACATATCTTGCAAAGTCATACAAACATATAAATCTATAAAAGTATCATGTTATATAATGACTATCATCTAA